>JASJET010000080.1:1862500-2510000 GCA_034092305.1 Diaprepes abbreviatus | reverse complement strand
TGCAACCCAAGTGAACGTGCAATCACCTTTAAGTCGTCACAGATCAGCTATTGGTGCTCATCATATTTTATACTTGTCAATAGGTACTTCATATTGTCGTATGATTCTTTCATGTGAACTGCATATCCAACAGGAATAGATGGTAAAATATTTCCCATATGCCATAGTACAGCTTTTAAGTTCAATGTTGAACTGTCTATAAATAACCTCCATTCCTCTGGCTAGTAGTTTATATTTAAAGCCGTCAGTAAACCTCTAATATTATTCCAAAAAAAAAGTTATTTTTCATGTAAAAAAATGGTACTAGGCCTTTGTGGCGTTTATGAAAAACGCGTACTGAAACATCGTCATTTAATAAGTTCCACTGCTGCAATTTTGATCCTAGTAATTCTGCTTTACTTTTTGGAAATTCTAAATCTCTCACAAGATCGTTTAATTCTGATTGAGATTTTTTTTGCTTTTGGCGGTATAATGTGCTGGGTATCAAATCAGGATCTCATAATCGTTGTGTCGTTTTTATATGATTCGTAAGTGAATGTTTCAAAGGATTCTGGAATAGGATCGTTACTATGAAGCACAAGTCTCATGGCAGATTTAGATAGATGATAACCGGCTTTTTCTTCTTGGATATACCTATGCCTTGCTTAGCACGAGGTATGATGCAGAAAGAGCAATCATTAACATGATTTGAAGACTGTCTCCAGATCACTGAGACAGTCAACCACAGAGATCGTTTTTTACTATTTAACCAGTTTCTCAGACTTGAAGCGCATGTATTACAGTAGATATGTGGCGCCCACTGTTTGTCTTGATCCTCAATATTGCAACCGAAATAAAGCTGATATGCCTTTTTTACAAGTGAGGTAATAAACCGCTTATGAGACGCAAAAGTCACCTCACTACAAACAAAACAGACGTGATCTGGATTATTTACACACCTTTGAGACATCTTACAATCTTAACTATTCAGTTCAGCTTACTAACTTCGACTGACTAACCACTCCGCTTTGTAGCTGCTTATATACCCAAAGAGAGCTTCTACATTTTTAGAGAATATTCGAAAATTTTCCATTCAATTTCATAATATTTTCAATAGTGTCGTGTGTCCTTTATTTGTATACAGGGGCTATTCAATACAAAGCAGACCTAAAAATCGATTTACATGGGTTTAAAAAGCTATCTCCCTTATTTTATGCCCTGGGATTGGTACTTCGTATGGGGGATCCCCCATGCGATGTTGCCAAGATATGCAAAATTTCCTTAACTTAGGAAAAACGTAATTTGGCAACGTAGCACCCCTCTATTATTATAACAATACAAATATACCATGTACATTCTTGCCGCTACATTTTTTTTTATGTAGGAAGACATCACGTATCTCTAATTGTTGAACTAATATTAAAAATATAAGTTCAGTTTCGGTTTTACCTCAACAAAAATGGCATAATTTAATCTATTTTATTATTAATACATTTTGGCAGTTGTCCAGTGTTATCGTTTACTGGAACCCGAAATAACTTTTAAATTCGTGCTTCTATCACAATCTACAGCAATTAACATCAGGCGACAGCAATGCCCTGTCTGCTCTTGGCCAGCTTAATGTAGTTGGACACCAATATTTTTCATACTGTATTATGCCCATACGAGTATATGTAAAAAAATAAAAAAAATATTTAAAAGAGGAAAAGAAGGCTCGAAAAATTCGTGCAAATAATGTCTTGAATACTGACGTGGGATTTAAATTTCATATTTATCATGAATCAGCAGTATTTTACAAAAATATTTGCATTGAAAGTACTCATAATAAAGCCGTCCCGAAAATCTCTGCTACGTGTCCGTCTAACTCCAAACGTTTGTATTCAAACTCGCAGACGTTAAAACTTCTCAGATGTAAAACTGCCGCTTAGTTGCACAAACAAGTTATAACAACTTTACCAATTCGCAGCGGAATTTTCCAAGTAATTTCAAACGTAAATTGGAAACCGCTGATTAACTTAAGCTTACTCGCTCCGAAATCACGTTACAGTCTGTAATTTGTACCACAAATAATACACCTGGCTTGGTAGTTACTGTCAGATATTAGGTTTAAACAAGCCGTCAAGGAAACATTACATAAACATGAGTAGTTTCCGCTCCCCGAATTTTCCGTATGCTTGATATGGCCATTCGAAAGTATGTTTTTCTTGTTCGATATTTTTCTTTATATTTTCCGCTTGTACGCGTTGTGAAACAATATTAGGGCGAAACATGTGAATTCTAAATCTTTCAAATCTCCATTATTTGATTCAAAAAGCGCCAATACTAACTGTTAAATATAATTATACTAGCATCTCTCGTTTCGGCTTCACCCAAAAGAGTAATGTAGCCCAGTCATTTTCTAACAGTATTAAATTGATAGAACTTCGAGGTATATTATATTGTTTGTGGCATTTCGATTGTCTAGTAGCAGAATGTGTTGGTTATTAAAGTTCCCATTTCTGGAAAGTCCAACATATAGCTGTTGTCACGGTTAAAATTTCATTTTAAGTTTACTATGGTTAATTTGGTTATTTTTGAAAATATTTACATTTTGGGCAACACAGTATCATTTTCATTAAGCATTTCTCATATTTCCTTCGTATAACAGCATATTACTAGTTGAATTTTTGGGTTTTACTATATCCCGAGCCATCCTAATTTTTTGCGAAGTAGTAGATATCTGTTGGACTTCCATTGTCTTTATTTTTGTTGAATATCACGACGTTTCAGCTAGTAGTTATCTCTAGCCTTTTTCAAGCCGTATCAGTGACAAATTTCAAGGCTACGAGAAATCCAAGATTAAGCTTACAAAAGAGGAGACGCACATCCAGTTTCTACGACAAGTACGAGATCAGGGAATAATACCAGATGGTTTCCGTATAAAATCTCCAGTTCCAGAACAACGGGCAAACAGGATATTGGAAAATGCGAATAAGGCATTAATACGTTCACAGATAAACTACCATCGTTTCAAGAAGGCAACACTACTAGAGAACATTCACCAACGGTTCGAAGAAATTAACGAATATACATTAGAAGAAAACTACGCTCCCATCCTAAGAAAACTTGACAAAGTGAGAACAAAACAAGAAATCATACACCAAAAGAAATTTTCCAAATACCTGAATAGACAAGAATGACAACAGCAATCTCAAAGACAGAGGACAATTGTTAATATATCTGCCAAAGAATTAACCTCAGCGGAAAACTCACTACTTGCCAAAGGTTTGAACTTCACGGTTGTTCCAAAAGAGGTTCCCATTCTCGATATAATTAGCGCCGCAGACTCAGCGAACATCGAAGATTCTTTTGCAGATGAGTTCAGGTGGAAAATAAGAAAAACTCTACAAAAATCTAGAAAAACCGAATCAAACATCAGCAAAGATGAGAAAACTGCCCTAGCTAACCTACAGAAGGACTGAACGAAAATCAGTACTGAACATCCCCTATGTTAAAGGCATTTCAGAAAAAGTTAGAAGGATAGGAAAACGATATAAATTCAACGTTGTTTTCAATTCCAATAACTCTCTGAGAAGTCGGCTCACTAGGGTCAAACCAACAACTCAAAGGGACATGAAGAACTGTGTATATCAGATACCATGTGAATGTACTACGTTGGCGAAACAAAAAAACGTCTTGACGTAAGAATCAAAGAACGCCAAAGATGCACATCTCGACGAGAAACAGAAATATCTGGGCCGCCAACCACGCCTGAACTAATGGACACCAAATAAAATGGTCTGAAGCTAAAATACTACACCGAGAATAACATTGGAGAAAACGGAAATTCAAAGAAGCCGCGGTTATATATCAGAACTCGAGTTGTTTTAGTAAACCATCTTTAGATATAAGAGAAGTGTGGAAACCACTTCTTAATAATTGCAAACTAAAACTAAATGCAGCATAAAAAATGGATTTTGCCGTAGCAGGGATGACTGCACCCATCTCAGTCACACTCCACTGCATTTACTTTTAGTATAAATAGTCATGTAGCTAAGGGATTTATTTAGTTTCACTTAAAAACGGCTAGAGATAACTACTAACTGAAACTTCCTTGCAAATTTTCTTTCCAACTCGATTATTTTCTTTAACATTTTGTAATTTGCCTATAAGAAATACAGCCTGAATTTAATTTTTAGCTTGATTCATAGGTCTTTGACTCGACGACATTGTACTAGGTTGATTTAAATAAGGAATTTGTATTTACTTTTTTTTTGTTAGATATCGTTTTCTGGCCGGTTATTCAAGTAAAATTCTTACATTTATCCATTTTTTTATAGCAGTTTTTCCTGATTTTTATGTTAAATAATTTCATAGGTTTTATTGATATTTTTGTTGAGGTTACTCGACACTGTTTAGCGATTAGTTTCGAGTCGACGTATTCAATTCTCATTCTTTTAGGCAGTAACGTGTTGGGCTGTCCACTGTTTAATAATTTTTGGAGGAAATTTGGACAGGCAACTAATATCATGTTGCTAATGACTAGCAGGCAATGTATATTTTTTAATTTAAAAATGAAAATAAACAATGAATTTCTGTCTGATTCAGAGCAGAAAATGCTAACGAATAATTAATTAGCAAGTCTATTTCAGCCTTTTCTGATCGTGCCTACTCGCTCCGTGTCAATTTCGTACGTAGAGTGTCGCGCAAACCTGGGATTTACCAATAAAATGGAGCCATTTTGCCCTTATTTTCACTTTATCTTATTAGAATCGATAAAAGAAGACTGAAGACTCCCATGCCGCTGGTTTTGAAGCTTGTTGTTGGATTTTGGTTGGAAATGCTAATTTAAAATGTCCGTTATCCCTTTAGTATCGTTAGATTTGAGTTTTTGTGCCTGTTTGGCGTTTTTTTTTTGGCGTTACCGAGACAAACCCTGGAAACAGGGATTTTTGTCAGTCTTAAGCACGGTTTTAACCAGGAATCAGTCTAGGCCCCAGAATATCGGGTAAGAAATATTAAATTACTATTTGTTAAAACCATCCTGTAGGGATTTCAAAATTTTAAAAGATTTCAGCTCAAAATTGATTTTTACCGAGCGAATTAAAGCATAATTTACAACCAACCATAGTATACCATTCTAAGTCTCATTTAGACCCAAAATTGACCACTTTAGAATATTATTAAGATGTGTTTCGGGGATTTAGGGCCGATTATTTCTTTTGCCTAATTTTTTCCTTTTGTTATCAGTAAGAGTTAATTTTGAGAGTTTTTTTGTTTTATATTGTAATATGCACTATATTTTGCTATGTATTTGCCTCCTGGACGTATCACGATGTTTCCAATTTTAGGTAAATTAATTTATAAGGAGGAATACTGAAGTATTTTGTATTATATGGAATCTCGGGACCCCATTCTGGGTTTGTTATTGGCAAATTTAAAGTTATTTAGCATCGTGATATGTTTATGGCCACGTCAACTTCCATTTTGACTCCAGCTTGTTTAGTTTTTATTGTGTTCGACTACAATATTTAGGTACTAGAGACTGGCTTATAGAATGAAATTAGAAATTCTTTCAGCGTATTTAATTTTATTTAATTTAAGGGTTAATATCAAGCGGTATATCATAACTCTTCACATAGTAATTTGAGTATCTTTTTTAACCATTATTTTTACACTGTACTTAATTGACTCTATGTTTACTCTAGCCATATTAGGCCAATTTATTTAGTGTCAAAGAACTAAGCATTCAGTGGTCTGAGACCCGAAATATTGTCTATTTATATTATTGCTATTTCAATTATTTATTGGTTAAATTTTTTAAGTTAGCATTTATTTTATTTACTGAACCTTTTATTATACTTCTACCGGGTTATGTTGGTGAATGTTTGGAGTCATACTGGCAATTTTACTTGTACAATTTATCGCATTATTTACTCTTATATAACTTAGAGATTTTCTTTGATAATTTTTCTCTTTTTTTGTTTATGTTGTGAGTTTAAAATTTTGTATTTAAATATTTCTTGGCACATTGGCGGTAATTCATTGATTTGCATGTTTTTATATTATGTGTACGACACTATCTTAGGCACTGCTGCTTTATTGTAGGATCCACCCTACACAGGGGCGGATCCAGTCTCTCTCTTTCCATTTCTAGTGTAAAAGGCAGGGTTGGGTCTATTTTTCTGAATTTGAAGCTCTTGGAGAGGTGGGGCGCGATCACAAGAAAAAACAACTTGCCGATAGGAGATGAGGATGCGAGGAGCGTACACATTCCTAGTATAAAAGGCAGATTCGGGTCTATTTTCCTGAACTCAAAGCTCTTGAGGGGGGCTATCGTTAGAAAAATAAATTGTCAACGGGGGGAGTGCCAGCAGCATACTCATTCCTAATATCAAAGGCAGAATCGGTTCTATTTTCCTGAACACAAAGCTCTTGGGAAGGGGAGGAGCCATCGCAAGCTATCACATTTCTATACTCTATTCAAGAACTATAGAGAGTAACAAAACTGTTACCGAAACCTCAAACGTATCTGCTCCAGTGCCGCAGGTAACTGAGGACTGCCATAAATCTAATTATATTTAGTTATATTTAAATATTATAAGCTTTTATAAATTTACTGCAATAATAAAATTTCTGATAGTTCAATTTAATTTCTGCCAGTGAACAAAGTACACCTTACACTGTATCCTTAGTGATTTATCTTGCTTGTGCTTATTGTTATACATTATTTGAAATTAGTGAGATACCCAAAAGATATGGCTTCCACATCTATATTTATTCCAAAATCGTTAAACCGGGGCATTTTCTTACCAGGATAAACTTGGAGACACGGATTTTCAGCAGTTTGCACGTATCAGTGAAGGAATCAGTCTAGACCCCAAAAACATCGGGATTCTTACTTACTGCCGGACGGGAAGCTGCATTCTTCCCTACCAGTCAGAGTTGAATACTGCCATTTTTACTACGGGGCAGAATTGTTAGCTGCCATTTCTACTACCGGGCAGAATACTGCCGTTCCTACTACCGGGCAGAATTGTATGCTGTCATTCTTACTACCGGGCGGAAATCTGTATTCTTCCCTACCGGGAAGAGTTGAATACTGCCATTTCAACTACCGAGCAGAATTGTATCGTGCTATTCCTCCTTACTGGATAGAATTGTATGCTCCAATTTGTTACTACCGGATCGAATTGTCAACTGCCAGTCCACCCTACTAGTCAAAGTAACATCAGTTCACCTTACCGGTGAGAATAATACACAACATTACAGTTGTCCACCTTTTGATTGTAAAGTATTACTTTGTATAATTTTTGTCTTAATTAAAGACCATCATTTAGTGTAAGTCTAAAAGTTAATGGATTTTTGAGGGTCCAGCCAATCATTAAATATAGCAAACGAAACGTTCCCACCAGTACAATAGATGTCAGCTACTTCTTTTTTTTTTTTCATTTTTTGTTAATATTATAATCCAAATGAGGATCATATTTAAAAGTAAATCTTTTCTATACCCTATAACATTAGTAGAACGTGAATCGTTAAAAGAAGTAATTTCGCTTTGTTGAACTAGTTAATTGGTCATTCAGGTGGCAATGTCAGGAGCTCGATGTGAAAACGTGAATGACCTCATTTGAAAAAGTCGAGCCTCGTGCTCTTCCATACTCTCATATAAATGCAATGTAAATTTTCGCCTCGCTTCTCTATTGAACTCGAATATTTTTGGACTATAAACTTTCTACTTTATACACACTCGGTTAAAAATGTTAAATTATTTATTTTAACATAACACCCTATTAGAGTCTAATACAAAGGTAGGTCCTTAAAAATATCAAAGATCGAAATGTAATATAACAGTTATAGACTCAAACTAAGTAATATTTTTAATATTCTAACATTGCCATCTAGGACAAATAAAGAAAACATGCAATAATCAAATTTATCATTCTTTAATTATATTTTTCTTGTTACTTTGGCAGTATATTTAAAAATATCAAAAAAAAAATCTTTTGTTTCAGATGAATCAACTACTGAAAGAAATATCCACCCAGGAAACCAAACATGCAATGAAGAAAAATTCATCGATCCTTAGAAACATCTCTCTGCTTATACATTTTTAACTTTCCCGAAGTATACTAGCTTACGTGCAAAGGCATATTTATGGAAGCATAATAACCCTTAATTTTATGTCTTGAAACATCAAGTTTACTCTTTCATAAAACTTAAATCATGAATAAATTATTTACTTAAAACTCGTTGCAATTTTTAGTGAAATACTAGACAATGACCGAGTCAGACTTAAATTTAACCGTAACTTCAGACTTTTCAGATTTTAGTGACCTAAATTACAGTTCCCTCGACTCAAGTCTGTTTACACCTTATGACCTAAACGGTTCTTCAAGAGATTTTAACTACATAAACGTAACAAATGAAATGCCTATATCGTATGCCGTTCCTCTCTATGGATACGTCATGCCTCTTTTACTGGTGGTAACGATGGTTGCCAATACTCTTATAGTGGTAGTGCTGTCGAAACGTCACATGCGGACTCCTACGAATATAGTTCTCATGTCCATGGCCCTCTGTGATATGTTTACGTTGTTAGTACCGTCGCCTTGGCTTATCTATATGTACACGTTTGGAAATCATTATAAGCCTTTGTATCCTGTCCCAGTGTGCTATACTTGGAGTGTTATGCATGAGGTAAGATTTTTTTAACTATAAATAGCAGTATTTTTCTTATTAAAATAGTGTAAGAACTTACTGGAAAATCTTATTTGTTATTTAAGGAAAAAACTGCAAATTAATTAAATAACGCAGTTTTTTAAATTAAAAAACACTACATACAATAGCCAAAAAAGATGTGAGAGAAATTTTAATAATCATATAGTAACCCCAGGGATATAGTATTCGTTTTTAACCGACCTCTAAAAGAAGGAGGTTCTCAATTCGTCGAGTATGTATGTTTTTTTATGTATTGATTACTCCGGAACGGCGGAGCAGATTTGAATGAAATTTTTTACGTTATGTTCAGGAAGTTGCTGCGGTGGACCCATATTTTTTCGGACGAAATTGGTGCAATAATATCCAAGATAGCGCTGACAATATGGCGGCCAAAAAAACTAATTTTCTTTGATGTTCTCCAAAATTGGTATGGGGGAATTTTTGGGGTTGTACACAACGAATCTGAAATTATTTTTAAAAAATTCATTATGGCGGATCCAATATTGCGGACAAAAAAATTTAATTTTGTCTGATTTTCTCCAAAATTGATGTGAGGGAGTTTTCGGGGTCGCACATAATGGATCCAAAATATTTTTTAAAAATTCTATATGGCAAATCCAAGATGACGGATTAAAGATTCTATATCTCCCGATTTTGTCTAAAATCAGAATTGGGGTATTTTTGTTAATGTTAATTATGAATTTAAAATATTATTCGAAAAACTCAATCTGGCAGATTCAATATGGTGTAGTAAAAATTTTACATTTTTCGTTTTTGTCCCAAACTGATATAGGGGATTCTTGAGGGTGTAAATTATGAATTTAAAAGTATTTTTTCAGGATTCAATATAACAAATTCAAGATACCGCACTAAAAATTTTACATTTTTCGATTTTCTTCAAAGATAGGGCTGAATCGTTTTTGAGGATGTAAATAGCGAATATAAGTATAGAAATTTTATATTTCCGGATTTCATCCAAAATTGGTGCTAGGGGGCTTTGAAGGGTTTAGATTTAGATTAAATTAAGACTTAAAATAATTTTTTTGAAATTGAATATAGCTGATGCAATATGGTAGGTTGAAAATTTTACCTTATTCCCATTTTTTCAGATTTGGTATTAGGGGGTTTCGGGGTCGTGTATTACGACTACTAAGTTGATAAGATACATTATGAGGGACAGAAAATGTTACATAATCCGATTTCCTCTAAAATTGATATTGTGGAGTTCTTGAGGCGTATACACACTCAATATGCAGTATAAATACATCGAGCTAAGAAATTTACATCTTAGGTTCTTTAAATATCGATATTGGAAGGTTTTGGGACCTATATTACCAATCTAAAATTAATTTGAAATTTAAAATAGTGGATTTACTATAACAGACTAAATATTTGTTTGACACAATTTTACTGGTATTTGGAAAACTCTAAGAACCAAAGAATTTTTAGTGGTTCATTTTAGGGTAATGTGCAACTTTGAATAAAATGGGTACTTTTTTGCCACAATTCTAAAGTTAAAATAGAAAAATAAAATTTTTATAAAAAAATTGAACCGACTTCTAAAAGTGCGCTTAGAAGTATTTATATAAAATTGAACTTTTTGAAGTCTGCGCCAAATTATTTGTAAATGAAATAAATAACTACTAATATATGCAAATTATGGTAAGAAAGCAATTACAAATAAAGTATTTTTAATCTGTTTATTCATATCACATTTTGTCAGGTATTAGTTTTGTGCCGACTTCAAAAAGTTGAATTTTATATAAAAATTTATTATTTTTCACTTTTTAGCGCACTTTTAGAAGTCGGTTTAATTTTTTATAAAAATTTTAATAATCATAAATGAGCTATAAATCAAATGCAACGTAAAAGTTGCTATTTGTAAATGCCGACACTGAATAACTATTAGCAGCGGAACAATTTAAATTCAAATTAAGATTTTCTTTCAGCAAATCAAATTCTTAATTTGCTCTTCAATAGTTAATAAATTAACAGACATTTAATAGAGTTATAGTAGACTATTAACTAATTTAGTTTCTTATTTTTTGCTTCCAGAGAAGTGTTGTTTGTTTTATTGAAAACAAATGTATTTAATTGTAATATAATTTTGTAAATAAATGTAGCTCAGTCAGTGCATGTATCTGGTTTCGATTTTATGTCGCAAACGTATTCTGGAATTCTTTATATTGTTTTTTTTAGTTATAAAAAAACCTTGTTTATGCTTCTGAAATAGGGGATAAAAATTATTTATGACCGGCGTTATTTTGCTGATATTAGAAATATGAGGAATTTTTCAACGTATTTGGGAAAAGACGCTGCCAGCTCATGTATTTCCTTCGGCAATGTAAAACATTTCAAATGTGTTGATACAAACCACTGCTGTCAGTAATTTTAATGGAACTAAATGCATCGTTGCCATTTTTTAAGAAAATCTTGAATATTTTGAGCTGAAAATATTTGCATTTTGGATACTAGCTTTAAGGAAATATTTGTTCAAAATAGTCAATGGTTAAATTTACGAAATGATCAATAACTGTTTCCTGCGGAACTCCTGCTGTAATAATATTAAAACTGCTGAGAACGTTATTAATTTTAATTCTTGATAGTCTATTAGTTAAGTAATTTTTAAATAATTCTTACGGACCACCTCTAGCTCCAATTTCCTCTAATATATTGAAGAAAATGGGATGTCCAGAAAAGCGGCCAAGCCTTTTTCATTTTATTACCGGTAAGTCATTATTTATATAGTATCTGCAGTGCGTCTAATGCCATTTTAACTAATATACAGAAAACTGTTTTTCTCTAAACAGTTCGCTATTCTAGTTGTTCAGCATTTTTCAAAAAGTTTGCCGAAATTTTAAATTGCTGATATAAGTCTATAATTTCTGGGTAGCTTACCAACTCTCCAGGGGAAGAGCTATTTACTTCCATGTTTAATTAATTATTGTTCTGTTAGCAATAGTAAATAAAAGGGATTAGAATTTTTATCTAGAAATTATTAAGTTTACTTTGCGTTATCTTCAACAAATGTTCTAACAATTACAAAAGACTCGCTAAAAATTTGAACAATTTCATTCTCATTCTGTATGATTGTTTTGTCATAAAGTATTTAAAAGTTTTTTATTTGATATGTTATTGTGTCCTTGTCACTCATTTATAAAATTAATTCGTTTTATTTTTATAGCAACAATTTTAAAAAGCGAAAGCTTTCACGGTTTAATCCAGTTGAAAATCAGGGTTCTTCAGTTTAGACCATGTCAAATTAAAATTATTATCCGGCATTTCGCCTACGATTATACGATGCATCTTCAAGGATCTTTACTCCATGAGATTAGAATATTGAATGACTGTCGAGGAGCAATAGCCCGGTATTTATACCCGACTGGTGCTCAGTGAACCGTGATCCAGCATTACAATCGATTTCCACGTGTGATGTAGACCGTAAACTGCATCTCGATTAATATTATTTGGATATTTACAAATTTCGATTGACTCTTCAATTTTACGTTTAAAGAAACCAAACACTGATGCTAACACCTTATTTTCTTTTACATTAAAAGTGTGACTGGAGCGATACTGCTATTCAGGTACTGCAGATTGTACAATGTGTTTCTTTTTTATACATCTTTTATATTTCTTAAACCTAGTGGATATAGACCGTTCTGTTTCACCTACATTCATTTTACTACAAGAGCAAGGTATCTTGTAAACGCCTTCTGTTTGAAATAGACTTGCCTCCTTTGGAGACTTTTACAAACATAGATCTTGCCTTAAAACTTCCTCTATACTTCTTAACTCCAATCCCATTCCCAACCCCCCTGCTCATAAATTCTTGGGTCTGTACTTTAACTCCTCTCTAAACTTTGGACACCTTAACATTAAGTGTTCCAAAGATCTCAACATTTTAAGAATGTTATCTGGCTTTAAATGGGGTTTCCATCGTGCCTCACTATTAAGACTCCATAGTTCCCTCATCCTCTCAAAACCGGACTATTGCTCTGTGGCTTACCCATCTGCCCCTCCTTACCATCTCAAAAGACTAGATCCTATCCATAATAGCGGATTACGAATGGCTCTGGGAGCTTTCCACACCAGCCGCACCTCCAATTTATATTGCGAGTCAGAACTTCTCCCCCTTCATCACAGGAGAAATTTTCTATTGCTAAACTATGCAAACTCTTGAAATTTAGACCCTTTATATCTCATTTCAAATATTTCTTACATCCTTCCGCGTCTTCCAACAATAATCAGTCTAGCTCGGCTCATATATGAGATTTCTTTTCCTGTGTCAAACTACTTCTCACCCGCTCCCCGACCCGATCTCTCATGAAAAATTCACATTCCCTCCATGGAATCCATCGCCCATCATAACCGATCTGGTCTTTCTGGAATATTCTAAGGAGACTTGCAATAGAGAACTCCTTAGAAAGTACTTCAATGAACTCACTCATACTAAATACAGAGATCATGCAATAGTATTTCCTGACGGATCCAAAACCGATTCTAGAGTTAGTGCAGCTGTCTTTTTTCCCCTCATAAATACTCTTACTCCTTGCATCCCTCCACCGGTATCCTTTCTGCTGAACTGTTTGCGATCTTCAAGGCCACTGAGATAATAAAAGGATTCC
Source organism: Diaprepes abbreviatus (assembly GCA_034092305.1). Lineage (NCBI taxonomy): Eukaryota > Metazoa > Arthropoda > Insecta > Coleoptera > Curculionidae > Diaprepes > Diaprepes abbreviatus. Next base: position 2,496,693 of record JASJET010000080.1, on the reverse strand, counting down.
ACAAAAAACTATGTACTATTGCCACGGATTCCCTAAACTCTATTACTTCTCTAAAATCCTACAATCCCACTCACCCTTTGATCATAAATATAAAATATAACCTAGCAAGAATAAGCATACAAAAAAAGAAAGTATCATTTCTATGGATACCTAGTCACGTGGGCATTGGAGGAAACGAGGAGGCCACTTTGGCAAAGGGTGATCCCACCGCTCTTCCTATTGTTCTCACCTTCTTTCCCGGAAATCTTCGTATCTTCTCCAAGCATAAAGTAAGAGCCCTTTGGCAGCTGGAATGGGACCTCCAATTGGAAGAAAATAAGCTACATGAAATAAAAGGTTTTTCACTAACATTGCTCTTCACAGCTTTCCTAGAAAACCCCTGTCCGTTATGGCGAGGTTTAGAATTTGCCATACTAGATTAACACATGGCCATCTTATTGATCGCTCTGGTCCTCCATTATGTAATCAATGCGAGGCAGCTCTTTCACTTAAACAAATTTTGGACTTCTGCTCTAAATACTCTGGTCATCTGATTGAACATGATATCATGTATAAAAAAGAAACAAATTGTACAATCTGCAGTAGCTGAACACCAGTATTGCTCAGGTCACATTTTTATTGTAAAAGAAACTAAGATGTGTCTGATTTCTTTAAACGTAAATATCCAAATAATATTAATAGAGATGCAGGTTACAGTCACACGTAGAAATCGATTGTAACGCTGGATCACGGTTCGCGGAGCACCAGTCGGGTATAAATACCGGGCTGTTGCCCCTCGACAGTCATTCAGTGTTCTAATCTCGTGGAATAAAGATCCCTGAGGATGAGTTATGCAATAGTAGACGAAACGTAGGATAATAATTCCAGTTTGACACGGTCCCAAGAACTATGATTTTCAACAGTAACAGGTTTAGCGAGTTTTTTAAATTCCTTTATTTATTATTCCCCATTATAACATTACAATAAACAATATACCGGGTGTCAACGAATCTATTAGACAAGTCATAATTTCTAGAGTACTATGTGTATCAAAATGAGAATTGATTCAGGTAAATGTTATGTGAAGAGGAGAGTTCTCGCATATTTTCCACTTTCAGGTCACTTCCGGTTTCACCGGAAATGGCCCCGGTTTTGAATTCTTAAATAGAACACCCTGTATATTTTAACATCTTTGGATTTCTGAGACAATTCTAGATCAGAATATGACATTTTAAAAACTTTTTACGTCTACTTCATTTTTTTAGAGCCACTTTTAAAATTGCATCTAGGTGGCCATGATCGGACGCAAACTAATCTAACGGCCTTGTTGCAATAATTCGATTATTAAAATGCTCTATTAAATAATTAAGAACTTCTCTAGTATTGTGAGGCGGTGCTCCATCTTGTTGAAATTAAATTCGCCGTAAAACTGCTAAAGGTATATCATTGAGACGATTTTCGATTTCATTTTGAAGAAAACCTAAGTATCTAACCCCTGTTAACTGACCTTGAAACAATATTGGCCCAATTATTCTGTTCCCAACGATACCAGCCCAGACATTGACGCCAAATCTTACTTGAAAATTGCCCTTTCTCATTTCATGTTGATTTTATTGGGCCCAGTACCGAATATTTTGCTTATTGAACATACCATTATTTGTAAATCGGGATTCGTCGGAAAATATAATAAAATCGATAAAATTTGGGTTAACTCTATGATTTTGAAGCAGCCAATCACAAAACACTACCCGTCTCTCGCCATCCTCATTATACAAATGTTGATGTAACTGATATTTAAATGCTCGATATCCATACTTTTTCAGTATTTTTCTTGCTGATTCATAACTTATCTGCAGTTCTTGACTAATTTTTCTTAACGAAACTGTTTTATCAACCTCAACCATAGCAAGTACGTTAATCTCAGTCTCTTCATTTATGATAAACCTCTGTTCCGCCTCTTGATTTCCTATTTGCCTAAAACGAGTCTCGACATACGGAAAATACTGATGGGCTGGATGTTGCCGATTCGGATATGTATTAGCATACAACTCGGCAGCATTCCTTAAATTTCTATGACACTCTCCAAATATTAATAACATATCCACTTTTTCACTTTGAGTATACATTATTTTAACGAAAATTTAAACTAAACTTAACGAAAATTAAGAAACTTTTACGTCTGTTCTTAGAGCGTATGTCACTGTCGTTATCTACTTAAGTGAGTGCTTTGTTTTCCAAAGAAGACTTGATAAAAACAGTTGCAATTTATTATGCATCATGGCTGTCCATGGCGCACTTGTCATAAGTAAATAAATTATCCAGTATTTTGCTTAATAATATTTAATTTCTGTCCTTATGTCTAATCCAATCGCAAATAAATTAGTACCGTTAGATTCGTCAAAGAATGCTTTTTTCGAAAAGTAGTTGTCAAAAAGGGGTCGCCATTTGAAAATTAATAGTTAGAAATGAAAACGTAATTTTGTCAACTTGTCTTATTCCTGTCTTTCATACTAGTAACTAAAACTTTGCGATTGTATTTTTTTGACTTCACCTAAGGCCCTTAGATTAGTTTGCGTCCGATCATGGCCACCTAGATGCAATTTTAAAAGTGGTTCTAAAAAAATGAAGTAGACGTAAAAAGTTTTTAAAATATCACATTCTGATCTAGAATTGTCTCAGAAATCCAAAGATGTTAAAATATACAGGGTGTTCCATTTAAAATTCAAAACCGGGGCCATCTCCGGTGAAACCGGAAGTGGCCGAAAAGTGGAAAATAGGCGAAAACTCTCCACTTCACATACCATTTACCTATACCAATTCTCATTTTGATACACATAATACTCTAGAAATTATGACTTGTCTAATAGATTCGTTGACACCCGGTATTTAATTAAGATTAAGTATGACATTGTAGGATCTATACCCAATAGTGAGCACGCTAAAATATTTAGTGAATTTTAAAAACATTCGTATTGCATCGTCAATTCTTCGAAAAAAAAATTTAATTATTTTTAAGTTGGTTTCTCTTGAAATAATAATGTCTTTCGTAAATCACGTTTGTATTTTTCTATTTTAACCGTTTAATTTTATCTCGCTAGATAATACTTAAATAATTTGTTTTATTTTATTTAAGAATTGATTAACAAGTATCAATATTATTATTTTCAAAAACATCATAATTAACTGAGAGATTTCCCGAGGTAGAAAATTTTACCATAATGTAGTGGCATATGATATTTATTTTGTTATTTTCCACAATACAAATTTGTATGATTCACCGTCTAGCTTTGTTATTAAACACAAACGAAGATACAGCGTATGCGGCGAACCAGATTATCGCATGACTGCATTCATATAAATATGGGAGCATTACAGGATACAGCAAAAAGTACAATCACGGCACGTGTTTGTATAATTAAAAATATAGAAGTTAATTAAAAACATAAAGGTTAATTTTTGCATCGTCAGTATAAAGAAAATCTAAATTGAATTTTTACCTTGTTAAGGCTGAAAATTTAAAAATGATTTTTTCGTGATTAATAGATCATAGCAGATAACAGCTCTCCAAATTTGATTGATCAGTCATAAATAATTCTATTTATTTACATTACAACATCATAATTTATCTTTTTTTATATAGATTTTTAATTAGATCAAATAAATATCCAGCTTACGAAAAAAATAAGAGTTTTATATATAAAACTACGAATTAAAAAAGACTAATCTTTGAAAAAGCAAATTCTCTCGGACAAATTTATATCATCAAAATCAACTTATTCGCAATAAGAAATACACTTAACAATTTTTACTTATATGTTTAGATTACGCATTTCAAAAATTTTCCTATGATACCTCACACGCACAAAAACATGAATGGAATGAAAAGTTTCCCGTCTCCTCTAAAGATGGAGCTCGCAACACCATTTTAACTTTGCCTCCTTGGAACCTTGTTTTGTGTAGTGTCATTCTGTGTTTCCAACTTTTGTTGTTTTCCAAGTACTAAAATGGGCGAGCCGGGATATAAAATAAAAGAAAATTAATATTTTCTTTTTTATTTATTTATTCCATCAAACAATTTAATGACACCAGATATTTTGAATTATTTTAAATTTTTTGCTGTAGTTAAGGAAAGGACAGTTAAATTTTAGTACAATAATAAAATAATAATTAAGTTAACGTTTACCGACTTGAAATTTTATATCACAATCCCAAATACTAAAACAGTAGAATTACTTCCTTTCAAATGACTTTTCTAAAGACTTATGTATTAAAAACCGTAATGGTTTCAACTTTGCTACAAAAATATCAAACGGCGGTATTCTCCCAAACTTTAGTGATCTATAAATTCGAAATTACCAAACTGGTTTTTATATACTATTGTTCCTTATTTTTAATAAAAAATTTAAGAATCTACTTATCCCAAACATAAGAAAGAAATTGGATCGTCATCAAATGATATTCATGTTGGTTTCTCGATATTGGGGAGAAGCTAACACTACATAGATCGTAGGGTTTATAATCGTTGTATTCGTATTGTGTTACTTCCATAGAAGGGCTGCAGTGTAAGTATAGTACTACCATCCACTGATAGATGAGGTGTCTAGGAATTAGGAATATAATAAATATTGTTTGCAGTTATTATAAAATATTTGCAGAGTCATGCAACCAACGTCATGAGGTCTGAATAGAAAACTTACTAAAATCTAAAACGGCAGAATACCTCCCAGAAAGAAAAATGGCAAGAAATGAAAAATTTAATATCAACAAAAAAAATATATATCATGGCAATCCCAATCAAAGAAAAAATTATTTTGTTACCATTGTTAGCAACACGAGGGTTACCAATAACTTTTGTATTATCTCAGTTGATGACGCTACAATCGTGCAGATTATACAAGAAATCAAATTTACAGTCTCAGGTGACCATACGAATATATCGCTTATACTGATTTGCTGTCCCTATTACTTTTGTTTGAGTAATGTTTCTTCAGTCTCCTTTACTTTATGTCATTATTCCCTATCTTTTTATTCCTATACTATGTAGGTCTCCTTCCACTGTATTCAACCATATCTTCGTCGATTATTCATCGTAAATTCTAGGTACATATCCCAGCCATCTCAAAGTCTAGACTTAGTATAATACAATTAATTCTTATTTAGTTATACATTGAATACGACTAGTCATTTCTTATGGATTTTGGATCGCCAAATTGGAATCTGGCCTCAAAATTGCCCCATCACATCAGGTTTTTTAAATATCAACCTAAAAATGCAAAAAATGGTATTTTTGTCTATATTTGAGGTTATGATTCATCGCGACATTTTTTTTTCAAAAAAAAATAGCATCTTAAAGTATAACTCTTACTCTTTCAAATACCACTGAATCAAATATTTTTAATTTTCTTCGAGATATTCAATTTTGAAAATTTTAAATTTTTCAAGTTTTAAAAACCTTCACCCTTTATAACCGATAATAAGCTTTTAGGAGACAATTCTGATAACTATTGATGTTTTAAGGCTATCAACGCATCGCTTAATGCAAATTTATCATTAGTTTTGCAAAATAAATTTGTTTAAACAATTTGTATAAACAAATTATTTGCAAAATTCATTATTTTTTAAATAAATACTTCCACTGCATTTTAAAAAAATAAATATGTTTAAAGAAGTCCTTATAGTTATTACGATATATGTTGCTATAAAGTATTTAATAATAAATTTTGCAATTTAAATGTAATCTCTCTAACGATATTTATTTGCAGCTTTTTTAATTGCAAAATTAATTGTTTATGATTTTGTTTACAACAAAATATATCGTAAATAAAGAACAAGAGCTTTCACGGCTTTGGTCAAATTGGAAATCTCGGTTCTTGGGTTTTTACCATGTCAAATTGGAATTATTATCCGCCATTTCGCCTACCATTGCATGAGGCATCTTTTCAAGGAACTTTCTACGAGGAGACTTTGGGAGCAGCCTTGAGATCTCCGCTATTACTTGTGGTAGCTAACATCTTCATGGAAGCTTTCGAGGAAAACGCCTTGTCTTCTGTTCCTCCAAAACCTAAATTTTGGTGCAGATATGTAGACAATACGTTCGTAGTTTGGCTACATGGTGCAAATAACCTCCATAACTTTCTGGATCATCTAAATCAACAACACCTTAGCATAAAATTCACTATGGAAACTAAATCAAATGGTGCCCTTCCCTTTCTTGGTGTACTAGTACAAAAGAAAGAGAATGGCAAATGAGGACATTCTGTGCACAGAAAACCAACACATACAAATCGATATCTCAATGCAACGTCACACCATCATCTTTCTCAAAAACAATCCATCATAAATTCTTTGATACATAGAGCTCCTTCAATATGTGACGAACAATCACTGAAATCAGAGACCGAAAAGTTAACTAATGCTCCGAGAGGCAACGGATATTGCGCTGAAGATATAAGACGTTCTATTAATAAATATGAAAACCCAACACCTCAACAAAATGTCATAAATGTACCGTCTATGGACAGTGTTGTCTTACCCTACACGGAACAATCGACAAAACTGCCAGATTGCTTCAAAAATCAAAAATTCGGACAATTTTCAACACATATAAGAAAGTTGGAAGATATTTGAAGTCTCCAAAGGACGCAATTCCATTTCAAACAGAAGGCGTTGACAAGGTACCTTGCTCTTGTGGAAAAGTATTTGTAGGTGAAACAGGACGATCTATATCTACTAGGCTTAAATAACACGAAAGATGTATAAAAGAGAAATAAATTGTACAATCTTCAGTAGCTGAACACCAGCTGTGCTCAAGTCACAATTTTAATGTAAATAAATTAAAGTGCTAGCATCAGTGTCTGGTTTCTTTAAACGTAAAATTAGTGAATGAATCGAAATTTGTAAATATCCAAATAATGTTAATAGAGATGCAGGTTACAATCTACATCATACGTGGAAATCGATTGTAACGCTGAATCACTGTTCGCTCAATACCGGGCTGTTGCTCCTCGATAATCATTCAGGGTTCTAATCTCGTGGAGTAAAGATCCCTGAAGATATCTCATGCAATCAAAGGCGAAACGTCAGATAGCAATTCCAAATTGACACGGTCTAAACCCAAAAACCATGATTTTCAAAGTATATCGTAATTCCGATAACTCCTTTAAAAGCATTTATTTCTGTAAAATGCAATGAAAGCATTTATTCAGAAAATAATGAATTTTTCAATAATTTGTTTAAACAATTTGCTTAAACAAATTTATTTATTTTGCATATCGAATGATAAAATTGAATTGAGCGATGTTTTCATAGCCTTAAAACATCCATGGTTTATCAGAACTGTCGCTTACAAGCTTATCGGTCACGAAAGATAAAGATTTTCAAAATTTGAAAAATTCATCCAATTTGAAAATTTCGAAATTGAATGTCTCGAAGAAAACAAATATTTGTACAAACTCTACAGCATTTGGAAGAGTAAGACTTATACTTTAAGATTCTATGTATAGTTTTTTGAGAAAAAAAATATCGTGATGATACATAACCTCAAAAATAGACGAAAATCGCGTTTTTTGCACTTTTAGGCTAGGATATTTAAAAATACCTGACGTAATGGAGCAAAATCTACAAGAAATGACTCGTCTTATTCAATGTACAAATTTCACATCGTGCTGTGTAATAAAGGTCTGTATTAAAAATCATACATTGGAAATGAGCAAAATTAATTCCGATTCTTAAAATAAATAATATCAATATTATTCGCCTTTTAAAAAAAATATCGAAAATACTGTCGGATTGATAAATTCGATATTTTCTAAAGAAAAAAAGGTAAGATCGAAAAAAACTCAGCTATTCTTGTGTGCTTAGTAAAGTAACAGATGACATATGTCGCGTTTGACGAAGGTGGACCCTCTGTTCTGATTGTGCTTAACTTTAACAACTATTCGATGCGCTAAATATTGAAATATTTAGTTCTATGCTGCACTACGCATATATTAGTTTTTTACAAAATGCAAAATCTTTTAATAAAGTAATTTTTATTAGCTACGAATCTTTGAAATGCATAACTGATTTTGGGTATATTGGGACCCGTCTCACATTAAGTATATCCGTCGAATATAATGAATAGGTTTATACATTGCACCCATTATTTGTTTGCGAACAACAATTGCTGTATTTTTCTTTTAATCTGCCAGCGACTAATTTGGCTAAATATCACATGAATGGAAATCTGGCTACATTAAACAATATATTTCAAATCATGATCTTATTCTAAAATACAACAAATACGGCCTCTAGTGGTGGAATTAGGAATCTAAAAATATTTTTAAGCTGCAAATTAAAACAATAACTAAAGACATAACAAAACTGGCCAACATCTAACGTCTCATACCAACTCCAGTTTAAAACTTAAACATTTTTAATAAATCTGATTGCTAGGTTTCTCTTGTTGCAAATCAAGCTTGATACTTAACAAATATCTCCAATCTGCTGGAAGGATTTTTATGAATAAGAAATAATTGCACAATAAAAGCTAAGAAAAGAATTTTATGTTTTACTAAGAGAGTTACTAAGTAACAAAATGGGAGTTATGCTGGGATTTTCCAGATTTTAGTTTTTATGGTCATCGTATACATTGTTTAAAATGGGATTATGTGCAGTAAATTGTAACCAAAATGAGTCTTTTCGAAATATAAAATGGAGAAAGGAAAGATTAAATAAATCAATATATTTTTTATATACAATAGATTTCAAAAATGTGTATTTTCTTTGCTTTGATAAAAAAAAACGTTTCCCAGAAAATTCGGGCCTTACAATGAAAAAAAAATGATAATTCTGACAATAAATATAATATACTTTTGCATGATCAGTATGAGTTTAAAAACAAAAAAACCTACTTATCTCGCAATTGATATCCTTGTCAAGTATGTAGCTGTAGATCTAGAAAAGAGGCTGGATACCTACGCCACTTTTTTTGATCTAACAAACACATTTGATTGTGTATCGCATGACAATCTGTTGCAAAAATTATATTTTAATAATGTTCACTCCAAATCATTTATGTTGATGAAGTCCTATCCATCAGATCGTAATCAATATATTTTTTATAAGGGAACAAGTCATATAAAGAGTTAACAATTCACAATGTACCCTAGGGATTTTAGTTCAGTCGACAGCCGGTTTTGCCTCCAAATTCTTTGTAGTAGAACCGATTGATGCAAATTTGAACAACAGATAAGGAATGGCTTAAGAAATAAAAGTTATATGGTCCCAATGTGTGATTTTATCCTTTCTCGGGGGTAGAAATTGGTACTTTGCAGGAATCGATAGAGGGATTAATTTTAAATAAAAAATAATCCATGCAGTTTTTTCGATAAAAACAATATTTTTTGAGTTATTAGCGATTGGAAATGTCGATTTTTCACTTAAACAAACTTGTTTTCGAGCATAATTTCTCAAATAACTGGAAAACCTTACGTTCTATGCAAAAAACGATATATAAAAATGAAGCTTTTAGAATAAAAAATTGATTCGTTTTTGTTTTATTTCTCTAGATGAAATATTAACGGAATTATGGCGCCTTAAAGGTTGGTGTTTCTGAAAAAGTCTGCAGCATGAATTAACGGAATTACGATGAAAATAAAATAGTTGTGTCTTTTTTGAAAAAATGTTTGATTTAGTTGTGAAAGTATTTTTGAAATTTCTGAAAAAATTTCCTTTTTTTACATTAACTCAAAAACGCCAAAGGATACGTAAAAAATCCGGGAGTCGAAAAATATAGTTTTTTTTTTGCAAAAAATTGTATTTTTTTCGTATCTGTACAATCAAAATTAACTGAGATATGACCGTTTGAAGTTCACATTCAAGTACGCGAACCACCTTCCCCAAGTCCTTGAAACCCAGTAATCTCAAAAACGAAGTACTTCTAGTACTTCATCTGCATTTTGGTTACAGTGGATAGAATAAACCATCATGTCGCATTTTTAGTTGTTCTGAAAGTTTACAGAGTCCGCCATTATTAAGAAGAAACCTATTAATCAAAAATATCAGTACAAAAATATGACGAATATATAAATATTTTAATTATATATCCCAGAGGACATAATATTCATGTTTTGCTTCTTTAAATACCCATCAGGATCTGCCTACAGGAGCTGATTATATATATATTTTTTTTAAAGTACATTTAAGGGAGAATATTAATAACAATTATAGAGTGTTATATATTTTTGAAAAGCTTGGAATATTTTAATCACATTATTCAAAAATATATATGGTGTCCTATCCAAAAAATGGCAAGTTTGATTTATTTCTCCAAAACAGTGAAACATAAAAAAAACTGGCTACGTCACTGAATCCTACATGGATCACCCCAATAGCTCAACTTTGCGATAAGCTACAAGCTAATTGAGATACTAGGGGTGCCGCAAAATGCATAATTTTTAAAATCGCTCCGTATCTCCAAAATGAAGAGGTTTATGAAACTTCTGTTAGTGGTATCTTTCATTTCTTAAAAAACTGTCACGAAAACCTTTTTATTAATAACGGAAATAATTCGTAAAACCATTGAATGTTGGATACCCGGTACAGTAAAAAAAAGTGAAAATTTAAGTAAGAATGTCTTTTACTTGTCATAATCTAAAACTATTATGTATTTCCATCTAGTAACTATCAACAAAATCATATTACTCTTGCCTTCTACATTTATTTATCGATGTCTGGGTTATATTAAACAAAATATACAGGTCTTTATACTACATAGTCATACACGCAACTACTTAATAAAAAACGACAATAATGTTTCACCAAATTTCCACCAACTCGCCAGAACCAGAAGGAATATTACAGTATTAAAAATTTAACAGTATACTAAAGTGCATGGGGGACAACCGGCTAAAATGTTTTCAAGATGGCGGCACTTCCAGTTATACCGGAAGTAGATGTCAACTTGCTTATTTTAAATGGAACATCCTATATATAATTGCATTTTTGATTTCTAGGTATAATTCTATATATATTTTATGTATAATATTCTATACTTAAGTCTCACCGTTTTGGATATATTTCAATTTTTATGTCAAAAATGATGACGCTTGCTGACCAATACTTATCTATAAATTTTCCCTATAAGGCAAAGTTCGACTTTAGTAGCCTTTTTTGAAATTTGAAATATTTTGAAAACTATTGGTCAAAAAAGGAGAATAAAAATTATATTCAAAAAATCATCAAAAGTCAATTTTTTCCAATAGAAAGCACCTATTTTTATAATTTTATCATACTAAGCATTAAAAATAAAAGTAACTTTGTATAAGATTGTCTATTCCAAAAACTTGTAGTTTTTAAAATATTGGCAATTCAACATTTTTCCATTGTAAAAATGCTATATAGCTTTTAAGTTTTGTTATTAGTTGGCCATGACGGCGAGGCGCGGCGCAGCGAAAATAAAACAATCTAACTCTACAAAATTGTCACTATTTCTTGCCATTTGACGTTTAATAATACTGATCATGCCGAGGCGTATAAATTACACGCACTAAGATTATTTAAACTTATTTATTATTTATGGAGAATGTGATAGAGTTATTTCAAGAACATGCGATACATTCCCGACCCGATATCCGAAGAAACAGAAATCAACACTACCAACTGTTAAAAAAATTATAAAAAACTTCAAGAACTTTTGATCTATATAAAGCTAAATGAAATAGAAATAAACCAGTTGTCAATAAAATTACGTTACAAAAATTATTTGAATAAATGTTCAAATTGACACCCTTGAACTTCCAAATATTTTTCACACCTAAGCAGGAATTCTCCATGGGTGGTTCTTCTTATTGACTGAGGATTAATTTCTTCAAATGCTATTCTGACGCGCTGCATGCAATCTTCCATAGTGATTAATACTGTGTTGTATACTTTATTTTTGATTGTTCCCCAAATAAAAAGTCAAGTAGTGTTAGGTCGGGGGAGCGAGGTGGTCAAAGATGTAACCCATTCTTGGCTATCCATTGATCATAAAACAAGTTTTGTAGCCAGCGGCAAGTTGTCTAAGTAGTTGATTTCCAAATTTCTCTAGATGTCGAAGTAGCACTCACCTATAAGTTAAAAGACGCATTTTGTATATAGAAGTCTTCAAAAATGGCTAACTTACAATTCAGATTATCTTGGTAGAATTCTAGGGCGACGATGCCGTCATTTGTAATAGCACAATACACGTTAAACTGCCAAGACTTTGGAAAATTTAATTCTCTACATGGATGTACATTTGAGTCGCTCCAATAGTTGGAAATACGTCGATAATCTATTTTTTGTGAATTTCGCTTCGTCCAACCAAATAATATTATCCAAACAACCAGCATTTTCTTGTAGCCGAAGCAAAATAAATTGACAGAATTCTACTTTTCGTGGAAAATCAGTGCCTTTTAAAGGTTGTACTGGGGACTATACATAGGGATGAAAATTGTGTTTCCATAAAATCCTTAAAACTGATGTTTGACATAATCCAGACTCTAATGCTACTTGCCGTAGATATTGTCGGATATGCGGCGAAATATCCTAAAATTGTAGTTTCAATATTTTCATTATTAACAACTGGTTTATTTCTATTTCTTTTTGCTTTTATGAATCCAAAGTTCTTGAAGTTTTCTATAATCCTTTAAACAGTTGGTGTTTCTGCGGATATCGGATCGCGAATGTATCGCATATTCTAGAAAAAATTCTCAGTCACATTTGCCATAAATAATAAATAAGTTTAAATAATTTTCGTGTGGCCTAAAACCTTATAATTTTTTCTTTACGTATTCCTAGCATTTTTGGCTGTATACCATTGTATGTCTCGGAATAGGCTTGACGGAGTCTATTTTAATCTAAAACATCTCTGGTTTATAGACCAGGACTTATCTGTTTTTAGGTGGATGTGAAATGGAAAATGGAGATTTTCGCATGGGAGCCTTCAGAATAATCTGAATAACGATAATAATAAACGTTTTTTTTTTTCAACTTTTCTCTCGTGTAACTTTGAAGATATTCATTTTAGAGGAAAGTCGAAGCCATAAGATAGAGTTAGTGAGAAATCTGAAAATATATTTCCCTTATTGCAAAATAGCAGTAATTAAGAAAAAATATGTAAAAAAAGCAGTTTTTTTAATCAATTTTTTTCGACCACTTAAGTTTCTCTGAGGACCTTCATATTAAAGCCAAGAAAACTCTATGCCATGATAAAATAACACGCCTAAATTGGTTAGGATCGAATCTATAGTTCTTGCACAATAATTTTGCAATCCGATTTCGTTTACTAAAATTAACCATTTTTCAAGTTTACCTGAGTCCAAAATATAAAGTTATCGTATTTAAATTTATTTTCAACATATAGTAACGAACTCAAATTTTCCAACGCTTTTTTCAGAATCAAAATCGAATGATTTAAACGCCCTCAGAAATTGTTTAAAAACATTGTTGATATTTTTGCTTATAAACAAATGGATTATCTAGGCGGATATTCTTGGATTTTTTTTGCAATATATGGTTTAAAAGTACTTGGAAAGACACTGCTTTTCGTCAAAAAAAATTCAAATCCGTCAATTGGTTTCCGAGATACAAACAAAAACAAAATGAATGCATGATGTGCACATAACATTATGATATTTGAGCTCCATTATTCGCGGTACATCGGTTTAAAAAAAAATTATCAAAATCGCTCCATTAGAAGCCGAGAATTCAATTTTAAAATGAGAACTCCCCACCCCTCTTCTGTTCATTTTTCACGCGCGTGGGCGACATTATTTTTATTTTTTATTGAAGTTTCCGATAACATAAACATTTAAATATTTATATCAAAAAAGAACTCGGCAAGACAAAGTTTTTGGTTCAAGGATCAGGTCTGCATTGTTTATAGATCCACCGTAACAAGCTGTCAACTTTGACAGTTTGTATCTCGGAAACCAACTGACGGATTTGAATTTTTTTTTCACAAGAAGCGTCTTTTCAAGTACTTTTAAACCATGTATTGCAAAAAAAAATTGAATGAACATCCGCCGAGATAATCTATTTGTTTATAAGCAAAAATATCAACAATGTCTTTATACAATTCCTGAGGGCGTCCAAATCATCCGATTTTGATTCTGAAAAAAGCGTTAGAAAACTTGATTTCCCTTCTATATGTTGAGAATAAATTTAAATACTTTAACGTGATATTTTGGACTCAGACAAACTTGAAAAATGGTCAATTTTTGTAAACGAAATCGGATTGCAAAATTATTGTGCAAAAACTATCTATCGATCCTAACTAATTTTAGCGTGTTATTTTATCATGGCATAAAGTTTTCTTTGCTCTAATATGAAGGTCCTCAGAGAAATTTAAAAGGTCGAAAAAAATTGATTAAAAACTGCTTTTTTACCTTTTTTTTTAATTATTGCTATTTTACAATAAGGGAAATATATTTTGAGATCTCGGACCACCCCTATCTTATGGTAAATTTAATTACGAAACTTTTTTTCTTTTTCAATTTTCTTCTAAAATGAATACCTTCAAAGTTACACGAGAGAAAAGTTGAAAAAAATTTTTTTTTTAATTTTATATTTTTATTAATAAAAAGAATGTTGCTCAACTTTTTGAATTAACGCATATCAAATTTATCGTTATTCAGGTTATTCTGAAGGCTCTCATGTAAAAATCTCCATGTTCCATTTCACATCCAAGAAACCCCGATATTTTACAGATAAGCCCTGGTCTATGAGCTATTTGTTGTATATTAACCGATGTATTAACCTAATATTTATTTTTCTACATCGATGTAATTTTGTTTAGTTACTCCGGAGCCGCCCCTGTCATTTAATTTGTTAGCCTATACTTTTTACAGTTTTTATTATACGAGTTTTTAAACAACTAATTTATTTTATATTTACCGCTTCCAAGTTTCAAATGTCAGAGTTTCCGCCCTAACAAGTCGAGAATATCGCATGATTCTAGTTATGTTTTAATTTATTACTTTTAAAATATTTTATTTATTATTTTTTAACTACATTTGTTTTAATTAAACCATTAAAATTGTCTGTTGTGTACTTTATTATTCATGTCTAGAAACGAAACTGATGACGTAATATTTTCCTGACAAATATCATTAAGAGAAGGCAAACAGTGTCGAAAATTGCTGATTTCAAAATATAATAATGTTGGCGCTTTCCTGCGGTTCTTCCGTATAAACATAGTAACGTTTGATGGAAAACCGTTGATATTAAATCTTAGATATATTAAATTAAAAAACATTTTAGTATTATAACCCGTCTAATGGTTGGTGTGGCCTATGAACAGTACACCGAGTATGACAGCTCACTCTTGGTTAAAAACAAAAAATTTTACCGGATAGTCATATGTTAAAAGCTTCAGTAAAATACAAAAATTTCTCCTAGGTATGTTAGTGCATATGCGTAAAGTTGAGAATCTGTACACAGCGAGCGAATAGATCTATTGTCTTCCTCTACTGCTGTTAAGTCGTAAGAGATACCTTACGGTGCTCCAGTCCCATTTCCCTCAGGAATGTTGAACGGCTTTAAAGTAGATAGCTTTCCTACTTCTATTTGGTGTACTTCCAAGAACCGCATTCTAGGTTTTTCTAAAGCTCTACTCTTTGAAAGAATGTGAATAGAGGTTTAGTCCTCCTCTTCGCAAGATCTACACTCTTTTTTGTCTAATAATCCGAGTTTCTTATGGTGTCCCTTCAGATAGCAATGCCCCATCAGGATGCCTGTCAGAACTCTGAGTTGGTTGTTACTTAGGCTTATTCATTATTTGATTATCTTCTGGTCGTAGTTCCCAAGAAGTATCTTTTCTTGTCTCAATCCTTGCAGATTCGTCCAATAATTGTATCTCCTGTTCTCGTCCTCTTTTTAGTTCTTCCAGCATTACACTGCTACTAATTCCACAGAAAGGCTCAGGCCCCAAAAATGGTGTCTCAGCCCCTTTTCTCGCGAGCTTGTCTACCATTTCATTCCCATCTACTATGTCCCGGTACTGTTGGCTGCTTGACTATCTGCCTGACGATAATCTCTTTTCCGCGATAGTTTCTTCTTTGCTGAAGTAAATACATTTCCTAATGGTATGTATTTCCGACTGCAAAATGCTTAGTAACTTACCCAAGCTTTCGTAGTGTCTGGTCTGATGGATTTATTGTTAAATTTGTCAATGGTTCGTGTTTTTAGCCTATTCAACCTTGTGTTGAAATTTTTCACAAAGTTCAATTTCTTTTTTATTTCATCTTGAGGTATGTCTCAGATTTGTTGATTTCTGGATGGGAGATTGGACCTTCATTTTAGGACTTCATCTCTCATCATCCTATAAATTGTCCTCGCCATACTCTCCACAAGTATATGTAGGGGTGTAAGGTTTAGAATTGCTTCCATGGCGGCTATTAAGCAGGTTTTCAATGCTCCAATTACGCACACATCATGTGTGTAATTTCATTGCAGGATTTTTGGGTTTGTGTCCCAGCCTTTTTCCCGAAAAATTTCACAATAATCAACAAGGCTTTTGTAGCCTTGCTAATTATTTCTTTTTCGTGCTTGTTCTCAAGACGTTTATTATCTAGGGAAAGGCCCAGATATGTAACCTCTGACTTCCACTCAGTAATGTTCACATCCATTTTGATGGTTTTCAGATTGAGGTTTCTTTCCTTGGTAAGCTGGCACCATTTCTTAGTGTGTTCAAGCCCTCTCTGGACTATGTCACAGAGGGAATTCTCGAATTTACCCCTCGCGATCACGACCACGTCATTGGCATAGCCCTGACAAGATATATCGAAGTCAGTCAGATCATAGAGGAGTCGATCTACAATTAAGCTCCACATAAGTAGAGAAGCTAATCCCTCCTGAGTGCGTCCTTTGATGGAACAAAGAGCCATAGTGTTCAGTTCTATCTTTGTCTCTACTATTCCGGTGGAGCAAAGTCACGCTATCCATTTGGACGTTGTTCCGTCCGCTCCCCTGCCATCAAGTGCTCTTTTGACTGCCTCGTGTGAAGTGTTATCAAAAACCCCTCTCCTATATCAAGAAAGGCACATGTTACGGTTTCATTACTGTTCGGTGAATCTTGATTCTATTCTGTTAATTGTATCAGTGCAGTTTCCGTAGACCTACCCGTTTGACACGCATGTGGATGAGGGTGCAGTTGTTGCTAGATAATTAAATTTATATTTATTCTGGAAATTCTGTTACGATGTTAAATGATTTAATAGTTAATAGTATTTAAAAAAATTAGATTAGAAAGATTTCAAATCTTTTTTAGATCGAATGATCAAATATCATGTCGAGATAGCCTCACATTTATGAGGAAACTTTAAATTTACTCATATACACAAACTAAAGTTGGGAGATCATCCCAATGCAGGACAATCAAAACTGCTTCTTAATTTACCATCTAAACCCAACTGAATATGGCAAAGAATAAAAACCAATACCTAAAAATGAGAAACAAGATGCAATACATGTATTATTCTTATGCTTCACAATAACAAGCCCTAAAAGTTTTAAAAAATTTATTTCACATACCATGATTTGTAATAACCGCTACTACCTATCAGCTATGTCGTTACGTCACTACTGTTTTTAGGATCAAGGTGGGTATACACAAGATCACGTGACCACAAACTGCCTTATTGAAGTTAGTTATTGTATAAACTTAAAATATTTTACTATTATGTGTAATTATTATTATTTAGTATTTACTCGAGAAAAAAATCGATAAAAATACTAAGAAATGTGGTGTTGTGGTGTTATGAATGAGACCAATCATCACATATTGAGTAGTGATCTGAAGTGAAATAACCAGTGTGACCAAAACAAGAATCAACCTGTTGAAAGTTCAAGAACTGGCATGAGCATGCATAACTGAAGCAAATAAAACCTTGCCCAATGGCCATCATGGAAATAAACCTTACACCTCTGCATATAGTATGATGAGAGATGAAGTCATAAAATGAAGACCCAACCTCTTATCCAGAAATCAACGAATCTGGGACATGCCCCAGGATGAAATGAAAAAGAAGTTCAACTTTGGGAAAAACTTCAGCACAAAATTGAGTCGTAAAAGTGAATGGAACAGGAGAAACACCATTAAAAAACAACGGATGGTATTGGAGTAAGAGTGTATAATGCATCTCCAAGCGAAAATACACGCCATAAGGAAATGTATTCAATTCAGCAAAGAGAAAAAATATCGCGGATAGTCAAGCAGCCATCAGTACGCTGAGGTCTTAAATAATCAGCTCCAAGATAGTCTGGCAATACCTAGAGGAACTCAATGAATTAGGTAAGTATAATAAGGTCACCCTCCTGTGAGTACCAGGACAAACCGGTGTAGAGGGGAATGAAATAGTATACAAGCTCGTAAAAAAAGCGGCTGAGACACAATTTCTGGGGGCCGAGCCTTTCTGTGGAATCAGCAGTGTAATTCTGAAGGAACCAAAAAGAGAGACAGGAAGCAATTACTAGAAGGATTTGCAAGGAATGAGACAAGCAAAAATTGTTATACTGGTTATTACAAGAAAAAGCGCGATACCCCACAATGATGCCAGAGGCAAAGTTAATAAAATTCAAAAATAAAAAAAAACCTAAACTATAGTTAAAGGCTAGTAGCAGCACCAGCGAGCAAAATGCTGAGCTAACCCCTATGCCGAAGAGTAGGGGGTGGATTATTCAGGGCGCCACTGCATCGGAGCCAGGCTGAATGCAGAAACTTTCCACGATGTTGTTTGAAACTAATTTTCAACTTTACTCCCTAAAATTAGGCATCAACTAAATATCAGATTCAAACGCAAGTAGCATGTGTGGGTGATAGTGAATTCATGGTAAGGCAGAACCCTAATGGGCTCAATGCATCACCCTGAAATATTCTGTTTCGTATTGGGATTGTGTCTGTTTTGATGTTCGATGGGTTTTTGGTCATAGTAGGTTCCTTCGTTTAATACAGGCCTGAATGCAGATGACAGAATCGATTTGCCCTTGCAACTATTGCGCCTCTGCTGAAATTTTTTCTCACAGTGTTCATGGATGTGTTACGTCGAGCAGGATGTGATCAACTTATACAGCTCGGGAAAGCCAGTAGTTGACTGATATTTAGTTGGACACTGTGTATTATGCTGATCCTCTAGCAAGAGAAACGTAACTCCTTCTGTAACGAAAAATAGTATTTTCTGTACGTCAGATAAAACATCACTTATCAGAACATCAGCATACTCCAAAACTTTTTAGAGCAGTAGATCTGGAGATGATTAGGGTCTGGGGCTTTCCAATTATAACGCCTCTTGACGATATTAGTGTCTTTCATGGTGATGAAAGACTCAAATTGCATCTGACTTTAATCCTGGCAGAATTGATCCAGATATTATTCTGAGTATTAATCCCTTTAAAATGTTCAAAGTTTATAAATCTAAAGTATGTATATGTAATCACTGAAGTGGAGTAAATGAATAAATATAAGTTAAATATCAAAACAAATTAATACCAGAGATATAACTAAGAAGATTTACGTACTTGCACCTCAGATGTTTCATTAAGATTAAATTATCTCAATTTAAGATTCCTGACTTTAAAATAAACATAAGGCAGATAAACTTAGAAACGTTGAGTACCTAAGGGATTTAGTAGAATTTGTGAACATGGCAAGTTTGTAATTAATACAATTTTAAAGTCATTCCTTTTTAAAGGGCTAAAGTTTGAGATTATGTTTATTTAGTTATGAAAGTTAGTAATTTACTGCTGAATTAGATGTTATCTGCGACTTCGTCCGCGTGATTCTCTGGAAAATAGGTTTTTTTTTGTTAGTTTGGACGGTGGTTAAATAATAGAATAAATTAGATATTGAGGTTGCAAAGTTTGAACTTAACTTTAGTTTGTGGTTAAATCATTCCAAAAAGATGCTATAAATGATAATTCACCTTTAGGCTAGTCTGAAAATGTGTTGTAAATATCAAACCTAAAGTAAAATTGCATAGGATTTTAGAAATATGTAAAATTGCGTGGCAAAACGAAAAAATGCATTTATCTCCTTCCACTTTTACTAGGATTAACTTTCAGACTTCCTACTTACAACAGAAACTGTGTTAAAAAATAAACAAATATTTAAGATTTACATTATTACTATTATTATCTCACAAAACATATTTTATGAACAATTATTTACTATGCTTGTTTTTCATTAAGCGACTTCAAAAAGAAAAGTTTTTCACTTGGACTCTTATCTCGACAACCCTATTAGTCCAGTCAAAATAGACAAAAAATAGTGCTGACTTCGAAAAAATTCTCAGATAGTTGGAAATTGGTATAGATCCTAAGTACGCTCTTGCCAAAAGTCCTCACGTGCACATATTGAATACTTCTGCGCCTAATTTTACTGGACTATAAATATATACACCTGTATATAGACGTTGATAAGCAAAAGCAGATTGCTACACCGGTATTTAAGGGCGCAACACTTTCCAATTAATTAATAAAAAAGGTTAATTAATTAAAATAAGTTACTAGAGTAAAATTGATAGGAAGTAACAGCACCAGCAAGCAAAATGCCAAGCTAACTCCTAAGCTGGAGAGTAGAGGTGGGTTATTCAGGATGCCACTGCATCTAAAACCAGGCCGTATGCAGAAAACTTCCTCAACTTCGTTAGGAACTGGCTGTCAACTTTACCTCTATAAATCAACCAGTACGTAAAGCAAAAGAAATACGAACGTAAGAGTGCTTGTGGGAGTAATAAATCTTGATAAATATAATAATAAAAATCTGTAATTTAAAAATAAAAAGTTTAAGATATCTTATTAAAAAAGGTAAAAGGTCAAATTTCAACAAATTAATAATATCATTAAAACAATACATGTAGACTAATTATAAATCTAATCAATAAACTACTTTAATGCTTCCTAAAATCTTCTGGCATTAAAACAAAGGATAAATCAAACCCGTTTATACTATGATAATAAAATGAGATTCTTGCGCAATGCCTTACAAAATAAAGAATAGATTAAATTATCATAACGTTATTACAACTAGAAAAAAAAAGTTATCAACACAGTTTGTCTATTGATGTGGCTGCCAGTGAACAAAAGATCTCTCTTCTCAACCTCACAGGGTCGAGCGTAGCGTCAACGGATACACGCAGTTTATAAACCCGTTATAATATAATCCATAAGGAGGATTCCAACGATAATAAACAGATGTAATATAAGCAGTAGGGAGGACTAACCAGCAGGAAGAACCCCGTTGTTTTGGGGACTAGACGAATGTCTTGTTGAAATATATTCCGTGTATTTTTTACAAAAGTTAAATATCTATACTTGTCTATACATTCAATTTTTCTAGATGCTTTATATATAATAAGTCAGTTATTTTAGTCATAAAATCAATTGCAAGTTCACGAGCATTAGGGCATTAATTTTGTTATCACCGACTACTCCACTGGCAATTAACATGATTTTCTTAATCTCAAGGTGACTATACGACCGTCGCCACTCAAACAATGGGGTAGCAGTTAAATGTTGCTCAAGGTTATACGGGCGAATCGATTAATACGTATTGTTCTGGACGGCTGGTCTTTAAACACACTGTATTATTCAATAACCTTTTATTGATACTTCAGTTCTGACACCTGTCAAACAATTCAACTTGCATTAACGGCTTCTCAAACTAAACTGTCCACGAAAGCCCATCTGGACCCCTTATATACCTTATTTAGCCGATAAAGAAGATTCCTTAATTTTCTAGACCTTCTGCCAAAGGCGGTATATATTCAAAATACGGAAACAGAATTTACTAAAAAGTTCCATACCTTCTTTCATCGACGTTTCATAAGGAAATTAACAAAAGGTAAGATTAATTATTTAAATTACGACCTCGTAAAAAATAAACCTAAAACCGTACAAACTAGAAACACGAACTAACACTATGAAGTGTATTTTGCTATAAAGTCCGTTACAGTATTTTAGTGTGTGAGTTACACAAACGTAAACTATCATATTTTTATCTACATTGAACGTCCGATAACGTATAGAGGCCGCGTAAAAGTGCATATTAGTATTTTCGATATTTAAAATCACGATATCTCAGGAACGGTAATTTGCAGGAAAAAAGGTAATACGACAATTTTTGTAGAGTATGGTCTATAACCTTTGTCCAACCGATTTTTACGATTATACTTACCATTTACGAGAAAAATACGAAAAAACTGATATTTTTGACCTTTGACCTTGAATAAAATTTGTAGCAGCCTTAGGATTGATAGGGATATTTTACTTCTAATAGTGTATTTCAGATCTATACCAATTTCAGCTGTATGCAAATTTTTGGATTATGCAATAAAGAACGTAAGCTTTCACGGTTTTGGTCAAATTGAAAATCATGGTTTTTGGGTTTAGACGGTGTCAAATTGAAATTATTATCCGACGTTTCGCCTACAATTGCACGAGGCATCTTGAGAGATCTTTACTCCATGAGATTAGACACTGAATGACTACCGAGGAGCAACAGCCCGGTATTTATACCCGACTGGTGCTTAGCGAACCGTGATCCAGCGTTACAATCGATTTCCACGTGTGATGTAGACTGTAACCCGCATCTCTATTAATATTATTTGGATATTTACATATTTCGATTGATTCTAGAGAATCACAATTAGAATTTTACGTTTAAAGAAACAAGGTACTGATGCTAGCACCTTAGTTTATTTTACATTAAAACTGTGACCTGAGCAATGCTGGTGTTCAGCTACTGCAGATTGTACAATTTGTTTCTTTTTTATACATCTTTCATGTTCCTTAAAGCTAGTGCGTATAGACCGTCCTGTTTCACTTACATACACTTTACCGCAAGAGCACGGTATCTTGTAAACGTCTTCTGTTTGAAATGGAATTGCGTCCTTTGGAGACTTCAAACATTGTCCAACTTTCTTACATGTGTTGAAAAATGTCCAAGTGTTTGATTTTCGGAGCAATCTGGCAATCTTGTCGGCGGTTCCATGTATCTAAGGTAAGACAACTCTGTCCATGGGAGGTACATTTATGACATTTTGTTGAGGAGTTGGGTTTTTATACTTATTGTTGCCTCTCAGAGCATTAGTCCGTTTTTCTGGTTCTGATTTCAGTGACTGTTCGTCACATATTGAAAGTGCTCTATGTACCAAAGAGTTTATGCCGGATTGTTTTTGAGTAGGATGATGGTGTCATGTTGCTTGGAGATATCGATTTGTATGTGTTGGTTTTCTGTACACAGAATGTCCCAATTTGCCATTCTCTTTCCTTTGTACAAGTACATCAAGAAAGGTAAAGGCACCATTTGATTCAGTTTCCATAGTGAATTTTATGCTAGGGTGTTGTTGATTTAGATGATCCAGGAAATTATGGAGTTTATCTGCGCCATGCGGCCAAACTATGAACGTATCATCTACATATCTACTCCAAAATTTAAGTTTTAGAGGAGCAGAAGACAAGGCGTTTTCTTGAAAAGCTTCCATGAAGATGTTAGCTACCACAGGTGATAGCGGAGATTCCATGGACGCTCCCGAAGTCTGCTCGTAGAAAGTTCCTTGAAAAGTAAAATAAAGGGAAATCAGACATGCTTTAATTAACTCTAGTATTGTGGAGCTCATGTTGTTGTTCCGTAATATGTTCGTTGACACGTTCGTAGTTTGGCCGTATGGCGCAGATAAACTCCCTAATTTCCTGAATCGTCTAAATCAACAACACCCTACCATAAAATTCACTATGGAAACTGAATCAAATGGTGCCCTTCCCTTCCTTGATATACTAGTACAAAGGAAAGAGAATGGCAAATTACAGAAAACTAACACAATACATTGAGATATCGCAATGCAACATGATACCATCATCCTTCTCAAAAACAATCCATCATTAACTCTTTGGTACATTGAGCACTTTCTAGGTGATGAACAGTCACTGAAATCAGAAACAGAAAAACTGCTTAATGCTCTGAGAGGCAACGGATATTGCGCTGAAGATATAAGACGTTCTATTAATAAATATAAAAACCAAACTCCTCAACAAAATATCATAAATGAACGTCCTATGGACAATGTTGTCTTACCTTACATACATGGAACCACCAACAAGATTGCCAGATTGCTTCGAAAATCAAACATACGGACAATTTTCAACACATGTAATAAAATTGAACAATGTTTGAAGTCTCCAAAGGACGCAATTCCATTTCAAAGAGAAGTTGTTTACTAGATACAGTGCTCTTGTGGTAAAGTGTATGTAGGTGAAACAGGACAGTCTATATCCACTAGGCTTAAGCACATGAAAGATGTATAAAAAAGAAACAACGTGTACAATCTGCAGTAGCTGAACACCAGCATTGCTGAGGTCACACTTTTAATGTAAAAAAAAAACTAAGGTGCTAGCATCAGTACCTGACTTCTTTAAACGTAAAATTAGAGAATTAATCGAAATATGTAAATATCCAAATAATATTAATAGAGATGAGGGTTACAGTCTACATTACCCGTGGAAATCGATTGTAACGCTGGATCATCATTCGCTGAGCATTAGTCGGGTATAAATACCGGGCTGTTGCTCCTCGATAGTCATTCATTGTTCTAATCTCGTGGAGTAAAGATCCCTGAAGATGCCTCGTGCCCAAGAACCATGATTTTCAACTGAATTATGTAATATTGATAATGCCTTATAATTGAAAATTCTGCTAAATCTATTTTAGCTATTTCTTGCTTAATTTTTCTGTGGTTTCATAATTTGTAGGCATATTTAATTAGCTTTACTCTCTTTTGCGTCTCTATGTATTTCTAATAATAACA
This sequence comes from Diaprepes abbreviatus, assembly GCA_034092305.1. Taxonomy (NCBI): domain Eukaryota; kingdom Metazoa; phylum Arthropoda; class Insecta; order Coleoptera; family Curculionidae; genus Diaprepes; species Diaprepes abbreviatus. Next base: position 2,471,911 of record JASJET010000080.1, on the reverse strand, counting down.
ATCTTATTAGGCAAATTTCGCGGTTTGAAATTTAGCATATAAATAAAAAAATAACTCCTTTTCGTTCACCATCGTCAAATTTTTTTTTGTGAATTTTTGCCTGAAATACGTCACTCTTCCTTATAAGGGTTTACCCCATCTTGAATTTATTCTAAATGCCGTATAATTAATGTCACTGACACCGATACTTTTTATCCCTTTCTTCGGGAAGTCCTAAAGGGCCGATTTTTTTATTATTATTGGGCATTAAGTTGTTCGCCGAAGGTATTTTAAGACACTGATGAGATAATAACTTTCATTTACGAAGGATTCAGTATTTCCCTCAAAATTGTGGAAAATTAAAGTTTTTCTTTAAGCCCTTTTGTTAAACTTTTCATTGAAATTTCTCCAACGTTTTTAATTTTGAATCATTTATTTCTTCTCTTTAGTTGAGCGATTATATACAATGAATGTTTATGATGCCTTAAGATATCAATATCTAGATAATAATGTTAAAAGCTCTGTTGAGATATATTCCAGCATGACAGGTGTTGGAAAATCTACTATGTACGGAATACTGAAGGAGAAAAAAACGACTGGAATTGTTAATACTTCCAAGCCACATTCGATCACAGGCAGACGAAAAACCTCGTTGGAAGAAGAGATGAAAACTGCAATACAAGGAGTTTTACATTCATTTTATTATGAGAAGCAGATCCCAACCGTCGACAAAATTCTTACTAAAATCAATGCAGATCAGGATTTTCCTGAAATTAAAAGAACTGAGCTCAGGAAATTGCTCAGGGAACTTAATTTTTGCTGGAAAAAAACAGACAGGAAATCTGTTCTTATTGATCGTCCGGAAAATGTCCATTGGAAAAAGGAATAACTCTGTCAAATAAAAGATAGAGTTGCTGGAAATAACACAACTTACAAAATTAGTAATTTAACTGAACTTTTGAAAGATTTTTTTGAATAAAGTTATTACAGAAAATTGGAAAAAATCCATATAATTAAAGAATAAACAAAATGTGGAAACTCAATCTCATGATCGGTGAGATAGAGGAACCAATTATAATTAATTTGAGCGAAGATAGCTTCACTAACTTTGATTACAAATTAGATACGTAACGTTTACCAGCGTAAACACAATTTATTATTTAAATTTTCGGTAACATATAAAAATTAATTACATTTGAATCAATTTTTAGTTTTAATTGTAATTCTGCAGATGGTTTAAGAAATAAATAAACTGAAACGTCAAATGTCCTAAACATGTTTTTAATTAATAATAAAATGACCGATAGCCCCAAAAATATTTTAATATTATATGGACGAATTTATTTATTTATATATGTTTAACTTGAATTTTTGACAATGGGTATTTTGTATGTATTTAAATTATAACTTAGAATTTTTTGAGAGAAAAAGTCTACGTTTTAGTCTGAATGAGCCTAAAACGGTTTCTATGCCAAAATTAAAAATAATAAAAATACAGTTGTGATTTGTGTTAAATATGTCAAAATTATCTATATTTTCTAATGTATGTGAATTATTAAGAAATCATAAGAAATAAAATAATGTTATAAAAACTTTTTATTTTAAGTTTATTACCGAAATAATATTCTATGCCATAAATACTTAGTGATGAAATAAACCTCCTTCCGACGCCTATGACAAGAATTAAAATACTTTTAACACTTCACACATCCAAATATCTATGGGTATCCAACCCAAATAGTCCATTATTATAGATCGGTATTTTTGATTATAAAATTTCTAATCCATTTCTATGAAAAATATATGTGTCTAACAGATTTTGCCAAAGACACCGGACTAAAGAACACAGATAATTTGTGAAGAAAAAAAGGGTAAAAAATGATTTATTACTGTCTCTAGTTCTTGAATAAACTATAGTATAAGAGGCAAAGTCGGGTCTATTTTCCTAAACTCAAAGCTCTTGGGGGGGGGGGGAGACGATCGCCCCCACCGCCCCCCCCCTTGGATCCGGGCCTAACATGTTCATACAACCTAGTCTCTAACGTGTCCCATACCTTTGCTATGAGACTCACAAAGGATATACAATGATATAAGTTTTGGGATGTAATTTTTAAGCAAATGGTTGATTTTTTCGAAATCAAGATAGAAATTCTGTTTTTACATGATTGTCGAAAGTATCTAATAAATTAGGTTTTAACTCTTAAAGCTACCAACTCTCAAAATTCTCGGCCCACGATGTGGTTAATAGTGCGTTTCTGACTTTCTTGGTAATGTCAGAGGGTGTTTATGGCCTTGATTTGTTAGTCATCATTAGTTAGATAACATGCCAAAATGTTACTAAAATATACGAGTCTGCACACAAGTTATACCCAAAAATTAAATTACTGGGTAGAGGAGGATGGGCGACAATCAGACAAAAAATATTTTTTATTATTTCCATTTTTTGAAGGGCAGAAGCGTTTTCAATGTATAAACTGCTATAGGTGAATAAGAAAAAATATTAGTAATTTGGAAACAAGCGTTTTACCAAAAAAAATCAATTCTTTTATTTGTTTATGTGTTATAGCCCAGAAATTGAGATATTATAAGACATGATTTAATCTAGACAAAAATCCATTATTTGTAGGCAAACCTTTATTTAGAACAAAAATAGCAATTTAAACTTATATTTAGAGAGTCCCGTGGATTTTGATAGCAATTTAAAGACATAGCTCGTCTAAATTTTTTTTATATATTTTGATCCCTGATTATGAATATCGAGAATGGATTCCCAATAAATGGTCAGGTTATTTTGTTATAAACAAAAAAATTGTCAATACTCTAAAAAATGTTTTTTTTTAATGTTTCGTATCCCTCTGCCGACCCTAAGCAAAAAGTGTATCTTGGGATTTTCTCCCCGTACGTACAGTTTTTGAATTAAATATCAGTAAACATTTGAAAAATGACATTTTGTGCTGCATTGCAACATGGAAAACTTCTGATTAAATAAAGATTTTCAAATTCTGCGCCCAGCAATTGACAGTTTAGGTCAAGAACTACAAGCTGGAATTAATTGCAATGCGAAAATGTATTATTTTTGTTGCTTTTTCACGCTATTAATAAATAGAGTTTCATTAATTATAACATACGCGCCACCGTGTATGAAGGGAAGTAGAAGTCTATTAATACTTTAAACACATTTCAATATATATATATATATATATATATATATATATATATATATATATATATATATATATATAATACATACATATATATGTACATATACATATATATATATATATATATATATATATACATATGTATATATATATATATATATATATATATATATATATATATATATATATATAAATTTTGTAAAAACTTATTTTACATTTAAAAAATTATATGATTCTAAAATTATTTAAATCTTTACATATGTAGGTACATATGTCTATGACAAAAGAAAAAAAATTATTGTGTCTCCCATGCCTTTTAGCACCCCTGAGAACAATTGTAACCAAAAGAAACATATAACAAGGGACCCTCGAAAAAAAATCACCAAAAAAAATTTAGTTTTTAAGAAAATCACGTTTATTTTTTTTTTGAAAATTTTTTGGTTTTCAAATTTTTTTCTGAAAGTTTATGATTCATGTGACTTTAGTCAAAAGAGAAAACTGAATTATGTCGATTAGTCATGAAGATATACTATTTATAAAAAAAAAATACTTACATTATTCTTCACTGCAACAGCTCTATACTTCATTTAAAATCTCTATAACTTCCTTGAAAATGATTTTTTCACAAAACGGTAAAATATTTTTACACTGTTTTGGATTCTAGAACAATATATTTTACGGAGAAAGGATTTTATTTTTTTACTATTTTTACTGCATGACTTTAAATAGAATCGGTCATAATAAATATGAAGACACTGAATAGATTCAGTTCTGAGAAATTTCGAAATTTCTCAAACATAGACATTTAACAAATATTCTAAATTTACATGGGCAGAGCCGCGTGTTACAGGCTTAATATTTAGTGTTGCATTTCCTACATTTTGCTATCTCTCGTGCAAAGGAACTAAACACGCCGAAAACCACAAAACCAGATACAATTGTCTGACATACAAACACAACTTAATCATATTATCTCCCTATGGAAGTTTTCATTGTAGTGTTAGCCCTACAAAGTTTCGTCGACAAATTTACACGTTATATTTTGTCCTTTAGGGTTGAGTTGATTACCCAAATATAATATAAGCGACGAAACTGGTGCCAAACAACTAGCTAAGAGGATTTACCTGCAAACCTAAACGATCTATGGAATTTGGTTGTTTGTTATGCTCTTACCTTGAGACACAAATAGGTTTATTTATATTGAAGTTACAATATAAAGAAAATTAATTAAAATATATATTTTTTAAAAATTGATTTTATTTTCTGGAAAGACGTGCATTATCCTATTATTACGAACGACTAGAAGAAACCTAATGATACGCCCTCGTATACAAATATTCGAATGTAATGAATCATCTTTATTATAATGTGCTGAAAGGAATATTATATCGATGAGTCATATTTCTAGATAGACCTCAACTTTTATGTTCTAAATTTGTATTGGAGATTCCATAGGTACATTAATAGGGATCCGATAACAGTAGTATGGAGAATTGTATAGTGGTATTTGAATACTGAAGATATTAAGAAATTGTACTAAGAAGTTGTGCTTTAGCTGTGTTGAGAAGTAGTATAGGTATTGGAAATATTAGTGAAAGGTGTTGTGTTTTATTCGTGGAATCCAAGAAGCGATTTTTAAAGAGAGAAAATCCTAACAATTGGTGTCAGAAGTGAGGATTATCACCGAGTGTCCACAAAATTCTATTGGAAATTAGAGGAGAAAAACGGATCTTGGATTTCTCGTCAAGTAAGAAGTTAAGATTATTTTTCGATAAAGTTCTAGAAGGTCCTATTTTGAAACCCCAAGAGATAGCGAAAATCTGACTTTACTACCGGATTTGTCATTAAGAAAGAAGTGTCGAACCGAATTTTCAACAAAATTCTAAAAAATTATTTTGGAAACTAAAAGAGACTTCACCATCAAATTTGTTATCAATAAAAAAGTTTAGAACAGAAGAGATGGCGAAAAACTGAGTCCACTATCGAATTTTGTATCAAGAAAGAAGTTTAGAAACGAGTTCTAGAGAATATTTTAAAAGTTTTTATGATAAATACTAGACAACAAACAGCCGAAATGGAGCAAATAAATTAAACATTGGCGGATTCTATGGAACATATGGAACAGCATCGGCTTCAAAATAAACAAGATGAAGAACGCCAAAAAGAAAAACAGGAAGAAAAGCGCGGCGCCAGAAAGAAAAACAAGAAAAAGACCGTTACCTTAAAGAGAAATAAGCAGAAGAACGTCACCAAAAAGAAGAAGCACGCCTCCAAAAAGAAGAACAACGTCGTCTTAAAGAAAACAAGAAGAAGAGACCGTCGCCTTAAAGAAAAACAAGAAGATGAACTTCGCCAAGAAGAGAAGCAACAAGAGGAAGAACGTCGACTTAAAGACAAATAAGAAGAAGAAAACGTCTGTTTAAAGACAAACAAGAGGAAGAAGAAGAATATCGCATTAAAGATGAAAATAAATTTTGCAAATGGATACAAAAGTTCATTGTAACAAGAACAGCACAAAATTCATCAAATCGTACGGGGACAAATGCCAAAGTTTAAGAAAGATGTTGAAGAACTGCGATGATACGTAGGAGAAGTGCGACAAGACGTTGGAGAAATGCGATAACAAATGAAAGAAATCGTAGATGAGATAGAAATAAAAATATTCCAGGAAGTACGTAAAATTGAATTAAATATGCTACAAAAAGTGAAAGAAATCGTAGATAGGATGGAATCAAAAATGGATATTATAAATTCTAAAATGAAGAGAGAGGTCAATAAAATAAAGAATCATGGCGCTTCTGATAAAGTTATAACCACCGGATAAAACATCAAACCCCCAACTTATGACGGTCAGATATCAATTAGTGTGCAGTTCATCCAAGAGTAATTCATAAGGCACAGTGTCAAAGCCTTTGCGAAATCTAGAAAAGCAACCAAACATTTTTCCTCTTTATTAAGGCGGTTCGCTATTCGTTTTGGTAGCTTCCTGTTGGGGTGTCGGTCTTATAAAAATAGCATTCCTCAAAATGTTTTGAACAAAGTCTAGAATTGTTTGATAGCTTCAACTTTCATATTTATCAGAAATCCATGTTTTACGGTTCTCTAAATTTTTAATATTTTGCTAAAAGAAAGGAATAACCAAAATAATATCGATAAAAGATCGATTTAAATGAAAATTCAATGAAATAATTAGTTCGAAAGGAAAATTGATAAAAATGTTTAAAAAATACCTACGTCTCTGGAAATATGCAAATTTTGAACGAGAAAATGTCCATTGAATGGCAAGTTGTAAATTAGAAATGTTAAAACGATCGTAAATCTCTAAACCTAAACATGTAGTATACAATTGATAATAATATATTAAAACACTTTATTGAATTATTATTCTAAGTACTAAAAATATTAATATAACGTTAAGCATCCTTAATGTCATCACCATTTTCATTTGTGAAAAGTAACTTCGAGCTTCCTTTTTTCGCTGCCATTTTAGTATATATATATATATATATATATATATATATATATATATATATATATTATATATATATATATATATAATAATGTTTATTCATTTTATTAATCACTACCACTTTTCATCATCCTGAACTTTAGTAAAATGGTATGCGCGGCATCCTGTCTGTCTTAATCTGAGACTTCGATCCTGTTGGTCTATGCAAGAATGAGCCTTATTTATGCCAAACTATAAAGAAAACGTAATAATTCTGTGTATGATGTGAAATATATACTAAATTTATATTTATACTCTGAAATAACTTTAACGAATATGAAACAATTATGCAGGTGTACTTTACAAGGCAGCAATTGAATATATTAGAATACTAACGTAATGATTGAATAGCGGTAATTTCTAAAATGTTATTCGCTTCCCCCATAGCAAAATCTCTTTACAAAATAACGTAATTTATACACTTCCGTGCACTACACATTATTCCTGTAAATTCATCTCTGGCGATATTTGTCTTAAAGCAGTATATCTTACACTACAGATAAATTTAATCTCAATTAACCATCTTGGTTCCAGGTAATCCTCTTAGTTAGTCTTCCCACATTAAGTTTCATTGCTCATGTTGTATGTATATTTAATTACTTTGGTTTTACAACCCGGAGATTAACATATAAATTTGTATATAACATTCCATTCTAAATACAATGAAATCTGGTAATAATGCGTAGCAGTTTTCTGATTCTATTCTTTAGGTTTTTCCTATGTAGTAAGCACACACTCTATAACAGCAATGACCTACAAATTTACCTATAAAAATAACGGCTTTTATTTTAATATAATGATTCCTTTTCACAATATAAACTTTTATAAATTATTGAATATACCATTAGCAGGCGACGTTTATCTCTTGATTAAGCCATTCTTACACTTAACATAGGGATGACACTTCAATTAGAGCTGAAGTAGAAAATGAAAAATACAAAATATATGATGTATGATCAAACTAAAAATAAATAAAATATACATCAATAAACCACATACTCAAAAAATATAAAATATGAACTTTAAAAATGTATTTAACATTTTAATAAAATTCAATATTATATTATTATAAGTTGAAGCTATCAAATAATTCTAGACTTTATTCCAAACACTTTGAGGAATGCTATTTTTATAAGACCGAGACCCAAACAAGAAACTGCCAAAACGAATAGCGAACCGCCCTAATAAAGAGGAAAAATGTTTGGTTGCTTTTCTGAACTTCGCAAAGGCTTTTGACACTGTGCCTTATGAATTACTCTTGGATGAACAGCACATTTATTGATTTCTGACCGTCATAGGTTCAGGGTTTGATGTTTTATCCGGTGGTTATAACTTTATCAGAAGCGCCATGATTCTTTATTTTACTGACCTCTCTCGTCATTTTAGAATTTATAATATCCATTTTTGATTCCATCCTATCTACGATTTCTTTCACTTTTGTAGCATATTTATTCAATGCTACGTACTTGCTGGAATACTTTTATTTCTATCTCGTCTACGATTTCTTTCATTCTTGTCGCACTTCTCGTACGTCTTGTCGCACTTCTCCTATGTGTTGTCGCACTTCTCCTACGTATCATCGCAGTTCTTCAACATCTGTATTACACTTTGGCATTTGTCCCCGTACAATTTGATTAAATTTTGTGCTGTTCTTGTACAATGAACTTTTGTATCCATTTGCAAAATTTATTTTCATCTTAATGCGAGATTCGCCTTCTTCCTCTTGTTTGTCTTTAAAACGACGTTTTCCTTCTTCTTATTTGTCTTTAAGTCGACGTTCTTCATCTTGTTGCTTCTCTTCTTGGCGAAGCTCATCTTTTTGTTTTCCTTAAGGCGACGGTCTTCTTCTTCTTGTTTTTCTTAAGACAACGCTGTTCTTCTTTTTGGAGACGTGCTTCTTCTTTTTGGTGACTTTCTTCTGCTTATTTGTCTTTAAGGCTTTTTCTTGTTTTTCTTTCTGGCGCCACGCTTTTCTTTCCGTTTTTCTTTTTGGCGTTCTTCATCTTGTTTATTTTTGAAGCCGATGCTGTTCCATAAAATCCGCCAATGTTATATTAATATTTATTTGTTCCATTTCGGCTATTGTTGTCTAGTATTTGTCATAAAAACTTCAAAAATTCAATATTATATATATATATATATATATATATATATATATATATATATATATATATATATATATATAAATACGTGTTTTTCAAAAAGTTTTACTTTTGGGATATATAAAGTTCTAATATAGTTACTCCTGTATATTATTGCATTTTTTGATTCTCCGATCAAGATAAGTGCCTATTTTAATATGGTTTATAGTATCTAAGCCTTAAGGGTTTTTAAATAATTTGAATTTTGACGAAATCTAACCCAATTTTCATGTTTCAAGTATTTTAGTTGTGTACTCGAAATTTACCGTGAGTGTAACAATAAATCATATTTTATGTCCCAATTATAATAAATCTGCTATATTATACAGGGTGTCCCAAAAATTAAAACTAATCGAGTAAGATTTTTAAATGACTATAACTTGATTAATTTAAATAGAAATCTATACTTTTTAATTTACCAGAAAATGTACCTTTTGAAAACCTATCGAATAGCATTGTTCCCAAGTTTCGGCATATTCACAGAATATGACAGATAATCATTTTCTGCACCATTGTGTGTTTATTGAATAGATGTTCTAATGTATCTAGTTGCCTATGGCATTTAAAAAGAACAGGTAATTTACAACTATAAGAATAATACTCAGAAATATCTTTACAAATGTTCAGAAACTCGGAACGCAATTTATAGTCGTCCAACAGTCTGTACTAGCAATAATGGTAGTAACATATTGACGATAGCACAAAACTGAAGCAAAATATATATAGTCGATGTTCGAATTGTCGACCATCCATTTCAAACGCTTACATATTCTTTTTTCGAACAACTGCTAACTCTTGACAATATTTGCGGGGTTACAGTTTGACAAGCGTCTCTTATACGTATTTTTATATCTTGTGATGTTGTCGGGGGCGCATTGTAGACAATTCCTTTTATGTATCCTCATAAAAGAAATCTGGTGGAGTTAAGTCCGTAGATCTTGGGGGCCAATTTTGATATCCGTCTCTCCTAATCCACCTGTTTCGAAAGTTGACATTTAAAAATTGCCGAACCTCGCGATGCTAATGAGGTGGAGCTCTATTCAGTTGAAGCCACAGAGTTGTTTTAATATTTAAAAGGATATCTTTTGATACCATTGGAAGTTGGTGTAAAAAAAAATCGCGAAACATCAAATTATTTAGAGGTCCTTCAAAAAAGTAGGGTCCAATTAAGTATGGACCCAGTATTCCTTCCCACACATTGACCGATTACCTATTCTGATTCTCATGAGTACATTCATCACTAAACAACACATTATCACAAAAATCTTTTCTGCCACTTTATCTAACACCCACAAGTAGAATTCAGTTCGGTTGTCAAAATCATTTTCGTGAAGCTCTTGACAACGCTGGGTTTAATAGGAATGAAATCTGTATTTGTTAAGAATCCTTGAAATACTTGCTTGGCTAAGATTAGTATTTTCGGATAAATGATTTTGACTATATTGGGATTTTTGATCACTGAACCAAGTACAGTAAAACATTTTTTCATCCTCAGTGACAAGTTTTCTTATAACAGGTTTTTAATAACTGACACTTCCACTTTCCCGAAACTGATTTAATAGTCTCATAAAAACTGCTGGTTTAGGATGGTTTTTTCAAAAAACCTTTGAGCATAGACTTGAGAAGCAACAAACAATTTTGGCGACATTCTCCAAGAATAAAGATCATATTAATATGCTCTTCCTTTGGATAAGTCTTCATTTTGACAAAGCAATAACACAACAATATTCAAATAATTTAATTCAATATTGAAGTTTCACAGTTACAAAAAATAATTCCGCTATTATAACAACAGGCTTTGCAGACTAAACTGACAGATTTAATGAATTCTCTGACACTTCTAAATGCCATAGACAACTAGAAACATTAGAACATCTATTCAAAAAACACAAAATGGAGCAGCAAACGATTATTTGGCGTATTCTGTAAAAATGCGAAAACTTAGTTATAGAACACCCTTATACCATTCATAGGTATTTAAAAGGTACATTTTCTGGTAGGGTAAAAAGTATAGCGTTCTATTTAAATTAAACAAATTATAGCCACTTAAAGTTCTTATTTGATTAGTTTTAATTTTTGGACACCCTGTGTAATATAGCAAGTTTATTATAATTGAGATATAAAGTATGATTTATTGTTACACTTCACTGTAAATTTCGAGTACATAACTGAAATAGTTCTTAAGTATTTGAAACATGAAAATTAGATTAGATTTTGTCAAAATTCAAATTATTTAAAAACCCTTAAGGTTTAAGTACTATAGATCTTATTAAAATAGGCACTTATTTTGATTTTAGAATCCAAAAGTGCTATAATATACAGCGGGTTTCGTTAAAAAAATCACAACTTTGATACTTTCAGAGCTTTTGGAACATCCTGTATAATATGAAGCTAATTTTAAAAGTAACTATATTTGACCTCCATATATCCCAAAAGTAAAACTTATGAAAATCACGTACTTTGGCCGCAATATTCCGTGCCGTATAGGGTGAATAACCCCCTGTATACATATATATGTATGTGTGTGCAGGGCGAATCCAGTCTCTCTCTGTTGGGCGGTGATATCACAAAAGTACAGTATGGCAAGCGAAAGCAAGTTGTCGACGGGGGAGAGATGCCAGCAACATTCCCATTTCTAGTGTAAAAGTCAGGGTCGGGTCTATTTTTCTGAATTCGAAGCTCTTGAGGGGGGTGATCGCAGGAATAAACAAGTTGTCGACGGGGGGTGGAAGCCAGCAGCATACATATTCCTAATATAAAAGCCAGAATCGAGTCTATTATCCTAAACTCAAAGGTATTGGGGGGGGGGGGGGGCGATCGCAAGAAAAAACAAATTGTCGACGGAGAGTGGAAGCCAGCAGTATACACATTCCTAGTATAAGAGCCAGATCGGGTTTATTTTCCTACACTCAGAGGTATTAGAGAGGGCGATCGCAAGAAAAAACAAGTTGTCGACGGAGGGTGGAAGCCAACAGTATACACATTCCTAGTGTAAGAGGCACAATCGAGTGTATTTTCCTGAAATCTAAGCTCTTGGGGGGGGGGGGACGATCGCACCACCGCCCCCCCCCCCTTGAATCCGCGCCTGTGTGTGTGTTGCATATTTATAAAACATACTGTTTGAACTATTCTCCAAGCATTTTTTTCAAATTCTACTAATGTAAATCGTACGCAACAACTGCTGCTGAATTTCTATTTCGCTTGGTGGAAGTAGTGATGCATCGAAACCGTTACTTGGCATTTGCAAAATATTTGCATTATCATTAATTTTGTGTGCCTTCATGAAAGTTTAGCTAGTTGCATTAATGTTACTTATTCTTCCGAATCCATACATTTTACATACAAATTTTTGAAGAATAGCTGCATATTGTTGCAAGTCTGACTCATCGGCAATTCCTAGCTTTACTAAAGATAGATGAAAATGCGTAAAAATAATCATAAGACCTTTAGAGTGGCTACAAAAGTCGTCAGCCGTAGATAAATATGTTGCACATCGAGGTTTCTGCTCACGCGCGGCCGCCGCTTTCATGTCGCAGTCTGACGACTTTTGCGACAACACTGTGCAGTTTGACGATTATTTTTGTGCATGTTTATCTATTTTCTATAACATCTATCAATTTCGGACGCCTATATATGACATTATATATATATATATATATATATATATATATATATATATATATATATATATATATATATTCATTTATTTTACGCAGTTAAATATCAGTCTGACGATTAAGGTGACATCGATAACGGGTCTGACGATATTTTTTTTGTATATCCAATCACAAACAATGCCCTTCTTCAATATCAGCCGGCTCTATATAATTTAAACTTTCATTATTTTTCTTTTCATTAATAATGATATTGTTACAAACAACGACTTAGTCGCGCGGTTTAACTATTCATTTTGTTATTAGAAAACACGTTCTTAACGAAGCGAAATGAAATTGAACGGCTAAATATAATAATTTTTGTTGCCCTTCAACTCGCAGACTATTAGGACTGTCGCTTCAGTCAATCAATTTTGTTGCATTCAAAAAGAGCCATAAATTTTGAGTAAGAAGAAGGGATTCTGGATAAGATTGCTGATAACAAAGACCGACAAACTTTCTATGCTATACTTTTCCGGAAGTTTTCAACACGCTAAATCCGAATCTTAACTCAGGATTGACCTGTTGCTTCGGGTTTTCGCAATATTCTAATCTAAAAGTGCGAAAATCACCGTTTTTCGTTGTTTTTAAAGTTATGTAGCAGGGCAAGTATAAAGTTTATCGCTAAACTACTTATGCTAGTTGAAATTCAAAACTGTCGTAGATCTAAATTGACATATTTTTTCATCTTTAAAATATCGTCAATTGAAATTTATTATAAACCAAAAGTGGATAATATACTTGCAGTTGGGTGTATAAAATATAATTATATAAGAGAAACTTAGCTCTCAACCAACTGAAAAAACTTTATACTATAAGGACAAACGTACTCTGTTCTAACACAGTTAAAGACAAAGCACTATGTCAGATTGCAAGAATACCAGGAAAGGGTGGAAGCTTTTGCTATGGTAGTGTACCGCCATCTGTAGACCGGTTTCGAACTTGTTAGTTCTCGTCAGTACAGAATAGGCTAGCGCGCTTGAGCATCGGAAAGGTAAATCCTTTAAGCAGCTTATATTAGACAAAATATGAAATCTGATACAAGTGGCGCCATCTCCCAGTATTTCACGCAATCTGAATATATAATCTCGTAGAGATCTGTATATATAAACCAAAATTGGATAATATACTTGCAGTTGGGTGTATAAAATACAATTATATAAGAGGAACTTAGCTCTCAACCAACTGAATAAACCTTATACTATAAGGACAAACGTACTCTGTTCTAACACAGTTAGAGACAAAGCACTATCTCAGATTGCGAGAATACCAGGAAAGGGCCTTTCCTATGGTAGTGCACCGCCATCTGTAGTTGTTAGTTCTCGTCAGTACAGAATAGGCTAGCGCACTTGAGCATCGGAAAGGTAAATCCTTGAAGCAGCTTATATTAGACAAAATATGAAATCTAATACAAGTGGCGCCCATGTATTAGATTTGATATTTTGTCTAATATAAGCTGCTTAAAGGATTTATCTTTCCGATGCTCAAATGCGCTAGCCTATTCTATACTGACGAGAACTAACAAGTCCGAAACCGGTCTACAGATGGCAGTGCACTACCATAGGAAAGGCTTCCACCCTTTCCTGGTATTCTTGCAATCTGAGATAGTGCTTTGTCTCTAACTGTGTTAGAATAGAGTACGTTTATTCTTATAGTATAAAATTTTTTTCAGTTGGTTGAGAGCTAAGTTTCTCTTATATAATTGTATGAAATTTATTAGTTTGACCTAACAATCGACGGTCAAACGTCAAATCTTGCACAGATTGAATTCCTTTTTAAAGAAGCTGATATTTTCATATCTGTATACCGTCCTGGATACTTTAAAAACTACTCTTTTAATTGTTGGCATCAGTTCTTTCGTACAACCCATGGAAAATTCAATTTTGGCGACTTAAAAGTAAGGTTTCTGATCAGCTCAGGTAAAGATAGCTAGCTTGAAGCGAGATCTAAATTTTAATTATATAGGGACTGTGTCCATTGAAGCGCAAAGTTTCGTTTCACTGTACACACCTCAATGATTTGATGTTACAAAGTAGTGGTTGCCAAAGATTAGGTATCTCAACACTCGGCTTACTGAAGATTCCATTATTGTTTTTAATGTATGCTGCTTCTATAAATTTTCTTTTTTTCATATTGATTCCATATATATTGCCGCAGCCTCAGACCATTTTACATGGTGTTGTTTATCCCAGGAGTGTTCTGCAATAGCTGATCTCGACGTTTCTCTTTTTTGTGTATGCGTTCTATGTTCCTTAATTCTAACTTCTAGTGGTCGTTTAGTTTCTCCAATATACATTTCACCATACTCACATGGAACTTTGTAAACACATTCTTTCTTATCGGTAATTTTAGGTTTTGTTTTTGTTAAATGAGCTCTAAGTGTATTTCCTGATTTAAAGGCTGTTTTTATATTATAACTACTGGCAATTCGTCTTGTTTTCTCCGACGTTCCCTTAATGTACGGAATTGTGAAGATGGCATGTATTTCTTACTGTCCAGTGTTCGTTGTTCTAAAATTATTTATAACATCGTCAATTAGTTTTAAAGGATAACCATTCTGTTGTAAATCGGATTTAATATTTGCTACCTCTTTTTCCAATGATTCGGAATTATTGCATATAGATATAGCGCGATTATAGAGGTTGCGTATAATTCCTCATTTTGTTACAATAGAATGATTAGAACTTTGATTAAGATATTGTCCAGTATGTGTAGGGTTTCTGTATACTGAAGTTTTAATAGTTTCATTTAAACGGCTCACCATGACATCTAGGAAAGACAATTGACCATTTACCTCTTTTTCCATGGTAAACTTAATTATAGGTCGAATGGTATTTAGATGTTTCAGGAAATTATTAAGTTTTTGATCATTGCCCTTCTATACGATAAAAGTATCATCGACATATCTCAACCAGACTTTCGGTTTTACTGTTGCCGTTTCTATGGCATGAGTTTCGAACCATTCCGTATATATATATATATATATATATATATATATATATATATATATATATATATATATATATATATATATATATATATATTTGCGATGACTGGAGAGAGTGAAGAACCCATCGGAAGCCCGTCGTCCTGAGCGTAGAACTTGTCCTTAACTTGAAAGTAAGCAGTACGCAGGCAACACTCCAAAAGGTCCATCACCCCGTCCAGTGGTAACGTGGTTCGATCTGATAAAGTAGTATCATTTGAAAGTCTAGTTTTGATTATGTTTAGTGATTCTCCTAATGGTACATTAGTATACAGACTTTCCACATCAAAGCTTATTAGTGTGTCGCCTGGCTCTAGATTGATGCTACTAATAATGTTCACGAAATGTGTAGAATTTTTAACATATGTGTTTGTCTTACCTTCTAAAGGTTGTATGATTTTTAAGACAAACTTCGCCAGTGCATTTATTAGGGATCCTCTGGAGCTAGTTATTGGCCTCAATGGTATGTTCGTTTTACGAATTTTTGGAAGTCCGTAAAGTTGTTGTGGCTTACTGTAGTGTGGTATGAGCGCCAGTAGTTATAATATAAAAACAGCCTTTAAATCAGGAAATACACTTAGAGCTCATTTAACAAAAACAAAACCTAAAATTACCGATAAGAAAGAATGTGTTTACAAAGTTCCATGTGAGTGTGGTGAAATGTATATTGGAGAAACTAAACGACCACTAGAAGTTAGAATTAAGGAACATAAAACGCATACACAAAAAGGGGAAACGTCGAGATTAGGTATTGCAGAACACTTCTGGGATAAACAACACCATATAAAATGGTCTAAGGCTGCGGCAATATATGTGGAACCCAATATGAAAAAAAAAGAAAATTTATAGAAGCTGCATACATTAAAAACAATAATGGAATCTTCAGTAAGCCGAGTGTTGAGATACCTAATCTTTGGCAACCACTACTTTGTAACATCAAATCATTGAGGTGTGTACAGTGAAACGAAACTTTGCGCTTTAATGGACACAGCTTAAGACAAAACATTCAGTTTATACTTGATAACGAATAGAGTAACAACCTAATCGAAACGTCGTAAAAATAAATAAAAATAAAGACAATGCAAGTCCGACCACATTTTGGTCTATCTTCAACAATGTCTACAACCTTCAAACAAACATCTAAATTTTAGTCGAGAATTTTCGAGGTATGTGAAAATGAAAATGTAGTGATAATTTTAAAACTGTTATTTCCAAGGTGGAATAACCCTAACCTAAATTTGTGACTTAAACTTTGTACGAGGGGTCTTGAAGTTGCTGAATATGAAAATCAATTTAAATTTTTCAAATTTCATTCAATTCATAAGATAGCGGATTTCACTCACGTATAGTATCGGGTGACGACTACGTGACTTTTATGTAGAATATTTTACTTATCCCAAAACAACTTGAACTAGAGAATTGAAACCCGAAAACTTTGGTTTAAGATTGAACTGATTGTTTGAAACACAGTATATTGGGTCTAATAATAGATTCCTACCATAAAATATTGCTTTAGAAAAGTTTTCTTTTCCTAAATCGTGGGCGGCTCGAGTATATCTGCGAGTTAATTATAAATAAGAAATTTCTGCTTTAAATATTCGTTAAAAAGTTTTGTATAAAAATTTTCGTTAAGAAGCTTATTAAAATATTTTATACAGATTATTAAAAAAGTGTCCTTTCTAAATTAAAAAGTAATTACTCCTTAAAATTCTAAACCAACGCAAATTCCAAGTAACAAAATTATTTTAAATTACGAATTTCTTAATTAAATGGAACGAGGTTATAAAAAAAACGAAATTTCGGACGATTAACTACCTAAAAAATGAAAAACAATGAATGGAAATGAATAATTTTAGATTTATAAAATTAGTATCTTTAATCTATCGTCTAACCTGGACAATATGGAAATAGCTGTTCTTAATTTGTGCTTGTCAAAATTAAAAATTAAAAACTGTATGTCTGGAAACTACGATTCATCTTTTTCAGTTGTTTTTACTAATTGATTCTTAAGAGCGACGACACAAATGAAAAAACCGACTATAAAGTTTTCTAAATTTTAATTCAAAGACTGACGTGGATGTGAAATTTTTAGAGAAGTAAATACGACAATATGCCAGGTAATTTTAGATTAATAGCACTACTTTATAGCAAATTTGCGACTGTAATGTTAAAGGCAGTTTTTGGTTGATTTTTGGTCTCAAAATGCGAAAATGATAATAAAAACTTCCAAAGACGTAAGATTTTTAAGTTATAATTTTTTCAGCAAAAATGAATGAGTATTTTAATCACGTCATTGTAAAAAGTAATTTGTAATATACCGGAACGCGACGCTGCGAAATTTACGCTTTACATTAATTAGAGAAATTGTGCACAATCTGGAAATAACACGTAAAGTATCTAGGGATGACAAGTCAACCACGAAGTATCAACCCTCTAGGGCTTAAAATAATGGAAGTACCCATTTAAACCCATATAATTCCAAATTTCACTCTGCCCCGTAACCGAATCTACTTATAAATGGCCCCTGTCTACGAGAAGTACACCGTCGATTTTATTACTTCCGATACCCAATATTTCTAGAAAATACCAAAATGCGGAATGACTATAAATCAGTAGTAGTTTAGCAAGAGTTGTAGTTGATATTAGCGAAGTGCGCGAACAAGCCAATAGTAAGAGCCTTGTATTAATGTATACATACAACCAAAAGAAAGAAAACTATATTATTAAAAAAGATAACGTAGTAAAACTAGATTTTTCACTTAAATTCCACTTTAATTGAAACTTGAATAACATTCAACATGTTTCACTACACGGTAGCTTTATCAAGAATAAATATAATTTCTTATGTCTAGGTAAAGTAAACCATTTTTGGATTTTCCCATAATAAACAGGTAATCGAAATAGGTCATTAAAATAGGTTCAATAAAGGAGAATTGTTCAGGTCTAATTGACAATTTAATAAAGTATCAGTGTTTTTAAATTTATTTATTTCTAGGGATTCCAATAAATTTAATTTAGTGCCTTTATTTTCTTGATGTAAAATTTGAAAATTTTGATCAAAATTATGATTAGATTCTCTCAAGTGGTTTGAAAAATGAGAATCTGTTTTTTCTTTAATAAAACTACTAAAGTGTTCCTTAATTCTCGTTGAAAAACTTCTGCCTGACTGTCCTTTATAAAACTTAGGGCAATCTTTACATTTTATTTTATATACACCCGATTTATTTTCTTTTTTTGTTTTTGTTTTGTTATTTTTTATAATATTACCAGTTGAATTATTGGTTTTAAAAGCTTTTTTAGAAATTTTGCGATGCAATTACTTGCTTGACCAAAATATGTAATCGTAAAAAAATTTTTTGTATTATTTTTCATTACGGGAAATACCTGATTTAGCGCTTTCACGTATAATTTTTTATTTGAAATTTTGTTTATTATTTGTGGGGTGTATCCATTGTTAACAGCAATTTGTTTAATAATGTTTAGCTCTTTTTCAAAATTTACTTTGTTTGAAGGAACTGTAATAAGTCTATGTAACATACTATGGAACGTTGATATTTTATGTTGTGTTGGGTGACAAGAAGGATTGTGTATGGCTGTGTCTATATGCGTGGGTTTATGAAAGATTGAGAAGACATGTAAATTATTTTCCCGTGATATTGTTAAATCTAGAAAGTTTATTTTGTTATCTATTTCTTTTTCTATTGTAAATGTAATATTGGGGTGAATGTTATTAATAAAGTTGAGAAAATGTGTCAGTTGTGTGTCTGTACCAGTAAAGCAAGTTAAGACATCATCGACATATCTATGCCAGTAAAGAAATTTCTCAAAAATAGTGTGTTTGCTTATGAGATCTTCTAAATAATCCATGAATATTTCAGCTAGTAAGGGACTAAGAGGATTACCTATTATCATGCCTTCTTCACTAGAATATACATTTTCATTAAATTCAAAGTAATTTTGTTCCAGACATGTTTTAATGATTTTAATATTTCTTGTTTTTTGATTATGTTAATATTTTTTAGAGAGAGAAGTTTTTCAACTAACAAAATTGTCTCTTGGATAGGGACACTAGTAAATAAATTAATGACATCAAAAGAAATTAATCTGACGTTGTTAGGAAGGTTTATATGTTTTATTTTGTTAATTAGTTCTGACGAATTTTTTATTTGAAATTTACCACAGTAAAACTCCACATCTTCATGGACTTCCGAAGATTCATAAACAGAGCATGCTTTTACGACCTATCACGACTTGAAGAAGATCACATCTTAGCAAAAAGACATCTCTATTATCACATGTCATCATGGACTTGCTGGAATGTTGTTTGACCAATTCCTTTTTACAAGAGAAGGAAAAATACTCAATCCAGGATGATGGATTATCAATTGGATCTTCGCTCTCACAGGTAGTCGCATTTTCATTTAAATGTTCGAGACCCTTGTAATTGAATCAGCAAATAGGGAACCAAAATAATGGCTTAAATACGTAGAAGATACCTTAATTATCTGGAAAGAAATCAACGAAGAACTTCAAAACTTCCTTTTTCGACTCAACAATGTTATTAGAACTAATAAACTCATTATTGAAAAAGAAATTACCATTCATAGAAGTTTTAGATGAAAGAAGTGGCAGACAAATTCGAACTTCAGTTTACAGAAAATCCACATACACACACACAAGATAAAAACTAAAATTTTCATCCAACCACTCTAACACGAAAAATGAAATTGTAAAAAACCTCGTAGATAGATAGACTGACAACTGCAACTAAAATTTGATAAAAATAGATCATATTAAAAATGACGTGACAGCTAACGAATACCTATTAAATCTGTTGGATAATATTCTGAAACAAAGCAGAAATAGGACAAGATCTGAGTGCGATGAGGACTGTTCCCACTAGGGCCCTTGACGTCCTGGTGTACTTCTCTTCACTTATACATAGAGAAAGAAGGACCTGAAGACTGTTTATCGTGTCAGTTGCCTGGGACATCTTGGAATTGGAACAGGCGACCACTCAGGTGTCTAGGAAAGCAGGATGGAGATGCGTCCATCACTCCCCATGCAGACAGATTACATGACGCTTCTTTTAAAATCCAACCTCTCTCTGGAGATATTTCTGCCAAGTAGAGAGGATTGGGAGGGAGAGCAAAATCTACCGATAAACAGATCTTGGTGGTATATAGATGGATCTCGACAAGATGAAAGAGCTGAAGCCGGAGTATTCAGCAGGAGCACAGGAGTCAGAGAGTTCTACCCTCTACAACGTGTGACCATTTTCATAGCGGAAATTTATCCTATTCTGCAGTGTGCCTATCTCTGTGAGAAGGATATAGACAGTAATAGGGTAATAAATATATGCTCAGACAGTAAGGATGCGATTTTGACACTGAAGTCCAGTGTAGTTTCTGAGTGCAAGGATGTACTGAATGGTATGACAACGAACGGTTGCACAGACTCGTGTTGATCCCGGACCACTTGGGCATACGCGGGAGTGAGGAAGCAGACCGTCTGGCAAAGTTGAGTTCGGCAACTGAACCATATGGACCCCAACCAATTCTACCTGTCCCAATTACCATTGGCAAAAGGGAATTAAAATCGTTACTGAGAAGCAAATTTATTGAAACATAGAGGGGAGCTCCTGGAATGAGGTATGCTAACGAACATATAACTAGACTTAGCGCACGGCGTACTAAGGAGCTTTTCTCTTTAGAAAGGAAAGAGCTGCAAATTGTTGTGGGGTTGTTGACAGGACATTGTCACCTGAGGGGCCATCTTCATAAAATCGGTGTATAAAACGGTCCGACGTTCAGATGGTGTTTGGAGGAGAGTGAAACTGTTGACCATGTCTTCAGAGAATGCCCAACACTCAACGGACCAAGACAGAGATATTTCGGAGATAAAATTTTGTTACCGAGAGCAGTTAGGCAAGTTCAACTAACCAGGCTGCTTGGATTCGCAAAGGCGATCCGCCTAGAATGACTTGCAGCTATGGTTGAATGTAAAGTGCCCAATAAAGGCATCGATAATCTAGTATCACCTCCCTTTCTTTCATAGGACAAGATCTATATCGGCCGAGGAACAAAAACCAATATTGAACACCCCCTATGTTAGAGGTATTTCGGAAATACTTAGAAAAATGAGAAAACAATATAATATGAACGTTATTTCAAATTGGCATAGCTCTCTGAAAAACTAGCTCACTTGGATCAATCCAAAAACTCAATAAGACATGAAGAACTGTGTGATCAAACACTATCTAAATATGGCAACTCCTACGTTGGCGTAATAAAGAGATCCTTGATGCAAGAATCAAAAAACTACAAATGAACACATCTCATGAAGAAACATAAAAATCTGGTGCAGTCAACCACGTCTGGACTCATGGACATCACCTAAAATTACCTGGAGCTCCAATTTTATACCAAGAACAACACTGGAGAAAACAGAAATTCAAAAAAGCAACAGTAATACATCAGAACCCGCATTGCTTTAGTTAACCCTCTTTAGATATAAGACAAGTGGAAAATCACTTCTTAGTAATTGTAAAGTAAAAGTAAATGCTGCATAAATGAGACCGTGGTACATCACACATGATTGCCGTCATCTCGGTCACACTCTACTACAGACAGAATATTTAGTTATGTAGTCTAAGAATTTGTTCAATTTAACAGCTGAAATGTCGTGATATTCAATTAAAAAATAAAGTCAATTGAAGTTCAATATATATCTACTAATTCGCATCATAAAAAAATTTTTCTTTATCAATCAAGATAGTAAAATTATCTAATACATGCTAGGCAAAGGATTATAGCGTAAAAATCAGTTTATCAATAGCTTATCTTCATTTATCCCCTTTTTACTAGTATAATATCCATAAGAGGCAATATTGTGGGCCGATATATCAATACAGGCCTCAATAAATTTCACTTAATATACAAACTGTATTTATCCCCAAGAGAGATTTCAGATACAGAACACGAGCTTAACAATAGGCACTTTATTATTGCAAGGTTAATGTAGTAGAATGAAATGTGGGATACTTTTACACTATTTTATTTTTAAAGTTTAAATTTTTATAGTTTCCTTTGAGGGTTTTATGGCCTCTTTAAAATGAAATATGGGTGTTAATTTTTTTTAATCAAATTCAGAGGCGCCCTTTTAAGGACAATTTAGTGCCTAAATATTAATAATTTTACGGGCATAGTATGGAAACAGGATTTGCTTGCAGTAGACTTAACGAATTTAAAAACTATTGTTGCATAGCATGCCTCGGTATTTTTCCAGCTGTGTCGCAAGAAAGTCGGGTTTTAGTATTGTTGATGGCTACAAGACACTTTGTCCGAAACAATGACAAAGCAACTTACAGATTATGCAGGCAGAGCAACTGATACATTGTCGGATGAGTCCAGAATAAGCATCGATAAACATCAGATGGCGAAAATGTCCGCTGAATGTCAAGATTTAAAGAATAAACTTGAAATTAAGTACACCGAATTTAACGAGGAAAAACAGAAATATGTAAGTCAGCTAAAGCGCTTGCACGAAGAGTTAGAAAAGAGGGACAGTCTTATTAATGGATCTTAAAATTAAGCTTGCAGATAATACTCAAGAAGATCTGTCCAAACAAATGTCCGACATGCGCGAACGGCAAAACAGGGTTAATTTGGATCTACAAAGATAAAAATGAACTCATAACTACGAAGAACAAACTCGAAGAACTTGAACTATAAAGGAAAATTTGTTAACCTCTATAGAAACTTTAACAGTACAAAATAACCTTCAACTGGATGAAGTAAAGAAATTGAAAAATGAATTGTGCAATAGCTATAACAATGACAGAGGCGGAGATCCGCCTGCTCCTGACTTACCTACCAGCAAATGTCTTTCGAGGAGTAGTATAGTAAAACCGCAAATTCTTATCTTCGGTAATAAGTCACGTGTAAGCGGAATTGGATGGCTAATAAAACTCTCTTGCGGTAGCAGGTATGATATAAACTGTCAATTCGTTGATACCCCTTTAACGATTGAAATACTGATCAGTGACTACTCTCCATTGAGTCAAGGCTTGTCAAAGGGTTTGCTGGAATTGGCGACGCCTTGAATGGGAAAGCCTTGAACCATACCTGCTGGGATATCATTTCGCAGATGTCTTGTACGACAAATCTCATAATTGTTACACCACCTTATTGTGTTTAATTATTGCTTCAGTCTTGATATTCGAAAGCAGGCATGCCAACGTAACATTAACTGCTTTCACATTTGCCTTATGTCTTTGAGCGTAAATGGATTGGAACTATGGATTATGAGGTAAAACATCGGTTCTATGAATATATTTGAGTTGAACTTTTAAATATTAACAGGACTACATCGCCCTCGCCGCAATAGATTACGCTGAATATACGTAATATTTTAATCTCTTATCGAAATGTTCGCGGGCTCAGAACAAAAACTGTGCAAGTTATTTCCAACGAACTATGTAGTGCACAGAAGAGACAACAGACATAATAACCTGAACACTGAAGATTATAATAAATCTAGGGGTAGTGGTATGTTGATCACGGTAGAGTGCTCTTTGGAATCTTCAGTTTGGATAGTGCCACACAGCGATATTGAATAATTGTGGGTTTGTATTCGAATTTGGAAACACAACATGCATAATAGGGACGATTTACTTGCCACCGTCATCGGGCACTCCCGTTTATGAGGACAACGCGCAATCTGTAAATTATTTGCTCAATTACTTTCCATCTTCCCAAATCTTAATACTGGGAGACTTTAACTTGCCTAATTACGAGGAAGCACTTAAAAACGTAAGTCATGGAGCAGCAACAACTATAGATTTGTGTGCAGGCGCGTTATCCTGATGAATGAGCACTTTTTTTTGGCAAGATGTCGACGTTTAGCCTTAATCACATGCTGCAAATGATCCAATAGTGAAGCGTAAAATTCCCCAGTGATGGTCTTGTCTTGTTCTTAATAGTCAATAAACACCACGTCATGTAAATCCCAAAGAAATGTTGCCACGACTTTTCCTGCAGACAGAACCATTTTTGCTTCTTTTGGCGCACTTTCACCTGCCCCAACCCACTGTTTAGACTGCTGCTTTTTCTCTGGCGTGTAATAAGTAATCCATGTTTCATCTACAGTTATAAAACGTCGAAGAAACTCAGCAGGATTGCGTCTGAATAAGTCTAAACACTCTTACGAAGTGTTCATTCGAAGGCGTTTTTAGTCGACTGTTAACAAGAACATCATGTAAAATGTAGTGGATAATTTATTTGTCGGCATCGACGCTGTCAGTAACCGAAATTGTTATGCTAATTTACTTAACACTGATAATCACCTGAACACTGTTTTTACTTCAAAAAAATATGTATATGCTTTTATGATTGAATTCAATACAATAGCATTTGCATCTTTAATCAAGTGATACTGGTTTTCTCAAATGGTTTAAATATCTCTGTATCACATAACCAGTCACCGTTAACTAATGTAGATAGGCATCATTCCCCGTTACTAATAGATTTTTGCATCGACGATGCAGAGGATACAGGCTCGGAGTTATAATTCACCAAATTTAATTTTTGCGGTGCTGACTTCGATTTACTTAATGACAAGTTCCAGAATATTGACTGGGGCTTTCTGCGTTGTAACAATATTGACGACGCAGTTGAAAGGTTTTAGACGGTTTTAAGCATTGTGGTTGATCTATATGTTCCCAAGTCTAAGGTGTATGCCCAAAATTATCCTATCGATTTTTCAAAAGGGACAATTAATTTAGTAAAAAATAAAAATTAAGCATTCAAAAAGTGTAGACGTAGTCGATTATTAGCGCACGAGAACGAATACAAAAGTTTGAGATCCCAGGCAAAGATCGCGATAAAGACTAACTACAATAATTTTATTCGATCTACAGAAAATGGTATCCTGAAAAATGTTAAAGCTTTCTGGTCTATATTAAATCTCAACGATGCACAACAGGACACCCAACAATAATGAAGTTTAATAATGTGGAATCAAGTAATCCAAAAATAATCGCTAACATGTTTGCTGACTTCTTGCAATTAGTTTTCACTTGTATTGATGCTATAATAACTAACTGCCCATATTCTCCGTCTGTCACTAACACAAATCTCTCAAATATAAATATTGATAGCTCCATGGTGTCTGAAAAACTGGTTGAACTCGACGAAAGTAAGAGAGCTGGACTCGACGGAATTCCCCCAGTTCTCATAAATTGTTGCCCAACTTTAGCGTTGCCACTTAGTTATCTTTATCAGCTCTCATTGAATTCGGGCCAGTTTCGTAGCATATGGAAAACCATCTATGTCACAGCAATTCATAAGGGTGGTGATAGACAAGATATTGGTAACTATCACCCGATATCTGGACTTGACTGTATGGCAAGGTTCTTGAATCCATAATCGTTGATCAATTATGATTAAATTTCCATGGAATTTTATGAGAACATTAACATGGCTTTCTACCAGGACGCTCAAGCCAAACCAATCTATACTTTATACTCTAACTATATAACTACAGCTGTGAACTCAAGCGTTGAGGTCGACTCAGGTTACTTTGATTTTAAAAAAGCAATCGAAAGAGTAGGTCACTCTATAATTCTCAACCAACGGTACTCACTTAGTGTTACAGACCCTCTACTATCGTGGATTTCTAGTTATCTCAACAATCGAACACAAGTAGTTAAATTCAGTAATACTTTATCTAAACTGATAAATGTAACATTCAGTGTACCT
The DNA here is from genome assembly GCA_034092305.1 of Diaprepes abbreviatus. NCBI lineage: Eukaryota > Metazoa > Arthropoda > Insecta > Coleoptera > Curculionidae > Diaprepes > Diaprepes abbreviatus. The sequence continues at coordinate 2,445,723 of JASJET010000080.1, read as the reverse complement.
CAAGGATCGTACCTGTGACCTATCTTCTTTTCATCTTTATAAATAATCTTAGCAGTGTATTTGAAACCTGCCAATTTCTCTTCTACGCTGACGACTTCAGGGTATTTAAGAGAGTAAACAATACTGATGATTGCCTGCTTCTACAATCTGAAATTAACAAATTAATGGAATGGTGTGAGGCAAACCAGATGCAACTCAACCATTCAAAATGTAGAATCATTTCATTTTCTAAAAAGAAATCTCCAATTTTACATCCTTACATCGTCTGACCAGAATTTCCGCAGTAGGAATTTTTGAAGTATCGAAGTTTTTAAGTCTTTATACTATTGACTTGTGCATAGCCATCTAGAATATGGCTGCGTTGTTTGGAGCCCTTGTTACATAACGCATATTAAGCGGATTGAACGCAGACAATTAAAATTTGTGAATTTTATACTCCATAAGCTCAGCGTCGACAGAAATTTTCTTTCCCATTCTCAGAGATTGCAACTAATAGGTATGGAAAGCCTGGAATTGAGTAGAACTTATTTAACTGTTTTATTTGGATTTAATATAATTAGGAATAACAGTGACTGTTCTGGCCTTCTTAAACTAATTAACTTCCGCGTTCATTCACGCGATACTCTCCTTTTCCACATGTTCTCGGTTAACAGAAGCCGGACTGATGTTGGTAGCAATAATATAATGAAGCGTATTATGTAACATTTCAACACATATATTCCCCCTAATTTCAATTTTGAATGCTCCCTGCCTACGTTCAAAAAGAAAATAAAATCACTCTTATATAATACTTGAATATTCTTGTGTTGCAACTTCGACGGTTTATTTCATCTGCTAGTGGGAGTATATTACTACATATTTTTTTTTGTTTTGTTTTGTGTATAGTCCTTTTTTCTTCTAAGTTATTAACAGGTTGTACACCGAAGAAATCAAGAAATTGACGGATTTTGTATTTCAGTGTATATTTTATTACTATCGGCCAAGTGCTTTCGGTCTAACTTAGACCATCCTCAGGGCTCAGACCCTAGAAACAAGAGAATATGGTCAGCAAATGAACTTACTCAGTACTCACCAACCACACTTACTCGTCAAAGGGCACACTTTAACCCTGCCAGTTTGAGAACAGTCTCCAGTCGCCAGCGTATCCTCCACACAGAATAAATCGTATACAATTAAAAATTTTTTTAAAAAAGTTGTCACAAATTAAAATTAAAACTAAAACATTCAACACACTAGTAAACAATTGATATCTCATATCCAAAAAAGTGGGGTCTATCAACTTTCTTGCCCAGACTGCCCTTCAACGTATATAGGAAAAACTATTAGACCATTAGCAGTCCGAATTAGAGAACATATTAACAAACCTCAGGCCTCTGTGTTTAGTCACCATATTAGTTTTACCAAACACAGTTTCTCTCCAACTCATAATAGTAAAATTTTATACCACTCCAGGGGTAATAACTCTAAAACCTTGGATTACAGAGAGGATCTTGAAATATGCAGGGAGATAAAGAGAAACCCCGATCATTGCCTCAACATAAAAATGAACAACGTAAATGACCGCAACCCAATTTTCAAACGTTTTCCTTATATCATTAAATAATTTAAATGTCTGGGAGCTGTCATTGCGTAGGGTGCAATCTTATAATAATTTTGATCATCTTTTTCAGTTTCAGACACTTCATTCAAAATATATTAATAGTTAACACATTTCAACAAATTTTATCTACGCCTATGTTCGTGTAATTGGTTGCTTTTTTACAAAAATGGAAATTATTTCACGCCACTGAACCCAAGTGTTAGAAATAGATCACAGAATGGCCGATAACAGTAACGCTGTAGATTAATAAACTTTTACTGCCCTTTCTTTCTGCCCTTTTTCTCTTTTTTTCTCTTTTTGCTCATTGTCAATGAATTATTGATTTGAAATACAATTGACAAGAAATTACAATAAAACTCATACAGAAAATCTCTACTCAGGCTTACACATTTTTATTGCTATACTATGCTATGACTGTGGGTGGCATAACCTCACTCTTTTGGGTTTTTATTAAAAAGGTTTATTGTTTTAATAATGTCAATGTACTAGTGTGTTGAATGTTTTAGTTTTAATTTTAATTTGTGACAACTTTTTTAAGAAATTTTTAATTGTATACGATTTGTTCTGTGTGGAGGCTACGCTGGCGACTAGAGACTGTTCTCAAACTGGCAGGGTTAAGGTGTGCCCTTTGACGAGTGAGTGTGGTTAGTGAGTACTGAGTAAGCTTGTTTGCTGACCATATTCTCTTGTTTCTAGAATCTGAGCCCTGAGGATGGTCTAAGTTAGACCGAAAGCGCTTGGCCGATAGTAATAAAATATACACTGAAATATAAAATCCGTCTATTTCTTTTTTCTTCTTTCTGATTGTGTATTCTTTGTTAAAGGTTTGTATTACCGTTAAGCATTAGATAAGTTATTTTATTTTATTTATGTAATATACAATAAGGAATTTACTATTTGGATTTACTCTGTGATATACTGTTTGAGATAAATAAATAAATAAAATAAAAAAATTTTTACAAAAGTATGATATTTATATAAACAGGGATTGTTCAAATAATTTTGTAATATTTTCTGTCTAAATTATTTTGATCGTGTGTTAACAATCTTGGAAACCATCTTTTAAAACTATCCTTTTGGTTCAGAGAAATTTAAAGCTTTAACTAGCTTTATACCAAAAAAACAAGAAAAATATTTCAGTATAAATCAATACAAAAATAATCAAAATAGTAAAAAAATAAATGAATTTGCTTTCGACAATGTAACAGTAATAAACCGTTTCCGTTCAGCAGCACAGCCTCGTTTTCTAAACTTGTAATAAAATAATACTAAATTCAACTAAATAAAACTGCAATTACATTTTATTTCTAAAGCCTCTCTTGATTAGGTTCACTTAATAGCAATTAAAATGAAATAATTAAAAGTTTATTATGGCCAGTTTAAGTGGGCCATAAAATCACACTAGATTTAGAATGTGAATTTACCGTTTATCTAGCTTGTACATTGATAACATTCTAAACATGATTTCATTTGTAGTAATACTTTGTAATGATTTTTTTTAATTAAATTTGCTTATATATAACTATATATTAAAGAGCAAAATTGTACACATAATATTACTTGAGCATTTCTGCTTCATATGTATTTACAACTTTCAAAAATATTTTTTTAAAGTCTACTATTACTTTGTTCTAGACCGTTCTATGTTAAGCGATAAGCAAGACAGGTTAAAAATCCGCTTCACTTTTCAACGCATATGATCACAACACGTGATGATATGATTTACACTATTTTAGTAAGTAAGTAATATTAATCCGGGAATATATCCGTTCATTCCTTAGGTTTCTTGTTGAAACTTGCAGACATTTCGCCAAAATCTCATCTGACATCTTCTGTGCTTGCTTGTTGGAGATCAACTGAAGAAACTACTGCCAGCAAATCGCTAACATAGAACACTACAAGGCAAATTTCATTCTTGCGAGCCTGAATAAGAGAGACAAAACAGTTAATCTTCATTTTACCTCGAAAACCACCCTCAAGCGAAATCATTGTACCGGCATGGCACCTGAGCCAAGACTGACATCACCACAACCATATATATGTATATATATATATATATATATATATAAATATGGTTGTGGTGGTGTCAGTCATATATATATAAATATATATATATATATATATATATATATATATATATATATATATATATATATATATATATATATATATATATTATATATATATATATATATATATATATATATATATATATATACATATTTCCCGTTGGGATGATCCAGGTACGTGGCTGAAGAAATGCTGACATTTCAATGAAATCCCATTCATCTTTTTTAAAGCGACGTGGTTTATAGGCTGGAGACCATTGTAGCTTGAGGATTCTGGGCAGCTGATCTTGTATACTCACCGCGCCTTGTGATTGGTTCGTTGGTTATTATGATGCATATTTGGCTGCGTGTTATGAGACCATCTGTTTTTTTATATTTGGTGATGTTTTTCTGTATTTTCAATGATCACCTTTTTTGTTGAGTTGTTTTTTGGGATTATTTTTGATTTTGCTCGAAAATTTACTAATTTATTTTTCCAGATGCTTGGTAGCTTTGGCTATCATCTCGGTAGTTTAAGCTTTTTGATCTCTTCTCTATTTCTAAGCTGCTTTTATAATTCTTGTGGATAACTGGTTACTGTGTACTAGCATTTTGGTATTATTAAAATCTATTTTATGTCCTGTGTTGTTGACATGTTGGCTAATGAAGAGTGAATTTTTTTTATCTGACCGCGTTGATGTGTTCATCCCTTCGCGGACTGATTTTTCTGTTGGTTGTTCGACGTATGAGAGGTTACATTCACCGCAGGAGACTTCATGAGGTCCTTGATTTTCAAGTGGAATTTTGTCTTTAGCTGATGGTAATATCCTTTTTATTTTCCGGTCTGTTTTGAAAACAGTGTAGATATTGTATTGTTCTAGAATTCTGTCAATTTTGTCTGTGGTGTCTTTGACGTAGGATAAGACTGCTTTTTTTGTTTCTGGATTTTGTTCGGTTCTTCTTTCTCTGGGCTTCTTTTTTATGGCCGTTTGGATTGGCTTGTTTGTATACCAGTTGTTTGTTAGGGCTTCTTTGAGCGGTTTGATTTTATTATCTTTATTTTCGTCATCTGTTAGTGTCAGGAACCGATGGGCTAGAGTTTTGGATACCGCAACAAATTGTGCCGGGTGCTTATGGGATCTTCTTGCAAATATCTGTTTGTGTGATGTGTGTCGGTTTGGCATACACCATATGAAATAAAAAGCCACTGTTTTTTCTTTTTATTGAAATATCCAGGAACGGCAGTTGTTTGTTGTGTTCCACTTCCATGGTAAACTTAATTTTTGGGTATCTGTTGTTAAGGTGGTTGAAGAAGTTATTTAATTTATTTAAACCATGTGGCTAAACTACGAGCGTATCGTCAACAAAGCACAGCCACAGTTTTGGGCGCCGATTGCAGAGCTTCTGTTCCTAAATGTTCGATGAATAGATTGGCCGAAGCGGATGATAGTGGCGAGTCCATGGGTGATCCTTCTATTTGTTTGTATCTCTGTTCTTTATAAGTGTAGTAGGTGTTAGCGAGGTAGTGTTTGGCTAATTGAATGATATGCTGTCGTAGCTGGTATTTTGATCCTAAGACGGGAAGAGATTCGTTGACGGTAAACTTGAGTGACGTCAAAATCACCAAGATGCCATTTTTATTCATTTTGATGTTGCTGATGGTTTCACAGAAGTAATGGGATTTTTAACACATGAATCTGTTTTTTTGATTAAAGGTTGTAGGATTTTGGCCAAGTATTTTGCTAAGGGTTGCGTGGGTGAGCCTACTGAACTGACTATATGGGTCTAAGTGGTGGTCTAGAACATTTACAAAAAATAATTATTTAAAATTTAAGACAAATTATGAATTTAAAGATAAACAATAACATACATTTACGTTATGTGTTTCCTTTTTAATAGCTATCATTTCCTTTATTATTAATTTCTGATAACTTCTGTCCCTATCAACTATTTTGGTGTCTTTGGAATTAAACGAATACTGTTCATTCTGCTCGTGGTTTGTCACTGCTATAATAGCATTTTTGGTATATTTAGCTGATTTTTAAGTATTTAGCTGTATTTCATTTATTCCGATAAACTTTTTAGAACAATTTCCACACAAAACTGAATAAACAAAATTGGAAACCTTCATAGTTTGTGTTTTGCTTTTTAATTTGAAAATAATAGCAAAAATATACGGGCTACCTAAACTACCACAAATCAAATGTTGCATTGGGACCTACGGATTCCTGCATACAATCACCTTTTTGCAAATTTTCATCATATATACATATCTATCGGGCTGTATCTCGAACATTACGGGGAAAAATAACTTTTATCTTAAAGATTTCTTTTGTTTTAAAAAATTCGTAGATAGGGTAAATGTTCTACAAAATTACAAACTTGTCTCCCTGGATGTAGTATCATTATCCGCAAACATTTCAGACGAACTGTTATATGAAAAAGAGCTACACGATTTTTTCCAAGAATAGTTTTATAGAAACCGAAAGTTTGACAATGTTCCCATAATATATTCAGTATGACGTTAAATTTTATACACAAATTAGTGTTTATGCAATGGATTCATCTATTTCATCCACAATCGCCCATTTAGTCATGGAATATTTGGAGGATCGAGTCAATCAAAATTTAAAATTAGACTTGATCTTCCTGAACGTTTTGTGGACTATATGGTAATTCCTATTGATAAGATAAATTAAATTGAACAACAAATTAATAGTTTCCATAATAAACTAAAATTTATATCAAAATCTGAGACAAACGGGAAAATAAACTTTATAGATATAACTGTAGTAGTCAAAGAACAAATATATAAAATTCTAACGCAGTGATATACTAAACCAACCTGTTCTGAAAGATATCTTAACAACTTTTCAAACCATTCAAAAAACAAAAGAACAAGTTTAATTATTATCTTGTTTAACAGACAAATTTTATTAACGTCACCTTCCTTCAGACCTTGGACTCTAAGGAAAGTTAAAGAAACTCTTATACAAAACAATTTTAATAATATAGATACCGAAGAAGTTACAAAAAAAGGAACATTTAAATACTATAAAAACCTTAGAACCAAAAAAAACCTAATTCACAACAGGGAATATAGAAACGATACATAATATTACCTTATGCAAGAGAAATTTTAGAAAAATTAAAATTAAATTAAAACAACACAATATCGTTACATGCCACAAGAGATACAATCAACTAAACTCAATTTTTACCAAATTAGAAAGCAAAACACAAATCTTCAATAGTGTATATTTAGTTCCGTGTGCAAACTGTCTTCAAATATACCAGAATGAAAAGCCAATTATTAAAAAATCAATTAAATGATCAAAAGTACATCGAAAATGCTACTTCAGTGCTAACAAGGCATAAAAAGAATCAAAAATACTCATTTAACTTTCAAGATACCAAAATAGTTGATTGAAACATAAATTATCAGTAATTAATAATAAAGTAAACGATTATATTAAAAGAAAACACATGCCGTAAATGACCGAACTAACATAAACAAGCTTCATCAAATCTACAATAATATAATTTAAGCTCAGTATTTCCCCTTAATAACACTGAAAGGGTATATAGTCCCTTAAAAGCAGAAACAAATTCCTTTAATTTTTTTTGTACATCATGTCCCTGAACACAAAATGGAAGTTCTTGAGAGTTTGTTGATATTAGTAATGGTTTTGACGAGATTTGAAAGTGCGTAAAATTTTGATAAATATAACCTTTTAAATAATTAATTTTCCTGTGCATGGATCACTGTTTTATATACAGGATGATTCTCCAGGAATTGCGGGAAAACTATAATTAGAAGGAATCTGAAAATTTGACAGTGTACTAACGTGCATGGGGGACAGCCGGCTAAAATATTTTCAAGATGGCGGCGCTTCCAGTTATACTGGAAGTAGATGTCAACTTGCCTATTTTAAATTGAACACCCTATATATTATTGCATTTTTTATTTTTACGTAAAATTCTTGTCATATTGTAATTTTTATATCAAAAATGACGTTTGCGGACCAAAACAACTATAAATTTTTCCTATAAGAAACTTTTTATTATTTATTTTGGGTTAGTTTTCTTGTAGACGAAGTTCGACTTTAGTAGTCTTTTCATGATATTTTAAAAATTATTAGTACAGAGTAGTCAAATAAATAGAATAAAAATTATATTTAAAAAATCGTCAAAAATCAATTTTTTCAAATAGAAAGCACCTATTTTTTAAATTTTATCGTATTTAGCATTAAAAATAAGGGTAACTTTCTATAAGATTGTCTATTTCAAGAACTTGTAGTTTTCAAAATATTAGCAATACAACGTTTTTCAATTGTAAAAATGCTATACGGCTTTTAAGTTTTGTTATTAGTTGGGGATAACGGCGAGGCGTGGCGAAAATAAAACAATCGAACCTTACAGAATTGTCACGATTTCTTGCCATTTGACATTCATTGATATATATATATATATATATATATATATATATATATATATATATATATATGCATATATATATATATATATATATATATATATATATATATATATATATATATATATATATATATGCATATATATATATATATATATATATATAGATTATTTAAACTTATTTACTATTTATGGAGAATGTGCTAGAGTCATTTCAAGAACATCCGATACATTCGCTATCCGATATCCTAACAAACAGAAACCAACACCAACAACTGTTAAAAGGATTATAGAAAACTTCAAGGACTTTTGATCCATAAAAGCAAAAAGGAATAGAAATAAACCAGTTATTAATAATGAAAATATTGAAACTACAATTTTAGAATATTTCGCCGCAAACCGTTTTCATCCCTATATATATATATATATATATATATATATATATATATATATATATATATATATATATATATATATATATATATATATATATATATATATATATTTATATATATATATATATATATATATATATATATATATATATATATATATATATATATATATATATATATACTCCATACTACAACATTTAAAAGGCACTAATTTTCTACGAAGAGTAGAGTTATGTCAATTTATTTTACTTCGGTCACAAGAAAATACTGATTTTTTTGGATAATATTATTTGGTTCGACAAAGCCAAATTCACAAATAATCGGCTGTTTAATGGATGCAATTCCCACTATTGGAGCGACTCAAACATCGATTTAAGAATTAAATTTTCTTGGCAGTTTAACGTGTATTGTGCTATAACAAATGAAGGCGTCGTCACCCCAGAATTCTTCCAAGATAATCTGAATGGTAATTTAGCTATTTTTAAAGATTTCTTGATACAAAATACGTTTTTAAACTTATAGGTAAGCGCTACTTCGACATCTTGAGAAATCTGGAAGTAAGCTATTTAGATAACTTGCCGCTGGCTGATCATAGAAATCTATTTTATCAACATGATGGGGCGCCTCCATACAATAGTCATTTAGTTAACAATCATCTACAAAACTTGTTTTTTGATCAATGGATAGCCAAGAATGTGCCACATCTTTGGTCACCTCGCTCCCCCAACCTAACAGTACTTGATTTTTTTATTTGGGGGACAATCAAAAATAAAGTATACAACACCGCATTAACCACTATACAAGATTATATGCAGTGCATCAGAATAGCATTTGAAGAAGTTAAACCTATCAATAAGAAGAGCCAGCCATGAAGAGTTCCTGCTTAGGTGCGAAAAATGTTTGGAAGTTCAAGAGCGTCAATTTGAACATTTACTCAAATAATTTTTGTAAGTTTATTTTATTAATAACTGGTTTATTTATATTTATTTTAGGTTTCATAGATCCAAAGTTTTTGAAGGTTTTTATAATCTTTTTAACAGTGGGTAGTGTTGGTTTCTGTTTCTTTGGATATCCGATCGCGAATATAGCACATGTTCTTGAAATAGCTCTATCACATTCTCCATAAATAATAAATAAGTTTAAATAATGTTCGTGCGTGTAATTTAATCTCCCCGGCATGATTATTATTAATGAATGTCAAATGGCAAGAAATAGTGACAATTCTCTAGGGTTCGATTGTTTTATTTTCGCCACGCCTTGCCATCATGACCAACTAATAACAAAACTTAAAAGCCGCATAGCATTTTATTCATGGAAAAATATTGAATTGCCAATATTTTGAAAACTACAAATTTTTGGAATAGACAACCTTATACAAAGTTACCCTTATTTTTAATGCTTAGTATGATAAAATTATGAAAATAGGTGCTTTCTATTTGAAAAAAATGACTTTTGACGATTTTTAAATATAATTTTTATTCTTCTTTTTTGACTAATCTGTACTAATAATTTTCAAAATATCATAAGAAGACTGCTAAAGTCGAACTTCGTCTACAAGAAAACTAACCCAAATTTAATAATGAAGACTTCCTTATAGGAAAAATTTATAGTTAAGTTTTGGTCCGCAAACGTAATTTTTGACATAAAAATTTAAATAATCCAAAACGGTGATACTTAAGTATAGAACATTATACATGAAATATCTCTAGAGTTTAGCGGCGGTCCCCCTTATGCAGGTTAGTACACTGTCAAACTTTCAGATTCTTTCTAATTATAGTTTTCCCACAATCGATCGATAAAATTCCCGAAGAATTACCCTATATATATATATATATATATATATATATATATATATATATATATATATATATATATATATATATGTATATATATGTATATATATATATATATATATATATATATATATATATATATATATATATATATATATTAATAATTATATTAAGGTTTAGACAATTATTTCCAAAAATAATATTTTAATATGTGTGTTATTGTTTATATTTTTATTATTAATTCATTTAAAATTTTAGACAATTATTTTTTAAAAATGTTCTCAACAAAGAACAGAACATCAAAATACTGAAAAACTTATTTTAATGTAAACTTAATTCCAAGAAAATTATTGAAAAATAAATATAAATACAAAAATTTTCTACGTATATAATTAGTTTTTATAGAGAATCAAAATTTCGAAAAAAAGAAATACTTTCCCATATGATATTTCACAGTTGTCCTTCTCCATTCAAGAGTGGATAGGGGGTAAATGTCAAAAAGATCTTAAAATCTTTCCCTCCCCGCTTTATTACTTCACCAGTTTTTTAGTAAAATATTCCCAACGGCCTTCTCGATATTGACTTGAAAATCCACACCCTGTAGAATCATTATCATAATCTTGGCCTTCGTTTTCTAATATTAACTACGCACAATCAAATGACATCACAATCTCTAATGATACGATCTACATAATTTAATTATATGCTCACAATAAGTGAATACAAGATAAAATAATAAACCGATCCTTGCCTAATAACGATAAAGACATGGGACTATGCTAAGAGCTAATGAAGTGTACATGACGGCATAATGTGCTTGTCATCGTCACTGTTTGATAATTTATGTCGCTAAGGCAATTTATTTACCCTTTAGCTAAGTTTGCGAAACTTTATGCAATAAATCAAGCGAAATATGCATGTAAAGAAAATTATTTACAAAGTTATCTTTAAAAGTAAATATATATAAGGAATTCAGTGTTATAGGTAAATATTATTGTTTCTTGTAATTACCACCTACGTAAATTATGGTAAAGGGAGAGACGCAATAAAAATAATCCGAAAGGGTTTGCTCTAATTACTGTAAACGAAGGCTTGGAGAGCTAAAAATATTCCAGTTTGATCGTGTAACGAGAAAATAAATATTAAACTATACAGGGTGCTTCTCCGGAAATTTTAGCGATCAATTGTGGGAAAATTATAAGTGGTCAAAATCTGAAAATTTGACAGTGTATTAACGTGCATAGGAGACAGTTGGCTAAAATATTTTTAAGATGGCGGCATTTCCGGTTATATCGGTAGTAGTGTCAACTTGTTTATTCTAAATAGAACATCCTATATATTATTGCATTTTTGATTTCTACGTAAATTTCTAGACATATTTCGTGTCTAATGTTGTATACTTAAGTCTTGCCGTTTTCGACATATTTAAATTTTTATGTCAAAAATGATGTTTGTGGACCAAAACTTAACTGTAAATTTTTCCTATAAGAGAGTCTTTATTATTTAATTTGGGTTAGTTTTCTTGTAGACGAAGATCGACTTTAGTAGTCTCCTTATGATATTTTGAAAAAAATTAATACAGAGTGGTCAAAAAAGAAGAATAAAAATTTTATTTAAAAAAACGTCGAAGGTCGATTTTTTCAAATAGAAAGCACCTATTTTTAAAATTCTCTCATATTAAGCATTAAAAACAAGGGTAATTTTGTATAAGGTTGTCTATTCCAAAAATTTGTAGTTTTCAAAATATTGGCAATTCAACATTTTTCTATTGTAAAAATGCTATAGGGTAAAAGTGGGAGAGATGCCATATGAGGTGAGACGCCTTACCTCCGGAAATTCAGAAAGAGATGGTTATATTTCTCACTGTTTTTAACTACTCATAGATACTTCCTTCTCAACGTGTCAGTTCTTGTTCCACTGCTCTCAAGTGTCACGTGTGTATGACGAAAAGATTATTTTAGCACGAGAATTTTTCGACGAAAATTTTGATTCGCTGCGGTTTCAAGGAGTGTTAAATGTAAAACAAAGACACCGTAAGCTAAGAACTGGTTTTAGTGTTTTATTTAGTTTATCACTAACTTATTTCAACTACATTTTGCAATATATGTTAATACTTACGTACTTTATACCTATATGATATTTCTCCCACAAAATAAGGAGAGATGCCAATCTTTGCAAAAGTGTAAATGAAGGGGTATTTTCTTTATTATTTTTATTGTTTTTAGAATGTCGAGAAAATATTTGAGAATTTATTCTGTAGTCAGGGGGCAGGAGTGAGGAGAACTTAATTCTGGCTATTGAAAAAGTAAAAAAAGGAGGAATATCGAAAAATGAAGCTCAAAAACTTTTTGGAATACCTATTCGTACCTTGAGTAGGCGTCTCTTGACTGGTGATACTAAAAAGTCTGAACTAAGTCTTTCAGGTAATTATCAAACTCTTGTTATTAATGTATGATCTTATTGTTTTTATATGTAATGATAAAGTAAGTAATTATATTAACTACACTTGGGACAGAGAACGAAAAACGATTGCTTCCTATATTAAGCGCCTAGCTAACGCTGGTTTTGCACCTGATAGGTCTACTATTCGGTCTCTTGCCTATCAGTTTGCCGAAAATCTTGAAACTAAGCATAAGTTTTTTAGAAAAAAAGATAAGGCAGGTCAACATTGGCTCTCCTCTTTTCTAGAAAGAAACAAAGATGTCTCAGTACGTCAAGCAGAAGGTTTATCTGTTGCAAGAGCCCAGAGAATGAACCGAGAAGAAGTAGGTGCATTTTTTAAACTGCTTGAAGAAGAAATGGTAAAGCACGATTTAACTAATATACCTGAAAATATTTTTAATATTGACGAGAGTGGAATTCAACGAATAAATAAACCTAGAAAAGTATTAACAGCCAAACGAGCAAAGGACGTTCATGTGATCACACCTCGTGAAAAAGGAGAAACAATTTCTCTGGTTGCATGTTGCAGTGCTGAAGGCCCTTTTCTTCCTCCAATGTTAATAATGAAATGAGTCAATAAAAAGTCAAAGTTTTCTGATGGCTTGCCAAATGGGTCGGATGTCTATATGAATAAAAGTCATCTTATATTAATTCTGAATTATTTTTGCGTTGGTTCAAGTAACATTTTCTACCCAAAAAACCAAAGGCAGGTAAAACAATTTTGATTTTAGATGGCCACACCTCACATTCCAATTCAATAAATCCGTTAGACTTAGCAAATGAAAATGATGTCATAATTATATGCTTGCCAAGTCACACTACACAAGCCCTTCAACCTCTTGATCGCAGTTTTTTCAAACCTCTGAAAACCTTATATAATCAAGAATCAAATGCATGGATGTTGAGAAATACGAATAGAACTATAACACGACTACAGGTTAGGTCGTTAATAGGGCAAGCACGGGGAAAAGCTGCAACAGTGGGAAATGCCATATCAGGTTTTAAAGCTTGTAGAATATTCCCACTCAATCCTAATACTATTCCAGATCATTTCTTTGCCATATCTGATTTAAGTAGTTACTCCTGCCATACCTCTTGAAAGTGCTGCCACTGAAGCTCTGTCTCCACAAAAACCATCAACTTCTAGACAAACATCCACTGGTAAAGAAACCTCTACAAAGATTCTTGAATAGTCTAATCCAATCCCAAAACTACCTAGCTCGACAGTGAAGCGAAAACAAGTTGCTTGTGTTTTGACTTCCCTGAGAACCTTTGTAAGAAGACTTCCAAAGTCAATTTAATTAAAGGAGCAGCTAAAAAACGCTAGTGCAGAATTAAAGTCTTCATCTTTTGTCTTAGCATCCATCCCAATCGAAGATGATAACAATATGTGCGCGGAATGTTGGGAAAATTATTGTTTAACAAAAAAAAAGATTGTGAATTAAATGTTCCTTATGCTAAAAATGGCTGCATAAGTCATGTACAATGTACGCTCCGCATTGCAATAATTGTGGTAGAGAAATGATCCTCAAAAAGAACCAAAAAAAAAGGAATAATAACATATATGGCATCTCTCCCACTCTATATGGCATCTCTTCCACACGTTACGGGAAAGATGGCCTGCTGTCAACTTATAATTTTTATTTTTTATTTCTTTTTGATTTAAGTCTAAAACTCATTAATTGTAATTTCAATACTTAATATTAGTGTACCTTTAAAATACAAAATAAAGGATTGATTTATATTGCATTTTTTATTTTTTACTTAATTTCTACAAAAAGTATGGGGTCTGGTTTACCCTACGGCTTTTAAGTTTTGTTATTAGTTGGCCATGGCGGCGAGGCATGGCGAAAATAAAACAATCCAACCCTACAGAATATCACTATTTCTTGCCATTTGACATTCATTAATAATAATCATGCCGAGGCGATTAAATTACACGCACGAAGATTATTTACACTTATTTATTATTTATGGAGAACATGATCCAGTTATTTCAAGAACATGTGAAATATTCGCGATCCGCAGAAACAAAAACCAACACCACCAACTGTTAAAAGGATTATAAAAAATTTCAAGAAGTTTGGATCCATAAAAGCAAACAAATAGAAGTAAACCAATGTTAATAATGAAAATATTGAAACTTCAATTTTAGGATATTTCGCCGCATATCCGACAATATCTACAAGGCAAGTAGGATTAGAATCTGGATTATCTCAAACATAAGTTTTAAGGATTTTATAGAATAACAATTTTCATTCCTATGTATATTCCATAGTACAGGGTGAGTCAACGATTGGATGAAGTAGGTTTGTGCCTTTTCGGTGAAATTAACAAAAAAAACTATATTTATTGTTTGATACAGTTTATTTTTACGCAGATTTTAAAAATATTTAGGCCTCTACAGGGTGACCCAAAAAACTAGGACAGCATAAAGTTGTATTTTTTTAAATAGAACACCCTATATACGAATCGTATTTTCGATTTAGCTTATAATTTTAAATCTTTTTTTATTGAGGGTTTACTATAACAAAACTTTATAGTTTCTGAGATAATTAAGTTTAAAGAAAAAAAGTCACATTTTCAAGCATCAATTCAATCCTAAATAACGTTTTCAATTTTGTGACAAATATATTCAAATTTGGAATTTAGCAAGGCCAAGGACAAGTTAACATAATTTTTACTTAATATTTGCAATAAAAGCTACAGGGTGTTGAACACATCGGCTCAAATTTGAACAAGTTTAAATGAATAAATATCTTTTTTTTTTAAATGGTACACCCTATATATTTTCATGTTATTTAATAGAGTAATAAAAACCCTGAAAGTTTTGTTCAATATATCCTATACCTATTTATAATAGTTTTTGAGATATTTCAGTTTTCCTTATTTTCCATACTTTTTTACAGAAATAGTCTTCATTATCATAGTAGCCATGGCAAAAACAATGTAAAAGAACATTTTTCTGTGTGTCAAATTTATAACCGCAATCGCTTCTTTTGGTTTTTATGTAGTGTAGTTTGGTTTTTTTTGCATTCATCTTATATTGTAAAATGAATTTTCCAAAGAATGAGTTAATAGATATGATTTATACAATAGGAGAGGCTCAAAAAAATTGCCTTCTTGCTCAAAGAATTTACAAAATGAAGTATCCTGATCGACGCCAGCCTAATACCCATACTTTTCAAAACTTAATGAAAAGATTTGATTCTTCTGGTACTGTTGATTATCCAAAACGTAAAGTGGTCAACAAACCAGTAACTAATGAAGAAAAAGAACTACAAGTATTGTTAAATGTTCAGGAAAATCCTTATATTGGTAGCCGTCAGTTAGCAGCATTATGTGAAACATCACAATCCACCGCTAATCGTACTACCAAGAAATATAGGTATCATCCATATCACATGGAATTACACCAAGAATTGCATGGACAGGATTTTGAAAGTCGTGTAAACTTTTGTCGTACAATAAATGCGGAGATTCAATTAAATCCAAATTTATTATGCAAGGTAATGTTTAGTGATGAAGCTACTTTTAGAAGTAACGGTGCCGTAAATAGACGCAACATGCATTATTATGCCACAGAAAACCCATTTTGGATTAGAGAGGTGCAACATCAAAACCACTGGTCATTAAATGTTTGGTGTGGTATTCATCATAATCGAATTATTGGACCCCACTTTTTTAATGAACCACTAAATGGCCATAGTTACCTGAACTTTCTACAAGAAGAACTACCCCAACTGCTTCAAGGTCTCGATAGGGATGAGCTCGACAGTATGTGGTTCCAGCACGATGGTGCGCCTCCGCATTACCATCGTGAAGTTCGTGCGTTTTTGGACCAACGATATCGGCAAAAATGGATTGGACGTGGGGGTTTCATTGAGTGGCCACCAAGGTCTTGCGACATCACCCCATTAGATTTCTTCCTATGGGGTTATATTAAAAATAAGGTGTATGTTAATCCACCAACAACAGTGGAAGATATGCGAAACAGGATTAGGGATACCTGTAGAACAATAACGCCACTAATTTTGTCCAGGGTCCGAGAAAATCTGCAAAAAAGACTAAATTTGTGCATTGCACAAGAGGGTCGTTTATTCGAACATTGATTAAAAAGAAATAATTAATCTCAGTATTTAATAGGTAATTTTTTTGTTTCAATTTAGTATAAAAGTAAATATGTATTTGCCTTGTCGTTATTGTTGTGTTAATTTTTTCACATTATGTTTAATTAAACTATTGCCGTTGTAATATAAGGAATAATGTATTTCATCATATTTAACCACATTCTGTTTGTTTCTGTAGTTTCTTTTTATTATTTTACATGGCTACTATGATAATGAAGACTATTTCTGTAAAAAAGTATGGAAAATAAGAAAAACTGAAATATCTCAAAAACTATTATAAATAGGTATAATATATGTTGAACAAAACTTTTAGGGTTTTTATTACTCCATTAAATAACATGAAAATATACAGGATGTACCATTAAAAAAAAGATATTTTTTCATTTAAACTTGTTCAAATTTGAACCGATGTGTTCAACACCCTGTAGCTTTTATTGCAAATATTAGGTAAAAATTATGTTAACTTGTCCTTGGCCTTGCTAAATTCCAAATTTGAATATATTTGTCACAAAATTGAAAACGTTATTTAGGATTGAATTGATGCTTGAAAATGTGACTTTTTTTCTTTAAACTTAATTATCTCAGAAACTATAAAGTTTTGTTATAGTAAACCCTTAATAAAAAAGATTTAAAATTATAAGCTAAATCGAAAATACGATTCGTATATAGGGTGTTCTATTTAAAAAAATACAACTTTATGCTGTCCTAGTTTTTTGGGTCACCCTGTAGAGTCCTAAATATTTTTAAAATCTGCGTAAAAATAAACTGTATCAAACAATAAATATAGTTTCTTTGTTAATTTCACCGAAAAGGCACAAACCTACTTCATCCAATCGTTGACTCACCCTGTACAACATTTAAAAGGCACTGATTTTCAACGAAGGGTAGAGTTCTTTCAATTTATTTTACTTCGATCAGAAGAAATTGCTGTTTTTTTTATTCACAAAAAATAGATTGTTTATCGACGCAATTCCCAGTATTGGAGCGACTCAAACGTACATCCATTTAGAGAATTAAATTTTCAAGAGTCTTGGCAGTTAAACGTGTATTGTGCTAGAAGAAATTATGGCGTCGTCGCCCTAGAAGTCTACCAAGATAATCTGAAAGGTAAGTGAATAATTTTTGAAAACTTCTAGCTACAAAATACTCTTTTAAACTTATAGGTGAGCGCTACTTTGATATTTTGAGAAATTTGGAAGTGAACTATTTAGATAACTTACCGCTGGGATCATAGAAATATATTTTATGAACATGATGTGGCGCCTCTACATAATAGTCATTTAGTTAACAATCATCTGTAAAACCTGTTTTATGATCAATGGATAGCCACATCTTTGGTCACCTCGCTTCCCCGACCTAACAGTACTTGATTTTTTTATTTGGGGGACAAAAATACAACATCGCATTAACCACTATGCAAAATTGCATGCAGCGCATCAGAATAGCATTTGAAGAACTTAATCCTCACTCAGTAAGAAGAGCCACCCATCGCTCCTTAGATGCGAAACATGTTTGGAAGTTCAAGGGCGTTTATTTGAACATTTACTGAAATAATTTATGTAACTTTATTTTATTATCAACTGGTTTATTTCTATTTCTATTAGCTTTTATAGATCCAAAGTTCTTGAAGTTTTTATTATATTTTTAATAGTTGGTAGTGTTGGTTTCTGTTTCTTTGGAAATCACATTCTCCATAAATAATAATTAAGTTTAAATAATCTTGCATGTAATTTAATCCCCCCAGTGTGATTATTATTAATGAATGTCAAATGGCAAGAAATAGTGACACTCTAGGGTTCGATTGTTTTATTTTCGCTACGCCTCGCCGTCATGGGCAAGTAATAACAAAATTTAAATGCCGTATAGCATTTTTACAACAGAAAAATGTTGAATTGTCAATATTTTGAAAACCACAAATTTTTGGAATAGACAACCTTTTACAAGGTTACCCTTATTTTTAATGCTTAATATGATAAAATTATAAAAAATAGGTGCTTTCTATTTGAAAAAATTGACTTTTACGATTTTTTAAATATAATTTTTATTCTTCTTTTTTAACCACTCTGTACTCATAATTTTCAGAATATCATAAAAGGACTACTAAAGTCAATCTTCGTCTACAAGAAAACTAACCCAAATTAAATAATAAAGACTTCCTTATAGGAAAAATGTATAGTTAAGTTTTGGTCCGAAAACGTCATTTTTGATGGGATATTCTATTTAAAATAAGCAAATTGACATCTACTTCCGGTAAAACTGGAAGTGCCACCATCTTGAAAATGTTTTAACCGGCTGTCCCCCGTACATGTTAGTAAACTGCCAAATTTTCAGATTATTCCTAATTATAGTTTTCCCACAATAGATCGATAAAATTCCCGGAGAATCACCCTCTATAGTCCGGGAGCTCAATGGGTTTTCGTAGCCGATAAAGCCTCCACCAAAGTTTTTATATGTATTTTGACTCCCTGATTACGATTATCCAGAGTGAATTTCCAAGAAATGGTCAGGTTATTTGTTATAGACAAAAAAAGTTGCCAATAATAAAAAAGAGACCCTTTTTCCTTAGAATCAGCCGAAGAATACGAAAATACTTGTTATTTTAGACAAAAAGAATTTTTTTTAATTATTAACAATTTTCTTCGTTATACCAATTACCTAACCATCAAGAATCTACCCTAGATATTCGTAATCAGGGAGTTAAAATACTTATAAGAAACTGTAATACCACATCTCTTCATCGGCTACAAATACCCATTAAGCTCCCCGACTAACAAAGTATCAGATTCATTACTCCTATTGAAAGTATTTTATAACTATCGCCAAAGTTCAATATAAGGTAAACAGGGTGGTGTACGATCACAGAAAAATTGCCTCGTGATCCACGGGATAAAAAATTTGGGAACCTCTGGATTGAAGCATACTGTATTAGAGAGAAGAACGATAATTCTCTTACACCCTATGGGTGAAAGATGAAGTTATTGTTTTGCTTTTTTCCCTAACATAAATATAAAATGACATTCCGCAAGATTCGTTTTATCTAAAGTGTTTTTTTATATACTTCTTTTGTTTTTAGTGGAATGAATAATTTTTTCATTTTCCATTCTTTTATATTTATTATAAACGACTTGGAAATATTTCCAGACGTTTTATATTTGACATGTGATTGCTTTCAAGAAAAACTAATGCTTTTAAGGCGATTTTAATCGCAAACGCCTAAAATAAATTAAGGTCCCAAAGCTTTTTCAGGATTAATCTCGAAATTGGAAATTATTAAGGGGCAAAAAACAATTAAGATAATTAAAAATAACTTTTAAGATTGTCGCTCACCTGGAACAAACGAAATTATTAATATTTAATTTTAGGTTTAATTTATTTAACTTTTGATTTTATTTATTATAAAAAATTTTTTGGAATAATTTTCAAAATTATAGAATTCCTATTAGTTGGTTAGTAACCAATATACAGAGTAAAAATAGATAAGTCCCGCTTAAATTTTTTTCTACAAAACGTTATCATTCAATATGACATTGAAAATTTTAGTAACGTTGTGTCAGCTACATTATTATTATTTTCTTTTTAATAATTTCTTTCGTTACTTTAAGTTTATAATTTTAATAAAAAATTAGTTGTTTTAATTCCAGTTTTATCCTTAACCCAATAAAGTTAAGAATTAAGTGAAGGATATTATTTGTAAATTTCTTTCCCCTACAAATTATTGATAGTAAAGCTCGGGGTGGGTTCAAGTTTAAATTTAGAAAGTGTAGAGTTAGGAAGAGCGTGTGTGCAAAGAAAAAGTCAGTAAAATTTTTATAAAAAAATTGAACCGACTTCAAAGAGTGCGCTAAAAAGTGAAAAATAACTATAAATTTTTATATGAAATTAAAATTTTTGAAGTCGGCACCAAACTAATACCTGAAAAAATGTGATTTGCATAAACAGACTAAAAATACTTTATTTGTAATTGCTTTCTTGCCATAATTTGTATATATTAGAAGTTATTTATTTCGTTTAAAAATAACTTGGCGCCGATTTCAAAAATTTCAATTTCATATCAAAATTTATAGGTATTTTTCACTTTTTAGCGCACTTTTAGAAGTCGGTTCAATTTTTTTAAAAAAATTTCATTTTTCGATTTTTAGTTTTTAAATTATTATGGTATCGATAAATTATTTAAACTAAGTACTAAGCGAGATTAGTGTATCTCGTAATGACTCCAAGGTGGCAAAAAAGCACCCATTTTATCCAAAATTGTAAATTACCTTAAAATGAGCTACTAAAAATTCTTTAATTCTTAGATTTCGCCAAATATCCATTGTGTCAAACAAATATTTAGTCTGTGAGAGTAAATCCACTATCTTGAATTAATTTTAGATTGGTAATACAGGCCCCAATATCCATATTTAAAGAACTTGAGACTGAAATTTCTTAGCCCAATATATTTTATATTGCATATTGAGTTTGTGTACGCTCCAAGAACCCCGCAATATCAATTTTAGACGAAATCGGAAAATGTAAAATTTTCCGTACGTCATATTGTATCTTATCAACCTAATAGTTGTAAAAAATTAACTTCATATTCGTAATACACTACCCGAAAACCCCCTAATGCCAAATCTGAAAAAATTCGAATAAGTTAAGATTTTCAGCCCATCATTTTGGAACCGCCATATTGAATTTCAAAAAAATTATTTTAACGTCTTAATCTAATTTAAATCTAAACCCTTCCAAACCCCCTAGTAGCAATTTTGGATGAAATTCGGAAATTTAAAATTTTTAGTCAGTCGTGTTGCATCTGACATATTAGATTTTTAAAAAATAATTTTATATTTGCTATTTACATCCTGAAAAACGATTCAGTATGTAAAATTTTAATTCCGCTATATTGGATTCGCCGTATTGAATCCTGAAAAAATACTTTGTAATTCATAATTTTCACCCTCAAGGACCCCTATATCAGTTTTGGAGAGAATCGAAAAATGTAAAATTTGTAGGACGCCATATTGAATCCGCCAGATTAAGTTTTTGCAAAAAATATTTTAAATTCGTAATTAAACCTAACAAAAATCCCCCAATACTGATTTTGGCCAAAATCGGGAGATGTCAAATTCTTAATCCGTCATCTTAGATCTTAGATTCGCCACGTTTAATTTTTTTAAATAATTTTGAAAAAAACCGCACAAAATTAATTTTTTATCCGCCATATTGGATACTCTATATTGAATTTTTTTAAAATAATATTAGATTCGTTAAGTGCGACCCCGAAAACTCCCCCATACCAATTTTGGAGCAACTCGAACAAAATTGATTTTTTCATCCGCCATGCTGAATTTTATAAAAATAATTTTAGATTCGTTAAATGCGATCCCGAAAACTCCCCCGTACCAATTTTGGAGAAAATCGGACGAAATTGATTTTTTATCCGCCATATTGGATCCGCCATATTGAATTTCTTACAAATATTTTGTACTTATTATGGACGACTTTGAAAACTCCCCCACACCAATCTTGGAGAAAATCGGACAAAATAAAATTTTTTGTCCGCCATGTTGGGTCCGCCATATTGATTTTTACAAATGATAAAATACTAGAAGGCTAATGACACTCAAATCGTACAAAACTTAGTTACACAACCTGTATAAAAATTTAAAGTTCAAATTCTTTTCAACGTTATCAAAAGCAAAAATTCTTAAAATTAATTCTAACTATTTAACCTTTTTATAATTGACAAAGGTATTCAGATAACAAAAGCTACGATAGTAATAAAGTAATACAAGAAACTTGGTCAGACGTTAGCCGAATACAAAAAAAAAACAATTGTATGTTTTAATCGATAAAACTGGCTCCGTCCTTTTGCTAGTCATATCAAAAATATACCTCAAAATTAGTAGGAAAAGCACCACTGAAAAACAGGCAACTGAAATGAAATAATAGCAAAAACTAATATTTCCAAGACAATACTTTAGAAAATGCCACATGATAATTTGGGCATGGTTAAGGTCGCTGTGAAATCATTCAATTATTTTTAAAATTAAAACCTGATATAAGAGGAATCTGACCCAAGTGATGAATTTAAGTCAACAGTTTAGCATTTTAAAACAAGACTTATTTTTTAACCGGCATATAAATGAAGGTGAATATATAAAAATTATAATAATTACTTTTGGTTAACTATCCAGGTTACAATTTGGATCTCTTTGAAAAAAATCATTGAGACAGGTTAAAATGGTGTTCCTTTGGGATATGTTACATAAATATTACATAGTATGTCTCATATTTTTGTCTTTAAAACCAACCCCGTGAAAAATTTAAGCGAAAAGGATAGCCGAATGATAATTTATTAAAAAAATCCCTGTATTATTTAGTTTCTGTCGTTTTACTTTCTATTTTGTGGTTAATACTTTAAGCTCATTTGAATTTAAAATTTTGGGATGTTTTAGGAATATCCCAATTTATTTCATTTTACATTGGAATAAATACATTTTGCGAAAATTACGTGAGTAAACAACTACGTAACATTGTTATTATGTATATTGTTAATCTTCTTCGCGAGCTATACGATAAGTGAGTGAGTGAATAAAGGACTATGTGGATATGAATCTTAGTAAGATGTGATGAATTTTTTGCTTCTTGCTTAACGGGGTAAATATCGATGTTGTGAAGAAGAATTACTGTTAAATCTTATAATTGACGGAGGAGTGCTAGTTCTTTTGACAGTACCCTCACTGGTACAAGATATTTGGAGTTTCTTCAAAATAACTTCATTCCTGTACTACTAACTGTTTATCTAGACCCATAAGAACAGGATATCCTCGAGCGCGACCCTTTTACGAGTAAGATGAAACGCCGCCCCACTATACTGCCCTTGTACGTGTTTATTTGATGAGGTTTTTCCGAATCATTGTATAAGCAGAGGAGGGACAATTAAGTGGCCATACAGATCACCAAATTTAACCTCTCTTCATTATTTCTTGGGGGGTACTTAAAAACTCAAATATATTTATATTTATATAATACATAACCGCAGTTGTCATCAACAGTGTTCAAAAAAAATTATTCATCGACTTGGCTACTGTTAGATTGTTAACGGGGCCCAGTTTGAACATTTGATTTAGATGATACCAAATTTTTTTATATTTTAAAGTTTTCAGTAATTTTTCTTGACAATTTCCTTATGTAACCAACATCGATATTTACCGTATCGTATATAAAAAATGTGTGCTTTCTGATTCTGAATTAAAACATAGGGTTTACAATTGAAAAAATCATCATAGCTCCTTCTTGAGTTACTCTGTATATTTCGATGTCGCGAAAAAAAACTCTAAACTAATAACAAAATTTGACTGTTACCACCCGACCACCGAACTATGTAATATTATGCCTTAGCGCTGTAACTGTTCGGAAACATTCGAATTACTAAAAACCGCGTATGGCGAGGATTGTTTAAACCGCAGCAAGGTTTTTGAGTGATATACACGATTCGAGAACGGTCGACAGTCGGTACAAGATAATCCACGGGAGAGGCGCCTTTTAACTTTGACTACCAATGAGAGTGTCGAACGTGTGCGCGTCGGACTCTCTCGTAATCGACGAATTACGGTTTAAATATTATCAGAGGAACTGAACATCAGTAAAAAAAGCGTGCACCACATTTTGCATGATGTGCGAAATTTGTTCCGCTCTTGTTAACGGAAGAGCTGAAAGAGCACCATGTGGAAGTTCACGCGATTTGGTTAAATGGGCAAACACGCACGAAAATATTTTAAATAAAATTCTAACCTGCGACAAATCATGGTGTTTTTTGTTCAATACGATCTATCCACCAAACGCCAAACTGCCGAGTGGCGAGGCAAGGGCGAAGAGCAGCCCACCAAAGTTCGAGCGATATAGTCAAAAATCAAAACGATGTTCATTTTATTTTTCGATTCTCGCGGGATTATTCATTGCGAATTCGTGTACCCTGAACCGACTTTTGAAGCCGATTCTTCGCGTGGGACTGAAATTGTACCGCACCGATGAATGGTTTCTGTTGCACGACAATGCGCCTGCCCATTCCTAAATACTCATCGCATAATTTTTGGCTCGAGATTCATTACCCGCCGTACTCGCCAGATCTGACACCGGTAGACTTTTTTTTATTTCCTAAATTGAAAATGACAATGAAGGGAGAACGTTTTGACGTCGTTGAGGCGATTCAAAGGAATGTGACCAGTGCTCTGAAGGCTATTCCCGAAAAGAAGTTTTCCAGGTCATTCCGGCGGCTATATGAGCGCAGCAAAATTTATATAGAACGACTAGGGGATTATGTTGAAAACTAAATATATATATATATATATATATATATATATATATATATATATATATATATATATATATATATATATATATATATATATATATATAAGTGAACATTTTGAGCAGTTCTCAAAAAGAATGGAAGGAGACTTCTATTGTGTACAAAAACAAATGTGGCGACTGATAAGACAACAGCGCAAAGAAATATCTGAACTCTCCGAAACAAACAAAATATCAGAGGAGAAATGGATAGACTACCTAACAAAATTATTTGAGGGAGATGCTAACATTGGAAAAAACAACATACCAGCAATAAGGAATAATGTGGAAGTCATCATTCAAGAAGTAGAGAAAGCTATAAAATCCTTAAAAAATAGAAAGTCTCCCGGACAAGACAGAATTCATAACGAATTGTTGAAATACGGAGGACAGCGACTAACACAGGAACTCACAAGCTTCATTCGAAAAATCCTGACACAATGCAAAGTACCAGATAGGTGGAGAACCAGCACAATGATGCTTATGTTTAAGAAAGGTGACAAACAAGAACCAGGGAACTACAGGGGTATTAATCTACTGGACACAACTCTGAAACTCGTTACAAAAGTAATCAAAAATAAAATTAATTCGGTTACAACCCTGGAAGACGAACAGCAGGGATTTAGATCAGGAAGGTCCTGCGTGGATGCAGTATTTATTCTACGACAGATAGTCGAAAAATCTCTAGAATACAATAAACCAACATTTTTATGCTTTATAGATCTAACAAAGGCATTCGATCGCATAAAGCTAGATGACGTAATCCACCTGTTATATAAAAGAAATATTCCTATCAATATAATTCAGACCATCGAAAACATATACGCAAACAATAAAGTTCAGATTCGCACTAACGGTAAATTATCTACACCCATACCAGTCAACAGCAGTATTAGACAGGGAGACTCGCTTAGTCCTTTATTGTTTAACATAATAATGGACGAAATAATAAAGGAGGTGCGACTTGGTAGAGGATATAAAATGGGAGATACAGAAATAAAAATTCTCTGTTACGCTGATGACGCTGTGATATGTGCCGAAAATGAAGACGACCTCCAGAGATTGTTAAATACCTTTAATCTTACGGGAAGAAAATATAATATGATTATCTCAGCCGAAAAAACTAAATGTATGACAACCTCAAAAGAACCCCTCCGATGCAAACTAGAACTAGACTGTCGAATAATACAACAAGAAATGAGTTTCAAATATCTAGGAATCGACATAACTAGTTATGGCAACATCGAAGATGAAGTAAGAGGGCAGGTGGCCAAAGCAAACAAACTGGCGGGTTGCCTCAACGACGTGATCTGGCGGAACAAACACTTACAACAAGAAACAAAGGTTTGGATCTACAAAACCACAATTAGACCTATTATGACATACACCTCAGAAACACGGCCAGAGACGACAAAAACGAAACAACTATTGGAGACTACAGAGATGAGAATACTTCGACGAATAACAGGAAAAACGTTACTAGACCGAGAAAGAAGCGATAACATCAGGCAATCATGCAACACAGACTGCATTAATGAGTGGGTCCTACAACGTAAGACACAATGGAACAAACACATAAGCCGAATGACAGAGGATAGACTGGTAAGGATCGCACGAGATAAATCGCCTAGTGGTACACGCAGTAGAGGTCGACCGCGGAAAAGGTGGAGCGATAATTTAAGTCCAGAATGAGGAAAATCGAAGAAGGAACAGGTCAGGGACCTATTATAGAAGGTAGAAGAAGAAGAAGATATATATATATATATATATATATATATATATATATATATATATATATATATATATATATATATATATATATATATATATATATATATATATATATATATATATATATATATATATATATATATATATATGCTTTATTTTTTATCTAAACCTTTTGTTAATATTATTCTTTTACATTTTTCTGAAGTTTCGCTCTACATTGTGATTTTCATAAAAGTTATATTCTTTATTATGTGAATTTTTCATATCTAAAAAATAACAATTTTTTTTATTATTAGCTAAATCAGTGATTGTTACAACACACATATTCAGATTCTTAAATTAATTTTTAAAATTAATAAAAACAAAGCAATAATTAGATTTTAAAATAGTCGAAAGTAACAATAAAACGATACAAAGGAAAAAACAATAACACCATAAATAGTACATCCCTTGACAGTTGCTTGGCAAGTGTGATTAAAACAAGTTAAATTATAAAATTTTGTTATGCACTGGATATGATTATGTTAGTTTTTATATTAGCAAAAAATGGGAAAGAAGTTATTTTTACAACATTCTTAATTTTATGTATTTATTCTATTCACATGAAAATAGAATTAATGGACACAAATACACTAAATAAGCATAGACGGCTTCACATAAACATGAACAAATTACTAAGCATAAATTCGATTTTAAAAACACCCACATTTTAGATGCATATAGAAATTACCATAAACTGATCTTCAAAGAAATGATACATATAAAAAGGGATAAAAATGCCGTAAATGGCAAACAAGATGTCAAAATTCTTAATCAAATATACTTGATTTTTTAAATATGACGTATCTTAAGCTACCCTACAATATATATTATTAATTGTGGGGTAATGCTTAACTTCACCCCACACAAACACACACATAAATTAAAAAATGTTATGAAAATAACATAATCATTTATGGTTTTATTGTTTTTCACCTTTGAATGATTATTACTGTTTTTTTAGTTTTAAACTATTTTTAAATTTGATTATTGTTTTGTTTTTATTAATTATAAACATTAATTTAAAAATCTGAATGTATATGTGTGTGTGTGTGTAACAATCACTGTGATTTATCTAATAAATAAAAAAAAATTGTAGATGTGAAGGGGTACACATAATAAACAATATGACTTTGATAAAGCTCACCATGTATTTCAATTTAGAACATTTCGATATACTGAAGAGAATTTGGGTCGTCCCAAGTTCGATTCTAACTGTGGCATCTTGTTATAAATTAGCGTCTTTAATATTTGCACGAAATCTAACACAGCCTGTTTGGTGTTTGATGTTTTCTTAGATTGATGTTACGTGATATTTTGTCTTAATATTATATTGTTTCTAACAATAACGTAGTTCACTTTCTTCATAACCGAGCGCGACGTGAAATTTGTACATTGAATAAGAATACTCATGTATTGTAAATTT
This sequence comes from Diaprepes abbreviatus, assembly GCA_034092305.1. Taxonomy (NCBI): domain Eukaryota; kingdom Metazoa; phylum Arthropoda; class Insecta; order Coleoptera; family Curculionidae; genus Diaprepes; species Diaprepes abbreviatus. Next base: position 2,417,354 of record JASJET010000080.1, on the reverse strand, counting down.
TGGGTCGCTGAATTCGAATGCGGCCCTGAAATTGCCCCATCACGTCAGATTTTTTTTAATATCCTAACCTAAAAGTGCAAAAAAAGGGGATTTTGGTCTATATTTGAGGTTATGTATCATCGCGCATTTTTTTCTCAACTATACATAGCGTCTTAAAGTAAATCTTACTATCTCGAATGCCGTTGAGTTTGTACAAATATCTTTCTTTTTCTTCGAGATATTCAATTTCGAAAATTTCACATTCTATGAATAAGCTTCTAACGACAATTCTGATATACGATGAATGTTTAAAGCTATTAATGAATTACTCAAACAAATTATTGCAAAATTCATTATTAAGTAATTAAATGCTTCCATTCATTGTACAAAAATAAATGCATTTAAAGTAGTCGTTATCGGTACTGCGATATATTTTGTTGTCAACAAAATCAAAAACAATTAATTTTGCAATTTAAAAAACCCTCAAACGATCATTACAAAATATAAAGAACATACATGGTTATTAACCCTATACGTCACGGAATATTGCGGCCAAAATACGTGACTTTCAAAAAGTTTTACTTTTGAAATATAAGGAGTCTAATATACTTACTTTTTAAAACTATTTTCATATTATACAGAGTGTCCCAAAAGCTCTGAAAGTTTCAACGTAGTGTTTCTTTAAATGGAATCCCCTGTATATTATTACATATTTGGATTCTCTGATCAAAATAAGTGCCTATTCTAATAAGATTTATAGTATCTAAGCCTTAAAAGTTTTTAAATAATTTGAATTTTGACAAAATCTAACCTAATTTCCATGTTTCAAATACTTACGAAGCATTCAAGTTATCGACTCGAAATTTACAGTGAGGTGTAACAATAAAGCATATTTTATATTCCAATTATCATAAACTTGCTATATTATACAAGGTGTCCAAAAATTACAACTAATCAAATAAGAACTTTAAGTGGCTATAACTTGAGTAATTTAAATAGAACGCTATACTTTTCACCTTACCAGAAAATGTACCTTTTAAATACCTATCGAATAGTATAAGGGTGTTCTATAGCTAAGTCTTCGCGTTTTCACAGAATACGCCAAATAATCGTTTTTTGCACCATTTTGTGTTTTTTGAATAGATGTTCTAATGTATCTAGTTGCCTATAGCATTTAGAAACGTAACATAATTCATTTAATCTATCAGGTTCATCTGCCAAGCCTAATGCTATAATAGGGGTATTATTTTTTGTAACTGTGAAACTTCATATATTGAATTGAATTATTTGAATATTGTTGTGTTATTGCTTTGTCAAAATGAAAATTTATCCAAAGGACGAGCGTATTGATGTGATTTTAATCCTTGGAGAATGTCATCAAAATTGTTTTTTGGTTTCTCGAGTCTATCCTCAAAGGATTTTTGAAAGAAATCATCCTAAACCAGCCGTTTTTGTGAGACAATTAATCCAGTTTTGGGAAAGTGGAAGTGTCAGTTATAAAAAACCTGTCATAAGAAAACCTGTCACTGAGGATGAAGAAAATGTTTTTACTGTACTTGGTTCAATGATTGAAAATCCCAATATTAGTCAGAATCATATATCTTAAAATACTAACATTAGCCAAGCAAGTGTTTCAAGAATTCTTAACAAATACAGATTTCATCCTTATAAAGTCTAGTTTTGTCAAGCGCTTCTCGGATATGCTTTTGACAACCGAACTGAATTCTGCTTGTGAGTGTTAGATAAAATTGCCGAAAATGAACTTTTTTGATAATGTGTTGCTTAGTGATGAATGTACTTTTCCATAACAATAGTTTCGTGAATAGACACAACTTCCAGTACTATTCTGATTCAAATCCGCATGAATACAGAGTTATGGGAAACCAGAATAGGTGGTCGGTTAATGTGTGGGGAGGAATACTGGGTCCGTACTTAATTGGACCCTACTTTTTTGAAGGACCTGTAAATGGTTTGATGTTTCGCGATTTTCTTTTACACCAACTTCCAGTGTTACGACAAAATGCCCTTTTAAATATTAGACCAACTATGTGACTTCAACAGGATGGAGCTCTGCCTCATTATCATCGCAAGGTTCGACAATTTTTAAATGTCACCTTTCGATACAGGTGGGTTGGGAGAGACGGATTTCAACTTTGGCCCCCAAGATATCCAGACTTAACTTCACCACATTTCTTTTATGGGGATACAAAAAAGGAATTGTCTACAATACGCCCCCGACAACTCCACAAGTTATGAAAATACGCTTAAGAGACGTTTTCAAACTATAACCCTGCAATTTTGTCCAAAGTTAGCAGTGGTTTCGAAAAAAGAATATGCAAGTGCTTGGAAATGGATGGTCGACATTTCAACATCTACTATAAATATTTTGCTTCTGTTTTGTGCTATCGTGTTATATTATTACCATTATTGCTGTTTTAGCTTGTTGGACGACCGTAAAACACGTTTCGAGTTTCTAAACATTTGTAAAGATATTTCTGATTATTATTCTTATAGTTGTAAATTATCTGTCATTTCCAAATGTCATAGGCAACTAGATACATTAGAACATCTATTCAAAAAATACAAAATGGTGCAGAAAACGATTATTTTGCGGATTCTGTGAAAACGCGAAAACTTAGCTATATAACACCTTTATACCGTTCGATAGGTATTTAAAAGGTACATTTTCTGGTAAGTAGAGCGTTTTATTTAAATTAATCAAGTTATAGCCACTTGAAATTCTTATTTGATTGGTTTTAGTTTTTGGACACCGTGTATAATATGGCAAGGCTATTATAATTGGTATATAAAATATGATTTATTGTTAAACTTCACTGAAAATTTCGAGTACATAACTGAAACACTCCATAAGTATTTGAAATATGAAAATTAGGTTAAATTTTGTCAAAATTTAAATTATTTAAAAAACCTTAAGGTGTAAGTACTATAAACCTTATTAAAATAGGCACTTATTTTGATCGGAGAATCCAAAAATGCAATAATATACAGGGGATTCCATTAAAAAAACACAACTTTAATACTTTTAGAGCTTTTGGGACACCCTGTATAATATGAAAATAATTTTAAAAGAAACTGTATTAGACAACCATATTTCCCAAAAGTAAAACTTTTTGAAAGTCACGTATTTTGGCCGCAGTATTCCGTGCCATATAGGGTAAATAACCATATATATATATATATATATATATATATATATATATATATATATATATATATATATATATATATATATATATATATATATATATGACGGAAGAGTGCTAGGTCCTTATTTCTTTCACAGTATCCTCACTGGTGTAACATATTTGGAGTTTTTCAAAATAACCTTACACCTGCACTAATAACTTTCCAGATTCACAAGAACCTGATTTGTTCAAACGTGACCCTTTTTTCAAACAAGATGAAACGCCGCCCCACTATGCTGCCTCTGTTCGTGTATTTGGAAGAGGTTTTCCAAATCGTTGGACAGGTAGAATAGAGACAATTAAGTGGCCAGCCAGACCACGATTTGACCCCTCTTGGTTATTTCTCGTAAGGGTACTGTACTTAAAAACGCAAATATATATATATATATATATATATATATATATATATATATATATATATATATGTTATGTCATATATTCTCACTGGTGTGATGTGTAATCGAAGGTTTGTAAGGCAGCTGAGGCTTCGGTGAAATCTCATTCACCATTTTGAAAGCTCACTGTATGGCGTTTGCTCGTAGACGTGAATGAGATTTCACCGAAACGTCAGCTGTCTTACAGTCCTGAGAGGGACTCAGCACATACACGGGATGCCCGAAAACCTTCGATTACATATATATATATATATATATATATATATATATATATATATATATATATATATATATATATATATATATATATATAATTTAAAACATTTCAAGCCCAGAACCAGACGATGGATCATAGACTTAGTACCAGCCAACTAAGTCACACTTACCTAAAAAGAATCAAACTAATGTGTCAAATACTTTTGGAATTTTTGGATGCGACCAATGACATGACATTTTCACCTGGGTAGCGAAAACAGTGAAAATTGTGAACATCACTAGAGTCAAGTTCAAATTAAAGGAGATTAGGTTGACAAATATGATTATCAAGAAAATCGTCCAATGTTTCATTATTAGCGAGATAAATTTTCTAATACCATTGTAAAATAAGTGGCATATACTCTACTATCGAAGTTTTTGCATAAAAGTCAGTCAATCTCGAGTATATATGAACCAACTCTGAGAAGTAAGGGCTCATAACTCGGTATCAGATCTAGCATTCTAGAAAATAACATTTTAACAAACAACAATAAAGACATTTTAAGTACGACTTTAGCATTTAAAAAAAAAAACATTTCTATAGAGCTCTGCCTTCTGTAAAATTGCAAATGCACTGGCTTTGAAAATTCGATTTCAAACAGTTCATTTAAATGTGGAAGTGCATCCTTGCCCCGGATTTTACGTTAATGTTTTCTTTTTCGCTTAAAACTCAGCTAAGCATGGCGAAGCGTAACAGAACGTTAAAACAGCTTTCGGCACTTTGCTAAAAGTGTTACTCGGGGTTGAAGTTACAGACACGTTTCCGTTAAATACGATTAAAGTAAACGAGGGATTCGGCTACAAACTATAAAGCTTGAAATAAATTAAAGGTAAAATATAAAATGAGTTTTTTTCAACCAGAATCTATTTACTAATCTTGAGCTGCATTCTTTTTATAAAGATTCAGGAATTACAGAAATTCTACTATAATTTTTACGAACTATATGCCACAGTTTCATATTTGATCGAAGAAACAAGTCTTCTTTCATTACTAAAGATAAATACAGAGAAAATACAATATAAACTTTGTTGGCTTATTTATTTATTATTTATCGTATAGCTTACACACATAGATTAAATATTTATAGATCCGCAAAGTTTAATCCCAAAAACGGCGAATTTACGACAATAAAATGTAAACATCGTATATCAGATGTCGGCATGCGCACTACAAAAGGATCAGGTGACCATCGACAGGACCGAACTTCGAAAATCTATTTATTTAGTTCAATTAGTTATAAATGGTGTCTAAATCAAGCAAGTTATCAAAGTGTTGTAATCTTTAGTAAAAAAGTCGGTGTCATGTAACTTTTTTGTTCTGGGAGTCCCATCATATGGGCACAAATAATATCTGAAGCAGAAGGGAATAATCCGGTCTGTGTCTACCGATGGGAGTTAGTTTAGTCATTTCTTATACTGTGAAAGTAAAATTGTGAAGAAAATGTGTCTTACTATTTCTCTAATCTATTGTTTCCGTCTTTGTACGTTAACTTTCTTATTGTAGGGTGGGAGGGAATAATTAACATTTTTAAGGTCCCGCAATTTATTCTCTAATTATTAAAAAACAATGACCTTCTTTTCCTTATCTTTTTTTTTTCATTTTTTAAGAAAATATTGATACGAAATGGATTTGTCAACGGATATGCAGGATTTAAAAATAATTTTATAGAATAATGTTTTTCTGCTGTAATGGTGAACAGAGCATATATTTTCTTACCGCATTAATTTTTTCGACAAAATGATGAATATGTTTTAAATAAAATAAGTGAACAAGGTCATTGCTGGGGGTGAATAAAAAAATATACCGACAAAAGAAATTCACATTTGTCTAACTTATTTCGTAATATTTTGCTTATGTTAACATATTAATGAATTTTTAATTTGACGATTTCAAAGTGGGGATTGCCATGACAACATGAATCATGACAATTTCATAAAATTAGTACGGACATGACTAATCTGAATTTACTTCCAAAACCAATATTAATAATGAACAACGCTTTTTAACGTCATGTCCTCAGTCTTCAGACATACAAAATAATAAATCATAGAATGGCTGCAGAACAAAAAAAAAAACATTTGAGCTGGGTGGAAACATCGCTTAAATATAAGGTGGATGAAGTTATGCAAGAATAGGGACATTGTGCAAATTAGTAACTGGAAAAAAGTCGTTGACAATTTGAAAAAATAATTCAAACAGAGCTTAGAAATTATAGAGCCAATAGCCAATTCTAGCTAAAATATAAACCTTGTACTGAAATATTTTATGTATATAACAAAATAATAATGCATTATAATTATTCTAAGTTATATATATATATATATATATATATATATATATATATATATATATATATATATATATATGTTTAAAAATATTCCAACTTCATTTTGAGGTTGTATATTTTTATTTATGTAAGTAATGTAATAGATGGAGAAATTGTACCATTTCTTGACATATTGATGAATGTATTTTTTTCATATGATAGAATAAACCATTCTACGGTGTGGTGCGAATTTTCAGATTTTTTAAAAAGAATTGATTGCTTAAAATTTCAGTTTATCTTTTGGTAATCACTTGGAAAGTGCTAAAAATATATCATACTACATGTTTTGGAAATTTAATGTTATACGAAAACGCTATAAATCCAAAAACGTTATAAAGCAACACTATTTTTTACCCTATAGAGAAAAAGAAAAGTAAAACAAATAAAATATGTATACATTCCATTATGTTAAATAAAAACACAAAAACAAATAAAATAAATCACTAAAAACGCTATAAATCCGTTTAAATCGCACGCAACTCACAAAGCAAAAATAAACACAAAAATGGTGTTGAACCGATAGTGTGCTATTTACGGATGGCGCTACGAAACAACCGATCGATAACAGGAAGTCGCTTATGCGCATGCCTTTATCTGATCAACGTCTAAAAATATGACTGGCGCCCGATGTGCAGAAACGCATTTTTTCGCCCATGGTTTGCCATTTTTTGGCTTTAGCAGCCGACACGAGTAGGGTCCATAGTAGAGGTCAGTGCTTACACATGCATAAATATATCAAATATAAACATTCTTATTTTTAACCCAAGTAACAACTGATGAGGCAGCCCTTAAGGAATCTTTGCTTGTATATTGATTAGGGCTATTGTTACAATCATGGGTGTTTAAGTTTCATTAATTTTTAGTTTAATTTTATTCGCGTTTAACGTGAAGAATAGTCAGTCATGTGACACATTTACTAGCCCTCGCGCATTTTAGACAAATGTAAAAAACGGACAATGGTAGTAGTACAGTAGTAGTCGTATAGTATAGTACTTGAGGTATTGCACCTCCCTCGCCTTATCGAAAAGGCTTATCGTTTTGCTCACAAATATATTAGATCTCGCCTCAAAAGCTACTCCGATATATAGTCACAGTGTCCTCGATTCCTGGTTCCTGCATTGTAAAGTATGGGATTGTTTTGGTAGCCACCAAGAAGAAATTATTGAAGTGATTTCGACCCCAAGATAGGCCATTTTAGAATTTGTGTCACGCTGTCGCCGTATTTTTTATTTGCTCATTATTGTATAATTTCTCATCTCCGCAACCAACCTATATACAGTCCAGTAATTACGCTTTGTCTTAATCTCCTACAATAGGCAATAGAGCGGATAGTACAAAACACAAAAAAAAAGAAACCTACTAATTGCTTGAAACGAGTGTGACATTAATTTCGATAGTGTTGTCGCCGACGGTGGGGGTCACAACTAATGCATATGGCGAAGGCGCTAAAGAACGAAGAACATTATTATTTAAATGAATAGTACAGTATTATTTTGATGTTTTTACTTGTGACTTATTAAAATAAATTTATTAACCAAATAAACACAACAAAATTATAAACCATAAAAACATTAATATGTAGCTTGAAAAATATCTTTTAAAAAATAAAAGGAAAGTTGCTTTCTATTTATTGGATTTTTATTATTTAATATTTAAAAATATATTATAATAATTTTAAATTTTTTCTTAGGCATATATTGTAGCCCGTCAGTCATATTTTAAAGAACGTTGCATGCAGGAACGAGTCTTAATAAGATACGGGCCCATTATCATACGTAAGTCTTATTCAAGTGCAGGTCATTTTGTTGACGTTATCGTCAGACTAATTGAGGTCGACGACTAACATGAAATTAAAAAAAAATGGGCATAAAATAATTAAATAGCGAGAGAGAATTTTTTTTCTATAGACCCCTGGTAAAGTAGTAGATAAGATTTTACATTGTCAATATTTACAACAAAATTTTACAGCTACAAATCCAGACATGTAAAAAAAATTTATTTGCTAAAATAGTACCAAAGAATATAGACGTTTAATTTAAAATGTCATGAATAAACATTATTATTAATGCGATAGTACGAGGAAAAAATTTTGGAAAGACAAAAACGATAATGACAACACCAGTCAATTCATATATTTAACAGTTATTATTACATACTTACCTGAACTAAATAACTAAATACCTAACTGTATGTATATATATATATATATATATATATATATATATATATATATATATATATATATATATTAAAAATAAACAAATTCACGGTCTATATATTTGAAAAAGTTATTTTATTCTCCTTACGACCGTTAAGAAGGGGGACAGACAGTATATTCTCTGCGAATTCCACTCTGGTTCTCTCTCCATACTAGTTTCGACCACCTAATGGTCTCATCAGTGGAGCTGTAACGAACCGAGAGTAAAATGCACAGAGAACAAATGTCTACTTAAAATCCCCATATCGTAAAATATCGGCAGGATATTACCTGCAGAACTTGATGCCGGACTGTTATCTTAAACAGTACAAACGAACATCTGAATATACCCCGGAGCGGTAGGAAATTTATTAAAAATAAACAAATTCACGGTCTATATATTTGAAAAAGTTATTTTATTCTCCTTACGACCGTTAAGAAAGGGGACATATAGTATATTCTCTGCGAATTCCACTCTGGTTCTCTCTCCATACTAGTTTCGACCACCTAATGGTCTCATCAGTGGAGCTGTAACGAACCGAGAGTAAAATGCACAGAGAACAAATGTCTACTTAAAATCCCCATATCGTAAAATATCGGCAGGATATTACCTGCAGAACTTGATGCCGGACTGTTATCTTAAACAGTACAAACGAACATCTGAATATACCCCGGAGCGGTAGGAAATTTATTAAAAATAAACAAATTCACGGTCTATATATTTGAAAAAGTTATTTTATTCTCCTTACGACCGTTAAGAAGGGGGACAGACAGTATATTCTCTGCGAATTCCACTCTGGTTCTCTCTCCATACTAGTTTCGACCACCTAATGGTCTCATCAGTGGAGCTGTAACGAACCGAGAGTAAAATGTACAGAGAACAAATGTCTACTTAAAATCCCCATATCGTAAAATATCGGCAGGATATTACCTGCAGAACTTGATGCCGGACTGTTATCTTAAACAGTACAAACGAACATCTGAATATACCCCGGAGCGGTAGGAAATTTATTAAAAATAAACAAATTCACGGTCTATATATTTGAAAAAGTTATTTTATTCTCCTTACGACCGTTAAGAAGGGGGACAGACAGTATATTCTCTGCGAATTCCACTCTGGTTCTCTCTCCATACTAGTTTCGACCACCTAATGGTCTCATCAGTGGAGCTGTAACGAACCGAGAGTAAATGCACAGAGAACAAGAAAATAACTTTTTCATATATATATATATATATATATATATATATATATATATATATATATATATATATATACAATATGGTTAATTTCTTGGACTGTAGGTATCTATATTTTATTTGGAAGGTTTTTTTGGGTTTTCAGTCCTTTTTTAATTAAAAAATACAACAAATAAAGTTTTTTTAGTTTGGAACATGTATTCACATGTCAGTGTAAAGTTTCGGGTGCAACTCCCCTACCCTTTTTCAAACATTGTATATTCAAATAATGCCAACAATATTACATTTGAAAGCCTACTATTCTAGATATTAATTAAAAATTAATCCTACCTTAATTTTAACTCTCGCAACATCAAAATAAAACAAAACGGAGACAGAAGAAACACTTTAAAATTATAAATTAAACTGAACTTGTATGCCGGAAGGTTAACTTGTTTCAATAGTGTTTTTACTTCTCTGTATTAATATATAAAGATAATATATTTAAAGATGACAATGTTTGCTAAAAAATGGGGATAGTTTCTATTTAAATAAATTATTACATATTTTACTTAATTGTCTCGTGTCAGTTTTAGAGTTTACAGCGTTTTTATTATTTTTTTTTTGGATTTTAATCATCTCATAGCATTATCGTTTTGTATTATGATTTTCGGTTTTTAAAATTTGTTTTTTTTAAGTTAAATTTATGAGTAGTTTCCGTCATGTGGTTAGTTAGGGCTATTCTATTTTTTTTTCAAATTCATGTCCATCAATTCCATAACATTAAATTTCTAACCATCTATTTTTTGGTATAGTGGCTTGTTTACCCTATATACACCGAATCACAGTTGTTGCATGGAATTTTATATACGACATTACTCTTTTTGTCATCTGGAATTTTTGTTTTTAATTTGGAAAATTTATTTTTAAATAAGTTATGAGGTTTGTGACATATAGTAATATTTTCCTTTTTAAATATGTTTTGTATGTTATGCGAAAGCTTTGGGATGTATGGAAGCGTCAGATATTTTTGGGTATTATTTTTGTTTCTTTTTATGAAATTACTACCTTTGTTATAAAATCTGTTTATTCTCTTTTTAAATATTGACCTAATTTGATTGTTTGGTTAATTGTTTTTTAGTAGTGCTCCCTTTGCTTTTTTAATGACATTTGATCGAAACTCAGGATCGGTTAATTCAATTGCACGATCGGCAAGACTAAGTATCACAGTTTTTTTTTAGGTATCGAGTCATAATATATATATATATATATATATATATATATATATATATATATATATATATATATATATATATATACAACGTACAACGTACAACTATATGCAGCTCTGTATATGAATGATGTAAAATGCGAACAGTAAATGCAAACTTCGTTCCAACCATATCCTTTCCGTATTAGAGGTTGCACAGTTGGAACAAATTGCTAAGGAACACAATTTATCCTATTCCACCACCATCGAGATGCTGAATGTGATTTCAGCACAACGGCATAATGTGGATATATCCACTGCTATTGCATCTCACACGGAAGAATCCGTGAAAGCCGCATAAACATATATACGCCATCCGGCGGGAGGTCGGCGAAGCTGCGCTCAGTGTTGCATCCTTCCTTCCAATCTGTCCTTTGCACGGACAGGTGCATGTCGGTACCCTGATGAATCTAGAGACGAAACATGTACCTTTGCCGTATCACTATGGCGGGGAGGGTAAGTTTTGACTTTCTTCTCGGTATGGTGGTACAGGCAGGGGCGGATCCAGCCTCTCTCTTTGGGGGGGGGGGGGCGGTGACCTCACAAAAGTACATTATGGCAAGCGAAAGTAAGTTGTCGACGGGGGGGGGGGGGGGTGAGACACCGGAGATATTCCCATTTCTAGTGTAAATTTAATGGCAGGGTGGTGCCTATTTTTCTGAATTTGAAGCTCTTGGAGAGAAGAAGATGCCAGCAACATACACATTCCTAGTATAAGAGGCAAAATCGGGTCTATTTTCCTGAACTCAAAGATATTGGGAGGCGGCTATCGCGAGAAAAACAAGTTGTCAACCAGGAGGGAGTGTCAGCAGCATACACATTCCTAATATAAAAGGCAGAATCGGTTCTATTTTCCTGCACTCAGAGCTCTTGGGAGGGGGAGGGGCGATCGCAAGCATTGACATTCCTATACTCTATTCAAGAACTAGAGAGAGTAATAAACCTGTTACCGAAATCCCCAACGTACTTGCTCCCGCACCGCAGGTAACGGAGGACTGCCGTAAATCTAATTATATTTAAATATTATAAGCTTTTATAAATTTACTGCAATAATAAAATTTCTGATAGTTCATTTTTATTTCGGTCAGTGAGAAAAGTACACCTTACAGTGTGTCCTTAGCGATTTATCTTGTTTGTGCCTGTTTTTATATATTATTTGAGATTAGTAAGATAAGGAAAAAATATGGCCTCCACTTCTATATTTATTCCAAAATCGTTAAACCAAGGCATTTTTCCTCAATGAAAAACTTATTACGATGAATGCTTAAGATGCCCTAAGAAATCAATATCTAGATAATAATGTTAAAAGCACTGTTGAGATGTGTTCCAACATGACAGGAAAATCTACTATGTACCGAATACTGAAATAGAAAAAACGACTGGAATGTTTCGTACTCCCCCATTCGATCACAGGCAGATGAAAAACCTCGTTGGAAGAAGAGATGAAAACTGCAATAAAAGGGGTTGTACATACATTTTATTATGAGAAGCAGATCCCATCCGTCAACAAAATTCTTACTAAAATCAATGAAGATCGGGATTTACCTGAAATTAAAAGAACTGAGCTCAGGACATTGCTCAGAGAACTTAATTTTTGATGGAAAAAACCAGATAGGAAATCTGTTCTTATAGATCGTCCGGAAACTGTCCGTTGGAGAAGGAAATATCTCTCTCAAGTAAAAGGCAGAGTTGCTTAAAATAATACATTGTACAAAATTAGTAATTTAACTGAACTTTTGAAAGATTTTTTTGAACAAAGTTACTGCGGAAAATTGGGAAAAATCCATATAAAAAAAGAATAAAACAAAATGTGGAAACTCAATTAATTGAGCGACGATAGCTTCACTGAATTTGATTACGAATTAGATACGTAATGTTTACCAATGTAAACACAATTTGTTTTTGTTGTATTTTATTTTTTAATGTTGTTTATATATTTTTATTTTAGTGTGTCCCATTCTTTAATTTTATATATGTTTAGTTCCAATTAGCCGTAATTTCTTTATTATTTTATTATTATATTTGTGTCTTTTTGTTAAGCGTGTAGAATTAACACATTTATTTTATTTTTTAAAGCCTATCGGATATTTCATATAATAAAGGAAATTAAATTAAGATGCCAGTGCAATAGAAATAAAAATAAGTAGGTCTAATTTTAGCTGTAACATATAAAAATTAATTACATTTGAATCCCTTTTTAGTGTTTAATTTAAGAAATAAATAAACTGAAACGTCAAATTTCCTAAAAATGTTTATAATTTATAATAAAATGAGCGATAGCCCCCAAAAAAAATTTTAGTATTATATGGACGAATTTATTTTTTTTATATATGTTTAACTTCTTTTCTTTTTGACAATGAGTATTTTGTAAGTATTTAAATTGTAACTTCGAATTTTTTGAAAGAATAAGGCTACGTTTTAGTCTGAATGTGCCTAAAACGGTTTTTATGTCAAAATTAAAAATAATAAAAATACAGTTGTGATTTGTGTTAAATATGTCAAAATTATCTGTATTTTGTACTGTATGTGAATTATTAAGAAATCATAAGGAAATAAAATAATAACATAAAAACTTTTTATTTTAAATTTATTACCGAAATAATATTCTATGCCATAAATACTTAGTGATAAAATAAACCTCATTCCGGCGCCTATGACAAGGATTAAAATCCTTTTTAACACTTCCAAATGTCTATTGTTATCCAACCCAAATAGTCCATTATTATACACCGGTATTTTTGATTATATATAGGAAATATATATATATATATATATATATATATATATATATATATATATATATATATATATATATATATATATATATATATATATGACGGAAGAGTGCTAGGTCCTTATTTTTTTGACAGTACCCTCACTGGTGTAACATATTGGAGTTTCTTCAAAATAACCTCATACTTGCACTATTAACTATATATATATTTTGCCAAAGACACCGAACTAAAGAACACAGGTAGTTTGCGAAGAAAAAGGGTAAAAAATGATTTATTACTCTCTCTAGTCTTTGAATTAACTATAGTATAAGAGGTAAAATCGGGTATATTTTTCTGAACTCAAAGCTCTTGGGGGGGGGGCGATCGCCCCCACCGCCCCCCCCCCCCCTTGGATCCGCGCCTGGGTACAGGTGGGCCATCATCTCGATGGTGGTGGAATGGGATGGATTGTGTTTTATCGCAATTTATTCAAACTGTGCAACCTCTAACACGGAAAGGATATGATTGGGACGAGGTTTGTATTTACTGATCGAAATTTACTTCATATATATATATATATATATATATATATATATATATATATATATATATATATATATATATATATATATATATAAATAATGGGGCGTTCTCCCTCAGTCCAAAATTTGACTCAGCATAGAGTTCTATGTGAGCTCATCTTAAGGCTATACTTATGTAGTTTTTTAAACCGTGGCCTTTTTGCAAAAAATCAAGATGGCGGATCCGATATGGGGCTTCCAAAAGACAAACTTTTGAAAATGCAGAGAAAAATAATTCATAGAGTTTTTTGTGACGACAAAAAAAAATTCCATTCTAAAGCTTTTTTTGTAGTACTTGGGTGCTTTAATCACAAATCTGGTACCAGAATATCGAAATTCAAAATAACGGATCCAATATGGCGGCCAATATCGCCCGAAGTGCATATTATAGCTATCAAGAAGGATACAACTTACTTGAAATTTCGGTTACGAGGGTTTATGACATCGCTGATTACGAATCTTGCATCAGAATATAAAAATTTAAAATGACCTTTCCAATTCATCCTCCAATAACAATATAAATGCATATTATGGCTATAAAGAAGGGTACATACTAATTGAAAATCGGTTACGGGGCTTTATGACAACGCTGATTGAGAATCTCTCATCAAAATATCAAAATTTAAAACGTCGTGTCTAATATGGCGGCCAATAGATCCCAAAATGCATATTGTGGCTATAAAGAAGGGTACCACCTACCTGAAACGTCGGTTATAGGGTTTTATGATATCGCTGACTATAAATCTCCCATCGAAATTTAAAATTGAGTATCCAATATGGCGGCCGTTGATCACTGAAATTTTTATATGTAGCAATGGATTGTTTTTACTTAGATCATTTTTGAACATTTCATTTAAGAAAAAAGAGATTCTGACGCAGGCTTCGAAATCAGTGATATCATAAACTCCCGTAACCTAAGTTTGAAGTAGGTTGTACCCTTCGTTATAGCCATATTATGTATTTGGGAAGTTATTGGCTGCCATATACTCAATATACCCAAATATTACGAACTAAGCTCTAAAACGAAATATTTTTCAGTTTCAAAAACTCTATGAATTGTTTTCATCTGCGTTTTCAAAAGTTTGTTCTTTGGAAGTGCCATTTTGATTTTTACAAAAAGACCACAGCTTGATAAAACCATGTATTAATTATGTAGTATAAGATAATAATATGCCAAAACTAGACTACCTATCATCCAATAATTTTTATCGTCGCTACCCTATTTTAACCCTCATGACTACTTCTAAAATCATCCAGCCTAAATACTAATATATTAGCTATGGCAACATAGGAAGCAATAACAATACAGGCTTCTAAGATGAGTCGAAATAGTTATAAACAACAGCAGAGTTGATTATAGATCACCTAACTCATAAGATCAATTTACAGTAAATCACAAATGTCAGCCCTATACCAAGACTTGATTAATTATCTGTAAAGCTTATAATTTATCCACATAAAATAATGCTTTTTAATACTCTTACTAATTAAGTTCTTAGTCCTTTCATCATTATTTCTCGAACTCAAAAACTAATTCGGTAATCCTAAGATATCAGCGAACAATTTTTTCTTTTACCAAACATCTGTTTCATGAAATGAGGGTTCCGATCGTATTTCTTATTATCCGTTTCCATTTCAGATATAAATCAAATCTCTTGTTTAACCAGAGATCACAAAACTTTATCACATAAAACCTTCTGTTACAATTCATCAAAAAAGGACCTGAAAAGAAATTAGATATAAAAGACTCGGTTGTAAAATTTTATACAAGGGAAAGTCGATTGGTTTTTCGTATTATCTGCGGAAAATGTGACATCAGTTTACTTAAACTAAAATAACTTTTATTAAATTTTTAGCCAAAATTATACCCAAAAGACTGACAAACAGACTAGACAGTTACCAGTCACTCGAATATGCTGGTTTTAAAGGGTATCGCAAAAGATGCGCAAAATTTAAGTTAAATAGAGCACACATTTTTTTTTTAAATTACAATTTCTTTATTGATTGAATAAAGAACATAGAATCGGGTTATGTACGGAATAGCATATCAAACAAATAGCCTCCGCGGCTTTGGTGGCATATAGGCACTCTTTTGTCGAAATTTTCCGTGATCATTTTCCATAAATGTAGCTGAATTTCGTGGATTCGGCGTTGAATCTCCTCCTTCAACACACTAGTACTTGTGGGCTTGTTGGCATAGACTCCAAATAATCCCATAGAAAGAAATCTAATGGTGTTAAATCACATGATCTAGGGGGCCAATTCTGATCACCGAAACAAGAAAGTACACGATCAGGAAATGTATTCATGTAGTAATTATATGGCATGTAGCACCGTCTTGTTGAAACCATATGTCGTCCATATAAATATTATTTAATTAAGGCAGAAAGAATCGGTTATTATGTTGCGTCACAGTCACTGCTTGACAAGCCTCATTTTCGAAGAAATATGGTGCAACGATGCCTCCAGTCCAAAATCCTCACCAAACAGTGACACGCCGTGAATGATTTGTTTTTTCTACATTCACATATGGGTTCTCTGAACCCCAAATCGACAATTTTGGTGGTTGACAAAACCATGAATGTAAAAATGAGATTCATCGCTTAGCACGATCTTGCTCAAAAAATCAGCATCTACTTTTTGATGTTCAGTGATCCATTTCGTAAACTCCCTTCGCTCTGCGCAGTTATTAAGTATACCTAGCATCACCAGTTGATCCAGTCTCCTTGAATTTTTCAATCACTCTCTTCACTGTTAACGAAGTTAAATCAATATTCCTACCAAATTTTCTACAAAGTTTGCAAACTGTGTTCGCGAAATTTCCATTATTTTTGAAATATTGTTCAACAATGAAAACGCCTCTCTCTTAAAGCACTACATTTTTACTAACCCTAAACTGTCAGCTTTCAAATTTTTTATAAATTAAAATCTTGGAATATTGGGACACCCTTTAGAAAGGATTTCAGTACATTAGGTCACCTTCAAAACACAAATTCAAAAGAATGACAAAGTGATATATGACCATTCAGAAATCAATATAAATATAAAAGTACACATGTTACAAAAAACAAACTAACTCATAATATTCTCAATGAATTCATTTCGAACAGAATTCCTGAAGTCTATGGAAATAGCTAGCAATTAAAAGCATTTTAAGACTAGTTTTAAGGTATCCAAAAGGTGATTATACAGTTTGCAATTCAGCTCAAATTGATTACCATGTCGTTTAACAAACAAAATGCATTTCTAAATGTACAGACTAAGAAGAAGAACAACCTTCCATTCTCTAAAATATTGTTTACATTACTGAACAGAACTAAGATTAATTATGAGACACAACTTTTTTTTCAAAAATACTCTGTTAGTATATGTGGCCAATCTCCACAAAAATATCAAAACTAATATGTGCATTAATAATAGCAGAATCTATATTGACTCTGTCATATGTAACCAGGCCTGTACCAACCGAAGAAACCTCTTTGCTGCCTATTTGGATTATAAGAAGGCCTTCCACTCAGTTCCACATGAATAGCTCAAAACTATATTGAGAATGTATAGGGTCGATGATCATTTTGTTTCCTTTTTAGAACGTATCATGTCAACCTGGAGAACTAGGACCCAACTGCAAGTTCCATCCAGCGATACCATCCAAACTAATACAATCCCAATACGAAGAGGAATATTTCAGGGCGATTCACTAAGCCTATTGTGGTTCTGTCTTGCAATAAACCCTCTGTCACGCCGTTTGAACTCCACCAGATATGGCTTTAGTATTAGAAAAAACAACGAAGAGGTAGCAAGACTGAATCATCTTCTAAACATGGATGATCTTAAACTGATGGCTGCTACCAAAAACCTGCTGGAACAAATACCCAAAATTGGCTAGGAGTTCTCCGGGGATATCGGAATGCAATTTGGACTTGACAAGTGCCGTATTTTAAACATCGTTAAAGGAAAGATACAACCGGGAGCATTTGAGATTCAGAACGGTGAAACCATTGCTGCAATGGAAGCAGAACAAACATACAAATACCTAGGTATGAAACAAGCTAAACGAATTGACCATCGCACTATGAAGGCCGAATTGACATCCGAATTTGTCAGGAGGGTAAGACGAGTGTTACGAACTAATCTAAATAGTAGAAATTTGTTCAAGGCGCTCAACACGTACGCGTGCTCTGCGCTTAGCTACTCTTTTGGAATAGTAAAATAGAGCAAGACGGACATCGAAGGCCTGCAAAGAAAAATAAGAACATTCCTAACACAAACACCACCCTCGGAGTGCTATTGAACATACAATGCTTTAAAGACACCAAGGAGGTCGATATTGGTAAGCAGCTCGATCAACAAATAATAAACTTACGTTCTTATTTCCATAGGACACTTCCACACTACATCGAGCAATATGCGAGACAGGTGATTCAATGCCGCTACAGCTGAGGGAACGGGATATTGCTTCTCACCACCGAACAGACCAAGAGAAGTTACAAACCTGGCTACAAAAGTCACTTCATAGACGGCATCCAAATGAGGTCAACCAGGACAATGTCGACAACTTAGCGTCAAACTACTGCTTGATTTCAGGACAGATATTTTCGGAAACGGAGGGCTTCTTGTTAGCTATCCAAGACCAGGTTATTCCGACGAAGAACTATCGAAAGTTCATTATCAGAGATCCCTCAATAGAAAATGACCAATGTAGATATGGCTGTCGAACATCAGAGACGATCCAGCACATAACTGGAGGATGCCAAGCGTTTGCCGCAACCGAGTATAAGGAAAGACACGACTCAGCCACTAAGATACTCTACCAAGAGTTAGCAGATAAGTTAAAACTATTGCAGGTAGGAAAAGTGTCTTACTACAAATATAATCCAGAGCCTATTCTTGAAAACAACGAATTCAAGTTGTACTGGAATCGAACGGACCTAACAGATCAAACAGTTGCTCATAACAGGTCAAATAAAGGGTTTTCCAATAAGAGGTGTTATTTTGATATTCAAAGAAAAATGCCATTTTTTAAGATAAATGATCGGATATTTATTACATTATAAAGAGGAAGGTATGCCGTTAATGATGGAAAATAACATCAGCCAAATGACCACCACGACCATGCCTACAGGACCATATCCTTTTCATGAAATTTTCCATAACCAAATCGCAAAGTGGCTGCCCTATGTCCTCGATAGCCTCACGAATTCCATCTTTGAGGTCTTGAATCGACGCTGGGCTGTTGGCGTAGACCTTGTCTTTCACGTGGCCCCAAAGGAAGAAATCGCAAGGTGTCACATCACAAGATCTCGGTGGCCAATTGTGATCACCTCTTCGAGAGATAACACGGCCCGGAAACTTTTCCCGTAAAAGATCAATGGTTTCGTTGCTTGTGTGGCACGTAGCGCCGTCTTGTTGAAAGTAAACGTGGTCCAGATAAATACCATCCAATTCCGGCCATAAAAAATCATTAATCATCTCTCGATAGCGCAATCCATTCACCGTAACTGTTGCTCCAGCCTCATTTTCGAAAAAGTAAGGTCCAATGACCCCGCCGGACCATAAACCGCACCAAACAGTCACACGTTCAGGATAGAGAGGCTTTTCAACAATAACTCTTGGGTTTTCCGAGCCCCAGATGCGACAATTTTGTTTGTTGACGAAGCCACCGAGGTGGAAATGGGCCTCATCACTGAAGATGATTTTTCGATGGAATTCCGGATCATTTTCATGCATTTCAAGAACCCAATCAGCAAAGGCACGACGTTGTTGATGATCGGCCGGCTTGAGTTCTTGCGTTAACTGAACTTTATAAGCCTTAAGACCCAAATCTTTATGCAAAATACGGTGTAATGACGTTTGTGGAATCCCTAATTCCAAAGAACGACGAGGAATGGACAAACCTGGGTTTTCTTCAACACTTTCGGCTACAGCAGCAATATTCTCGGCTGTTCTTGAGCGACGTGCACGGGTTTTCTTCTTCACATAACTAGCTTGTCCCAACAGCTCGAATTTTTTCACCAATTTCTTTATTGCGCTCCGACAAGGTGCTTCATGACGACCCAAAAATGTTCGAGTTTTACGAACCGTCTCTGCCAAATTTTCACCATTTTTATAGTGAATTTTAATAATTTCAATGCGTTGTTGAAGCGTGTATCGTTCCATCCTTATTTATGGCGTAGTTTCTACTTGTCAAACGTCAAAAACTTACAGCTTCAAAAGTGACATCTACCGAAATAGCGGGCTTTTCAAAATGACACCTCTTATTGGAAAACCCTTTATTATACTAACAGATAAAATTTCCAGGCGAACTACACTGATTGACATTGCTATACCTAATAACAACAACCTAAGACCAAAATACAATGAGAAAATCGCCAAATACAGAGATCTGGAGGTGCACACGATTCCTATAATACTATCAACAACTGGAGTGATACCAAAGAACCTCCTGCAGAACATCAAGGGACTGGGCCTTAGTGAGCATCTGTATAAACCGATTCAGAAAGCAGTTCCCCTTGCACCCGCGTGAACCATCCGAAAGTTTGTAGGAAGTGCAGAAGGCCACGCCACCTAGGACCCGATACTATGGAAAGGGTCCCCACAAAGCTTCATACTTTTGGTGTTTTTGTATACCTGGTATGAGTGAATAATCCCTAGAGGGAGTTCAAAGCCGTTTGGCTTGTAAATCTATAATAGCAGAATCTATATTCAATAAGTGTTTTATATCTAACATCCATTTTAGCTAAAAAATAGCATAATAGCCTTGATTTCTTTTTACTTACGTAATCCATATCCCTAAAACTTTCGTTGAAGTTGAAAATTTAACAGCATAATAGAATTCAGTTACAAAGTTGGTTTTTTCCGTTGATAAAACTACATACAAACTATTTTTTCCCGGGTATACAATGGGACGATATTTCACTCACCACCCTGTGAACACTTCTGCTAAATGTGTGTATTCGTCTTGCAGCTTATAAAGACTCTCACTGATTCTGTGTTCTAATCTCGTACAGTAAAGATGCCTCGTGCAATCTTAGGCGAAACATCGGAAAATAATTCCATTTTGACACGGTCTAAATTCAGGAACCATGATTTTTAGTCTTATAATCAGTGATACCTCGATATGAGGTTGGAGTTCGTTTTGAAGATAGCCACAGAAAATTTTAGAATATGAGGAGACTCAGTGTCGCTTTCAAGATGTAATTTAACAAAAATAAATAAAATCTAGTAATTAGTAGAAAATGTTCATTGAAATCTTAAATTTGACACTCATCACGACATAGGTAACGTAATTTATACTGAGCAAACTAGCAAGATGTTACACCTGCGTAACATAAAAAAAAGTAATAATAATCAATTCACATAATCAATAACAAAATTGGTAAAATCTAATTATCTAATAACCAAAAGCGCAGGCGTTTGCCAAATCGTGATCACGCTCAATTAAACATATTAAATTATTAATCATAGATCTTACATTGCGAACTAAAAGATATTAACCCTTAATCACAAGACACTTATTAAATTAAAAGCCATTAATGAAATCCCAAGGAACTGGTAAACCAAATAAATATTAAAAGTCCCAATCTTTGTGGAAGTTAGTTAACTGTTAATAAACAATAGCAGAAAAATTTCTCAATAAAAGCTTGTCTGATCCCTCGATGTAGTTCTGAACTCTAGAAGCAGGACTTCAGTATATTATAACGAGCTCAAATCACCATCCGAGTATTCAGAGAAGGAAATCTATAAACTTATGCCAAAATAATTGGAGAAAAAAGTGGATCCAGAAAATAAATTCTAGTAAGAAAAGAAAATAAATATGAAAAGACAGGGAAAGAAGCACAGAACGCAAGAAAGGAGAAGAACCCTAAAATAAAAATAGTAACCATATAGCTCAATTTTAAATAATATTACATTATTATAGGCTCTCGATAGAAAGCCAATGATTTGATCTGTTAAAAATATTACTATTCAACTAGAAATTTACCAAATAAATATGTCTTAGAAAAGGAACTAGTTCACTTATCGCATGGCATACTGATACCAAAGAATCATACATACTTAGCAGTACCCAGAGAGAAAGCTAAGGAATTAAAAAAAAGTTACCCCCTTTAAATCAAAAATTGTAGATAAAAATAAGTAAAATAACAAATATCAGCAGGCAGCTGCATAACAATTTCTACATAATAAAATGAGATATTACCTTAAGATTCACAAGTTGTGTGTGAATAAACTAAGAAAAAAAAGTCTGCACCACGTGGGTGGTTACTTGTGATCAATCCTTCAGAGGAAAAGTGGCTATCCAATAATCTCCCGCAATAGTTATAACAAAAACAAGAGTAAGGAAATAAAAAAATAAAAAAAAAAAACAAAATAGCAATCGGTCGAAAATTCCATCAAATGAAGTCAAATATGTCAGACACAAGTTACTTCTCACTTCGCGGCTTCATTAAGACTTAATAAACCGAGGAAAATGTCTTTCCTCCCAAAGTAAAAAAGAATAGTTAAAAAAAACGGCAGAAATGACCACATTGGCCACAATTGTGTTTGATCTAATACATGAATACGATTGGAACCTACCTAGGTGACTTTATTAACCGAAAAAAGACTAGTTGATCAGTCTAACTCCCGAAAACTAATGTAGATACTAAATGAATAAAACGCAACATACATTATTTTATTGTAGAATAAAGTAAAAATATTGATTTAAATTTATTTTTGGTACAGTTACGCAAGACCTTTGTACATTAGTGAATAAAGACACAACTCAGTCGATAAAACGGCACATTAATCAGAAGTATAATGAATTTAAAAATAATTAAGGTTTTCTTGCATTGAATATTACCTCACTAATAAATCCTTTAACAGATGGTACTAGTGACATCATTAAGCAATAAATTCTCATAAGTGCGAAAACAAAACGGTATACTTTTACCTAACAGATTAAAATACTTTTAAAATTTAACAGATTTCAATTCACCACACTTTCACCTAGAAAACTTACTTCTTATCTAATAACCATGGTATGAAAAATGTATTTTATCCCGTTAGGGAAATGAAAGAAGATAACCCGGTATATAAAATGGTAATTTTCTATTATTACTTCAAATGCTATGTTCCTTCGTTTGTCAAATACGTCCTTTCCGAATTTCTCTCACGTACATAACCGTCCGCTTTGGAAGTTGCGTTAAAAAAATTAGTTAAATGATTTAGGTCTTCTGGTTTTCCAGGCCTTACAATTCAGTAAATTTGGGATAAAAAGGTGTGTGTGGTTTTTGTAAGTTAACAAAGGATGAAGAAAATAAACAGAAAGGTATAGTTTAAATTTAAAGGGAAATAATTGAGTGTGCAATATTATAAAAAGATACGACAAACAGGGAAATCAAGAATTATTATTTCAAAAGATATGTGGTTAAATACTTGGTGTCATATTTTTTTTTTAAATAATTTAATTAAAAAAAAAACACCAAAATTTGTTTTCTAAATTTACTACTACCTATGTAACCCTTACACTGACCTGTAACTTGTCGTATCACATAACAAAATCTAGAGAACATCAACAACATGTTTTGATTCATTGCAAAGCAGATATAAGGATGTAACTTTGCCATATATAATTTGTTATAACATACCCCCTATTTATGAAGTCTCGACCCCCTAGGGCCTAAAATAATGGAAAGACCCATTAAATCCCATGTAGTTCCACCATACCACGTAGTCGTCGAAAGGTCAGCTATTTATCAAAGGGCCTCTGTATACAGAAATTATATTGTCGCTTCTGGTACCCTCGATACCCGATGTTTCCAGAAAACACCAGATGTACAAAACCAGTCATCGAAGGATCAGTATTGGATATACGAACGAACTGAAAAGAACTAGCTAATAGTGATAGCATTGTGTTAGTGATATTATTTTCGCCATGTGTAAACAATGTCTTCTCAATCCTATGTGAATACACCGAACAGTGTCTGTTTTATATGTGGTTAAGTGACACTGAAAGCTCAACGAAAGACTTTGAACCGACTTGTAAGAAAAACCTACGAGTTATATTTTGGGTGCAAAGTCGGCGACCAAGACAGAACTTGAGCTCTCAAAATTTGCTATCACACTTGCTCAAGAACCTTAACAGGAAGGCTTCTGAGTACTCACAAGTCTATGAAGTTTCAAGTGACAATGTTTTAGCTGCAACCTCAGAATCATGTTGGTAATTACTACTTTTGCTTAACAAAAATTCTAGGATCTTCAAGTAAAAGAAAACATAAAATTAAATATTCTAATATCCCATCAGCGACGAGACCTGTACCTCATGACTCTTCTAGCATACCTGACTCTAAGTCCAGGAAAATATGATATCGACTAGGAATCGGATGAACTAGATGATTTTGAACCAAAAGCAGGCCTAAGTTTGCAAGAGAAAGACAATTACAAATGTAGTAGCAATAAATAGACCCATTTTATATTTCAGAAAGAACTCAATAATCTTATTAGTGATTTGGATCTTCCCAAAATAAATGACTTATTTTACTGTCATGTTATTTCGAGTTTTATCAACGAATTTGGCTTTTCCTATAAACCTACCGAGTGGCGACTATAGACTCTTCAAAAACGAGTCTAAAGGCAGTTTTATTGTTTAATGGAAATGAACAACTATCTGTTACCGTGGATTATGCTATAAATATGATAGAGACGTACGAAAACATGGATACATTAGTTCAAAGCATAAAATACGAAGTTCATCAATACAATATCTGTGCTAATCTGAAAATTACCGCACTACTTACAAGACTGTATAGTAATTACAACAAGTATTGTTGTTTTTCATGCCAATGGGCTAGCAGAGCCAGAAACCAATATTATGTCGTTAAAGAATGATCCTTACCTGAAAACATTGAGTCCAGTCTGAAAAACGTCCTTAATAAACCCTCAGTAGAGCAGTAGAAAATGGGTTTACCTCTTCTCCACATAAAACTAGAGCTTATAAAAAATTTTGTTAAAGCCTTAAATAGAGAATGAAATGCTTTTTTTATTTGAGACGAAAATTCGGGCGTATAAGAGGGCAAAGCTTAAAGAGGGAATATTCATTGGGCTGCAAAAACAGTGCCCGCCACGTACTTTTACCCATCCCACGCGAAAATCAGTAGAGCTTTAAAGGTTTATATTTCAGTAAGGAATAATCGTATGACCATTTTCAAAAAAAGCTTTTTAAACGTCTTTCAAGGTACTATCAGCTAATGTAAAGTGCAAGTTAAATTTTTAATTTTTTTTAAGTTTTTTTTTAATAAAAAGATAAAAAAAGGATTTTCTTGGTTTTGCTAATATCATTGCCGTTTCGCGGGAAATTCGGAATAGACAGTTTTTTGTTTTTTTTTTTCCGAGAGCTTTAAAATGCTTTTTTAAATCTCTAAGGGAATTTTTTACCGAAATACGGCCATTTCCATTTTTTTTCAACGGTCCATATTTCTGTAACTACAAGAGTCAGAAAAAAACTTCAAATAGAAAAAATGTCTGCTTTTATTCCTAAAATGATCTAAAAACAGAATTGGAACAACTCATGGCCCTGGTGCGATTTATATATTTTTTTAATAGATCATACATATAAGTTTATACATAAGAACTCATACATATGAGCTAACAAAAAAATGTTTTTTTTTCATAAAAGAGACCGTAAATCTGTAAAAAAAAGTCAAACCATGATCCTAAGTTGTTTCAGTACTGTTTTCGGATACATCCATAACCATCTTATTATTTTTATGAAAATTGTTAAAAACCGAAAAAAAAACAAAAGTGTGAAATAAATTCCGGAACAATCTAAGATAATTTAACGTATAAAAATAAACATTTTTTCTGTTTGAAGATTTTTTCTAGCTCTTTTGGTTACAGATATATCGGGCATTGGAAAAAAGTCATTTTTCTCGTCAAAAAGGTCATATTTTGCTCAAAAATGCACTTAGAAAATGATTTAAAAAGCATTTTAAAGCCTTCGGAAAAACCAAAAAACTTTCTATTTGGAATTTTCGAACGAGTATTTCCCGCGAAACTGCATTGATGACCAGAAAAAAAACGTTTTTTTTTATCTTTTTATTCTCAAATAAACTCTTTAAAAACGAAAAATTTACTTTACACTTTGCATTACCTGAAAGTACTTGACAAGAGCTTTAAAATGATTTATATTATAAATTGTCGTACGAGGACTTTTTAAAGAAGAAAATTTAAAAACAACACTTTCGAGAAAAGAAAATAGGGCATGAATTTCCTTCAAAAACATAAGTAAGAACTTCCTAGACTTCCTTCTGAGAACTATAAAGATCTAGTTGAAGAATTATTTAATCTTACAAGATGTTAGGTTGCAACACGTCACTTAAGCTGCATTTTCTTCAATACAAATTGGAATTCTTCCCTGCCAATTTAGGTGCAGTTTCAGACGAACACGATGGAAAATTTCACCAGCAAATTGTTCAAAGGGCGAAGCAGTATAATGGAAAATGGAGCCAAAACATTTTAGCAAATTACTGTTGGACCCTCAAACGTGAAACCTGTTCCGGCATATACAAGGAAAAGAAGACAACAAAATAATTTATTTGATTGTATTATACTTTTTTCAATACAAAATGAAGTATATTTTGTAAAAAGGTTGATTTTGTTTTTTTTTAACCTTTGAGAATTCACTTTCCTTCTCTAAAAACGTATGGGTGATAGATAAAAATCGAGCTCATAATTGAATTCAGCACATTATAGTAGACAAAAAAAAAACAAAAAATTTCAAAATGCAAGACAGTGTAATTTAACCGTGTTTTCAAAGTTGAAGAAAAAAAAATTAAAATCAATCAGTAATATTTTATTAACTAAGATAGAACTAATGATTTTAAACCATTTTGCTTTTTCTAAAGAGTATATAGAGAAAACTGAAATCTCCTTTATTTTGTATCTAAACAAGAGTCCTAAGTAAATCCGCTTGACTTAGGCATTGTATAATATTGTCTGTTTCATACATAGCTTATATAACCTTGTCGCAAGAGAAGTTTGTACAAAGGTTTATTGTGGAATAAAAAGATCATTACACGGAAAAGGCTCTTTGTTCCTCTTTAATATATAAAGTTAAATAATTTTATACACACTATTTAACCTTTACCTGAGTCCAAAAGTTGGTAGTTTCCGAAATACAGGCTGTCAAAGTTATAATTTTTAAGCTTTTTTGTAAATATTTGTCTTAATACTTTAATTTGCGTTATTGCAGCACTTCGATTATATATAAAGCTTCATAATTTTTTTCTATCTTGGTGTATTAAATTTCTAAATAAAAATTCTTATTCCATGACATCTTTTACCCAAAAAAGGTATACCTAATATACATACGTATTATATATATATATATATATATATATATATATATATATATATATATATATATATATATTGTGATGGTCAATTTTTCTAACATATTTATATAAATTTACTGCTGTTTCGATTGCAGATATTAAAGAAAGAGTTTTCATAAGAAAAAAGAAAGTTGACCTTCAAACAACCATGAAGGTCTTTGCCAAGGTCACCATTTGATTTCTCATTAAAAATTACTGCAGGTATAACCTTAATCTTTCTTGGGAAAGTCTTTTACTGTTTCGTTATTTGCTTACCACCTTTTATTACACCATCAAGGGTAGTTTTTACCCTTAAAAATTACTTATAGCCGCAGCAAGAAAATACGTGTCTAATATTTTTCAATGTTCTACTTGTATACCAAGTTTCATTCATTTCGGTAAATTACAAGTAAGGTTACTTGTAAGTATAACTTTATTGGATGAAAGATGTCAAGGATTAAGAATTTTTAGTTAGAAATTGCAGATTGGACAAGTTGATCCCCGAGCGGTCATCTCATTTTTCGGTAGTTCATCCTGAGCCTGTCAAGAGTAGGGAGATGAAGAAGGTTATAATAGTTGTAAATGGATCTACACTAAATTACTCTCTAATGCTAAACTCTGATCCAGGATTGGATATATGTCGTCGTACCATCTCATTTCGGAACGTCCAGGGTTTCTATTTTCTCCCCATGGCTTCCACTCCGTTGTTCTGCTGCTGGCAATACTCTCGGCAATGTACATCGAAACTGCAATCAGATCTTGATGGCCCATCGTAAAAACTACAAATCAAGCTATTTTTAAGATAAGTACTTACAAAAAAGTTTAAAACAGTTGTAACTTTTGTCATCCTGTATTTCGGATACTATGAATTGTTAGCTAGATTAGATCGTCATATTTTTTCCTCAGAAATTTCCGATAACGTTTTTTACAGACCTTTTAGAGACACCTTGTATATATATATTTTCAATTAAAAAAGATTTTCTTTGCATGCTTTTAACTTAACAATTTTAACAAACACTCTGTAAGACAGGTACGGCAAGAAATAAACGGAATAAATTTTATAACGAAACGCTTTCTGGTTTATTAAAGCCTCCGGAAAACCTTTTGCATGTATAAAAAAGATTTCCGGTGACATGTTCGCAGGATAATTTGTCCTCTCCGGGACGCAAAGCATTATTCTCACACTATTAGGGTTCCAAGTAAGAAAGGGACTAAATTAACTTACCACTAGAAATAGCAACCAACTTATTACGGCAACACACGTCATACTTAGACATCAAAGAGTATAACTAATACCAAGCTAAATCTGCCTGACGTACCCATTTAATATGGTCTTGTCGTAACCATGTATGGGTAAAATTAGTTTGCTGTCAAATGAAGGTTATTTTAAGAGTAGATGTAAATAGGATTAGGCGATATAGAACGTTATAATGTAAGAGCTCGTAAATAATTTGTTCAAAGTAGTTTAAACCGTTGAAATTTATTACAAAGGCATTTTGATTATGTGCAAAGACGATACCAACAACCTGGCAAAGCAACCTCGGTCGATATCATCCGAATATATATATATATATATATATATATATATATATATATATATATATATAAAGAAAGAGAGAAAGGGTAGTCGTTACTGACCAGTTAGGACAAACTAGTGAATATTGGGGTGTGCAGCAAGTGAAAGAGGAGTCTTTAAAATTAATGCAAGCTTTCGAAAATCTTTATTATCCTTTTCATCTTCAAGGAGACTATAAATAATTTCAAAAAAAGGAAAATTAACATAAAACTTTGCCTTAATTAACATTAAGTACCTGACATTTTCTTTGAGATAGATCACAACATTTTTAAAAGGTTTTATGACATTGTATATTAAAAAAGATACTAAAACTAGACAAATACACACTTGATATTTTAAAATGTATGTCAACTAATTTTTAGTGGTTTATTAAGTTTATTTTTATTTTTTTTACTCAAGAGGATCCAAAAATGGTTATACAGTAGATGGAAAGTTAAACTAATTTCTCCGTTTGTTTCAAGGAAAACTGTTGTCATTACTGTTAATAACGCTGGTATTTGTAGGTGATGATTTACTCAATAATAAATGATATGAATAGATTTCGCTTATATGTTTTAAATCTATTTTTTGTTTACGCTATTAGGTTTTTGTAAAATAAAAGTCATTTCTAAGAAAAATCTCTTGGAATTTATCGACTGTGTACCAAGTACTCTCACTGCCCCATACATAATCCATATTATGCAAATGTTTATTACATGTTCGACGAGTCCACATCTCTCTGGATATAGCACACAATCACTCCTATGTAATGTAATTCTATTTTTCTTTTCTTTACTTTTTTATTTTTTAAAGTTTCAAAAGTTTGCCCTATATATACTTTGTCATAATCGGCACACAGAATGCTGTAAACTACATCTGAACGAGACTTCAGGGGAGATTTATTATTAACTATAATTAATTATTAATTAATTACGACTAATAAAATAACTATTGTATACTACGTCGTCATCATTAACAGAAACAAATAATGGTTATGAGAGAAACCACAATATAGCACCGATAAGATAATAATATAAATTTAACTAATAATAACCGCTAAAGAGTAACAGATGTGGTGCCTATAAACGTGGCTAAGTGCACTTCATTGCCATATATTAGGGAAATCACACACAAGCTCTCAAGAATATTGACACAAATAGACAACATAAAACTTCCTGATAAATGAATGTTAACAATAGGCTCTGCACACTCTAACCTTAAAGATAAAACTTCACTTAACTCTCGTTCAGATGTAGTTGACAGCTTTCCGTGTGCTGATTGTTAGAAAGTATGTATAAGCCAAACTTCTCCAAGTTTAAAAAATAGGATTACATTACATAGAAGTCATTGTGTGCTACATCCAGAGAGAAGCATTCTCGCCGAACATGCTAATAAACATTTGTACACTATGAATAAGGGGTCAGTGAGAGTACTTGCTACAGAGCCGATTAATGCCAAGAGGTATTTCCTAGAAATGACCTTTATTTTACAAAAACCCAACATCACAAACAAAAAAGCAGATACGAAACATATAAGTAAAATCTATTCTTATCATTTATTATTAGATAAATCATCACTTACCAATACAAGCAATATTAACAATAATCATAACAATTTTCCTTAAAACAAATGGAGACATTAATTTAACATTCCATCTACTGTATAATCATTTTTGAACACTCTTTAGTAGAAAAGCATAAAAATAAAATAAACAACTAAAAATTAATTGACATATTGACAGATGACGATAATTATCCTAACCTCTAATATGGCAATACATCTTTTTAAAATTCTACATGTGACTCAAGAACGAACGAGTAAAATGGTTCCCTTTGTCTATTTTGATTTTAAATTATTTTAAGAAGTTAAGTGTGTCTTGGTCTAGTCTTGAACCCTAGTTTTAGTCTCTTTTTTAATCTACCATGTCATAAAATCTTTTAGCAACATTGTGATCATCTCAAAAAAGATTTAAATTATTTAGTATTAATTAACGGAAAGTTTTTTTTTTAATTTTTTTTAAATTGTTTGTATTTTCCCTGAAGATGAAAATGATACCAAAAATTTTTCGAAAGCTTAGGTTAACTTCAAAGAGTACTCATCCATTTGCTGCATACCCCAATATTCACTAGTTTTATATATATATATATATATATATATATATATATATATATATATATATATATAAATCCTTAAAAGCACCGAGAAAGAATGTTCCTCAATATTTCAAAAAATCGATAATGTTTTGAAGGCTGTTCAAAGCGATTGTTTATTATCCTTAAACAAAAATGTTTATTTTCTACAAATATCGAGATAAACGTCTGAAATTTAACACGTCGCCTGATTGAACACCACAAAGTCAAACAGCTTTAAGTTATATATTATTTATTTTTTTGACATTATTGAACTTATTAATTAACAAAAATTACTTGATTAATAAATGATCTCCAAAGTATTCATTTAACTACAGTACTTTCCCGATTTAAGACCACACAAAGAACAGTGAGAAGTTAAAATTTATACTACAGATATCGCTTTAAAAATATTTTTAAACCATTTAACTCATCGACTATTCCTCTGAGGTACATTGAAACCAATATGTTTTAGCAATTCTGGAGAACCAATTATACTATTAACGATTTTATATAGATAAAGTAGGTCAAAGTATCTATGCGATGTTCAAGAGGCTTCAAATTAAATTGGAGTAGTAAATGAGGATAGTTGATATTTTCTTTAAGAGTACATTATTTAGAAGCTACAAATCTTAAAAAGCTTTTCTGCACCCTCTCTAGCTCCAACCAGTACACACTGTAGAAAGGTGACCATATTGGTGAGGCATACTCCAATACAGAACGCACAACACTGCCGTAAACATTTTTAAGACAAATGATATCGTTGAAGTCAGATAGATTCCATGTCATAACCCCCCCCCCCTAACTTCATTCCCTTATTTGCAATATTATGTATATACTCTTTAAAAGTTAACCGACTATCCAATATTACACCAACATCAGATATAAAATCGGTCAATTCCGTCGACATACCGTCAATCTTATAATCGTACTCGATTAAAGTATTTTTTTCTACAGAACCGCACTGCCTTGCACGTTTCCATATTTAGGTACAATCTGTTAGTCGTACACCATACACTAAATGCATCCAAATCAGAGATCTGTTGAGATCTATCTAATTCACTTAAAAAATTTTAAATCGTCAGCAAAAATCAGTACCGTTCCATGTGAAAAAGACTCGACAGCATCATTCAAAAACAAGTTAGGTTCCTGAGAGAGTGCATGTGGACCATGCGCTCTCTGAGGAACCCCAGATTGCACCCTGAATTCATGTGACGAGTAGTTCTTATATCGTACAGTTTGTATCCTCCCTGTAAGCTAGCTTCGCGCCATGAGGGAGTGGATCTTGAATAGCGATAGATTTCAATTTAGTTAAGAGACAAGTATAATTCAGCCTGTCAAATGCCTTGGAGAAATTAGTATATGTAGCATCGACCAGGTAATGATCCTACAAAGTACTTAACAAAAAGTCAACATCAATCAAAAGATTTGTAACTGTGGACTCCCCCTTACAGAAACCATGTTGTTCCGGAACTAAATGATTTATAAAAACAGTTATTAATATATCAGTTAAAAGAGAATCGAAGATTTTTAAAAATATGGAACATTTGGAAATTGGCCTATAAATTTCTATGTATGTTCTATTTGAATTCTTATAAACAGGGCATACATAACTCCTCTTCCATTCGTTAAGAAAATTCCTACTTTGAAGAGACAAATTATATAGTTTGCTCAATATAAGTGAAAAAATACATTGCCATTGTGTTATAAAGAACACTGTCATATTATCAGGATCCGAGCTCAAGTTATCCCTTATTGTGTTTATCCTGTTAAAAAACATCAGTGGGTGAAGATGTACAAGTTGAAAGTAGAGTCTGACAATAAAAGTTAAAAGCTGCCTCAGGATCATGATCATATACATATGAAGATAAAAAATGATCGGTAAATAAGTTCACTGTGGAATTTGGATCATCACTAGTTGTATCATTATAGAACATTGTATCTGGAAGAGTATAACCACCCTTCTTCTTTTTTACATACTTCCAAAATTCTTTTTTATCACTACCTAATATCCTGTGCAGAGAAGAAATGTATTTTTCATAGTTCAACCTAGACACGATCTTACACTGAGACCTTTTGTCTGAGAAT
The DNA here is from genome assembly GCA_034092305.1 of Diaprepes abbreviatus. Lineage (NCBI taxonomy): Eukaryota > Metazoa > Arthropoda > Insecta > Coleoptera > Curculionidae > Diaprepes > Diaprepes abbreviatus. The sequence goes on along the minus strand of JASJET010000080.1, from coordinate 2,384,133 downwards.
AATTAATAATCAGTTTTAGAAGTAGTAGTCTTAAATCGTTTATGAGCAATCATTTTATTAAATATAAATTCTTTTTGGGCTCAGAACTTTGAATTTTTTTTATCGCAATTTTGGAACAAAACATTCAATAGCATAATTTACATTGTGATAAAAGTAGTCTACAGCAATATTTATATCCAAGTCCTGAAACAATTGTGCCCAGAAAATCCCATCCAAAAAATGATTAATATCATGATAATTCGCATTTTTAAAGTCATAGTAAGTCTTGTTCAATTGCATATTCCACTCGAAAACACAAGGCTAGATGATATCTATTTCAAGGCACCAGAGGATCCGGTACTAACTGAACTGTAGTATTAGAGTCCTTAAAGATTACATCAAGAAAATTGCATTGCAGTTGGCGATTGTATTTGTTTGGTATTGGTTATAAAAAGCAGCAAAGTCACTCAAAACCTGAGTACGATTAGTAGTATTACCCAAACACTTAGTTCCATAGTCATCATTCAGTCACACTGTGTTTGGTTAGTTAAAATCACTACAGGTAATCACACGATCATAAGCAGTTTCAGTTGAAATTATCTCAACACATGAACAAAATTGTTCGAAGGATCCAAGAGAAGGGTGGTAAATAAACGGCCACGATAATCAGTTCAAGGTTGCCCCTGGTTAACTGTAAAATTAAATGTTCAGTATGTCTAACTGTATTAGAAAATTCTAGTGCTAAATATTCATTACGAACAGCAATAAAAACACCTCCTTACAATCACTTGTCAGCTCAGCTCGATCATTACGAAATATCTGATAATCATTCAATTCTAATTCACCATTTGATATTTCTGCCGTAAGTCAAGTTTCTGTATAAGTATATAGCAGGTATCGATGTTAAGATTTATTATTAGATTATTTACTTTGTCGCATGATCGAATACTACGAACATTCTGGTAACAGACTGTTAGTGACCTTACCCGTTCTCGATCTGTCTCTTCATCATGACAATAACCATTATTGAGTACTCTCACCGACACACTAACGCACATTTGGCCTCAAAAACCGGACAAAAAGGAGAAATGCAAACTATACAAGTAATCATCGAAATTATTTTTTTTGTATACCTGAGTAACCGTACTATCATAAAATTATGATAAAGTGGCCCCTCCACGCAGCTACGCTCCGCACAGTTAATTGCAATCTAAGCTTCGTTCAATACGCAAGCATTCGTTCTTGATAGATTTTTTTTTAGACTTGTGTTTGGTGTTTGGTATTTTGTAAAGTGAATATTAAAAAAAAATTTGTGATGGAATCTGAAGAACAAGTAATGTATTTAATTTTAATATATATTATTTAAAAATATAATAACTGTTTAGTATTCTTATGGACCTAAAACAATATGCAAGAACATTTTCTATTTTTTTGTTTTTCTTTTTAACTAATTAGTGTTTTTGAAAATGTTCCAGCTAGGTCGGGCTATAATTCTTTTTTTATAATAAACTATAGACCTTAGCCATATCATAACAGGCAAAACATTTTCCACATGTTTCCACCTCTTAAAAAAATCGCTTTAAGTTCCACGGTTTTTTTTGCAATAATCTTGGTTATTTTTTACCTTTATACATATTTTTTTCCTATAGGTACAAATTTAACATCAAATGTTATTTTGGTATATCGTAAAATGATATACATGCTTTTTAAACAAAGCACATCCAGCACACTCGAAGATAAGGTATCATTTGTGGAACATAAGCTTTGCGAAATGATGAAAAGTCTCCAAAACGAGTACCATACCTTAAGTCGCGATTTAAAATATTTTAATAATGATTTGAAGAAAAGATGGATATCATCTAACTATATTGAAGAAAGATTTTTGGAAAAAAACGAGAAATGGCTTAATACATCAATACCAGTACATAACTGGGCCACGAATTCTACGGGACGCTCAAGGAAGCATTTCCAAGAATTACATGATCGTAGTAAACGACGAAATACAAAAGAACTCCGCGAACAGGTACCTGCTGAGGAGCTTTCCTATGCAGCCAGCGTAAGTCAACGAATGTCTGGAAATGCCGCGGCCTCTAAACTTATAATAGATGCAACTTCAACATGAACAAGAGCTAACCTTTACAGGAAGGTAATAAATACTGCTCAGAAACCGAAAGTAAAAAATTACACACCTGAACAAGCTTTGCAAATCTTTGTTGAAGGTGACTTTACAAGGGGGCAGTGGGAGTTGTTACACGATTCCAATAAGGGTATATTTCCTTGGTATACTCTAATTATAGAAGCAAAGAAACTCTGCTACCCAAAACAAGATTCAATCCCAATTACAGAGACGAGTGTTGGAGTTGTGCTTCAGGACCTACTTGATCACACAGTAAAGTGACTTTGTTTTTATCGTGAGATGGATTTTTTATGGGAAAACGTACAATTACCCTAAGTCAACATATAAAACGATACCTATTACGTTTTTTAATATTACTCCCCTCCCCCTCTCTACCCTAAGTCAGCGCCCCTTTACCCGATTGGTAAAGTAATGCCAGAAATGAAATCGGAGCATCTAAAAACATATAAAACGATACCCATTACGTTTTTTAAATATTACTCCCCTCCCCCTCTCCACCCTAAGTCAGCGCTCCTTCACCCGATTGGTAAAGTAATGCCAGAAATGAAATCGGAGCACCTAAAAACATATAAAACGATAACCATTACGTTTTTTTAATATTATTCCCCTCCCCCTCCCTACCTAAAGTCAGCCCCCCTTCACCCGATTAGTAAAATAATGCGAGAAATCAACTTAGCGCCCTCAAAAATCCCCGGATACTGATTTTGACATGTCTAGAGTCAAAAACAAACACGTTATTAATTTTGTCCGGTTTTTGAGGCCAAATTCTCGTTAGTGCGGCGGTACTGAGGTTGTTACTTCGAAATTTCTGTCATTATCATTAATACATATGGTTAAATTAAATCCATTGTTGATTTCTCTTGTTGGGTTTTCGAAAGGAAAATCTTTTAACACTAATTCCATCCGGCCAAGTCTTTTCATTGTAATTGTCATCAATAAGGTCAATATCCACACCTCTCTGAAAGGCCAAATATCAAGGCTTCAGGTCTCTAACCAATATACATGCCAAGTATATTTCAGTCATGTTTTTCAATAGGAATCTTTTATATGGAAACCAAAAACAAATTTTTGTAACAATTTTTTTATTCAAAAACTATTCGTCGAACGGAATAATTACAAGAGACTTTTTTGCTTAGAATTGGCCATGAAATACGAAAATATTTATTGTTAACAATTTTTTTGTTTATAGCAAATTACTTGATCATTTTTCGGTATTTCACCCACTATATTCATGATTAGGGGTTCAAAATACATCTAAGCAACCTTAGTGAAGCCATGTCTCTTTATTAGTTACGAAGACTCACTGGGCTCCCTTACTAAAGCAAGTTCGTAAGATAAATATTATTCATTCAGATATTACAAAAAAATATAATAAATTTAAATATTAAGATGATCTCAAGCTCAATTCAAGATTCAGAATTCATTAAATAATTCTTAGCATTCTGGATACTTGATATGTTGTCTGAGTATATCAAGATAACCAGAAATTTATATTTACTCCAACGCAAAAGCTAAAACTTCTTTTCAAATAAGCGAACAGTAAATAAGCGGAATAAAGATTAAATTTAATTTTTTTGACAACCTTGTTCTGGATTGACAAATTCCCTTGGAAATGGAAGAATGGAAATTAGATGCTAATGCTATTTCCGATAAAGAACGTATTGTTCAAAGATAAGTGCAACGTTTCATTTTATATAATTTTTGAAACGTGTATCGCAAAAAATGACAGTAATTCAATGCAATATGGGAGTGCACGAAGAGAAAAATTGTAATATTAAATCTCACCAAAAACATAACCGCAAAAAAAATAGCGAAATTTCATATAAAGCCCCGTTTATAACATCCTTATTATTAAGTTTGGCACGTTCATCCAGGGGCGGATCCTGCCTCTCTCTTTGGGGAGGGGGTGATATCACAAACGTACAGTATGACAAGCGAAAGCAAATTGTCGACGAGGGGGGGGGGAGTGGGAAACCAGCAACATTCCCATTTCTAGTGTAAAAGTCAGGATCGGATCTATTTTTCTGGGGGGCTATCACAAGAAAAATAAGTTGCCGATAAGGGGGAGGATGCGAGCAGTATACACATTCCTAGTATAACAAACAAAATCGGTTCTATTTTCCTGAACTCAAAGCTCTTGGGAAGAGGAGAGGCGATCGCAAGCAAACACATTCATATACTCTATTCAAGAACTAGAAAGAGTAATAAAACTGTTACCGAAACCTCCAACGTACCTGTTCCAGTGCCGCAGGTAACTGAAGAATGCCGTAAATCTAATTATATTTAATTATATTTAAATATTTTTAACTTTTATAAATTTACTGCAACAATAAAATTTCTGAGAGTTCCGTTTAATTTCTGTCAGTGAGCAAAGTACACCTTACATTGTGTCCTTAGTGATTTATCTTGTTTGTGCTTGTTTTTATATATTATTTGAGATTAGTAAGATACCCAAAAGATATGGCTTCCACATCTATTCTAAAATCACTAAACCAGGGCATTTTTTCCTCAACGAAAAACTTTTTACGATGAATGTTTATGATGCCTTAAGATATCAATATCTAGATAATAATGTTAAAAGCTCTGTTGAGATGTGTTCCAACGTGACATGAGGTGGAAAATCTACTATGTACCGAATATTGAAGGAGAAAAAAACGACTGGAATTGTTAGTACTCCCAAGACACTTTCGATCACAGGCAGACGAAAAACCTCGTTGGAAGAAGAGATGTAAACTGCAATAACAGGACTTGTACATACATTTTATTATGAGAAGCAGATCCGTCGACAAAATTCTAACTAAAATCCATGAAGATCGGGATTTACCTGAAATTAACAGAACTGAGCTCTGGAAATTGCTCAGAAAACTTAATTTTTGATAGGGAAAACTAGTTAGGAAATCTGTTCTTATAGATTGTCCGGAAACTGTGCGTTGGAGAAAGAAACATCTCTCTCAAGTAAAAGGTAAAGTTGGTAGAAATAACACAGCATACAAAATTAGTAATTTAATTGAACTTTTGAAAGATTTTTTGAATAAAGTTACTGCAGAAAATTGGGGAAAATCCATATAATTAAAGAATAAAAGAAAATGTGGAAACTCGATCTCATGATCGGTGAGATAGAGGAACCAATTATAATTAATTAGAGCGAAGATAGTTTCACTGACTTTGATTACGAATTAGACACGTAATGTTTACCAGCGTAAACACAATTTATTACTTAAATTTTCTGTAACATATAAAAATTAGTTACATTTGAATCCCTTTTTAGTGTTTAATTGTAATTCTGCAGATGGTTTAAGAAATAAATAAACTGAAACGTGAAATGTCCTAAAATGTTTTTAATTAATAATAAAATGACCGATAGCCCCAAAAAATTTTAATATTATATGGACGAATTAATTTTTTTATATATATGCTTAATTTCTTGTATTTTTGACAATGGGTATTTTGTAAGTATTTAAATTATACCTTATAATTTTTTTGAAAGAAAAAGGCTACGTTTTTGTCCGAATAAGCCTAAAACAGTTTCTATGCCAAAATTAAAAATAATAAAAATACAGTTGTGATTTGTGTTAAATATGTCAAAATTATCTATATTTTCTAATGTATGTGAATTATTAAGAAATCATAAGAAATAAAATAATATAATAAAAACTTTTTATTTTAAGTTTATTGCCGAAATAATATTCTATGCTATACATACTTAGTGATAAAATAAACCTCCTTCTGATGCCTATGACAAGGATTAAAATACTTTTTAACACTTCACATATCCAAATTTTTATTGTTGTTATCCAACCCAAATAGTCCATTATTATAGACCGGTATTTCAGATTATAAAATTTTGAACCCATTCCTACGAAAAATGTATGCGTCTAACAGATTTTGCCAAAGACACCGGTGTAAAGAACACAGGTAGTTTGCTAAGAAAAAAAGGGTAAAAAATGATTTAGTACTCGTTCTAGTTCTTGAATAAACTATAGTACAAGAGGCTAAATCGGGTCTATTTTCCTGAAGTCAAAGTTCTTGAGGGGGGGATCGCCCCCACCGCCCCCCCCTTGAATCTGCGCCTGCGTTCATCTACAAATATCTATAAAATTAAATTCACATTAAGTAATTTCGTAGTACCGCAAGACCAAAATGCAACAGCGTCTATTAACGTCATAAATATATTTAAACCAGTGAACGATTTAAACAATTATTTTAACCCCGGAAGCAATTAATAAATAAAACGGGGGCATTTGACCCATTAAATCTTTAATTAACGGTTAAACACCCGAGTCAAAAACAAATTTGGTTTGGAATTTGGATTTTGGATAGGATCCAAAAACATGCAGATTTTACGTCCATATTTTAATGTATTATTCACCGTTTTCATTATTCGGGATTTTTTTACCTCCATGTGGCTTTAATCTTTAATTTTATTTGGCGAATATTTTAGAGCTGCTTGGCATAATTTACTACGGACTAAATTAAAGGATTTTATTTATTTTTTAAGGATTTATTTGAATTTATAGAGACTTGGAAATACAAAATAAAATTGCACCATCATATCGTCTCTCCCTCCTAAAAAGTCTATATTCACAAAACAGAATTCTTTATCTATAAAAAATATATATGTTTATGCATTACTGCCTTTTTTAATAAACGTTTATAAGATTAAAATATTGCAAAAAAAATGTTCTTCATAACTTCTTATGTTATGACTTTGTTTTCTTCATATGCATAACTTAGGGCAATATGATCAACTTTTACCTGAATATATTATTAAACCCTTAATTCTAACTAATTGATTAGTAGACGTTTGAAACTAAATAAAAACTAGCCTTCATTTGAAATATAATTATTGTCTTAAAGTCTGATCGAATTTAAAAATTATTTTTTGAAAATATTTTATAGGCTCCGATGACCTAAAGTAAACTGTAGATAGAATAGGGACAATTAAGCATTCTGACTTGGAAGAATTATGTAGAAGAATTGTTCGACGATGAAAGACAAGAACCTAATATAGATAACATACAAGATGACGAAGGACCAGACATAACTAAAGAAGAAATACTATACGCTATAAAAACGATGAAGAATGGTAAATCACAGGGTCCAGATAGGATTACATCGGAACTTCTCAAGCTTGTGGAAGGTGAATCAGTGAATATTCTTGTCGACCTTTTTAACTGCATTTACAAAACAGGAGAAATACCAAAAGAATGGCTCCTGTCAACTTTGGTCACCATACCAAAAAAGGCAAACGCAAAACACTGTACTGACCATCGCACAATAAGCCTAATGGGACACACATTAAAAGTATTCCTCAAAGTAATTCACACAAGAATTCACAGAAAAATAGATGTGGATATTGGTGATACTCAATTCATATTTCGGAACGGGCTTGGAACAAGAGAAGCACTATTTGCACTTAACGTCATGTGCCAAAGATGTCTAGATATGAACCAAGATATGTATATGTGCTTCATTGACTACAATAAAGCATTCGATAAAGTACGTCACGATTATCTAATGTGACTGCTGGTAGAAAAGACTTATAAATAATATAAAAGATACAACAGGAATATTTCCAAGATTTATTATAACCAGAAAGCGAATATTAGAATAGAGCAAGAGACAACGGAGGAACTCGAGATTAAGAAAGGCGTAAGACAGGAATGTATACTTTCACCAATATTATTCAACCTATACTCAGAGGACATCGTAAACAGAGCACTTTCAGAGCAAAATATAGGTGACACGGTTGTAATTGCAGAAACTTCGGAGGATCTTCAGATACTAATTAACAGAATTGTAGAATGCAGTGAATAATATGGATTATCACTTAACATCAGTAAAACAAAAATAATGGTGGTATCTAAATCACCACAAAACTTTCCTGACATAACCGTGCATGATCAAAGAATTGAACGTGTGAGAAAATATAATTACCTGGGAACTGTTATCAACGAAAATAACGATTGCTCTGAAGAAATCAGAATCAGACTAGAAAAAGCTAGAGCTACGTTTATTAAAATGAAGAAGGTGTTCTGCGGACGAGATTTAAGCCTTAAACTTAAAATTCGCCTTGTGAGATGTTACGTGCTGTCAGTTCTTTACTACGGAATGGAAGCGTGGACATTGAAGAAGATTGATACCAAGAGGATGTGAACATTTGAGATGTGGATGTACCGTAGAATATTAAGAATATCGTGGACAAAGAGAGTAACAAATGTGGAGGTTTTGCGAGGAATGCGGAAAGAGACAGAATTAGTACTTACTATTAAAGAACGCAAACTGCAATACTTGGGACATGTTATGAGGGGAGATAAATACCAGTTGCTGCAATTAATTATCCAGGGAAAAATAATAGGTAAAAGATTCATAGGAAGAAGAAGGCATTCATGGTTAAAGAACTTAAGAGAATGGTACAATTGCAACAACTGCCAACTGTTTAGATCTGCAGTGTCAAAGATATGCATAGCTTTGATGATAGCCAAACTTCGGAACGACGGCGGCACCTAACGAAGAAGAAGAAGCATTCTTTTCAAAAGTTTATGAATATGTTTACATCATATTACAATTAAATATAGGTTAATTAGTTGGTAATTTGAGATTGCAGTAATGGATTATCTTTTCAAGCAACTCTTCCCTGGTATTTACTGGCGTTGAATAAACAAGTCGGTTAATATTCCCTCAAAAACGTATATCTGATGAATTTAGATCGTGAGGTCTTAGTGGTTGTCAAACAGGTCGGCCTTTATCCATTTAACGACTACCAAAAGTATCTGTTAAATGTGGTGAAACACTATCGTGCATAAGCTATATCTAAACTCCAACTTACCAGGATATATCTGCCAGAAGATTATATCAATTTTATTGCAAATAAAGTGCAAGTGCGATCTTCCTTTGAATATGAAAAACACATCCTTGTTGGCAATTACATACCTTTATGTGACGGATCTTTTTTTATTATAAATAAATATTATACTAACCCACTGAATATAATATTTCAATGGACAGGTTTTCGTTAAGCCTTAAGTTTTTATATTTTTGATAATGATTAGTGATAAAAATCCATCAAAGTCATATGTTCGTTTTGAAAAAAAAAATATCTAAAGTTCTGTTCTCACTTACGAGTGTCCACGTCGAGTTTTTTTACCCAGGATTAAATACAAGCGACCTTTTTCATTCACACTTTTACGTCACGAATGTAGGTGACGTTTTTGGAAAAAATCACAAATGATGATGTCGGCATTGACCTCAATTTTTTAATATTGTTTCATGTAAACATTTTGGGAAAAGAGGATATGCTGACCTTTATAGACGTGTATGAAAATTATCCGATCCTATTTGTTGCTAGATATTGATTGAAAAAGTAAGTGAAAAAGCTTGAATGCTATAAAAACACAATTATTAAAGCCGCACATATGCTAGAAGCAATATTTGAATACAAAACATGTAAGAAGTAAAACTCGTACATTCAAATTCCAATATAGTGAATAAAAACGTGGCTTCTTTAAAAGCAGGTAGGGGCACAACAAAAATATATGAATCCATACTGTGGTGTTTTGCAAACTTGATATTTTAAAAAGAAAATGAATATATATGTTCGTGTAATTTGGTAAGCAAACAATTAAATAATTTCTGAAAACCAATACTGGTCAAAACAAATTGATATAATATTGTTATTAGGAAACTTGAAAAATATTTAAATTACATATTGATTTAACGAAAAACCTAACGAAGATATTTAATTTTGTAGGAAGGTACTGATATAACCTAAGCAATTAAAGAGTCAGGCCAAAACTTTGACTGAGAAATACTTTTTGATGCATCAGTGAATGAACTGAATATTAATATGTCAAGCTCTACACCTTCCACAGCCTCTACGACCAAATTAAGGAGTAATATTCAGCACGAAATGGCTACATATTAATAAGTCATGTAACTGAAAATTGTAGAAGAGATAATGAGACAGATAACCTCTATAGATTTAAAAAATACTGTTATTATTTTTGTTTTTATTTCTACGCTTAGTTACAAATATTTCAAGTTGTTTCTTCCTGATTTCGATATCATTTCTATCCCTGCATTTAAACATACAATAAAACATTTTTTAGTTCAAATTGTTTAAATTTCTATCTTCACATAAACTCTGATCCTTGTAAAAATTACATTTTTATAAAACTTAGAGAAAAATATTATTGCCAGTATGTACAACAATTAGTTACGTCAAATAAAGACATATTTATAAAATATGAATTTTTATTTCATATGCAGATTTAATTTGGTAACTAAATTAAATTTTTTTTTTCATAATGATCGAACCTGAACTTTCAAAAATTGAAAATAAATGTAGGCTAAAAAAATTCAAACAAGCAATAATGAATTATATTTTTGAAGCATAAGAAGAGGATGAGGAAAAAGAAAATATATCTTTTTTTTTTGGTCTCTAAAAATAAAACATAGTTTCAAACATATATTAATCTACTTATTAATTGACTTAAATTAACAATATCACAATATACTGACGCTTGAGAAGGCACTTGTTTACATTAAATATATTACGTAGAAAACCACTCTCATATAGAGGCTTTTTATATTTAACACCATACCCAGAAGCTTTATTATAAGCGGTGGAAAAATACTAAAATTGCGTTTTTTCGATATTCTCTATAAAATTTATTTAAAAAAGCATCCTAAAGTTGAAAATCAAAAGCAACTTTAATTCTTTAAATGAATCATCTTATATATTCTTTTTTAGAATAGAAGCCCTGTTTCAACTGATTTCAAAAATGTTAAATATGTTGGTGTTTATATTTATTTATTTTATTTTATTATTTGTTCTGGGATCAAGATTTACAAGCCAAACGGCTTCGCACTCCCTCCAGGGATTATTCACTCATACCAGGTAAACAAAGATACCAAATGTATGAAGCTCTGTGGGGACCCTTTCCATGTTATCGGGTTCTAGGTGGCGTGGTCTTCTGCACTTCCTACAAACTTTCGGACGGTTCGCGCGGTTGCAAGGAGAACCGCTTTCTGAATTGGTTTATACAGATGCTCACTAAGGCCCAGTCCCTTGATGTTCTGCGGGGAGTTCTTTGGTATCACTCCAGTTGTTGACAGTAATATAGGAATCGTGTGGACGCTGTTCATTGCCCACTGTCTGCGAATTTGCACCTCCAGATCTCTGTTTTTGGCGATCTTCTCGTTGTATTTTGACCTTAGGTTGTTATTGTTCGGTACAGCGATGTCGATTAGTGTAGTTCGCCTGGAAATTTTATCTGTTAGTATAATGTCTGGCCTGTTATGAGCAACTGTTTGATCTGTTAGGACCATTCGATCCCAGTATAACTTGAACTCGTTGTTTTCAAGAATAGGCTCTGGATTATATTTGTAGTAAGGCACCTTTCCTACCTGCATTAGTTTTAACTTATCTGCTAACTCTTGGTGGAGTATCTTAGCGGCTGAATCGTGTCTTTCCTTATGCTCGGTTGCGGCAAACGCTTGGCATCATCCAGTTATGTGCTGGATCGTCTCTGATGTTCGACAGCCATATCTACATTGGTCATTTTCTATTGAGGGATCTCTGATAATGAATTTCCGATAGTTCTTCGTCGGAATAACCTGGCCTTGGATAGCTAACAAGAAGCCCTCTGTTTCCGAAAACATCTGTCCTGAAATCAACTAGTAGTTCGACGCTAAGTTGTCGACATTGTTCTGGTTGACCTCATTTGGGTGCCGTCCATGAAGTGGCTTCTGTGGCCAGGCTTGTAACTTCTCTTGCTCTGTTCGGTGGTGAGAAGCAATATCCCGTTCCCTCAGCTGTAGCGGCGTTGAATCGTCTGCCTCGCATATTGCTCGATGTAGTGTGGAAAAGTCCGCTAACCTATAGAAATAAGAACGTAAGTTTATTATGTGTTGGTCGAGCTGCTTACCAATATCGAACAATCCTCTTCCTCCTTGGTGTCTTGAAAGCATTATACGTTCAATAGCTCTCCGAGGGTGGTGTTTGTGTTCTGGGATTATTTATATATTTATTTGAAATGACAATAATTTAATTTAAAAAAATTATGTTGCTCGTAAAACAAATTGAACCCATATCGAGACGTCACAAGACTCAAATAGTCCAGCCAAAAAAAATTAGTGTTTCTAGACATGAGCTTGCGGGAGGATCTTCAGGATGATGATAATGATTCAATTTTTTTCTGGGCATAACTTTTTATGAAACGAAAAAGATGTAAAAAACCGTTTTTTTTGAGTTGCAGAAAAAGTTATTGCTTTTTAGAAAAACGTCCCAAACAAAAGTTGTGCGCTTTAGAAATACCTATAAAATAAAAATAAACATGAAAATTGGCTAATTTGCTCATTAGTTATTTCAAAAAAAAACATACTAAAATGGCTGTTTTTTCAATTGTTAAAAACAAGAGAAAAACAAATTACATATAGTTCATACTGCAACAAAATAAGCCCCTTATGGCATAAAATGAGCATGCAAAATTTCAAATAAAAATATGGGAATAATTTTTGCACAGTGAATTTGTTTATAACTTTTGGGGTTGTGTTTAATTGTTTATTATCAACGATCAGGAGATCCTATGGCAATCTGCTTGTGCACAAATCAAATTTCGAGACTTATACTAGTAATATCAAAAAAGAACGAAATAAAGTTTTGATTTTAAATTGTTATAATAGATTAACCAAATTAGCTTTAATTTTTTCGTTATAAACGAATAGAATACTGCTTCGACAAATACATATCAAAGCACCGATAACTAGACGTGATAGCTGATATTTTTGCGCGAATTTAAAAATGAAAAAAAGTATCTACGTCCAATAGAAGCCCAGATAGAGTTTTTTTTTTTAAAGATCACTTTGGCGTTGTTTATTAACATCAAGGAATTATTTTAGCAGGAATTCACAAGGAATTGCTTGAACTATAGCATGCGGAAGTCTTCGACTCAATTATTTGAAAATTGATGATGTGACAGTGATTTTAAGTTTCAGCTTTTCCGAAAATCACTACGGGTGCGATGGTAAGGAATGCCGGCAGTGCGTGGGCCAAAAGGAAACTCTAACGCTTCAAATACGTTTCGCGTTATAGCCGATGGAAATTAAACAAAAAAGTAATCATTTTGACATCCTTTAAAGCATATGTACATCGATGGTAAGATTGATAACTTCTTGCTAACAAAATGTCGACCCAAGGAAGTTATATATTATATTAATATAATAGACACTCAAATTTTATTTCAATATTTATTAATTGTTTTATTACAAACAAATACATGTGTAATACAAAATATAATAATACATGAATCAATCATTATGCGCCATTCTCTTTTTGCCAGTTACTATATTATCGTCGGCACTGCTTATGATGATATACATTCTCATTACCTATTAAATTATCAAATTCATAATTAACTTTATTTTCGTCTTCATTGCTCATGTTATTCTCATACCCATTATTTTTTCATCATCTTCTTTATCATCAGTCTCTAGGTCAATATCCTCAAAAGTAATATTTTTTGAACAATTCTCACATTGACCATCACAGTGTTCACTTTTTTCAAACTCTGAAGAATTATATATTAATAACTTTTGAAAGCAAAAAAATAATGCAAGAGTACTTAGACAGCACTAAATAACAACTTATCTTTTTCTGCAGTTGCCAAAAAAGTATTATCATATATATTTCACTGTGACGTTATATAAAATATCGAGGCTTACTCCGATTTTTTTTGCCGCGTTCTTTAAACCGCGTCGGATAAATTGTGATCGATTTTTGGAACTCTATATATTTCACAGGGACATTTTTGCGAAACTGAAAACTTTCCAGATGAAGTACGAGTATCCAAAAATATCTTCCCTTAGTTTCAGCCCTTAATATTCCTTAGCCGCGACGTTTCGAATTTTAAAAAAAAAAAGTGTTTTTATCAGAAATTGGAAATTATGCATCTAAATCTTATGAGCATGATTAAGAAAATTTTGAGTTCATTAGGAAAAAAGTTATTGCAATTTTTTGATCCAAAAATTTTTTCAATATTTCTCGGCTTAAAAATAATTTTAAAAAAATGTGTCTGAAGTATATTCTTCTTATTTTAAACAATTTGGCAATCAATGCACAGATTGTGGGTTTAACATACTTTTTTGGGTGCATAGTATCTATATTTTTCTCAAATTTCAAAGCTATAATTCGTAAAAAGAAATATAATTTTCCGTAAAATATGCATTAAAGATTTTTTCATACAACTTTTGGTTTCCGAGATAAACTGGAAAAACATAAAAAAGTGACCATTTTTGGGCAGCCGTTTTGTTAGAGTGAAGTTACCAATCTTATCATCGAGGTATATTTTAAAAGATGTCAAAATGAACACTTTACAACAATAAAATCATAGGTCGAATTTTTCCCTGATTAAACTTTAATGTCCATGGGCTGTTAAGACTTGTGTTTTCTTAGTTATGAGAAAAAATAATTCCTTAAATTATTTGTACAAATTTTTTGGTGATTTTTTCAATATATTTTTTTATATCAGAAAATAGCAGTTAAGCTACCGAAATGCCTAATTTATTTTTAAAAGGATGATTTTTGCATTTATCGTTGTGAACAGCAACGTTCTTAATCTAATTTTTATAGTATTTTTCCTTTATATTCACAACAACAAGGTATGTTTTACGTTAATTGAGATTAATTATCTTACTACGTGTTTCTTAATCAACTATCTTTAGATTAACTTGAGTCTAAAAAGGGAGAACCTTGAAGACCACGCTGAATAAATTAATTAGAGTAATTTGTCTAAATCTTATTAGTTTTGAAAATTATTCTAAAATTACGTTAAAAGTGTTTATTTTTTTCAGATTCTTCCAAATCTATTCCATACCGCAAGTATTTGGCTGACGTTGGCGTTAGCTGTCCAAAGATATATTTACGTGTGCCATGCTCCGCAAGCAAGGAAATTTTGCACAATGCCAAATGTTTACAAATGTGTCGGATACACTTTGTTGGCGTCAGCTTTACATCAAGCGCCTCGGCTCTTCGATACAGACTACACTTTGGTGAGTTAAATTAAATTATTTTTTGGTAGATTTCAGTTAAAATGACTTTTGTTAAATACTCTTTTAAAGCAAAGTATTTTAAAAATATAATTTGTCTTTCGAAGAAGACAAATTTTTTATAATAATCGATTCCCTTTTCAGGGGTTTCAACAAAAATATCTCAGAATACTTGTACGTATTCGAGTGTTCACTTATAACCAAAAATATATTCGCGTAGGGTATTTAACCTAGAAGCCATACAAAATGTATGGTTTTCAGTACCAAACTCCTTTGTGAACTCAAATTTTTGTAAGGGAACAAACTTTAGTTACGACTTAAAGATATTTTATATTAATTAACTTAAAATACATTCCACGAAACGAAGAAATTCTTTTGGGCCACACTATAAATGAATTCGAACCAGAACAATGCATATCTTACGTTTATTTCAAGATTATTATACATTAAGAAAAATAAATCAGCTAGTAAACTTAAACATAGACTCTGTATATATATATATATATATATATATATATATATATATATATATATATATATATATATATATATATATATATATATACATATATATATATATATATATATATATATATATATACTTAAAACGATTTTTTGAACTATTCATTCTACCATCCGTAAAAACCTACGATATAACATATATATATATATATATATATATATATATATATATATATATATATATAAACATGTTGTCAAGACCATTAAGAGAGCGTTCTTTATAAACTGAGCAAATTTTCCCATTATTAGGGAAGAAAAAAATTTTCAAATGAAATTACTATAATACAATATATTTGTTTGGATAGATGTACAAAGAATTCGTATGATGACTGTTTTTTTATTCACAAGAAAGAACGAGTTAAGTACTTCCAAACCACTAAAAAGAGTGAATAGTTTTTTTATGTAAGATCGTTATTTTCGTTTCTTTCAGTTGTAGAAAACCTAGAATAGTTTTATTAACTTTTTATATAAAAAATAAGATTGAGACGTTCAGAGGCCAATTCGGGAATTAGGCATAGAATGGCTGATGTCTCCGAACGAGCGAACTGAGACTTTCGGAATGAATAGAAAATTACGTGACGCGATTAACCAATGTTAAGAAGGTTTTTATTTTTGTTTATTCATTTATTTTGGGGAAGTTAAGGAAATATCCTGTTTTATTTCACTTAGGAAAAGGGCGACTCTTGTACTGTTTTTTTTTTTCTATTTAAATAGCTGTTTATCGTGTTTTATTCCTTTCTTGATTAATACTTTAGAAAGCATATTATTTGCAAAATTGGGTTTGTTACGTTTTTATTAATAGCACGGCCAAAAAGAGCAATTATTTTAGTTATTTTGGAATTATTAAGCATCATTAATTATAAATTTCTCCGTTTTTTTATTTAATTTTGTTAATAAATTTTAGTGTTTTGATAAACCTGCTTTGTTTAATTTTATCAAAACGTTTACGCGATTAAACTAGCGGGCGCACTGATTAATAGCTTGAAAACAAGAGACGTAATCTGTACAGCTAGATAGTGGCCTTACCTGAGTCCTGAAGTCCTGAGTTTTGGTATTGATAAACCCTAAATAACCTGTAATTGTTTAATACTAAAACTGCAAGAGCCAAGAGGAACGACCAGACTTCCAGAGTGCCTATATCACTGTAATATTTATATATATATATATATATATATATATATATATATATATATATATATATAAAGTTTTTAGAATGGCTACTAACTAATATGAGACAGCAGGAAATCGTGAGTGAAACGGGTACCAAAATATACCCTCTGCAGGAGTCTGCTATCAAATACTGTCACATTTTTACTCGCAAAATTTTTCACTCCAACCAAAAAAATAATGATTAAAAAATGTGCTTTTAGCTCTTTTTTTAATTTAAAAGCTTATAGAATAGGAATAATAATAATTATGATTTTGGTATTGGTGCTATAGAGGATTCAATTGCAAAGAAAATTAGCTTTGATTCACTAAAATTAGTGTGGGAAATATCGTGCCCATCAGTTAAAGGAAACAGTTTATAGAAACACATATTTAAAGTTTAAGGTAAAGTTTTTGCAACTACAACTATTCAGTCAATAATACCGGAGCCATAAAGAACTACAATATCTCTAACCGCTTTCAAGCAAAAAAAAAAAGAGCAATTTCCCAAATTATAAGAAGAGAAAAGGGCCAAAAAATTAAAGGAATTTGTTTTTGCTTTTAAATAGATATATACCTTTTTGATGTTATTAAAGGAATATACTGCGTCGAAATTATATTGTTGTAGATTCGGCTAAGGTGTTTCCTTTTTAATACCTATCATTTCTTTTATTATTAATTTCTGATAATTTTTGTCTCTATCAACTCTTATGGCATCTTCGAAGTTAAAAAAGTGCTTTTCATTCTTTCATTTCATGTTTTGTCAATGTTGTAGTAGCTTTTTTTATATATATTTATATCCATTTAGAGGATTTTTTAATAACTGGCTTGTCATTCCTATATATTTTTTCGGGCTCTTTGCACAGTGAACTCAATATATAATATTGGGAATTTTCATAGTTGGTGTTTTGCTGTTTAATTTGGTAAAATTGTGTTTAGTTTGTTGTAACCCTTGTGGCATGCAACAATATCGTGTTTTTAAAAATGTATTTTAATTTTTCTGAAAGATCTATTGTCTAAGGTAATGCAATGTATCGTTTTTATGTTTCCTGTTGTATATCCTCCTTTTTTTGGTTATTAGCTTGTTATAATGTTTATATATTCTTTTCATATTCTCACGTCTAGTTTTGAGATGTGACTAGGGAACGTAGCATTTGGGAATTTGGTCTGCAAAGATTACACTTTAAATAAACTATTTAACTTCGGGTTATATATAAAAATGAGTTTATTCAAAAATAAGCGACATTAAACATTTTGGGCAGTACATCATTATAATTAATTTTTTAACTTACGTTAAGATTATCTTCATCTTGGCACTCTTGACGGGGGTTGTCACTAGAGTTTTACTATTTGTCGACCTGCTCTGGACTGGGACACGCTTGGGATTTTCACTTCACTAACCTTCTGGGCAATTAACTAACTCACAATAGACTGGCTGCTCTGCATCGGATCAACTGACTCTTAAACAGATTGTACCGATTGAACCCTATCCCCAGCATGTCCGTCCTTATTATCCTGTTTTTTTTTCCATCAAGTCAACGAATCGTCTTCTTACAACCTTGGTTCATCATGACCCGGAAAGCGACCTTGTTGACTTGGTGAATTTGCGTGATCGACGACTAATAAATAAACATAATATTTCATAATTAAAAGGTTATAAAATTATAAAAGGTGATGCGAATGTTATTGTTTAAATTTAAAATAAAAAATTAGTAAAATTGGAAAATTCCAATTTATGAAATATTATGTTTTTCCCTATGTGACAATATTAATAATAGTTTTGACGAGATCTGTGGAATTTTTATATTTATATTACATATATTCATAATTAGTTTAGATTTTAAATTATTTTTCGAAGTTGGTCTGAATAAAGACCGAAACGTCACAACAATGAAATAGATATTTTAGTGTGAACCTAATCCCAAGGAAATGTTATGTCGGATATTCTCACGGGTGTGATGTGTAATCGAAGGTTTTCGGATATCTCTTGTACGTGCTCTCATGACTGTAATGCAGCTGACGTTTCGACGAAATCTCATTCACCATTTTCAAAGCTCACTGTACGGCGTCCACTCGATACACGAAGCATGTTACCCAAAGAATAGAGGTCGCATCATTCGGCATCGGTAACAAACCTAACCACAAGCTTTTGTACTTCAAGCAGGTTTCGTACCAACGGTGTCCCCATGAGAACGCTAATGCGTTTTTAAAGCCAACAAATATAAAAAAAAGAGAAAAATTTTATACACTTTTAGTTGAGGTTGTGATACTGAGGAACAAATCATTCATAATCTGTAGATTTATGACGCTTCCTTTGTTGTTTTTTTTTTCTTGTTATTAAAATATACAAATTAAATTATTTGCTCTTCGACATCTAAAACTTACTCACCGATTTTTTAGCAGAAAACTAATTTACTTCATAACTGAAATATTTTTAAACTACAAAAAAACAGACAAAAAACTCACTTTGTATTGTTTATTCATTTTTAATTAACTTTCAGAAAGCAACTTGTGTATTTTCAACAAAATTAATTAAATTTTTGTCAAGAAATTATTGATGGCAGCACTGCAGTGGATTAAAAATTTATAATTACAGTGTGACATTTAAATAAAAAATAATTTTTCCTGGAAAAATTGCCTGAAATTTATTCCATTTACAGGCCTGAAAAATTGATTTGTCAGGAAAATTTTAGCTGAATTTTGTAATAAAGAAACTTTTTTCGAATCTACAATGAACACAAAGAGAAAAATAATGTTTCATTAAAAAAACATAGTTTTTGAACATAATTTTATAATAGATTATGACATCGCTGTGAAAAACATAATTGCAGCCAGTATGAAAATTATTCCAAGGAATTTCGGAAAGTAATGAATAAAAATTGTTTCAGAATAGACGATGTATCTCTAAGTGTGTTTGAAAATCTACCCATGAGTGCTTCGAATGCGACGGCTGTAAGCGTTTTTTTTTTCTATCCTATTTCCTTCATGCTTAAAGACATTTTTGGTTAGATCACTATTTAAGGGTGATAACGCAAACGACTCTTTAAGTTTTTGATCCTTATCGTTGCTTCCTACTTTGTCTAAGATATTGAAAAACTGATAAAAATTAGGTTTTATTCTGGTACTTACCTTATTAATTATCGAGTGAGGCTTTAAAAGTTTAAAAATAAAGGTGATGAAATTTTCAATTTCTTGGGAAAAAAGTTGCACACAGGTTCAGATGAGGGCGAGGTTACTACAGCAGTTTTCTGTAACTTTTCGAAGGCATTTGACTATGTGTGGGTTACTGCTAAAGAAACTTCAAAGCTATAGGGAGTTACAATCAGGCGCGGATCCAAAAGGAGAGAGGGGGGGGCGATCGCTTTGTGTTCAGGAAAATAGACCCGATTTTGCCTCTTATACTATAGTTTATTAAAGAACTAAAGAGAGTAATAAATCATTTTTTACCCTTTTTTTTTCTTCGCAAACTACCTGTATTCTTTAGTCCGATGTCTTTGGCAAAATATGTAAGACACATATATTTTTCATTGGAATGGGTTAGAAATTTTATAATCAAAAATACCGGTCTAAACTAATGAACTATTTGAGTTAGATAACAATAGATATTTGGATGTACGAAGTGTTAAAAAGGATTTTAATCCTTGTCATAGGCGTCGGAAGGTTTATTTTATCACTAAGTATTTATGGCATAAAATATTATTTCGGTAATAAACTTAAAATAAAAAGTTTTTATAATAATATTTTATTCCTTATGATTTGTTAATAATTCACATACATTAGAAAATATAGATAATTTTAACATATTTAACACAAATCACAACTGTATTTTTATTATTTTTAAGTTTGGCATAGGAAACATTTCAGGCACATTCAGACTAAAACGTAGCCTTTTTCCCTTAAAAAATTCTGTTATAATTTAAATACTTACAAAATTTCCATTGTCAAAATTACAAGAAGTTAAACATATAAAAAAAATAAATACATCCATATAATATTAAATTTTTTTGGGGCTATCGGTCATTTTATTATTAATTAAAAATATTTTTAGGATATTTGACGTTCCAGTTTATTTCTTTCTTAAACCATCTGCAGAATTAAAATTTAACACTAAAAATGGTTTCAAATGTAATTAATTTTTATATGTTACAGAAAATTTAAATAATAAAGTGTGTTTACGCTGATAAACAGTACGTATCTAGTTCATAATCAAAGTCGGTGAAACTATTTTCGCTCAAATTAATTATAATTGGTTCCTCTGTCTCACCGATCATGAGATCGAGTTTCCACATTTTCTTTTATTCTTTTATTATATGGATTTTTCTCAATTTTCTGCACTAACTTTATTCAAAAAAATCTTTCAAAAGTTCGGTTAAACTACTAATTTTTTAAGTTGTGTTATTTCTAGCAACTCTACCTTTCACTTGAGAGAGATATTTCTTTCTCCAACGGACATTTACCGGACGATCTATAAAAACAGATTCCCTATCTGGTTTTTTCCAGCAAAAATTAAGTTCTCTGAGCAATTTCCAGAGCTCAGTTCTTTTACTTTCAGGTAAATTCCGATCCTCATTGATTTTAGTTAGAATTTTGTCGACGATTGGGATCTGCTTCTTATAATAAAATGTTTGAACAACTCCTTTTATTGCAGTTTACATCTCTTCTTCCAACGAGGTTTTTCGTCTGCCTGTGGTCGAATGTAGCTTGGGAGTACTAACAATTCTAGTCGTTTTTTTCTCCTTCAGTTTCCGGGCATAGTAGATTTTCCAACTCCTGTCATGTTGGAACACATCTCAACAGAGCTTTTAACATTATTATCTAGATATTGATATCTTATGGCAGCATAAACATTCATCGTGATAAGTTTTTCGTTGAGGTAAAAATGCCCTGGTTTAACGATTGTGGAATAAATATAGATGTGGAAGCCATATCTTTTGGGTATCTCACTAATCTCAAATAATATATAAAAACAAGCGCAAACAAGATAAATCACTACTGTAATCACTGTAAGGTGTACTTTGCTCATTGACAGAAATTAAATTGATCTATCAGAAATTTTATTGTTGCAGTAAATTTATAAAAGCTTATAATATTTAAATATAGTTAAATATAATTAGATTTACGGCAGTCCTCAGATACCTGCGTCACTGGAGCAGGTACGTTGGAGGTTTCAATAACAGTTTTATTACTCTCTCTAGTTCTTAAATATGGTATAGAAATGTGTATGCTTGCGATCGCCCCTCCCCTTCTCAAGAGCTTTGAGTTCAGGAAAATAGAACCGATTCTGCATTATATATATATATATATATATATATATATATATATATATATATATATATATATGTTTATGCGGCTTTCACGTGGTACAGGTGGGCCATCATCTCGATGGTGGTGGAATTGCCTTTTATAACAATTTATTCTAACTGTGTAACCTCTAACACAGAAAGGATATGATGGAGAGGAGTTTGCATTTACTGTTCGCATTTTACTTCATATATATATATATATATATATATATATATATATATATATATATATATATATATATATATATATATATGTATGCTGCTGGCACTCCCTCCTCCCGTTGACAACTTGTTTTTCTTTCGATAGGCCCCACCCAAGAGCTTTGAATTCGGGAAAATATACCCGATTCTGTCTCTTATACTAGGAATCGCCGCTAAAATGCATGGTTACATAATTTTATTGTTATATCGTAAAACAGCTAAGTTGTCTGGTCGAATATCTATGGATATTATAGAAATAGTTCAGTGATATTTTAACATAATTGATTGGAGAGTAAAGCACTCGTGAGGTTTTTGGGTATTCATATTGACGCACAGCTTAAATTTTGTGTTCATATTCTAACACTATATGTTATGCTTTTAGGTTGTTAAGCAGTAATGTAATAGCATTCTAAGATAAACAGTATAGGAATGTTCCGAATGTAAAAGAATTTACGATTTACGGCTACCTAATATTAAAGTATATTCAGATTAAAAATTCTATTATTTATGGGAGTCTTAAGATTTACAATCATTTGCCAATGAAATCTAAAAGTATTAAAAGCAATAAAAATTTTATAAGTTTTGAAGAATAAAGCATTTCATAGCTTAAGTGACCTACTTAAAGTATGTTCTTTTTGTGATAATTCAATTTTTGTCAGTTGGAATATTTTAGAATTTTAAAAACTAAATCATTTGGTTTAATAGTTTATGATATTTAGGTAGTTTAAGGTAAAGATTATAACTAATAGACTTACAAACAAATTTGACTCCTATCAACCTCCAGAACAAGCCAAGTTTCGAAAGGGCTTTAGTATAACAGAGCAGATATAGAGCATCAAATTACTAATTAAAAAATGCACCGCATATAATATTCAAATTCATCTAGCATTTATTGATTATAACAAGGTTTTTGGCTATGGGCCATATTTCAAGCAATGGACAATGCAAGGATTGATTCCAGATACAGAAATCTCCTGAAATATATCCATGAACAGGCCACACTGCAAGTAAAGATAACAGAGGACCTAGAAACACAGAAGATAAATATTGATCGAGGAATGCGACAGGGAGATATGATTTCCCCTAAATCTTTACTTTAACACTGGAAGATGCCTTTAAGCAACTGAACTGGGAACATAAGTACATTAGCATCGATGGTAGATATCTCAACCATTTATGTTTCGCGGATGACGTGGTATTAATAAGAGAAGATCAGACAATTTACAGGAAATGCTCTCTGAGTTGAAAAATGCTTCAGAGAATGTCCGATTAAGCATGAACTTAGCAAAAACCAAAATAATGTCTCCAGAAGATACGCCACTTTATGTAGGAAACAACGAAGTACAAAGAGTCGAGGAATATGGGTATTTAGGCCATCTAATTAGATTTGGGAAAGAAAACCAAGAAGCGGAAATAAATAGAAGAATTAGAATGTCATGGGAGGCTGGTGGAAGATTGGGATACTCTTAAAAACCCCGACATTCCCATTAATTCGAAAAGAAGAGTATTTGACTAGTGCGTTCTCCCAATAATGACCTTTGGAATGGAAACAACCACATTAACAATTAAAACAGCCAATATCAGGATTATGCTGAGAATATCATTACGTGACCGAATAAGGAACGAAGAAGTAAGATGACGCACGAAAGTGGAGGATGTGATAAAACGGATTGCTACTTTGAAATGGACCTAGGTACGACACGTCGCTAGGTCAGACTATACAAAGTGGACAAAACATATATTGCAATGGAGACCTAGGTCGTCAAAAAGAAGCATCGGAAGATCCCCAAAAAGATGAATAAACGACATAAAGAAAGCAGGTAGAAACTGGCACCGGATTGCAGAAAATCGGGGAGAGAGGAGAGGGCGAGAGAGGGGGAGGAAGAGGGGAAAGAGAGATATAGATACAGAAATGGGGAGGGGAGGGGAGAGAGAAGGAGAGGGGGAGAGTGGTAGATGGGGAGGGAGAGGGAGAGTGAGAGAGAGGCACAGAGAGAGAGGGTAAATTTTATCTTTTATTATGTTCTTGGGCGTTGCATTATAGCTATTAAGTCTTTCATGAATGTTTTTTCACAAATTGTTTGAAATATTATAATAAATATTTTTTCATTAAACCATAATTTGTATTGAAAAAAATCAAGTGATTTAAAATGTGATTTTAATAATGATTTATTCATTTCATTGAAATCAACCCAACACTGGTTATCATCGAAAAGTTCTTCAATTTACTCTTTCCATCTCTTGAGTTGGTCTTCAGTTCCCACAATTATTTCGTTGTTTTTGTCTCTTAGAACTATTGTTGGAGCTTTTTGGAATTAGTTGTTTATTTCGTTTAATTTTTTATATTAGATATTGAATTTATTATCAAAGATAGTGGTACGGTATTCATTTTAGTTTCCTACTTTTAACGAAACGGAAGATTCCGGTGTCAAATTGGTCATGGCTCTCTTAATTTCTACAGGATGATTTTGAAAATCTTCGTTTTTATTCACATCTCGTATTTTCGTTATGCGTTATTTTATCAAAAAGGTAAAAACTAATTTTTCTAGAGTTTTTTACTACATTTCAGTGACGCAGTCAGTTTTTTTTTTTAAGTTTGATTTTTGATATATTAACCAAACTTATGGTTTTTTTAATTGGACACCCTGTATATTATTTTAGATGTTGATTATTTGAAAAACAAGGTCATAATTCGATATTTTCAATAATTTACTTTATTTATAACAGTAGGACATCGCCAATATATAAGAAACAAAAGGAAGATGTCCACAACTTCACAAATTTGTCAGATTTTTATTATTTATGAAATATTTTTGTTACGAAGGTGTTTTTAATTTACTTTTTATTTATTTTACATGTATAATGGCCGTTTATGATAATTATGAAAAGTATGATATGTTAATATGTTTTATACAAAATCTCCAACAAGCTTCTGAATTATATTTCAATGGGTAATGTATTTGGAGCGGTATCATTAGGATAACTTCTCATGTATTTTAAAAAGAAATCTAGTTGAACACAGATCTTTTATTCAGCCTCGTCCCAAAACATACGTCCTCGAAGACAGGGAGAGAAAAGAAACAAATATGTTACTTTATGCAGCAGCAACAACTTCATCATTCTGTAGAAAAATAGAAGAAAAAATTGGTGTAGCAAAATCTGACGCTGAAAAAATTTCGAAAAAGTATAAATATCATCCATATAAATTTAAAAAAATGCAACATTTACACCCCGGAGATGTTGAGCGCCGAGTACCATATTGTCAATGGTATTTACAACAATCCGCACCAACGAATCTTTTGGCAGATTTATCATCTTGTCTGACGAATATTATTTTTCAAGTGCGGAAATTTTTAATCATCACAATACGAGGCATTCGTCTGCAGAAAATCACCATTTAATTTTCGAAAGGGCATAACAAGGGCGCTTCGGGTTTGGTGTCTCGTGTTTTATTTTGGGCCGACGCATAGCCCACAGGATGTATGAAGGGGGTCTCACATCACGTAGATACCTAGAAATCCTTGAGTAAATTATTCCAAACTTACTTGAGAATATTCCATTGGCCCATTTCAATTCCATTTATCTTCAACAAGACGGCGCACTAACGAGCATTTGGCCTCAAAAACTGGACAAAATTAATAACGTCGTTGTTTTTGACCTTAGACGTGTCAAAATCAGTATCCGGGGATTTTTTAGGGCGCTAAGTTGATTTGTTTACTAATCGGGTGAAGGGGGGCTGACTTAGAGTGGGGAGGGGGAGGGAAGTAATATAAAAAAAAGTAATAGTTATCGTTTTATATGTTTTTAGGTGCTCCGATTTCATTTCTGACATTATTTTACCAATCGGGATAACGGGCGCTGACTTAGGGTGGGAGGGGGAGGTAAGTAATATTAAAAAAACGTAATGGGTATCGTTTTATATGTTGACTTAGGGTAATTGTACGTTTTCCCATAAAAAGTTTTCTACCGACTTTATTAATGGTTGTCAAATAAAAAATTTGAACATATTTTGACAAAAACTGTTTGCGATCAAAATTGGGTTAAATGGATTCTGTTTAATTTTTTAATAATCTCTAAACAATCATAAATTATTTAACTGTGCAAAATTCTAAGAAAAACAATTAACATCATACAATTCGCTGCCTGTTAATCCTATTTATTTTTTATTGCTAATAGAAGTGTGTGAATTTATGCACGATTTGCTACCTGATTGTTTATTCGTCCTTTAAAGTTATAACATTTCTTATAAGAGCATAGACACATTTGTATATATGAATTAAAATATATAAGGTTTTTTTATTTAACTTTTACATATGTATGTACATTTACACGCTTCCATTAGCCATCAAAAAATAAATACGATCATCATCATAATTGTGTTGACAGTAGGTAGCAAATCAATTATTGTATGCTTTGAAAAATCGTTCTTTTATTTAAAAGGATACCAATAAAATGGACATCGAACTACAACGATAAAAACTATAAAAAGTGTATGGATTTTAAGTGCAAGAATTGGAAATCTCAAAAAGATTTTTGTTGTTGTTTGTGTAAAGGGTGACAAAATGAAATCATAGATTTTGATAAGGGTCTCGATTCGCTTGCCACGATTTGAGCATATTGTCTCAAAAACCGGACAAAATTATTTTAACCTATTTTTTTATGGAAAATTAATAAAAATGCATGAGTGAATTTAGTTAACGTGTTATTTGATAAGAATAAGGACACAATCATTAAAAAACACATAATATCAATAAATAATACAAATTGGCTCAATCCGATTCATCAGATTGATTGATTCCAGCAGTTTCCTCTTCAACTGTTAATATATTCAGTTCTTCGGGCTCTAACAATTCTAAAGTTTCACTCAGGAAGGATGGGCTTTTGCTATGTTTGCGTTTCCATGTAGAACTTATGAAGGGGTCTGACGTGAGAAACAGCCTATTGATTGCAGTGCAACCTTGAAAATGTTCTTGAAAAATGTTCTCGGTATGAACGGTAGTGCTTATTTCGAGCTTCTGCAGCCTCTTTCGATAGCTGGCCTATAGGCAATATGGCATATTTTATTACTGATGCTCCATGCATTAGGATTTTGTGTAAAGTAGGGGTCATTGGATGCCAACCGTAGAGATCTACATACAAACTTGCTGTATTTTTTGGAGTTCTTTTGTATTTCGTCGTTTACTACGATCATGTAATTCTTGAAATTGCTTCCTTGGGCGTCCCGTAGAATTCGTGGCCCAGCTATGTACTGCTATTGACGTATTGAGCTATTTCTCGTTTTTTTTTCAAAAATCTTTCTTCAATATAGTTAGATGTTATCCATCTCTTCTTCAAATCACTATTAAAATGTTTTAAATCGTGACTTAAGGTACGGTACTCGTTTTGGGGACATTTCATCATTTCGCGGAGCTTATGTTCCATAAATGATACCTTATCTTCAAGTGTTCTGGACGTGCTTTGTTTAAAAAGCATGTATAGCATGTTTTGATATACCTCAATAACATTTGATGTCAAATCTGTACCTATAGGAAAAAAATATGTATGTAAGTAAAAATAACCAAGATTATTGCAAAAAAAAACTATGGAACTCAAAGCGGTCTTTTTAAGAGATGGAAACATGTGTAAATGTTTTGACTGTTATGATATGGCTAATGACTACAGTTAATTATAAAAAAAGAATTGTAGCCCGACCTAGCTCGGAACATTTTCAAAAACACTAATTAGTTAAAAAGAAAAACAAAAATATAGAAAATTTACTTGCACATTCTTTTAGGTCCATAAGAATACTAAACAGTCATTATATTTTTAAATAATATATATTAAAATTAAATACATACCTTGTTTTTCAGATTCCATCACAAAAAATTTTTTTTTAATATTCACTTTACAAAATACCAAACACCAAACACAAGTCTAAAAAAATCTATTAAGAACGACTGCGTGCGTATTAAACGAAGCTTAGATTGCAATTAATTATGCGGAGCGTAGCGGCGGGGAAGGGCCACTTTATCATAATTTTATGATAGTACGGTTACTCAGGTATACAAAAAAAATAAGTTCGATGATTACTTGTACAGTTTGCATTTCTCCTTTTTGTCTGGTTTTTGAGGCCAAATGCTCGTTAGTGCGGCGCCTTGAACCAAACTCTCTCGCTGTTAAGGCCATTTCTGCACAATAACTTTCCTCAAAAATGGATAGGTACCAATGGGCCACTGAGATGGCCCTCACGATCTCCCGATCTTTCCATTTTGGATTTTTTGTGTGGAGTTTTATGCAAAATCAAGTATATAAAACACACCATAAATCTATAGCGGAACTTCGTGAGGCAATTGATTTGGCCTTCTAAACTCTTCATAATAGACATATGATTCTATCAAATGTAATTAGAAGAATAACAAAACTGTGCCGATATTGCATTGATGAAAACGTCCATCATTTTGAAAACCATCTTTAAAAAACTCTTTGTTGTTTTTAGTTTCAGTGTTTCTTTTTGTTTTGTTACTTTGATTATACGAAATAATGTTGTTCTTGTTTCATTGCAATCAAATCTCAATATTCTGGTTTCGTAATAACAGTGTTGTTTAAAGTAAAAAATGTAATAATAGTTAAGTGTTTACAATTAAAAATAGAGAAAAATATTAAAATTAACTTTTAGAGTGTCTAATCTTTGGTATAATTATATTGTCAAAATTTTGCATTTTTTGCTGATAAATTGGCCATGGCCCAGTATTACAAATAAAGTAAATTTTTGAAAATATTGAATTCTGACCTTGTTTTTCAAAATAAAATAAACACATTATATATTTCTGAAAGGCCTAAATTATACTTAATCAATATCTAAAATAATATACAGGGTGCCCTATTTAAAAAATCATAAATTTGGTTAATATATCAAAAACTAAACTTTTTAGAAAAAATCGACTACGCTACTGAACTCTACATAAAAACTCTATAAAAATCATGTTTTACTTTTTGATGAATTAATGCATAACGGAACTACGAGATATGCCTAAAAAACGAAGATTTTCAAAATCACCCTGTAGATTAAACACTAAGAGAGCCATGACAAATTTGACACTGGAATCTATCGTTTCGTTAAAAAGGTAGGAAACTAATGTGAAAACTCCAATACCCCCTAAAAGTGTCGAAAATGGGACACCTCGTACATTAAACGATCACATTTTTCTTGGAGTAATTCTATTTCACTGCATTTTTGAGATATCCATTTTTCTTTTGCTTCTTTTCTAATGATTTTTTTTATTATTTGTATTTCAAAGGTTGTACTTTACATTTTCTACGTTTTCCCATAAGTTCTAGAATTTCTGGTGTAATTCATTCTTTTTTCTTGTTGTTCTTTTGAAAACAAAAGTATTTAGTATCTGGTATTACATTTAAAAATTCCCTTTTTCTCCTTCAAATCATTAAACGAAAGGTAGACAGTTTATTTCCTATGAATTGCACTCTGGTTCTCAAGCCATACTCATTTCGAGTACTATCAGTGGAACTCTATCGAACCAAGAGCTAAATTCAAGGAAAACAACGGCCTATTTAAAATTTCCATTTCGTGATATGTCGCTAGGATATTACCCTTGCAGACATTTTTGATGCCAGACTATAAAATATCAACAATCAACCCAACTCTGGTTATCATCGAAGAGTTCTTCAGTTTACTCTTTCCATCTACTAAGTTTGCCTTCATTACCCACAATTATTTCGTTGTTTTTGTCTCTTGGAACTGTTATTGGAGCTTTCTGGAATTTGCTGGTTTTCTTTTAATTTTTTATGTACATTAAATACATCACGTTTTTCTTGGAGCAATTCTATTGTTTGTATTTCACAGGTTGTACTTTGCATTTTCTACGGTTTTAAGTAAGGTCTACATTTTCTGGTGGGATTCATTATTTTTTTTTGTTGTTGTTCTGAAAACCCAGAGTATCTACTATCTGGTGTTATATTTAAAAAAGTCTTTTTTTCCTGCAAATAACTGAACGAAAGGTAGATAGTTTATTTCCTGTGAATTACACTCTAGTTCTCTCTCTATATTCGTTTCGACTACTTGCAGACATTTTTGATGCCAGACTATAAAATATTAATAGTCAAGTATAGATGTTGCGTGCATTGAAGGGGCAGATTTATAAGAGTGTTAGATCGAAAGATATTAATAAAAGTTTAAATGTTGCATAGTTTTTCCACAATAAAACCAAATATTAGAGTCTTACCAACTCGTAAATCAAATTATAAAACTTTTAAAGCACTCTTGATTTTGCAACTCGAAAAGTGCCAAGAGAAATCTCGCTGTAAAAAGATAATTAGAATGATTCCTGCATTTGCTGAAGTAAACCAGTTTAAATTTAAAAGTGGCTCTTAATTAATTTACACGACTAACGAGCGATAATTTTTTAAACTCTAGACAGTAATTAAAAGCTGAATTACTCTAATCACAACAAATTGTAATGTTGCTAGTCTAATTATAAATAAATCAACTTTATAAAGACTCTTTTTTATCTTCAAGTTTTTTATATATTTTTCCGATGGAAGCTCAATTTTCTGAAGCTTAGTTATTAAAAATTCCGTTTTAATAGAGGTTTAATTTGAAAAAGAAATAAAAAATGTTTAAGTACGTATAGGACATGCATCTCAATGGATTTTCCTAGCTGTTATTTTCTGTTTTTCGTCCATTGTATTTTGAAATAAAATATTGGTCGAAACAAATTCGATGAAATCGTGAATCCACTAAAAATAGTCCAAGAAGTAGAAGGCCTTTAGATACACATAATCCTGATGTTTGCAGGAAAGTATTAACAATAATTCTGGAAGATTGACATTTAAAAATGTCTTGCTAAGCATTCAATATATATGACAATTCTAAGCGACAACCTAGTTATGAGTAAACTTTCAGAAAAATGGGGTCCATTCATTAAGAAGCTGTATCATATTACAGGAATCTACAATTATTTCTTTTCCCTTGGTAATTATTTAGAATAATTAAAATGTAGAAAAATAGTGGTCTTATTGATTGAGCCTTGATTTATCAAAGATTCCCTATTTTTTTTTTAGAAAACCCGGAGAAGCACCATTCACTTTCGAATTTATTATTGATAATACTGAACCAATTCCGTTCAAAATTTGGCGGTGATAATAGTCAAAAATAAAATGCTTTCTCCGTGATATATATTAATCTAGAATTCAAAGAACTGTACAGGGTGAGTCAACGATTGGATGAAGTAGGTTTGTGCCTTTTCGGTGAAATTAACAAAGAAACTATATTTATTGTTTGATACAGTTTATTTTTACGCAGATTTTAAAAATATTTAGGACTCTACAGGGTGAGCCAAAAAACTAGGACAGCATAAAGTTGTATTTTTTTTAATAGAATACCCTATATACGAATCGTATTTTTGATTTAGCTTATAATTTCAAATCTTTTTTATTAAGGGTTTGCTATAACAAAACTTTATAGTTTCTGAGATAATTAAGTTTAAAGAAAAAAAGTCACATTTTCAAGTATCAATTCAATCCTAAATAACGTTTTCAATTTAGTGACAAATATATTCAAATTTGGAATTTAGCAAGGCTAAGGACAAGTTAACATAATTTTTACCTAATATTTGCAATAAAAGCTACAGGGTGTTGAACACATCGGCTCAAATTTGAACAAGTTTAAATGAATAAATATTTTTTTTTTTAAATGGTACACCCTGTATATTTTCATGTTATTTAATATAGTAATAAAAACCCTAAAAGTTTTGTTCAATATATTCTATACCTATTTATAATAGTTTTTGAGATATTTCAGTTTTTCTTATTTTCCATACTTTTTTACAGAAAGTCTTCATTATCATAGTAGCCATGGCAAAAACAATGTAAAAGAACATTTTTCTGTGTGTCAAATTTATAACCGCAATCGCTTCTTTTGGTTTTTATGTAGTGTAGTTTGGTTTTTTTTTGCATTCATCTTATATTGTAAAATATTTATAAGATATTTCAGTTTTTCTTATTTTCCATACTTTTTTACAGAAATAGTCTTCATTATCATAGTAGCCATGTAAAATAATAAAAAGAAACTACAGAAACAAACAGAATATGATTAAATATGATGAAATACATTATTCGTTATATTACAACGGCAATAGTTTAATTAAACATAATGTGAAAAAATTAACACAACAATAACGACAAGGCAAATACATATTTACTTTTATACTAAATTGAAACAAAAAATTACCTATTAAATACTGAGATTAATTATTTCTTTTTAATAAGTGTTTGAATAAACGACCCTCTTGTGCAATGCACAAATTTAGTCTTTTTTGCAGATTTTCTCGGACCCTGGACAAAATTAGTGGCGTTATTGTTCTACAGGTATCCCTAATCCTGTTTCGCATATCTTCCACTGTTGTTGGTGGATTAACATACACCTTATTTTTAATATAACCCCATAGGAAGAAATCTAATGGGGTGATGTCGCAAGACCTTGGTGGCCACTCAATGAAACTCTCACGTCCAATCCATTTTTGCGGATATCGTTGGTCCAAAAACGCACGAACTTCACGATGGTAATGCGGAGGCGCACCATCGTGCTGGAACCACATACTGTCGAGCTCATCCCTATCGAGACCTTGAAGCAGTTGGGGTAGTTCTTCTTGTAGAAAGTTCAGGTAACTATGGCCATTTAGTGGTTCATTAAAAAAGTGGGGTCCAATAATTCGATTATGATGAATACCACACCAAACATTTAATGACCAGTGGTTTTGATGTTGCACCTCTCTAATCCAAAATGGGTTTTCTGTGGCATAATAATGCTTGTTGCATCTATTTACGGCACCGTTACTTCTAAAAGTAGCTTCATTACTAAACATTACCCTTGCATAATAAATTTGGATTTAATTGAATCTCCGCATTTATTGTACGACAAAAGTTTACACGACTTTCAAAATCCTATCCATGCAATTCTTGGTGTAATTCCATGTGATATGGATGATACCTATATTTCTTGGTAGTACGATTAGCGGTGGATTGTGATGTTTCACATAATGCTGCTAACTGACGGCTACCAATATAAGGATTTTCCTGAACATTTAACAATACTTGTAGTTCTTTTTCTTCATTAGTTACTAGTTTGTTGACCACTTTACGTTTTGGATAATCAACAGTACCAGAACAATCAAATCTTTACATTAAGTTTTGAAAAGTATGGGTATTAGGCTGGCGTCGATCAGGATACTTCATTTTGTAAATTCTTTGAGCAAGAAGGCAATTTTTTTGTGCCTCTCCTATTGTATAAATCATATCTATTAACTCATTCTTTGGAAAATTCATTTTACAATATAAGATGAATGCAAAAAAAACCAAACTACACTACATAAAAACCAAAAGAAGCAATTGCGGTTATAAATTTGACACACAGAAAAATGTTCTTTTACATTGTTTTTTGCCATGGCTACTATGATAATGAAGACTATTTCTGTAAAAAAGTATGGAAAATAAGAAAAACTGAAATATCTCAAAAACTATTATAAATAGGTATAGGATATATTGAACAAAACTTTTAGGGTTTTTATTACTCTATTAAATAACATGAAAATATACAGGGCGTACCATTTAAAAAAAAGATATTTATTCATTTAAACTTGTTCAAATTTGAGCCGATGTGTTCAACACCCTGTAGCTTTTATTGCAAATATTAGGTAAAAATTATGTTAACTTGTCCTTGGCCTTGCTAAATTCCAAATTTGAATATATTTGTCACAAAATTGAAAACGTTATTTTGGATTGAATTGATGCTTGAAAATGTTCTTTAAACTTAATTGTCTCAGAAACTATAAAGTTTTGTTATAGTAGACCCTTAATAAAAAAGATTTAAAATTATACGCTAAATCGAAAATATGATTCGTATATAGGGTGTTCTATTTAAAAAAATACAACTTTATGCTGTCCTAGTTTTTTGGCTCACCCTGTAGAGTCCTAAATATTTTTAAAATCTGCGTAAAAATAAACTGTATCAAACAATAAATATAGTTTCTTTGTTAATTTCACCGAAAAGGTACAAACCTACTTCATCCAATCGTTGACTCACCCTGTATATGTATTTTGCCGCTTTGCGAAACAATTATTATCAAGGAAGGAAGATTTTAAATTTGAGCTTAGAACTTTTGCAGTAAAGAAAAACGAAAGTAATTTTTTATTCATAATTGTATATTTTTATAATTAATTGACGTAATTCAGTTTTCTCTTTTGACTAAGCTCATAAACTTTCAGAAAAAAATTTAAAAATAGAAACATTTTCAATATTAGGAAAATGGCAGCCGTTTTTCGAAAAAAACACACGCAATTTTCTCCAAAACTATATTTTTTTGATTATCTTTTTTTTGAAAGTTCCTTGTTATACGCTTCTTCAATTGCAATTATTTTCATGGTACTAAAATGCAGTGGGATATACAATAATTTTTTTTCTTTTTCAATGACCGATTCCATTTCAAATCATACAATAAGATATTTTCAAAAAAAAAATTGCTTTCTCTGTTAAATATATCATTATAGAAAGCATGATTTTGAATGAAATCGATCATAGTATACATTTTGTGTAATATATTTCGTTTCTTCTTGCTCAAATTTTAGCAATAAAATTAAAAAAAAAACTTGTATTTCTAACGAAAAAGCAAAAATAAAATTCACCATTTAGGCTGATGCCGGATATTTTCATATAGTTAACTTTTATTAATAAGGATGAAGGCCCAGATATAACCAAAGAGGAAGTAATGTATGCACTAAGAAGAATGAGGAATGGAAAGGCTCCGGGTCCAGACGAACTACCGATGGAAGTCCTCAAGCTCATAGAGGAAGAGTCGATTTATGCATTAGTGGAGCTTTTTAATCATATCTACAAAACAGGAATAATACCACAGGAATGGCTTTTATCCCCATTTGTAACTATTCCAAAAAAGGGAAAAGCAAAACAATGCACCGACTATCGCACAATAAGCCTGATGAATCACATACTGAAAACATTTCTAAAAGTTATACACACTAGAATATATAAAAAACTGGAAATAGATATTAGCGATACCCAATTTGGATTTCGAAATGGACTCGGAACGAGAGAAGCGTTATTTGCACTGAATGTCATGTCTCAAAGATGCCTTGATATAAATCAGGATGTATATATGTGCTTCATAGACTACAATAAGGCCTTTGACAAAGTGAGACATGATCACCTTATCAGTCTATTGACGGAAGAGAACCTCGATAAAAGAGACATCAGAATTATATCGAATATTTATTACAATCAGAAAGCAGTAGTGCGAGTGGAGCATGAGACGACTGAAGAAGTCGAAATAAAAAGAGGAGTGAGACAAGGGTGTATACTTTCACCGACCTTGTTCAATCTTTACTCTGAGGACATAATGAATAGAGCACTTATTGACCAATTCGTTGGTATTAAAATAAATGGAATTTTAATAAACAACCTCAGATACGCCGATGACACAGTACTTATCGCAGAAACACTCGAGGATCTCCAGACCTTAGTCAATAGAGTAGCAACAGTCAGTGAAGAATATGGACTGTCACTAAACATAAGAAAAACAAAATGCATGTTAATATCCAAATCAACCCAAAATGTCCCAGATATACGCATACAGGGTCAAAATATAGAACACGTCAGAAAATACAACTATTTAGGCACCGTCATCAATGAAAACAACGATAGCTCTTAAGAAATCAAAATCCGGATAGAGAAAGCAAGAGCCGTATTCACGAAAATGAAGAGAGTGTTCTGTGGCAGAGACCTGAGTCTTGAATTAAAGGTTCGTCTAGCAAGATGTTACGTACTGTCAGTTTTGTTTTATGGAATGGAGGCATGGGCTCTTAAAAAGATCGATATTAACAAGTTGGAAGCCTTTGAATTGTGGATGTACCGCAGAATGTTAAGAATATCATGGATGGAGAAAATTACAAACGCTGAAGTACTGAGGAGAATGAATAAAGAAAAAGAGATCATACTTACAATTAAAAAACGAAAATTACGATACCTGGGACACGTTACGAGAGGAGAAAGATATCAAGTACTGAGAACTATTATGCAGGGAAAAATTATGGGAAAGAGATCTGTAGGAAGAAGACGAAACTCTGGGTTAAAAAATCTAAGAGAATGGTATAATTGCAGCAATAACCAGCTGTTTAGGTCAGCAGTCTCGAAAATACGTATAGCTCTGATGATCGCCAACCTTCGGAACGAAGACGGCACCTAAAGAAGAAGAAGAATAAGTATCAAATTTATTCATCTTAGTCAAGAGGAAAATTAAGATTATTTTAAATTAAAGCTTGAAGGTGCTAAAAAAAAATAGTAGTAAAAAACAAGTTAGTCAATTAAAGAAAAAGGATGGAAAACTCATTAACAGGAGAAAAAAAATTACTAATCTAATACAACGGAAGATAGATCAAACGCTGAGAGACCACCAGCTCTAATTAAAAAAAAATACTAAATGTAGGGTTTAAAGAAATACCAAAAATAGAAACTGACGAAATCAAGTAAGCGATATCAAAAATAAAAGTACATCGAGCACCTGTAGAAGATGGCATTATCTTGGAACGTTCAATAAATATATCAAAGAAATGAAAATACCTAAAATCTGGAACAATGCAATTATTATTTTCCCAATACTTAAAAAAGGGATAAAACACAATTACAAAATTTTAAACCAATAGGTCTAATGCACAAAGCTTACATGCTAATACCAAAATTCAAAACAAACACAAAAAACAAATTCTAATTTTAATCAAACACCAAAATAAGGAGGATTTGGGAAATAATTCAATACGCTAGATTAAATACAATCAATACGAAATATAATAGAGAAAACACATGAATACAAAATGGATCTATATTTAACATTTATGTATTATAATAAAGCTTTTCATTCTGTAAAGGCAAACCTTTTAGAGAACATATATAAAAAGTCCTCAAGCACAATTCAACTACATACAAAATCAATAACAATAAAAATGACCAGATGTATCCGACAAGAGATACGATATCACCTAAACTCTTACGCTGGCCATGGGGAACATCTTCAGAAACTTATAGTAGCTAGAACGAGGTATACATATAGAAGGAGAAAAACCATATCTCCTAAACTCTTCGCGTTGGCCATGGGGACATCTTCAAAAACTTATAGTGGTAAGAACGAGTTATAAATATAGAAGAAAAAAAATTAACAAATTTTAATTACGCAGACGATATAGTTACTAAAAAAATATAAAGAGGTAAGCTTAACAATAGATATAAACAAAAATTATAAAGAAGGTGAAGGAAAAAGATTAACAATATAATATCATAAAAATCTTTGGAAAATTGTAGAATAATATACAGATATTCAAAACTTTTAAAGAACATATATAAAGAGTCCACAAGTACAATTAAACTACACACAAACTAAAGAACAATAAAAATGAATGTTATCCGACAAGGAGATACCATATCTCCTAAATTCTTACGCTGGCCAAGGGGAACATCTTATAGTGGCAAGCAAGAGGTAAAATTTAGAAGAAAATAAACTAAAAGTCTTAAGTAAGCAGACGATATAATTCCATTTGCGAGTAATATTACCAAACCAAAGTAAATTTTTGAAAAGTTACTAAAAAGATCTAAAGAGGTAAGCTTAACGATAAATATAAATAAAAATTATACACAAGGTGAAGGAAAAAGATTAACAACATATTATAAAAACTGGCGATAAGGATCGATAAAGAAATGCAGTGCTTAATATAAAAATCTACCTGGCATAGACCGTATTCCACAAACTGAACTAAATCCTTAGACAAAAAAGTAAACATCTCACTACTAATATGAAAATTATTAGATTAATGCTCAATTTCGATATTAATCTATGTAGTGGCAACTTTGGCTTTAACCAAAAAGTATTCCATAAACTGCAGGTAACTCAGAGAAAGGTGTATATCCATTTATAGAAAAACTAGTGAATAGCTATGGGGACAAACAAAAATAGGAAATATTATACAAACAACAACAAGAGCAAAATGGAAATAGGCAAGACACGTGGCCAAGATGGACGTCAACAAGTGTATACGTAAAACAACTGAATTGAAACCATTAATGTGGAAAAGGAAATTTGAACGACCCCTGACGCGTTGGGACGAAGATATCGGGAAAAAGCCAAAAAAATGAACGACAAAAACTCTAGATAGGCATATATCCACTTGTAGATGAGAAATGCCGCATAAAAAGAGAAAGAGAGGGAGTTTTAGTCAGTTCAGGTTAATTTAGGTAGTTTTGCCAACTAAAATCAAACTATATTAAATCAAAAATATTATTGTTCAACCAAGATTACTTGGAGGCAGGACAATGACTGCGCGAGAAGGAAGCTAAAAAGGGTCTAAATTTCTCGGAAAATGGGTGTTAGTATTAATTATGGCTGTAAACAAGGCTTAATTTAAAAATACAAGGAAAGTGTAAGAGTAAGAAACTATAAGGCTAAGATGTATAAAAATTAATCGTAAAAATGGTTTTCGGCCCATTTTCTTTAAAACTGCGCATTTTACAGATATTATGTTTATACAATGGCAACAGAGCAATTATCTGCCTGACAAATGTATTCAGCGATTTTCTTTGTAAGGTTTTTAGTCCTCTTCCTTCATTTTTCCGATTTAAAAAATGCAAATTTAGGGAATTTAATATAATATAGAAGCTTTTATAAACGTGAAATTTGTGGATATAACAAAACTTTATCGATTTAGTGGAAAGAATAAACACAGAAGTAAAAAGCGCTTTTCTGTATGTTACCGAAAAAATAAGGAAAAACTGTAAGAAACGAAGACCCGAGTTGTCTTCTGGAATTTCCAACTATGGGGTAAGTATACAAATTTTCAAGAGAAAACGTAATATTTCTAGATTTCCCTTAATCTAAACAATAATCTAGAAAACTGCAGGGATCTTGAACTTCTAGGAATATCTGTCATGAAGGCTAATGTCAACAACATTAATTTAGGTGGAGTTGTGACACAGAAAAAGTGATTTGTATTACTAACGCCACAGTCTAGAACCTCAAATGTCCCTGATGGGATTTAATTTTTAAAGTATCACTTTTCTGCTTCAAAAAGTCAAAAATTATTTGTATAAATAATATTTTTACGAAAATTAATTTCGTTATGATGTCTTTCAAGCTCCCTCTAGACTTCACAAAGTATTACAAGTGCTAACATAATTAGTTACAAGTAGAATTCTATAGCAATAACAAGAGCCGAACCCAATGAGAAAACTAATTGATTTTCCGTAATTTGACATCGGAAGTAGATTAAACAGACGCTGAAAAAGACGCGAAAAAAATATAATTGCTTTTATGGGACGCATTTAGTTTTAATTAGGCGAGTGAGATTAAAATTGGCAATGATTTGATCAATTTTGTTTAATTAGGTGTATTTTAATTAAAATACATCTCTACTAAAATTAAATTTTTGCAGAAAATATATGAAGAACAGCAATTTTTTATATATTAATTCAAAGTTACAATTTGAGAAAATGGGACAAAGGAATAGGTCATTGACTCAGCAATGCTGTTAAATAATTATTCAGTTTTAACTGTTAATAAATTGAAAATAGTTACATTTAAGTATAGGACATGTAATAAAAAAATGTCTAAAAGTGAACAAAAAAGTGAGGGTCACTATTTATCAAATCAAAGTTAATTTTAGCACATAATTTTTCTAGTCATCCTGTATGATTTATTGTACTGGAAAAATTCGTACTAAAAAAATATAATCGACTTATCTGAACAATATTTCAAATAAACCAGCATTTTTTGAATAATGAATTTTTTCCAGTTTTCGTTCTCAATATACAGTATGTGCTACGACGAATTGCCGCGGTTGATTTCTCGGAAAATACACCATAGAGGATTTTCAAAATTTGGCAGTTTACTGAAGTCAATTCGGCTAAAATACAAGAGGCTGATACCTTCTTGTTTATTTTAATTGGAAGACCCTATATAATATTTTATTTTTAGATTCTACGCCAAATTAAAGACATATGTATTTCATGTTTTTAATATATTTTCAAAATTATGTCAAACTGGCGTTTGCAGTTTTATTTATTTATTTGTTCATTTAAATAAGCACTTAACATTTTTAAAATCCATTTACATAGTACTTCAGTAGTAATTTTAAAAATTGTATGATAAAAAAAATATATTATTCATTTATAAGAATCTATGTAAAATTGCTTTAAAAGCACTAAGACTATTCATAAGCAAATCACATTCAAGCTGCACTGTATTATATAAGCTACAAGTTTTAAAAAGGGATGAATTAAGAGCAATATTGGAGTTTACATATGGCAAATTAAATAAATTTGGATTGCTCGTACTATACTTTGACACATTAAAGTTTAATGATGCCATTAACTCCCTATTTTCAGTAAAACCCCGTAATACTAATAATATAGCAAGTCAGCAATTTTTCTTCTTTTTTCTAATGTGTTCATATCATATTTTTCCGGCAAGAATTCCTTCGAAATGTTGAAGTCTTATATGCCCGATTCCTTAAAATACATATAGCTTAACACTTTGTTTTGTACTTTTTCAATGCCATAGTTATGGCACCGATATTATGGATTCCATACCTGACTAGCATACTTTAAAATGCTACGGACAAATATCTCGAACAATACCCTTATACACTGATGGATGTTGAAGTCTCTAACGCTTCTAACAATAAAACCATAAGTCTGAGATACCCTCTTACAAATAGATTCTATATGTAATTTAAATGCCAACTTAATTTGTTTAGTGTTGTGTTTCGCATGTTGTACACATAATTAATAGATTTCGTTTTTCTAGCATATGATAGTACTGAACATTTGTCTATGTTAAAATGAAGCTTATTTTTTTATTAACCAATTAACTAATTTGTCTATATCAGATTGTAGTAAAATACAATCATTCAAAGAGTTTACAACTCTGTAAAACTTTAAATCGTCAGCAAATAGTTCAATTTTTGAATCATTTGCAACAAATGTGACAATGATATCGTTGATGAACATAAGAAAAAGCAGCGGATCGAGGTTGGAACTTTGAGGAATCCATGATGAGAGTAAAAAAGAGCGAGAGGTAAGTGCCTCTAAGAACAACACATTGTTCTCTATTAATTAAATAAAACCACATTAGCCGTAACAAATTTGGATGGGACCTATATTGTAATTTCAACTTCTGCAAAAGTATAGAAGGCCTTGGCAAAGTCAGTGTAGATAACACCACCTGACCATGTTGATCCAAGGCTCCCGACAAGGTGTTCACCACACACATTATCTTACCCACGCATGACTTTCTCCTCATGAACGCATGCCGATCGGATGAAATTAAAGGCGAGACCAAGTTGTATATTGATTTAAACAAAATTGTCTCAAATATTTGGCCATTGCAGAGAGCATGGCAACTGATCTGTAGTTTTTTATATCAGTTCTCAAGCCTTTCTTAAAAACAGGGCAAATTTTAACTTTTTTGTACTCAGTGAGAAAAACATTGGCTTTTAGGCTTATATTAAATATAATTTTTAGCGCAAATCTAAATACGTCTATGAGACCTTTAATTATATAAGGCGGGATGCCATCAGGACCAATTGCCTGACGGAATCAATAATAATCATGTCAGAACAGGCGCGGATTCAAGGAGGGGTGCGGTGGGGGCGAGCGCTCCCCACCCCACCTTCAAAGAGCTTTTAGTTCAAGAAAATGGACCCGATTTTGCCACTTATACTATAGTTTATTCAAAAACAGAGAGAGTCATAAAACATTTTTTACCCTTTTTTTTTCTTCGCAAACTACCTGTGTTCTTTAGTCCGATGTCTTTAGCAAAATCTGATAGACACATATATTTTTTATAGGAATGGGTTAGAAATTTTACAATCAAAAATACTGGTCTATAATAATGGACTCATTGGTTGGATAACAATAGATATTTGGATGTGTGAAGTGTTAAAAAGGATTTTAATCCTTGTCATAGGCGTCGGAAGGACGTTTATTTTATTACTAAGTATTTATGGCATAGAATATTATTTCGGTAATAAACTTTAAATAAAAAGTTTTTATAATATTATTTTATTTCTTATGATTCCTGAATAATTCACATACATTAAAAAATAGAAAATTTTGACATATTTCACACAAATCACAACTGTATTTTTATTATTTTTAATTTTGGCATAGAAACCGTTTTACGCACATTTCGACTAAAACATAGCCCTTTTCTCTCAAAAAATTCTAAGTTATAATTTAAATACT
This sequence comes from Diaprepes abbreviatus, assembly GCA_034092305.1. Lineage (NCBI taxonomy): Eukaryota > Metazoa > Arthropoda > Insecta > Coleoptera > Curculionidae > Diaprepes > Diaprepes abbreviatus. The sequence continues at coordinate 2,341,508 of JASJET010000080.1, read as the reverse complement.
CTTAAAATACCCTTTGTCAAAAATATAAGAGGTTAAACATATATAAAAAAATTAATTCGTCCATATATTATTATAATTTTTTTGGGGCTATCGGTTACTTTATTATTAATTAAAAACATTTTTAGGATATTTGACATTTGAGTATATTTATTTTTTAAACCATCTGCAGAATTAAAATTAAGCACTAAAAACGGATTGATATGTAATTAATTTTTATATGTTACAGATAATTTGAATAATAAATTGTGTTTACACTGGTAAACATTACGTATCTAATTCGTAATCAAAGTCAGTGAAGCTATTTTCGCTCAAATTAATTATAATTGGTTCCTCTATCTTACCGATCATGAGATCGAGTTTCCACTTTTTGTTTTATTCTTTTGTTATATGGATTTTTCCCAATTTTCTGCACCAACTTTATTCAAAAAAATCTTTCAAAAGTTCATTTAAATTACTAATTTTGTAAGTTGTGTTATTTCTAGCAACTCTACCTCGTACTTGAGAGAGATATTTCCTTCTCCAACGGATATTTTCCAGCAAAAATTAAGTTCTCTGAGCAATTTCCAGAGCTCAATTCATTTAATTTCAGGTAAATTGCGATCTTGATTGATTTTAGTTAGAATTTTGTCGACGGTTGGGATCTGCTTCTCATAATAAAGTGTATGTACAACTTCTTTTATTGCAGTTTACATCTCTTCTTCTAAAGAGGTTTTTCGTCTGCCCATGATCGTATATAGCTTGGGAGTACTAACAATTCCAGTAGTTTTTTCTCCTTCAGTATTCGGTACATAGTAGATTTTCCAACTCCTGTCATGTTGGAACACATCGCAATAGAGTTTTTAACATGATTACCTAGATATTGATATCTTAAGGCATCATAAACATTCTTCGTAATAAGTTTTTTGTTGAGGAAAGAATGCCCTGGTTTAACGATTTTGAAATAAATATAGATGTGAAAGCCATATCTTTTAGGTATCTCACTAATCTCAAATAATATATAAAAACAAGCAAAAACAAGGTAAATTACTAAGGGCACACTGTAAGGTGTACATTGCTCACTGACAAAAATTAAATTGAACTATCAGAAATTTTATTGTAGCAGTAAATTTATAAACTGGAGCAGGTACGTTGGAGGTTTCCGTAACAGTTTTATTACTCTCTTTAGTTCCTGAATAGAGTATAGGAATGTGCATGCTTGCGATCGCCCCTCCTTTTCCCAAGAGCTTTGAGTTCAGGAAAATAGAACCGATTCTGCATTTTATATTAGGAATGTGTATGCTACTGGCACTCCCCCTCCCGTTAACAACTTGTTTTTCTTGCGATAGCCCCTTCCCAAGAGCTTTGAATTTAGGAAAATAGACCCGATTCTGCCTCTTATATTAAGAATGTGTATGCTGCTCGCTTCCTCCCCCCCCCCCTCCCGTCGGCAACTTGTTTTTTCTTTCAAATTCAGAAAAATAGACCCAACCCTGCCTTTTACACTAGAAATGGGAATGTTAGCCCCCCCCCCCCCAAGTCGACAATTTGCTTTCGTTTACCGTACTGTACTTTTGTGATATTCCCCCCCCCCAAGAGAGAGGCTGGATCCGCCCCTGTATCACAATACATATTTTCTATCAGCTCGTAATTTAGAGAAACATCGGCAGAATACACCCCGACAAAGTACTCAGCGAAGGCGTCGCATACCTCTTTACCAGTCTTACATTGCCTTCCTTCAAGGAACATTCTGTTTGGTATATGTTTTGTTTCTTTTTATTATTGATGTTATTCCAAAAAGGCTTGGGATCATTACGTATATTTTGTTGAACTTTATTTATATAATTTTTATGTGCCCAGATCTAAACATAACTATCAATTTGTCCTATAGGAAAGCCTTAATTATTTAATTAGGATTTGTTTTCTTCTAGAAAGGGAAATAGTTAAAATAAGTCGTCTTTGTAAACAAGTCTAGTTGATGAAACAAAATTTTTAAATCCCTTGTGTTATTATACAATTCTCTTCAAATTATACATTTACCGAACACATTTGATGCAAAAATTAATTGTGTAGTTATTATTTCACTCGTTCTTTTAAAATGACCGTATATGATTCACTCCAATGTTAATTGCTTTTTAGGCAATCACTATTCAAATAATTTTAAATGCCCACTATGCGAGCATTTCGCAAAAATGACAATTACGAATTCTCTGACGCGTGTATAGGCACTTGTTTGTTTATATACAGCAAAAGCAGTGAATTAAAATTGGGTATCGGTGTGAAATATCGAAACAGTTCGAATTACTAAATATGAAGTAATCTGAATAGGCACTGTTTTAGCTTAATTAAAAATTTGCTGAAATAAACAAAAATGAAGATTGTGCCTAAATTAAATGTCACATTGTGAGATTAAGTGAATCGCTATATTAATCTAAAATAGGACAAAAATGAGAGGGACTATAGAATAAACAGGGTGTCCTGAAAATATGTGTATAACATTTGATGACAAACTCTTGACGTAAAAATAGATCAACTTAAACCAACTTAGTTATATCCTATACTGTTTCATTTAAAAGGTAGAAAACGTCAAAGTTTTAAAAAAATATTGATTTTTCCCAGAGCGTCGTGCTCTACGGATGCCTTTGTTTACGACAGCGGAACATCGATGGGTGGATATTTCTCGTGCAGACAGTTATCAATCAAATGCTCAGAGCAGGGGTATCTAATTACGCACGCCAGTATATACCTACAATCGGGATATCCCTGCTCTCTGAACTGTTCAATGGTTTGACTGTCCGGAGGTCAAAACATCCACCCGGTGGTTGGTTTATGAGCGCCACCCTCAGGATTAGTGTGGTCGAGGGCCCACTTATGCACCGGACAGCTTGTTACAGTGGAGAAACGGCAAGCCAGAGGTCAATTGCGCGTAATAGTGCTAGCTGCTAATCGTTACCTGTAATGTTAATAATGGGAGCCAGATAATGAAACAAATGGTTTCTAAACTATCCTGAATCCTGTACTCCATACTTTCTACAAAGATATGGCCTAGGACTAACTTACAACCTAAGATGGACAATAATATGCACAAATAAACGGCTGAGAGAGCAAGAGTATGTTATGTGCACTATTCAAGGTAACTCGTACTTATCGGTAGCGGCAAACGGTGACACAACACGACACTATTCATATTACCTGGTACTACATGTTTGCGATGCTATTGAAGACGACTCGTTCTTAAATTCGCAAAGCTGTTCATGATGCGTCGTACTAAATATTCAACTGGTGACAGCACATGCGATATGTCTAAAAGTAACCCGTCATCAATTGGCGGTAGATGGCGTCTCTATACGCGGCGGTGGCGATAAACGTCAGGACATTAGTTGTTAAGCACCCTTATCAACGGACGTCGGAGGGCACCCGGCGATAAAACACATTCCTGGTCATTACGGAAACTAAACAAAACCGACAGCATTCAGCGCTTGTGTGTATATATGACGGTAGGAAGGAAAGAAAGGAACCGATGCTGCCCGTACTTGTAAGGGTCCTCGACAGCGTCGGTAGGATGGAACGATATTTCCAGTACTTATAAGGGTCCTCACCAATGTCAACCAATAGCGGTACAAATTTAGGAAAGGAAAGGAAAAAAAACTGTCCGTACTTATAAAGATCCTCGACAGTTTCAGTAGGATGACGTAACATTGCCGTACTTACAAGGGTCTTCGACCATGCTGACCATTAGCGGGGTAGGAAGTAAGGAAGGGTGTGGATGGTGAAACACCATATACACACAAACCTAGCCTCGCCTACATTGCTAGGCCAGGAAGGCGCGGTCCGATAGACGACACAAGCAGTCCGTTGGGACTGTTAACTCGGGTGGAGAACGTGCAGTTCTCGCAAAATTAATACTCTGCTTAAGTTTAAATAGCCTGCCCAAGCTCTCACTACGCCGACGAGTGAAAGCGTGGGGAGATCACGCATACAGTACTGCGGTCAAGGGTGCTGTGCTATGGACGGACGCTCTAAAAACCATCGGAAAATCGTATTTTCGCGCCGCAAATCTAATAATATACCGGCAATATGGAAACTTTAAGCATTCTTTTTCCGCAAGAATCAGATTTTTCGGATGTATAATAACTAAAATATATCCCAGGAAACATACTAGTGCTCAAAAATTCAGTAATTCCGTACACACTTATTAACGCTTTTAAATAATGGGATTGGACACTATGTTATATCTCAAGATTATTAAAAGGGCTGCCAACGTTTAAAATGCACAGCAATAATCATTCGCGGGTATTTACCGCCGTCATGTATACTTCTGTTTTGTAATCATCTTACTGGTGTCTCATTGCCTCTTCCAATCCCTCGGTTGGAAGATTGGTCATGTACATATTGGTAAACAACAAGGGAAAAATGGAGTGGGACACTATCATGCATATACCATAGTTCTCGCTCAAGTAAAATAGGCAAATTTTCCAGAAGAACTAGTTATGTGTTTTGCAAAAAATTAGATAAATATTTTCATTTATCCTATTTGGAATCACAACAGGACCCCTAAGGTAGCGATCAATAATACCTGCCTACACATTTATTTTAGAGTTTTGCTGATGGCAAGCAACTTTAATGGTATGTGGATTTTCATCCGCGTAAATATTTTCGTTGTGCAGATTGGTGAATCCAGATCTGGAAAGCACGCCTCATCAATAAACAAAATTTTTCTATCAAAATTGGATCACGAGTTCTTTTGTCTCGAATAAATTCATTAAATATAAAGCGCATGGGGGATCAATCGCTAAAAGTTCCTAGATTTTTTGATGTGGTATGGGTGTCACAACTGTTCTTTTCAAATATCACTTATAATAGTTTCACTCACATTCTTCTTCAACTCTTTTCAAAATTCTCAGTTCAATATTGACAAATGTTTTATGGTTTAGTATTCGGCGGTTAGGAAGCCTTTCCATGTAAACCCTAACACTTCGACGCCTATTTCCTTCGCAAAACCCATACACCAGGAGCATGTTAACCTTCTTGGATTGCGTATAGTTGTCCATGTTTAATAGTAAAATAGACTTAAAATTTATAATGTCGATCTTACCTTAGTCGACTTTCTAGATCATGCTAGCAATTTGTCAATAATTAAGTTATTAAATACCATAGCAATAAAGTCACTCAAGAAATTATTGTTACAGGTATTTTTATTATTACAATTAATTGGTGTATGCATGTAATTAAAAATATTTTTTCCTGGTGCAAAAAATCTGAACTAACCTAAACATAACCAAGATCAAAGTTGTTGTAGCAACGTTCATTAAATCCTGAACTCCCAGTTTTTAGTAAATTTTACTTTCTCATCGATGTTCTTTCCTTGATCGTTATCAGATCTCACCATTTATAAAACTAATATTTTAAGTAATTTATTCTTATTTAAACTAATTTGAATGATAATAAAATTACCACTATTTGTGCCAGATATTAAAACATGTTTGTAATTCCCCTAATTATACCTAATAAATAATTTCGACAGTTAATTAACATTTACCAATTATGTTATGTAGGTACTGTCGGTAATTAAATTAAAATAAAAAATTTTAATTAAGAACTAATTGGATATTGAATTTATAATTAATATTGGTAACGAGCTGTTATATAATTCAGAATATGGAGACTTAAATTATTAAAATTAATCTTGGGTAATAAAGACAATAATTAATTTTAGAAAAGTCATTTTTTAAAATTTATCTGAATCCCATGTTTTTTGCCAACTAGAACTAACTTGAACCAATCAGAACTGGCCTGAATTAATCTGAACTAACTTGAACTGGATATGTAGATTGAGTATCACCTAAAGTATTAAAATAAATGGACGCAAAACAGGCATATAAGTACCTGAGCATGAAACAAACACTAAGAATTGGGCAACGAACTATATAGGACGAATTCGCAAAAAATCTATTTAAGGCACTCAATAATCCACATTCTTTTTCCTCAGCCTACTTTTTCAAATTGTGAAATAGAACAGGATATACAAAGGCTGTCTGCAGCCAAAACTCAAAACATTATGAGAAAAGACAGTATCGGTAAACAGACAATACTACTTTGAAGGTAGGGGCTTGATGAATATTGATAAACAAGTGAACCAATAAGTAAGGAAAACCTATTTATACAGGTTAGCAGATTCCTCTATATTACATCACGAGGAAATATGAATGGACCTATCATCACTAAAGACATCAAGAAAGGCTTCAAGCCTGGTTACAGAAGCCCCTTCACGGACGATACCCAAATGAGGTCATCCAGAAAAATACCAACCTATGTCAGAGCAAATATTTCTATATACCGAAGGATAAAAATAACATGTACATATTTTTTATTAACAACCAGCTGATTTTTCCATAATTGTTTAATTAATGTTTGTACAATAGAGTGGTTTTATTGTCTAACAAATTTTATGTGTCATTTTTCCAGTCCGACACTGCGAAATAGGGATGTGGACTATTTTTAGAAAAGTGTTTGAAGCCATGCATAAGTACCTAGTATGGGCCAAAATTTTTAATATATTTTTTAATACAACTAATACTTCAAAAATCATATATTTTAAATGCCGTTTCAAATTTCAATTCAAAAAGTCAGTACTTGTCACTTGACCACTATGACGTTACATGTTCTCAAAGACTGGTAAAGTGACAAAGAGAAAGAAAGATTTTTCGTAATTTTTGTAATGAAAGATAAGTTCTAAGTTTTATAAATGTTGTGTGGTGCCTCAGTGTAGAATACTACAATTAAAAAACCTGAAAAGTTATTCCACGTAAGGAAAATAAAAAATGTAGCTTCAGCTATCCCGCAGTTATCCGGCACTTGTGTCTATACGTTTTTATGTTTTCAAAAATGAAAATTGTATTTTTGAGATTAGACCTAAAGCAGTCAATGTTTTGAGCTTATAAGTACCTATGATTACTATTATGTATATTACTTACATGGAGATGTTCACACTTCGAAATTCAGCAGACCAGAAATTACTGTTTATTGTGAAGATATTCGCCATAATCAGACAATCAATTCTCAGCAAATCGCACTATTTGCCTTAATAAATCCAAATAATAAGAAAACTTCTTAGAATCATTTTCCAGGGGAGTAGTAAGCAAATTTCGAAGAAATTGCACAGAAATCACTATAAAATAATGCTAAACTAACAACGTAGCCTCTGACAGCTATGATGTCGTCAAGCAAGTGACATCATGCACTTCGATTGGTGTTCGTTCTCACGTAACTTGATAGTGGTTTAATTACATTTTGATTATTAAATAACAATTAGATTCCTTAAAAATAAAAAAATAGTTTTATTTGAATAGAGTCGACATCTCTCTTTTCAATTTTTCGCCTTGAAAAAAGCATCGTATACGAGAATTTTCGCAAATTAAATAATTCTCGGACTTGTTAAAGTAAAGTCATTGACAAAGTTTTAGAAAAGTATCAATAATGTTGAACTAGGGACTCGTCCTGTAGATTATTTTTATCACCATATTGCATCTGCCTTATTAAATTTTTTTAAATGATTTTAAGTTAGTTGTTTACACTCTCAGAGACCTCCAATATCAATTTTTAGCAAAATTGAGAGACGTAATATTTTTCATCCGCCATATTAAATTTTTCAAAAGTAATTTTGAATTGGTAATTGACACTCCCAAAAATCAAACAATATAAATTTTGAACAAAGTCTAAAAATGTAAAATTTTGAATCCGCTATATTGAATTTTTTAAAAATAATTTTAGGTTTGTTATGTGTGATCCAGTAAACTCACCAAAACCAATTTTTGAGAAAATCGGACAAAATTACAATCTTATATTTTACCAAACCAATTTCGGTTAAAATAATATAGAACCACTACAGCAACTTTCTGAACATAATGAGAAAAAGTTCATTTAAATTAGAGCCGCCGCACTAACGAGCATTTGGCCTTAAAAAACGGACAAAAAGGAGAAATGCAAACTAGACAAGTAATCATCGAAATTATTTTTTTGTATACCTAAGTAACCGTACTATCATAAAAATATGATAAAGTGGCCCCTCCACGCAGCTACGCTTCGCACAGTTAACTGCAATCTAAGCTTCGTTCAATATGCAGGCATTCGTTCTTGATGGATTTTTTTTAGACTTGTGTTTGGTGTTTGGTATTTTGTAAAGTGAATATTAAAAAAAATTTTTTGTGATGGAATCTGAAGAACAAGGTATGTATTTAATTTTAATATATATTATTTAAAAATATAATGACTCTTTAGTATTCTTATGGACCTAAAACAATATGCAAGAAAATTTTCAATTTTTTTTTGTTTTTCTTTTTAACTAATTAGTGTTTTTGAAAATGTTGCGAGCTAGGTCGAGCTATAATTCTTTTTTTATAATAAATTATAGACATTAGCCATATCATAACAGTCAAAACATTTTCCACATATTTCCACCTCTTCAAAAAACCGCTTTAAGTTCCACGGGTTTTTTTTTGCAATAATTTTGGTTATTTTTTTTATAACATACATATTTTTTTCCTATAGGTACAAATTTTACATCAAATGTTATTGAGGTATATCGTAAAACGATATACTTGCTTTTTAAACAAAGCACATCCAACACACTGGAAGATAAGGTATCATTTATGGAACATAAGCTTCGCGAAATGATGAAATGTCTCCAAAACGAGTTACCATACCTTAAGTCACGATTTAAAACATTTTAATAGTGATTTGAAGAAAATATGGATATCATTTAACTATATTGAAAAAAGATTTTTGAAAAAAAAAAAACTTGAAATAGCTTAATACATCAATACCAGTACATAACCGGGCCACGAATTCTACGGGACGCCCAAAGAAGCATTTCCAAGACTTACATGATCGTAGTTAACGACGAAATACAAAAGAACTCCTGTTGAGGAGCTTACCTATGCAGCCAACGTACGTCAACGAATGTCTGGAAATGCCGCAGCCTCTAAACTTATAATAGATGCAACTTCAACACCAACAAGAGCCAAACTTTACAGGAAGGTAATAAATACTGCTCAACAACTGAAAGTAAAAAATTATACACCTGAACAAGCTTTGCAAATCTTTGTTGAAGGTGACTTTACAAGGAGGCAGTGGGAGTTGTTATATGATTCCAATAAGGGTATATTTCCTTGGTATACTCTAATTAGAGAAGCAAAGAAACTCTGCTATCCAAAACCAGAGTCAATCCGACTTACGGAGGCGAGTGTTGAAGTTGTGCTTCAGGACCTACTTGATCACACAGTAAAGAGGCTTTGTTTTTATTTTGAGATAGATTTTTTATGGGAAAACGTACAATTACTCTAAGTCAGCATATAAAACGATACCCATTACATTTTTTAATATTACTCCTCTATCCCTCCCCACCCTAAGTCAGCGTCCCTTCACCCGATTGGTAAAGTAATGCCAGAAATGAAATTGGAGCACTTAAAAACATATAAAACGACAACCATTACGTTTTTTTAATATTACTTCCCTCTCCCTCCCCACCCTAAGTCAGCCCCCCTTCACCCGAATAGTAAAATAATGCCAGAAATCAACTTAGCGCCCTCAAAAATTCCAGGATACTGATTTTGACACGTCTAGAATCAAAAACAACGACGTTATTAATTTTGTCCGGTTTTTGAGGCCAAATGCTCGTTAGTGCGCCGTTCCGGAGTAATCGGAGATATAAAAAAAATACATTGCGATCGAATTTCTTCTTTTATAAGTCGGCTAAAAAGGATTAAATTTTCAAACAAATAATGTTTTTTTGCTTTATTTCATTCACCTCTGATTGTCCAAATATATACACATTTTCGTTTTCTTTTAAAACAATACCCAGGTTCATTTTTTTTGCAAAGATTTTTTCTAATAATTCCCCTGGTCCCTTTAATTGTTTTTATATAAACTTTTATGATTGCTTCCAAAGAAAAATACTGATAGCTTTTGTATTTAAACTTTTGTTCAGTCTGTAAATAAACTCCCCAAGGGTGACTAAAATTATATCAAAATATCCAGGACATTTATACTTCGCCGAGTTTATTTATGTATCAAATAAAGCGACAAACATTAAACAAACACTTTTTTACGCATTGACGTTTTTAATTAAAAAGCATAAAACGATTGGTGCCAGCGAAAATGATTTGAACTATTTAACTTTGTCAATGAGAACAAAACAATTTAGAAGAAGCCTTTTAAATAATGGGGTCAAGACGAAAAAATAATTTGTGTGACAAGTAACAAAGCAGCAGGACTTGATTAAATACCCGTGGTGCTTCGAAAAGTAATAAGTGGCAGCAATTTTTTCTACTAATTAAATCACAACGGTTCGTTTTTATCTCGCTTCCCAAAATTTCGCATCCAACAAAATGTAAAAACTACAGAACCAATCTGATTTGTCACGTATCTTAATTATTTTTGAAAATTACCCACAAAAGAATACAAAGTGTAAAGAATTTCTCATCTCAACTCTACCAGGGTCCATAAATCGATATAGAACCAGAAAAGCTATGTTTTAAATAAATGTCCTCGTTCAGCAATGTACAAATGTAAACAAGTCTTTTAAATTAGACTCTATCGATTATAAGAAGGTGTTTGATAAGTTAAAATATAACATTCCCCTTAAAAATTCTGCAAGATCTGAATTCAGACCGTCAGTTTTAGAAAAAATCTTTTTTGGAACAACAAGTGTAAGAGTGGAAGTCATCGCATCTCGGAGAAAATATAAATTATCTTTTATTAAAAGGGTCTTAGGACTCAATCTTTAAAATTGCATTAGCAGGAAGAACATAAGGTATTTTAATAAATAAACAAGCAGTAAATAATATCCGTTATGCAGATCAGTACCAAAGATCACTGAAACCTTTATAAATGCGTGAGTGAGGTAAGTGCTGAATATGAACTCGAAATGTATGTACATTAACAATATATAAGAACAGAAAACAATTGCATAAGTAAGTCTAACGTAGCTACATTGTCTAGCGAAACGCGTCATTACCTTTGTAAATTATAGGGTTTAAATTATAATATAGTAGAAATTTCGACAAATAAAGTAATTTTGTCTATCATTACTAGTTTCTTAATTTTATCCACCCGAAGATACCCTTCATTCTAGAACTTGAAAAAACCACAAACTCGTATTCCTAGAGGTCCTAGTGACCAAAACAATGGAAAGACATATCCTAATATCAAGATCCCTTCATCTAACCGACTACCAAGGAAAATAGAAAGAACTATCACACAAAGAAAATGTCTACAAACCACCAACCATAAATAAAGCAATAAAATTGCAACAAAAACCTACGCGAGAAATAATTATCCTGTAAATAATGTATATGATATTCCACAGAAAAATAAAAAAGTTTTAAGATTACTGAAGGAAGAAAATATTTGCAAAATTATGAATTCATTGGTTTACTTTATAAAATATATTGTTTTAAAATATATAATAATAATTTTTACTCACTACAGCTACCACCCTGTGTTGGTTTAAAACCAGGGATCGAAGTAGAAGAAGCAATTGATTGCTCGTCCAGCTTTTCGTCAGACTTGATAAAACTACCCGTTTTTAACCAACGATCCATCATAAGATTATGGAGAACAATTATTTACTTTCAGGTTCGATGTGCGCACGTGCGTGTAAAGCTTGCTTGTCAAGAGACAAATGAAGAAAATAACATCATCGCGACTCAACAGCGAGGATGCGTCAGAGGAGCAATGGAATGCAATGAACAATTGATTGTTGACTCTGTCATATGTAACCAAGCCTCTACCAACCGACAAAATCTCTTTGCTTCCTATGTGGATTATAAGACGGCCTTCGACTCCACATAAGTGGCTCATCATGTCAACCTGGAGAACTAGGAACCAATTGCAAGTACCATCCAGCGATATCATTGAAACTAATACAATTCCAATACGAAGAGGAATATTTCAAGGCGATTCACTAAACCCATTATAGTTCTTCCTTGCAAGGTAGTAAGTTTGAATCATCTTCTATACATAATCTTCAACCGATGACTGCTACCAAAAATCAGCTGGCGCAAATGCTCAAAATTGCGGAAGAGTTTTCCAGGGATATCGGAATGCAGATTGGACTTGACAAGTGTCGTATTTTGAACATCGTTAAAGGAAGGATACAACCGGGAGCATTTAAGATGCAGAACGGTGAAATTATAGCTGCAATGGAAGCAGAAGAAACATACAAATACCTAGGTATGAAACAGGCTAAACGAATAGACCATCGCACTATGAAGGCCGAATTGACAACGGAATTTGTATCAGGGTAAGACGGGTGTTACGAATTAGTCTAAATAGTAGAAATTTGTTTAAGATGCTCAACACATACGCATGCTCTGCACTTAGCTACTCTTTTGGAATTGTAAAATTGAGCAGGACGGACATCGAAAACCTGCAAAGGAAAATAAGAACACTCTTAACAAAAGCACACAAACACCACTCCAGGAGTACTATTAAACGTACAATGCTTTCAAGACACCAAGGAGGAAGAGGATTGGTCAATATTGGTAAACAGCTCGGTCAACAAATAATAAACTTACGTTTTTATTTCCATAAGTTAGCTGACTCTTCCACACTACATCAAGCAATATGCGAGGCAAACGATTCAACGCCACTACAGTGGAAAAACGGGATATTACTTCTCACTACCGAACAGACCAAGAGAAATTACAAGCCTGGCTACAGAAACAACTTCATGGACGGTACCCAAATGAGGGTATCCAGGACAATGTCGACAACTCAGCGTCGAACTGGTTGATTTCAGGACAGATGTTTCTGGAAACGGAGAGCTTCTTGTTAGCTATCTAAGACCAGGTTATTCATATGAAGAAGTTCATCATCAGAGATCCCTTAATAGAAAATGACCAATGTAGATATGGATGTCGAACATCGGAGATAATCCTACACATAACTGGAGGATGCCAAGCGTTTACCGCAACCGAATATAAGGAAAGATATTACTCAGCCGCTAAGATACTCCACCAAGAGTTAGCAGATAAATTAAAACTATTGCAGGTAGAAAAAGTGTCTTACTACAAATACAGTCTGGAGGCTATTCTTGAAAATAATGAATACAAGTTATATTGGGACCGAACTGTTCTAACAGGTCAAACAGTTGTTCATAATAGGCCAGACATTATACTTACAGATAAAATTTCTAGGCAAACTACACTGATTGACATTGCTATATCTAATAACAAAAACGTAAGACCAAAATTACGATGAGAAGATCTGGAGGTGCAAATCCGCAGACAGTGGGCAATGAACAGCGTCCACACGATTTCCTTAATACTAACAACAACTGCAGTGATACCAAATAACCTCCTGCAGAACATCAAGGGACTGGGCCTTAGTGAGCATCTGTATAAACCGATTCACAAAGCAGTTTTCCGAAAGTTTGTAGGAAGTACAGAAGACCACGCCACCTAGGACCCTATAATATGGAAAGGGTCTCCACAGAGCTTCATATTTTTGGGGTTTTTATATACCTGGTATGAGTCAATAATCCCTGGAGGGAGTGCGAAGTCATTTAGCTTGTAAATATGAAAAAGGCAAAACTTGCGATACTGAGGTTTAAAAACCTGATAGCAATGCTGCTCTTCGAAATTTTCAAAAAAGCTAAAGGTGTACAGACCTCCGCATTGGAACAAATTTCCTTTGATGATTATTACAAATGTCTTATTTTTTAATGAAATTGTTGAAGTTTTTCAAAATTACCTAAGATCAAAAAAATACAGTGTATTTACAGTTGAACAAAGAAAAACTGCTTTAAGTCCATATGATGACAAAGAATCGTAGATTATCTTTATACACTTTACCGTGGGGCTTCCACGATTAGTTCTTTCTTTATTATTATTATTATTATTTCTATATTCGTTTGATATTTGGTACCTACCTACTGCCTACCAGCCTGCCATTTTCTATTTGTGGTTTATTTGGAATTCATTTCTTCTAGAGAAATACAACAACTACTACTGCTACCACAAACACCAGACAGATTGTTTTTACCATAAAAAAGGATTTTGAAACAAAATGATGCAATAAATGCTGTACATGAAGGAGTATGTTGGTATCTAATAGACTTATATTGTCAAGAAACAATGCCTAAATCTTAAATTTGATATTTCTTTACTGCCACGTATAAATTGCCGTATTCTAAGTTCTGCTGAACTAAATAAAATTAAATCTGACCTGATAACAAGTAGTATCGAGCATCATTTTAATATAGATCAGTGGCAACCATGGATCAATTCGGAACATCATGAAATGGAAAACCACTTTGATAGAGTCCGACAAGGAGATGCTGCTAAGAGAAATAATTGAGAAAGAATTAAATTCAAGATGTGGCATAGTCTGGCAAATTATTACTTTTATCAGAAAGACCAGCAATAAAAACAACCACCAAGACGAAAATATAACATTTTTATTGAGGATGCAAAAAAAAAGAAAAATTTAAATTTTAATAAAATGAGTTTTTACATCTTGTTGATTGTTCTAAAAAACCTCCTTACCTACCTACCTTAGAATTATAATCATAAGTATTTGTTCATTAAACAGATTTTGATAAAATATATTTTAAATCTTGTTTATTGTTTTAATAATGCAAAAATGCCTTCTATAGAATTCTAATTAACCTACAGTCAAATATGTCTGGCTTTGTGAAAATTTGTGAGTCAGTCTCGACGACGACGACAAAAGTTTTTATTAAAATTTATTAAATTTTATCGAAACTAAAATATTTTTACCTACTTAGATGTGTTTTTTAAAACAAAACTTAGTAAGGTTGCAAAGCTGCTATTACATTACCTTGATCTCGATCTTCACGAAAAAATTCATTCGTACAGAATCGTTAGGAAAAACTGTACTTAGTACAACTATGTGCGTGATTAACTACTTTTAGCACTACCCTGGAACAACGAAGTAGACGTAATAGTTTTTGTTCTCTTTGGGGTGCTTGTTTTTGGTATGTCCCCGTGCTTCTTACCATCGAGGTAATTGTTTTCGATGAATCCCCTCAAATTTCACCATCGGGGTGATTGTTTTCTATGAGTCCCCTCGTCTCTCGTTATTTTGTATGATCATGTTAAAGGTTTTATAAGAATTTATTTCAATAAGTACTCAAAAGTTTTACCTTCAATTTCAGTACACTTATTGACCAGCACTTCGAAAAATTGCACATAACTGCGGAGTATTTTAGGTGCTATTTTGACACAAGCATCTCTTATTCGCTGCTTCATGTTTTCACGAGTTGTTGGCACGTCTTTATAAATTTGGCTCCTCAAATAACCCCATAAACAAAAATCTGGAGACGCAAGGTTTGGCGCTCTCGCGGGCCAATTTACTGGACCTTTTCTACCAATCTCGCCGTTCGTTGAATTCGCGATCCAACACTTGACCAGCTAATTGGGAATCTATCGTGTTGAAACCACATTTGTTGCCTCACATCTAAGCGTACGTCTTCAAGCAAAAGTAGAAGTTAATTTCCTAAAATATCACGATATTTTGCGCCGTTCAAATTACATTTTCAGATTTTGAAATTGAGCTTCAAATGACTTTGAAGATTAAGGTAAAGGTTATTTTAAAGGTCACTACTACTTAGCTTCCATGCCACCTAACACCTCTTGTACGAATTATTTCACGAAATACTATTTTGAACTTAAATGGCCGAGATATTTAACTTAAAGAGAAATCGATTTACCAGATAAAAATTGGCACTTAAAGAAATTATTATCAGCAATTATTTAAAAAATTTAAAAACTGTAATACAAATCTTATTTCATGATATTTTCAACCACTGCATTGCAAAAGCTATGTTTACCACACTGAACAGATTACAACTTATTCTACAAAAAATGCTCAAAATTATCACCATTTGTTCGGTTAACACAAAGTGTTGCTCGACGTATCCATGAGTGACTACACGCATCAAAAATTAAATCCCGGTCTCCACAGATAACATCACAAGCAATTTCAATGCGCTGTTGTAATTCTTCCATAGTATTCACTTCCCCATCGTGATAAACTAACTGTTTTAAATAGCCCCACAGAAAAAAATCGCAGGGATTTAGATCCGGAGATAGTGCAGGCCAAGAAATGGATCCATTTCGCCCCATCCATCTAATAGGAAAGATATTATTTAAATGTTCTTGAACTTTTCGTCTGAAGTGTGGCGGAGCTCCATCATAAAGAAGCCACGTATTGTGCTTCATATATAAAGGAAAATCTGCTAATAATAGTGGCAAATTATTTTGAATGAAGTCTAAATAACTTTCACCTGCCAGTCGATTTGGAAAAAAGTAAGACTTTATAAGCATTCCATTTACTAAACTAGCCTGAAAATCTATGTTGAAATTGATTTCTTTTCACTGCATGCGGATTTTCTGTTGCCCAAATATCGATAGCCAAAATAAATTCGATAATTGTCATTAATGTTGTACCGATGTAAGAGCCAGTGACAAAATGCTGCTCTTCTAGGATAATATTCTCGTTGCAACGCTTATACCCGTTGATAATGGTGCGGATAAAGTTGTTCTTGTCGTAAAGTTTTCCACACCTATACTTGACCTCGACTCGATCTCCATCATTTCGCGTGGAGGAGGTATTCCAGTGTGACCTCTCAGTTATTCTTTTAAATACCCAATGTCGCGAAGTCTGTTGCATTTTGTTGGCCCGCAAGTTAATATTACATCCACAAGTTCAATGTTTTCATAATCGTGTGCCATTTTTATTGCACAATACACCTACAAATGAAAAATAATATCATACACTACACTAGCTATTAAAATAAATGATTGAACTTTGAAAACATCATATATATATATATATATATATATATATATATATATATATATATATATATACATACATATGTCTGATTCTCTCTCCACCCCCTAATGATCTTATCAATAAAGCTGTGGAATAGGCAAAAAAAAATAAGCTGTCTGCCCCTGTTATATTCATGTTTCTATTACAATAACAATCAATTTCATTACAATTCCTTTTATAGTTCGACTGCAATCTCTATTTCTATTGTTTCCTCATTGGTCAATATAATTTAACTATTTAACATTTCCCGATGCTCCAGAGCAAAATCAAATAAATATTTATCGAGTGGCCGCTTCTAGATTTGAAGTCTGGTAAACAACTTAAAAAACAATTATCGTGGAATTTAGACAAACGATGAGAAAATGGAGAAACATAATCAATCGTTTCGGTAAAAGAGAATTAAATGGGATGTAACGGCCATCTAAATGGAAATGGAATAGAGCAAATCGTGAATAATTTAAGTTAATGTAAAAGTTGTCTTTGTGGTACGTAGACCGACAATTTAAAAGAATGACAACCGAGAATTAGTATATTGTGAAGTCTTTTTTAGCTTTCTCATTCTTTTTCGATATATATTTAGATTTAAAGGCTTCTTTTAACAAGCATTTCCTAAAATGCACAACGGGATGGATAAATTTAAGGAATAAACAAAATAAAATCTGTATCACGTGTCTACTTACTGGTGAGATAAATCTTTCAGAAAAGAAGTGGTAAATCAGTAATCTTCAGTAATATTAATAACAAAGACAAAAGGTAAGGTAATAAAAAAACAATAAAATCAAAATGAGTAACTTAAAGGCAACCAGCCGAAAATCTCATCGAGTGGAGTCAAATATATCGAACTCAAATTGCTTCTTACTTCACGGCTTCGTTCAGACCAAATGGACCTAGAAAAATAGATTTCCATCCAAAGTAAAAGAATTGATAAAAAAAAATGTGTTGCATGTATTGACATAAGTAAAGTTGGACTTGTCAAGGTAACCTAATTAACCAAAAGGATAAGTTGATTAATATAACTTCCGAAAACTTATGTGAATACTAGATGAATAAGGCACAACACATATTATTTTACTGTAGAATATATTCAGAAAAATTACTCCACCCAATTTAAATTTATTTTTGGTACAATTAAGCGAAATTAAGTATGACTGCGCTAGACCTTTATATATTAATTAATTAAAGAAGGAACACTTAGTTGATAAAGCAATCAATCCATTAAACAGTAGTCAATAAAGACACAACTCGGTCGACACAGCAGCTCATTACCGACACAGAATAGGTTACCTGACCAAATTTCTTCCAAAATTACAAAACAGAAATTTATTCAACCTATAATATAAATATGACTAAAAGAATACTCCGTTAGCGGTGTTAAATTGCTTGTAGATGCAAACAAGAAGAAGGTGACGTATGACCTAAGGAAATTGTAAACAAAATCTACAGAATTATCCAAAATAATTTCAGGAAAACTGCCATAACAAAGAATAGTATGCAGGAAAACCGAGATCTATCTGGAAAAAAAAATAACAGTAAATTCAGCATCAATAAATATCATTATAATGGTCAAACTGATAATTAAATTAACTTAAAACCGTATATTGTAGTGTAAGAATATAGGAAAATTTCAGAAAGGTAAAAAGAATCAAGCAATGAAAGAAATTAGTAAGGAAATAGAACTACGGGGGTTAGTAATATAGTAAAACCAAAAATGCAACGAATAGTATGCTATTATTCAAAGAATTTAATAGAAGTGAAGAAAAAGGAAAATTATATTTTGTTGCCCATAACGTATTTGCAAAAATAAGGTAAAATTTACGAATTTAGCTGAAATTTGAACCATGAAAATACATATCAACAACCGAATAATGAACTGAAAAAATACTAATCCCCTTAGAGTTAGTTCAAAAATAGCTCCTCATTTAGTATTTTTTGTTCTTTTTATTGATGTCGATTTAATTTTTAAAATAATTTTTATTAGTTTTTTTAAATTTATTTCAATACGTTTATAGAAATTATTTTATTAGTATAATTATGACAAAAACATCTATTAAATTTTAATTTTATTAACACGGGAAGTTAACTAGTTGAATTGTTTTTCATGTTCAAATTAATTTTAATTTTTAATCAAAAAACATCACAGTTTGTGTATGAAACGTGCTTCATCCGAAGGTCGACCATTTAATGTTAGTTTAATAAAGAATTTTAAGTTTACCGATGACCTTTTTTAAAATTTAGTTTAAAAATATCAGTTTGGATATTTTTCCGTCATTTCACTACATTAAATTAGTTTTCATTGTTTTGAGGTAATTAAGCAGTAACTGGTCTAAGTTTACAATAAAGATTGATAAGTATAACAATAAGGGAAATGAATTTTGAACCTTTAAATATAAGAATAAAATGTTTTCTTGCAATACCGAAAATGCAATAATATAAAAAAAAACTTGCTTAGCAATTAGTCCTCTTACTGATTACAAAATTTTCCCTCTTGGTTTGTATCCTTAATTTTTCTATATAAATGTTTAATTCTTGATATATTTAATATAAATTATGATAATATCATAAACGAAATAAAACTGATCAACTAGAAGGTCTAACTACTAAGAGGAGGTCGCTTTTAACAGTTAAATCTTCTTAATGTCTCTGACCATAGATGTTACCTTACAAATGTTAGTTGGACTTAAACCACTTTAGGTAAAAAAAAGTTAATTTCTCTACAATCCTTCTTCAACCATTTTAATCTCAGCTTAATCCAGACACTAGCCTTTTCATTGAATGACTACACTCCTGAAAATGACTTACAAGGAAGATACCTGAATTGTCCGGCTCCAATTTTATAGAAACTTCTATATGTTGTAGAAGATATAAAAATAAGAGACACTTTTTTTTTTATCTGCGGTGAATCATTCTAACAGGGTGAAAACCGCCCTTAAAATATTGTATATTTGAAATATCTCATATTCTAGAGAAATTAGTTGCTATTTGAAATGATGTTAAACCATGGTATTTTTACCCCCAAGAATATCATCTTTTATTTCTTATAAGGGTAAACTGTCTGTTCGTCTACGTTATTTAATTCTAAAAATTACGAAATTTAAGGAAATTGTTAGATTTTTTTTTTCACGAATACCATAAGTAACTTAAGTTAACGGGATTCAATGTGTCTAAGAATAAACTAGTAAAAGAGGGTGAACCATCCCCAAATACTTTATTTTAATCTCAAATTCGAATTAAGATATTTTTATAAAATAAAATAGAAATTACTTGTTATTCGAAGTGATGGTAAACTATGGTATGTTCGCCCTCAAGGATATCATCCCTTATTTTTTATAAGGACAAACCATTTATTCGCGCACGTAATTTAATTCTAAAAATTACGAAATTTGATGAAATTGTTTAAAAATATTTTTTTACGAATACCATAATGAACGTAAGTTGCCATATTTCGAGGTTTCCAAAAGTAAATTAGTAAATAAAATTTTTATAAAAAAAATTGAACCGACTTCGAAAAGTGCGCTAAAAAGTGAAAAATAACTAAAAATTTTTATATGAAATTGAAATTTTTGAAGTCAGCGCCAAACTAATACCTGACAAAATGTGATTCGCATAAACAGATTAAAAATCCTTTATTTGTAATTGTTTTCTTACCATAATTTGTATATATTAGTAGTTATTTATTTCATTTAGAAAGAATTTTGCGTCGACTTCAAAAATTTCAGTTTCATATAAAAATCTATAGTTATTTTTCACTTTTTAGCGCACTTTTAGAAGTCGGTTCAATTTTTTTATAAAAATTTTATTTTTCGATTTTTAATTTTGAATTCATTATGATATTCATAAATTATTTGAACTAAGTGCTAATCGAGATTAGTGTACCTCGTAATGACTTCAAGGTAGCAAAATAATACCCATTTTATTCAGAATTGTAAATTATCCTAAAATGAACCACTAAAAATTATTTTATTCTTAGAGTTCTCCAAATACCAATGAAATTGTGTCAAACAAATATTTAGTCTGTCATAGTAAATCCACTATTTTAAATTTCAAATTAATTTTAGATTGGTAATATAGGCCCCAAAACTTTCCAATATCGATATTTAAAGAATTTAAGACGTAAATTTGTTAGCCCAATATATTTTATATTGTATATTAAGTTTGTATACGTCCCGAGAACCCCGCAATATCAATTTTAAATAAAACCGGAAAGTGTAAAATTTTTAGTGCCTCATATTGTATCTTATTAACCTAATAGTTGTAAAAAATTAACTTCATATTCGTAATACACCATCTCCCAACCCCCTAATACCAAATTTGAAAAAATGCGAATAAGGTAAAATTTTCTTCCTACCTTATGGGATCCGTCATATTGAATTTCAAAAAAATAATTTTAATGTCTTAATCTAATCTAAATCTAAACGCTTCAAAACCCCCTAGTACCAATTTTAGATGAAATCCAGAAATTTAAAATTTCTAAAAGGTCATATTGCATCCGACGTATTAGATTTTCTTAAAATAATTTTATATTCTCTATTTACATCCTCAAAAACGATTCAGTTCCACGTTTGAACAAAATCGAAAAATGTCAAATTTTTAGTCAACTATATTGAATCCTGAAAAAAATACTATAAAATTCATAATTTACATCCTCAAAAACCCTCTATATCAGTTTTGGAGAAAATGAAAAAATGTAAAATTTTTAGGACACCATATTGATTCCGCCAAATTGAGTTTTTCAAAAATTATTTTAATTTCGTAATTAACACTAACTAAAATCCCCCAATACTGACATTAGACAAGATCCGCCATCTTAGATCGGCGATATTTAATTTTTTAAAACAATAATATCAAATTCGTAATGTGCTATCCCAAAAACTTCCCCATATCAATTTTGAAAAAAATCGGACAAAATTATTTTTTAATTGACCATACTGGATACCCCATATTGAATTGTTTTAAAATAATTTTAGATTCGTCTTGTGCGGCCCTGAAAACTCTTCTGTATCAATTTTGGATAAAATTAGACTAAATTTTTTTTGTCCGCCATATTGGATCCGCCATATTGAATTTTTTATATATAATTTTGAATTTGTCATGTGCAACCCCGAAAACTCTCCCGTACCATTTTTGGAAAAAATTGGACAAATTTTTTTTTGTTTGCCATATTGGATCCGCCATGTTGAATTTTTTGAAAATATGTTGAATTCGTTATGTGCGACCTCGAAAACTCCCCCATGCCAATTTTGGAGAAAATCGGACAAAATTAAATTTTTTTGTTCGCCACATTGGATCCGCCATTTTGATTTTTTTAAATTATTTCAGATTCGTTGGGTACAATCCCGAAAAATCCTCTATACCAATTTTGGAGAAAATCAGACAAAATTAATTTTTTTGGCCGCTATATTGTAAGCGCCATCTTGGATTTTACTGCACCAATTTCATCTAAAAAATTATGGGACCACCGCAACAACTTCCTGAACGTAACGTAAAAAATTTCATTGAAATCGGTGCCATCGTTCCGGAGTAATCGGTGTACATACATAAAAAAAAAACATATATAATAGACGAATTGAGAACCTCCTTCTTTTAGAAGTCTGTTAAAAAGTGAGTCACCCCAAAATTTTTTTTAAATCCTAAGTTCTAATCAAAATATTTTTAAAAAAATCAAAATAAAAATTACTTCTTATTCCAAAAATTATGAAATTTAATGAAATTATTCAAAAATATTTTTTTCCCAAGTACCATAAGTAATTTAAGTTGATGTGTTTCAAGATTTCTAAAAATAAACTAGTAGAAGTAGGTAAGCCATTCCCAAATACTTTTTTTTTAATTTCAAGTTCTAATTGAGATATCTTTACAAAACAAAGTGGAAAATACTTGTTATTTGAAATGATGTTGAACTATGGTATTTACGCCTCAAGGATATCATCCCTTATTTTTTATAAGGGTAAACCATCTACTCGCGCAAATAATTTAATTGTAAAGATTACGAACTTTAATGAAATTATTTGAAAATAATTTTTTCGCGAATATTTTTTTCACGAACACTATAACTCAAGTTGACATGTTTCTGTTTAAATACAAAAGTAGGATATTTATTCATATAATACAATATTTTATAGGACTTATTATGATATTACGGATTGTAAGTTGTACAACAATTAAAATTTTCGAAAAAGTGTTTTATGCACAATGATTTTTTAAACCATGAAATTCAAGTTATTGCAACATTACTGCAGCCAATGAATTAGAAGATTGACCCTTATAAAAAATAAGAGATAATATCTATGGGGTTAAAACGACATGATATAACCTCATTTTGTTTTGTAAAGATCTCTCAATTAGAAATTGAGATTTAAAAAAAAGTATTTGGGGTGACTCATCCTCATTTACTATATCATTTTTTGAATCCCCGAACCATGACAACTTGAGTTAATTATGGTATTCATGAAAAAAATATTTTCAAACAATTTAATTAAATTTTGTAATTTTTAAAATTAAATTAAGGGTGTAAATAGATGGTTTACCCTTTAAAAAATAAGGAATGCTGTCCTTGGGGGTGATAATATCATAGTTCAACATTATTTTAAATAACATGTAATTTTCATTTTGTTTTGTAGAGTATCTTAATTTGAACTTAGTTTATTTTTAGAAACCCCGAAATATGTCAACTTGAGATAATTATGGTATTCGTGAAAAAAATATTTTTGAAACAATTTCATAAAATTTCGTAATTTATGGAATAAAATTACGTGTGCGAATGAATGTTTTACCCATATAAAAAATAAGCGATGATATTCTAGGGGTGAGAATATCACAGTTTAACATCATTTCAAATAACAAGTAACTTTCATTTTGTTTTGTAAACCGAACCCCGAAACCCGTCAACTTAAGTTACTTATGGTATTCATGAAAAAAATATTTTCCCACAATTTCATTAAATTTCGAAATTTTTAGAAATTAATTACGTGGGCGAATAGATGATATGCCCTTATAAAAACAAGGGATGATATCCTTGGGGTTAAAATACCATAGTTTAACATCATTTTAAATAACAAGTTATTTTCATTTCGTTTTGAAAAAATATCTCACTTAGAACCTGAGATATTTCAAATATACCGGTTTTAGGAGTGAACTTTAGAGGGGATTTTCACCCCGTTATAATGAATCTCCACAGATGAAAAAAACCACGTGTCCCTTATTTTTGTACCATCTACAACATATTGACGTTTCATTAAAATCGGTTCGGACACTTCAAGTACATTTCTTGTAAGTAAGGGGAGAATAATTTTTTCTGGAACAATCCATATTAAAAGTACGTTATGGGGATTCACCTTAGTGCTGTCCTTACCACACTACTGAAGACTTTTTAACATGAAGAATTATGTCACTCCGAAATAACCCTATCGAAATCATATTTCTCGAACAACTTTTTTTTAGAAAGACAGTTCTAACATTACTCTCCTTGTAACTGTAAGTAAATGTAATAACCTTGCCTACCCATGAAACCTTGTAAACTAGCACATTTAGCCAAAATGAGGATTTATATCGAATTTTAACAAGTTTTTTTTTTTCTCCTTCATTCCATCAAAAGGAAAGGCTTTTCTGATTCTCAGCCCACACTAGTTGAATCCACTTAATCATCTCGTCAATGGTGCTGCAACGAAGGAGTAAAATTCACAGCCTTTTTAAATTTTCAAACTTTTCATTACTCCGATGTGTGTAGATGTCGTTTCTTTATTGATATCTAGCATCATATGTCGATAAGTACAATTACGTCGAGATACCTCCTTACGGGAACGGGAAAGACCATAAAATATTACTTCACATTTTATTTGATTTTCCCAACATCCTTTACCATCAATATAAATTAAATCCCCAGGCCATACTTATTTATTACTCTATATGTACACAGAACACCCATGGCTGACTCCGGGAATCGAACCCGGGACCTTTGTGATTCGAAGGCAATACCTTGGCCACTAAATCAATTGACTCCCTCAAAATAATCTAATCTTCAGCAACATTAAATCATAGTAAATTGTCATTTTATGCAATTTACTGCACCAATAGCGATATTGACACATTAACTTAGAAAGCTAAAAAATTTGGACATAATTATTTTATTACATAACTAAATACGTTAATGTTTTAATTATTAACCTAATCAATTAGCATGTATGATAACAAAGAATATATGAAAATTTTATGATTACAGTTTTATCCAAATAAAAGCGAAAACTTTGGGATAGCGGACAGGCAGACAAAAAGTCGGACATGAGGAAAAGGGTCCGGAAGGACCTATTCGAATCCTAAAAAGGTACAAAATTACCAACTTTCCTTTGATATTCTAAACTTACGAAGGATTTAGTAGTCCCTGATTTTAATTAATAATGACTTATGCTAATACCATACTTTCAAGATTATTTTAGTCGCGTACCTTTATGTTTTTATTGTTGAAAACGTTGTAATTTGTAATAGACATAAAATATAGAAATGAATAAAATTAGACGTTAAAATTTAGAACCTGAACGGAATAGTTAGGTTAATTTTTTGGACCTTGAAATGTGTTAATTGAAATTTATGTATAACCGGGGAACCCAGTGGGTGATCGTAGCCGATCAAGAAACATAGCTCCACCAAAGTTTTTTATATGTATTTTGACCCCTGATTACAAATATCGAGAGTGGACTCCCGAAAATCTCCTGAAGAATTATCATAACGTCAGAACTAGGGCCCGGTTGTTTGAACGCTAAATAACGTAATAATATTTTTATTTATATTTGGAAAAGTGTTGAAAAACAGTAGATATTTAATTTCTTGGTACACACATACTGATTTTATGCTATCCTTTTCTAATTGCATTATTTAAACGAGTTTCATATGATAATCGGTACGTGAATACATAAAGTATGAATATATGGTTGCATAAATTACTATTATTGTTATTTTCAATATTTAAACAATCTTTATCAATAAAAATAAGTTTTTAAATCTTCTTTTTGTTAATATTAATTGTATACTTCGCATTTATAGTAATTTCTAATACTTAAAAACACCGAAAAAAGTCACGACAAGCAATTAAACTGAAAGAAAGGATAAGTAAACATGTTTATGTCTGTCAAACATCAAAAAAGCGTCTCCCTCACCGACCATAAACAGCCTTCAAACAAATCTATTGTTGTTTAAATCTAGGGTATAGAAACGAAAAATGATCAGGTAATTTGTTATAAACAAATTATCGTTAATAACACTATGCAATAAATTTTAGTTTATTTGCTGTATTTTGTATGCAGAGTGGATTTTTTTGTCAATTTTGGAGCGGTGAACACAAAAATGACAATGAAATTAAAAACTTAGTTGCAATTTTCAAGAATAAGTTTTTTTATTTTATTTTTAACAAAATAATAATAAATACATACTTTTACACATGTAGAGAGAGATTAATTATCTCTTCTTTTTGCTTTCCTTTTGTTAATTACTGCTGGAACATCTCCAGCAAGAGTCGAACAGTAGTCGGCAAACATGGAAGCATTTCTGTTTTCCTGGTACCTTTCCTCCATTGATATATCCTGATGAAAGCGTTCGCTGTGCTTATCATTTACAGATCCACAGTTGTCAGGAAAAAAGTTCAGATGTGAGTGTAGAAAATGGATTTTTAGAGACATATTGCAACCTATCTTTTGATACAATGACTGCATATTTTCAACAACAGTAACATAATTGTCAGCTTTTTTATTTCCGAAGAAATTAGTGACTACGAGTCGAAACACATTCCAAGCATATTTTTCAATATCTGTTAGAATGCTGTCAAAATTTTTGTCTTTTAGTATATTTCGAATCTCTGGCCCAACAAAATACCTTCTTTAATTTTTGCTTCACTTAGCCTTGGAAATTTCTGACACAGGTACTGAAACCTGACTCATCTGTATTCAGTGCCTTAACAAAGTTTTTCATTAGATCCAATTTGATATGCAATGGTAGATCTCAAATCTTTTTGGGGTCTACCAGTGGTATATGTTGTACATTATTTTCACCTGGCTCTAATGATTGTCGAACGGGCCACTCTTTTCTCTTGTAATGAAGTGCCTTTGCCCAACTATCCCATTCACATAAAAAACATCAAATCTTGATGTAGTTTAGCTGAAACCCAAATAAAAGTGCAACCTTTAAGTCGTCACAAATCTGCAATTGGTGCTCATCATATTTTTTACTTGTCCATAGGTACTTCATATTGTCGTATGATTCTTTCATATGAATTGCATATCCAACAGAAATAGACGGTAAAATATTTTCCATGTGCAATAGTACTGCTTGTAAATTCAATGTTGAACTGTCTATAAACAATATCCATTCCTCTGGCTTCAAGCCGCCAATAAACCGTTACTGTTACTGTAGAAAAGTTCTTTTTCATATTAAAAAATAGGGCAGTTGTGTAAAATTTCCTTAACTTAGGGAAAACGTATAACTAGTAACGTCTCCATACGCGTTTCGACCACCTTATGGTCTCGTCAGTGGAGCTGTATCGAACCGAGCGCAACATTC
This sequence comes from Diaprepes abbreviatus, assembly GCA_034092305.1. Taxonomy (NCBI): domain Eukaryota; kingdom Metazoa; phylum Arthropoda; class Insecta; order Coleoptera; family Curculionidae; genus Diaprepes; species Diaprepes abbreviatus. The sequence goes on along the minus strand of JASJET010000080.1, from coordinate 2,314,133 downwards.
GCAGGAAACAAATGCCATATGAAATATAAATTCAAAGGTATGTCAGTAGCATGTGTATACGGCAGATATTTTTTACTGAAATGTTGATTTTTTTTTAAATTTCGCACTACTCCGGTGATTCATAGATGTCGTTCGAGTGGCGATATTTTTCAGTCTGACATCGAAGTCAGCAGGTGGCAGGTTTTAAACATCCTGTCTACATACCTGGAAATTTATATTTTAAATGGCATTTGCTTCCTGCGAATATTGCCCTCGGTTTGATATAGCTTCACTGGCGAGACCATAAGGTGGTCGAAACGCGTATGGAGACATTACCAATTATACGTTTTCACTAAGTTAAGGAAACCCTCCTTTAAACTATCAGATATACCAATTTTAATAAAATTCCTATTTAAAAACATTAGTTGTCACATTCCTCCCTTCATATGACAATTGGGATGAGTTTTCCTCGTTCAATTTTATTTTCTCTCAAACTAAAAGACTTTGGTTATTTTTTATAAGAAGAATAGGTTTAGGGTAAAGTATGACGTCCTAATTTATTTATGTTTTTTTTTATAATTTTAGAAATATATCACATTTAATAAAAATATCATTTATGTTTATTTTAGACCTGAAAATCATTTATTTTTCCTAAAATGAGACCATAGGATGGTAGAAACACGTATGGAGAAAGGACCAAAGTGGTATTTGCAGGAAATAGGCTTTTTGTGTAATTTTTTCCTTTTCTCTGCCTGAAAGGATAATACCTGTAAACAACCAAAAATCATTAATTACACGTTTTCAAGAAATTTTGGAAAAATCAGTATTTTCTTAAAATCCTGACGTATTCCACCGCCTAAATGAAGCACTTCCGAATATAGCTAAGTTGATTTAAATCGACCGATTTTGACGTCTAGAGTCTGTCGTCAAACGTTTAACATGCATTTTCCAGACACTTTGCATGTCTATTTTTATTTATTAATTATAAGCATCCAATCATAAAATAATTAATAAAATTGAGTAAAGAACTTCAGTTATTATAACTATTTTTGCATGTGTGGTGCGCTGCTTCAGTTTTTTAATTTTATTACTTTCCATATATTTTCTTTCATATAATATAAAGCATTGAGCGTGATACTTAATTTTTAGAGTTAATAAATTTTCTAAAAAAAAAGACATTGTAAATTGATACAGCTCCACTGACGAGACCATTAGGTGCTTGAAACACGTATGGAGAGAGAAGCACTGTTGTATTGGCAAGAAATAAACTATTTTTATAGATTATTTCCTTTAACTACTTGAAAGGAGACTAGGAGTAGACAACAGTTTGAACATGGCAGTTAAAAGATTTTTTTCTTCCTTACCGAAATTATAATTTTTATATATATATATATATATATATATATATATATATATATATATATGTTATAGGTATTTGAACTACGGTGCAATTCATTTTGTAAATTAGTGACTGCAAAAAAGCGAAAACACACTTTAAAATTAGCGTGTATTTGTTCATGCATTTTTTATTGCAAAAATGACTTAGTTGGTTTTATTCTTTTAAAAGAAAACCCTCACGATAACAAAGAAAAATCATTTATTTATTTATAAATGGATTTTCTTTATTAACTTATTGTGAGATAAAAACATGCTTTTTTGTTATTACTCTTAAGACCTTATGTTATCATAAGATATTGTTAAGTCGATTTTTTTACAAAAATATACCGTTTTTTATTATAAAAAAAATTACAAATTTAACTCATCAAAAAATAGCTTCAACTATTGCTTATTAGTTTTTTAATTAAATCAAACTGTGAAAATGTAGATTTAACTTTCTTAGATGCTTAAAAGAATATTAAACAAACATTATTATCATTATAAAAAATTTTATCTGACATTAGCTGATACACATCAGTATTTAAAAAGGTGTTCTAATGGAAATAGAATATTAAAAAATTACACAATATCAAAATAATAAAAAAAAACATTATCATTTACCGGATATATACATGTATGTATTTACGATATCATCTTTATGTTCCTTTTTGTACTTGGTCATTACATTATGAATATATAATGCGAGTTTATTTGAAAATTATCCACAGCTAATATATTTATAGAAGATATGATCAATTAGCTTCTGTCTCTAATATTTACCTGATATAGGATAAAACGCTATAATACGCTCCACGTTTTTTCAATAAAATGACCCCTCTATCTTTTTATTTATTTATTTAGCAAAAACGTAAGTAGAGTACTATTCAGAATACAAAATGATACTTTTCTTTGGTAGTCTTTGCTTATCTACTAGGAATAAAAAATGTTTTTTATAACCTCACTTGGAGCGTTTTGTTATGGAGTCTTTGTCTCACGTCTGTAACAAAATGCAACAATATAACTATAATAAAATTATCGGAAAAGTTAACAAAGTTAATTTGATATCGGTTTTCAATCGTAATTATGTTTTTAGTCTTCATTATCCTTCATGTTTTTTCTATTTTTTTATCTGTTTCTTTTTATTAATAGCTTTCCTCTGGCTTTTTTTCCAAAAACATTGTAGAGAGATTTGTACGTGGTGCAAAACTTATGCATCCAAGATGAGTAAAATAACTATTTTATCCTGTTTTCATCAGAAGTCGTACGAAAATAATTTTCTGTACCATCTATGCACTTGATCTAGTCTTCGCCAGATATGTCTTCGCTCGAAATACTTCCATTGTTTTGTTCTTCATTGTTATTTTCTGATGACGAAGAACGATCTGGGTTTGCCTTCCTTTTCTTCAGTTTTGCCTTTTCTTTCTGCTTTTCCTTTGTTACCTTCTTGTTTTCACATTTTTTTGTTTTTAATTCTTCTTTACAATTCTTAATTTGGTCTAACTGCTTCCTTTGAATATTCTCTGGAGACGTCAAAATTACAGCTTTTTGCTTCATTTTTAATATAGTTGCTGGTAATTTGGGTATAGGATGTATTTGAGTCACAACCTGCGTTGGTGTTTCTTCCGAACATTAAGAGGATAAACCTAGAGATTTTTGGAATATTTTTTCAGATGAACCAAAGATTATCTGATCTAAGTTTTCTATACCTATCACTTGTTTTCTGGGTGTAATTTATTCCCCGTGTTTCCTGCTTCTGTAGCTACTTCTTCAACTTCAACAGAAAGGCTAATATGTAGTGTTCCTGAATAGCCTTCACCAAAATTTTCTAGCGTAGATGTCGGTGTCATGACAATTTTTCTCATATTCTGGCACATTTTTTATGAGATTTTGTACACGCAAAGTATGTAACAGTGAAAAGTAATAATCAGGTAAGGCATTCGGATCAAAAGGGTATATTCTACAGGATTTCAAAGCAGCAACACCGTTGGAAATACTAGCAGCCTTTCCCCAAGAATTATTTATCAGTTTGGATACATTGTACTCAGTAAATCGTTTGTCCTTCATTCATTACCATCCATGATTTAACTTCCTGGGCGACATATACCTTAAGAGGCCTGACGAATGCCCTATACGGTGGCTGGAATACATGAGTTGTATGACTTGGTAAGCATAACAAGGTAACGTAATTCTCTTTGGTACTTATAACAAACAGATATTGTTGTTATGTGAATTGTGTACATACGTTATCAATCATCCTTTGTCTAGGTCTGTCTTTTCTAAGAATATTTTTTCAAACTACTTAATAAATAGATCAGCGTTAAAAGTATTTTTATTCATAAATACTTGTAAACCAGGTGGCCAATCTTCAGAAAACTGGAATTTGCAGTAGGTACTTTTTAAATCAAAACCGGTGGAATAAAGTTACCTTGAGCACTGTCACATTCTTTCCTTTTTCATTCCTAGTCAAAGTAAATACATCTTTGATACCTTTTGTGGCAATCCTTTTTCCGATTATATTATTATTTTGTATACCAGTCTCGTCTATTTGATCAGGATGTCGACTGAAGTCATTATCTTCATAAATTTGAGCTAACAACGTAAAAAGTATTGTACATCCTCTTGGTTAACACCATGGACCCTAGCAAGTGACACAGCTTCAGACTTTTGTTGACTCAACTCATAATTATGCTTTAAAAATCAGTTGAACTAAATATCAGCTGCTTGATGCGAATTTCTTGAGAATCACCTTTGAGGTTTAGGTTTCAAGCTAATTCATAAGTCATTTCTTTAACATTATTGCGTTCGGTTGTAAAGCCAACATTCTTCAGTTTTTTAATATTAGCCACTAATTTTTTCTAGTGCTCTTCTGAAAAAACAGGAAGCCTCCCACGAAGTATCTTAAGCTTTCCAGTTACTAAACGTCGTCTGAGCGTTCTTAGTAGGATGTTATAAATCCTTGCTGATTCATACGTGTTGGATCAAGAAGTCCGCCAGGTTTTTTTTGATGATTTCGCGGCATCTGAAAAAAAAATATTAAACTAGTTCCATTATAAAAGTGACACTAGTACTGGGACGTATTGTACAGGGTGTCCAATTTTCGATAGTTTTACGAGTTAGCTTCATTGTCATTAAAAATAGAATGATAAAGTTTTTGTGATACCCTGCTGCTTTTTAAAGAAACGACCAACGCCCACTAACAGAATTTTCATAAACCTCTTCGTTTTTTTGAAATTATGAATTTTGAGGCACCCCTCATATCTCAGTTATCTTGCAACTTATCGCAAAGTTAAAAAATAGAACTATTTTGGTTTGTCCTGTAGGATTCAATGATGTAACCGGTTTTCTTACAGGTTTAACTGTTTCAAAGAAATAAATCAAACTTGCCGTTTTTACACGGGACACCAAATACAGGGTGTAACATACAGGTTGGAAATAAATTGAACAGTGAATTTCTCAGTAATTTTTTTTTTCATATATAGTTATACTTTACGAATATCCGTTTCTATGTTACAGGGTGTTAAATAATAAAAAAAAAATGGCTTTAGTGTAATAACTTTCGAACGCTAGAAGATAATGGAACAAAATTTCAGCCAGAGCTTATTCTGATACTGCTCCAGTTACAGTAAGAAAATTGACTTCGTAGTCTAGTCATTGTCATACGTACGAATATTAATGTAGGGTTTAAAAAATGTAGTACGTAGTAAATTTTTTTTTAATATTTTCTGAAATTTGATTTTTGTTTTAAAGAAAATTTTCCTATTGCGTTTTTTTTGTATCTCTCGTCATTTTTTCGTAATCTTACAAATACTATTTTTCCATTGCATACACAGAAAAATAAAGCAACATGAACAAAAATGTAAAAAACACAAACATTATCTGGTGATTTTTGACTCATTTTTGAAAACTTGTTACATGGGCAATTAAAAAAGGCTATAAACGTTTGAAATAAAATTCTACTAATTAATAATAATAAACATCCTATTAACTTACAAACTTAAAGTAATTACTAATTAACAAAAATTATTCAACCAAAAAACATCAGAAAAGATGCTGAAAATGTTGTCCCTCACCTGCAATATATTTTCCAATGTGTTTCCTCATGAATTGCCGACATCCCATTTCATCTCTTTGACGTCAGGAGTTTCAGCGGAATAAACTATGTTTTTTAAGTGCCCCCATGAGTAATAATCCAAAGGATAAAGATCAGAGGAACGGGGTGGCCATGTTCTTGGCCCTCCATGACCTATCCATTTATTTCAGAACGTCTCACCTCTCGTCTAAAGTGAACTGAAACGCCGTCATGCATAAACCACATCCGCTGGCGTGTTTCAAGTGGGACTTCTTCTAATAAAGGTTGTAATCCATTTTGAAGGAAATCCAAATATGTTAATATGTCTAATCGGTTCAGTAGTACTGTAGAACCAATAAAAAATCTCCAATTATTCCTGCCCAAACGTTTATAGAAAATCGTTGCTGATACCGAGATTGTATTATTTCATGCGGCCCATAGATGACTATTATGGAAATTAATTATACCATCCCTTGTAAATCCAGCTTTGTCAGTAAATAAGAGACTGAATGAGTCAAACAAACAAATTCTGGTTGATCTTATTTAGAAACCAGTTACAAAATCTGAAACATGTACCATAATCCTCAGCAGAAACGGCCTCTACCCTTTGCAGATGGTATGGGTATAACCAATTATCATACAGTATTCGTTGTGTAGTCATTTACGTGAGTTTACTGAGTCAATTGTTTCACATTTAGAAGGCATTTTAGGTAATTTAGACCTAGAAAAATATCTTAATCGACTCAAATATTTGAACAGAAAATCTTAGTATTAATATGCAGGAAATAATTCAAGAATTCACTAACCAAGAAAGCAAGACTGACCCTCCCAAAAATAAAAACTATGAAACTGAAAGAGAATAATTGAATTTTAGTTCGTCTGTGAAAAATATGAGTGAAATTTGTGAAAAATTAAGAAACGTACAGAGTTTTTTGTTGGTCAAAAAAAATGACGATTTGGTCTTTGATATTTCCAACATTTTAATAAAATGTGAGAGTACAGCAGCAAAAATTAAATTTAAAAATTCAAGACAGACCTCCATTGAACAATTTTTTGACAAAACCTAATGTTTCTTTCTACAGTATCGCTTATTTTTTAGCACATTATATACATGTTGTCGTTTTGCGGTTTAGTTCAGAAATATGAAAAAATTTGTTTCTATGTATCTAGTTTTCTCGTTCCTTAATGAACTTTCGTAAAATATAAATCATAATAAACGTAGTTTCATTTAACGTTAAACCAAAAAACATATTGTTGATGTGAATATAATTAAGAATTTACCTTTATCATAGAAATATCTTTGTCTTATTCATTAAAATTAATATTTTTTTGTGCAAGTACATAAAAAATCCTCGCTTTTACTCACATGATACATAATATGTAGATTTTTTAAATTCTTCCCCTCAGATGCGATCACCCCCTTAAATGGTCAATTTTTCTTAATTCTTTTAGTGGCCGGTATTGGGAAGTTATATTGTAGATATCTGCGAGCAATATCTGCATGCAAAAATTAGTATTTAATGTAGACGAGTTTGCTTAGTGCTCACCACAAGTTGCCCCAAAGCAGTCAGTAAAGGTTTTAATACTTTTTCTTGACAAACTATAAAAATCATTCCTTATTGTCAGCCATATTGAAAGATTAGGACCGCGCCTACGTACATATCGATACTTATTATCTATGGCTGGGGTGTACTGTAGCGTTTTGCCCTACAGTGAAAGCTCTTCCTCAATTTCATTTTCTTACGCTTTTAGTAACTTTATGTTATAAAGTGCCAAAGATTTGATATTTCCGTCCTAGGTTTACTAAAGATTCCTTTATTATTTTGATTAATACATTTCACATCACTCTTGCCTCGGAACATTTTTTCTAGGCAATACCTAATCTTGATATTTACCTTTTTTGAATATATATATATATATATATATATATATATATATATTTTCTGGATTCTTGAACCATAGATTATATCATTTTTCTTTATTTTGTCTTTTCTTGGGTTTAGGTTCTATATCTAATAAATACACAAAACGATTGACGTTTTGCCCTTTATTCAAGGCATTTTCAAAATTCTTTCCTCCTAAAAATATATAATTAAAATACATCACATAAAAAACATATTTACAATTTCGAAAAACAAACAAGACACTTAAAAACAGTAGTCAAAACTTTAAAATTTTTTAAAAATATTTAATGTTACCGGTACACACCTTGACATTTTGCTGTTCTGTTACTAAATAAAATTTAGATTTTACATCGTTTACTGAGGATACGTGCAATGCGAATGTGTTTTATTTTTTTAATATTTTTTATATTTTACAATGCATAAAAAAACAAATAAGGTATATGTTTGGTTTTATGTTTAAGAGGATATTCCATTTTTGATTCTTATTTGACCGGATCGAATACTTAATATTTTTGTTTAAATTAGGCTTGCGTAAATGTGGCTCAAGTTTCCCATATCTGTTCTGTCGTTAACAGTGTTTTTATTTTTTTTAATTTCAATCATTTCCTTTATCTGTAATTTTTGGTAATTCTTATCTTTGTTTTTTATAGTGGTAGTGTTATAATGAAAAGTATGTTTTTCGTCCTGTGTGTGTTTGTTGTCCGAAACAGAGAATAATAATAAAATAAATTTTCTAGATATGACACTTATACGCAGAAAAAACAAAATTTTAACTGAATGGTACATCAAACCAACTTGGTCAGGTAGATATCTAAACTATTTCTCTAATCATTCAAAAACTCAAAAAAATAGCGTTATAATCGGTCTATCTGATCGTGCTATCTACCTAACGTCTCTAGAATTCCGACCAAAAATACTGCAAAAAGTAAAAGAGACACTAATAAATAATAATTTCAACGAAAAGACTATCACCAAAATAATTGATAAACGAACATATAAGTTTTATAATAACGTAAAAACAAAAAACATAAACAGCAAAAATATGTGGCATTACCGTACACTAGTGAGCTGTCAGAAAAAATAAAATACATTTTAAAGAAGCATGATATTATCGTATGCCATAGGTCACATAATAAATTAAATACATTGTTCACAAATTTAAAAAGCAAACATTCCTCTAATGAATAAATCAAATATAATATATTGGATCCCTTGCACAAATTGTCCCAAAAAATCTATAGGCATGACGAGCCAATTACTGAAAAACAGATTAAATGGCCATAAATATACAAAAAATGCCTCAACAGCGTTAAATAAAAACACATAGGACGAAAAACACACTTTTGATTATAACAGTTCCATTATAAAAAACAAAGATATGAATTACCAAAAATTACAGATAAAGGAAATGATTGAAATTAAAAAAGATAAAAACACTGTTAACGACAGAACAGATATGGGAAACTTGAGCCACATTTACGCAAGCCTAATTTAAACAAAAATATTAAGTATTCGATCCCATCAAATAAGAATCAAAAATGGAATATCCTCTTAAACATAAAACCAAACATATACCTTATTTGTTTTTTTATGCATTGTAAAATATAAAAAATATTAAAAAAATAAAACACATTCGAATTCCACGTATCCTCAGTAAACGATGTAAAATTTAAATTTTATTTAGTAACAGAACAGCAAAATGTCAAGGTGTGTACCGGTAAAATTAAATATTTTTAAAAAATTTTAAAGTTTTGACTACTGTTTTTAAGTGTCTTGTTTGTTTTTCGAAATTGTAAATATGTTTTTTATGTGATGTATTTTAATTAAATATTTTTAGGAGGAAAGGATTTTGAAAATGCCTTGAATAAAGGGCGAAACGTCAATCGTTTTGTGTATTTATTAGATATAGAACCTAAACCCAAGAAAAGACAAAATAAAGAAAAATTATATATATATATATATATATATATATATATATATATATATATATATATATATATATATATATATATATATATGTTCTTTAATCCTAAATTCCAAAAACCGTCGTGTTCTCTCTCCAATGAACATTTAACTACATTCCCATAGGACTTTGTAAACACATTATTTCCTTAGGGTATTTTTAGGTTTTGTCTGCTTTAATTGCCTTCTAAGGGTGTTCCCGGATTTAAAAGCTGTTTGTTGTACATTCGAGTAATTTGTCTTACTTTTCTTTTGTATATAGGATTGTAAGGAGAAAATGTGTTTTCTGTTGATTAGTATGTTTCATAACTATCCTTATTTGATGATTCACTTAATCAGTTTATAAGGATAATTATTCTGCTGTAGAGCTTTTTCTCTTACCGAATTTGTATTAATATAGAATATTTCTTAATTGCAAAATACCATTAAATATATTATTTATTCACAGAACAAAATAATTTAAATGAAACCTAATTAATAACCAACAGTATACATTTCAAAATCCAAAAAGTTTTAGAAACAACAAAGTTTCCAAACACGGAATTGAAGTAAAATTGGATAAATTAGTTCGTCGTTCTCGGTGAAAAAAACATTGACGAAATTTTTAAGGAATTGCGAACTTAATATTTCGTTAAGTTTTTTAAGTTGCTTTTAAAGCATTACATCAAATTTTCGGCTACTTCGTAATTATTAATTTGATTTATTATTTAATAATAAGTAATTATTTTTTTGAGGAAAATTTTTTTCCGGTTTAAATTAAAAAGTTTTGTCTTGAACGTGCTTTTCATAAAGTTCATTATAATTTTTAGAAATTAATTTAAAAATCATGTTGGCCAATTAGTTTTTAGATTTTAGTTTATTTGCTCTGAAAATAGAATCGAAATTTAAAAGATGTAAATTAACTTCTTATATTATTGATCATTAATCTCTCTCACTCTATATTCTTCTTCATATGAGGTCCACCTAACGTTGGCATTTATATTGGCGAGTTCTTCGTGGTTTACAGCTAATCTAAATAGTTGTTCGGCACTGCGTATTCCGGTCCAATCGCGGATGTTCTTTAGTCAAAACATCTGCTTCCTTCCAATTCCTCTGCAGCCCTCGATTTTACCTTTCATTATAAGCTAAAGGATTTTTTAGCGGTCTTCTCTAAGAACATACCCTAAGTATATCTTTCTTATCTTAATAGTTTTAAATAATTCACAAGCGGCGCTTGCTCTATTTAACACTGCTTTATTGGTCTGCATAGCTGTCCAGGATACTCAGAGCATTCTTCTATGCAACCCCATCTCGAACGCTTCTAGGCGGTTGATCGTATCAGCGTTCTCAGTCCAGGTCACAGCTCCATATAACAACACAGACCAAATATAGCATTTGATTGTTCTTTAACGCAATTTTAGGTTGAATTTGTCATTACAAAAGAACGATTTTATTCTCAGAAAAGTTGTGCGAGCTGTTTCAATTCTGCACTTAATATCTTTATTTCGGTCTAGTTGTTCTGTGATGTAGCATCCCAGGAATTGGATAACTCTTTCAATGATTGGTTGATCTATCTTTAGGAAAGCATCAGCGTGCGGTTGGCGGCTGAATATCATAAATTTTATCTTAGCAATATTCATTTTTAGACCCATTTCCCGTCCTGTCGTGTTTACACAATCCAGCAACTCTTGAAGGCACTGGAAACTATCGCACAAAACGGCCATGTCGTCGGCATATCGAGTGGTATTAGTTCACTATTGATCTTTACTCCAAGGTCTTTATCTTCCAAAGCTGGTTTGAAAATTATGTCCGAGTAGATGTTAAATAATAGCAGAGATGGAATGCATCCGTGTCCGATGCCTCGTTGAATGTAACATTTGTCAGTTAGTCTTCCACTGATTTTAACCACTGCTTTCTACTTCCAATACAAGTTCTCTACGATAGGCAGATCTCTACCATCGATTCCCGAGGCTCTTAATATGTTTAAAAGCGTTCTATGCTGGACTCTATCAAAAGCTTTTTCGTAATCGATGAAAGCAACATAAATATCTTTACGTTAGTCACGACACTTTTGGAGAAGTATCTTTAAGGCAAAAAGTGTCTCACAGGTTCCAAGTGCATTCCTAAAGCCAAAATGGGTTTCATCTAGGTGCTTTTCGCATCGATTTCTTATTCTTCCATGTACTGTACGAAGAAAAACTTTCAGTGTGTGGCTCATCAGATCAATTAATCTATATTTGTCGCACCTCTTTGCCCGCTGTCTCTTCAACAGTCCTATAAAAACAGACTTTAGCTATTCCTCGGGTATTTCACCATTAGTATATACATAGTTTAAAAATTTAACTAGAGCGCGATGTGATCTTCGTGCATGATTTGTAGGAGTTCTATATTGTCTGATCCAGTTGTTTTCTTTGTTTTTAGCTGATATTATGGCATAATAACCTTCAGATTTTAAAATTTCTGGGCTTTTGTCTTGATATACATTACCCTGTATGTTTGACCTGTCGTCTTCAAGCATTTCGATTACATATTTACTCCATATTTCAAGAATGTCTTGTTCATCAGTATTAGTTTTTCCCGTACTATCCACTAAAATATTAGTAGTTTTGTTATTATACAAGCCAGCAACCTTCCGAATTTTTGTGTACATGTTAAACATGTCATGCTTTCTTTCGAATTATTTCCGAACATCTATCCACCATCCACTTCTCTTTAGCCGCTCGTATTTTTTGTTTTATTTCTCTTTGTATTCTTCTGCTTTGTCCTTGCATTGTCTTCTTTAATCCATAAGGTGTAGTATGTTTTCTGATATCCATTTTTGTTTCTGGTGTCTATTTGTTTCTCTCCGTTCTTGTAATATCTTAGTCATGTGTTCACGAAATAATTTCCATATTTCCTCGACACTTTCGGTTGTTTTCATTTCTTTCAAGTAACTATTTACATCTTTTTCGATTTTACTTTTATCGACGTCTGTAATAGGGAGATTCGTTTGCTGGTGTTTCTTGTCTATCCGTTTTAGCATGATGATGGAGTTCCTAGATCTATTGTTGATAAGAATATGGTTTGATTTCTTAATATATGTGCTGGATTATCTCCAAGGGCTCTCCAAGTATATAGTCTGATCTGATCTACGACCTTTACTAATATATATATATATATATATATATATATATATATATATATATATATATATATATATAAAGATATATATATATATTATAAAATATATATAAAGATATATATATATATATATATATATATATATATATATATATATATATATATATAAAGATGGCCACCACATTTTCGTCTGTTTATATACATAGAACGACAAAATATTTTTAATAAGTGATGTGTTGACAAATCGCCTGAGTGAAAAGCTTCACTATTACCAACCCGTGGAGCAAGCCGGCTTTCAACGTGGATTTAGTATGATAAATCATATCCAAGCTCTATGCACAGTCCTAGAAAAAACGGAAGAATATAACATTCCTATACACCTGGCATTTGTAGATTTTCACATGGCCTTTGACTCTATAGAAACATGGGCGATCTTGAGATCACTTAATAATGCTAGAATTGACTCCAGGTATACCACTATCATACAGAACATATATAAAAACGCAACTATACATGTTAAAATCGACAAAGACACAAAAACCGAAAAAATAAACGTTATGAGAGGAGTGCGTCAGGGAGACGTCATCTCACCGAAACTATTTACGCTAGCTTTGGAAGATGTCTTTAAAAAACTAAATTGGGATGAGAAAGGTTTGAGAGTCGACGGTTCTTATCTTAGTCATCTTCGTTTCGTCGACGATGTTCTTGGTATGTCTAGCAACCCAGAATAGCTAAAACAAATGCTTCAAGATTTCAATGAAGAGGCGAGAAAAGTGGGACTTAAGATGAACTTAGAGAAAACTTAGTTAATGAGCCCTGACGCAAATGTACAAATAGAGATTCAAAATGAAATCATAGAGAATGTCCAAGAGTACATCTATTTAGGCCACGTCTTGAAACTGGGCAAAGAAAATCAAACGGCGGAAATAACAAGGAGAATAGGGCTGACATGGGCTCCCTTTGGAAAGATGCAGTACGTATTAAGAGATAGAAACACACCAATCAACCTTAAAGGGAAAGTGTATAACACGTGTGTCTTGCCTGTTGCTACTTACAGCATGGAAACGATAACACTAACCAAACAAAACGCAAATGGACTCCGAGTCACTCAACGCTCCATGGAGAGACAAATGTTAGGAAGCTCTTTATGGGATAAAATACGAAATCAAGTAATAAGATCAAGAACCAAAGTAGTTAACGTCATTGAACGCATATCACGACTAAAGTGACAATGGGCGGGGCACATAGCTAGACAACAGCTCGATAGGTGGACGAGTAAATTACTGCAATGGCGACCGCGAGAAACGAACCGAAATCGTGGCAGGCCACAATGCAGATGGGTAGATGATATAAGATAGTTTGCTGGAAAAGACTGGCTCCAGAAGGCGAGAGACAAATCCCAGTGGAGGACCATCGGAGAGGCTTATGTCCAGGAGTGGACGTCAATGGGCTGAGAAAGAAGAAGAAGAAGATGTGTGGGTCTATTGGGTTTTAAAATTATTTTGAAATATAGACAGTGGTGTTACGTTTCATATTTCTGAAATACACCGTTCTTGAGATATTTAACTATCCTGAAATTGTAGGTCATAATTCAAGAGGCCTGCCTGTCTTGCCTATTCAAGATAAATGTTTTATATTGTATTGTGTTACAATTTATTGTAAAATAAAAATTATCTAAAAAAGTATTAAGGGTTAATAACAATTTACATTTGATTTTTGTTATCATTAAATCGAAACAACTCTCTTATTTTAAGTAGAACAACCTGTATTTAGTATCAAATTTATATTCTAATGTTTACGGTCTTTAAAATTGTATTAAGACCTTAAAACCCTACCTATCTTTCATATTTTTTTTACCGAGCTGATATCATAATTCATCACATTATAAAAATTTTTGACAAATAATTTAATGACATTTTTTGTTAGTCAAACCGTTGTTCGAAATAATTTGAAAATCCTAATTATTTGAAATGAGTACTCGCTCTCAAGAATAATTTTCGTAATTAGGGAATAGGAAGGAAATTGCTTGCTAGCAACAAGAATTTATGCTTAAAAATATCCTACCAGGATTCATTAGAAAATTTGCTGCATGTTTTTCAAAGAACAGAAAGTGTGGCTTATAAAAAAACAGTCCGTCAGTAATTAATTACCGAAAATGAAGGAAATTCATTTTTAGTTATTGTCACCAAAAAATTTTTGAATAATAAAAAATACCACCAATAACTTTTGAAAGTAGATTGCGACCGACGACTCGAAATTTATGAGTTCTAGAAATGTTATGAGGTGAAAAAAATTTCTTGATTTTGTTCTTCTTTCGAATTAATCCACTTTCCATATATGCTATTGACTAATGCGAAAAAAAGGGGGTCAAAGGAACTAAAACGTTCAATTGACCTCCAAATATGACAAAATCATAAAGTGCTGCCAAATTAAAAAGTGCGTTTTTTAGATTAAGATAGATTTGTCTACTTTTCAGTTTTTTCAGTTTAACTCGAAAACTGTGAATTTTTCGTAGGTATATACCCATAAAGAAATTGTAGATAATGAAATTTTCTTTCGAAGTGGTATCTAATGAAATCCAAGAAAGTCGTTTTCCAAACAAATAATCCCTAAAAACAAAATTAGAAAAAAAAGCAAATAACTGCAATTTTTTTTTCCTCATAACTTCTTTTGTAAGTAAAGTGAGGTATGGCATCTTCATAAAAAAGAAAGCTGGCGTTAGGTCCGTTAAAATTAGCTCATGCAGAAATCTGTATGATGAAAAATAACCGAGATATGTGGTCTCAAACTTTGCTACTTTTCTCGATATTAGTAAATTTTTGCTTTTTTTCAGACTTGGTCCTACAGCTTTTTGCAAGTGAATTTAGGTTACCTTCAAATGAAAGCTTATATCACACTCATCCAAATCGTGTCCAGCCGAAATCTATACCACGAATAGTAGCTTTGAAAGTTTTCAACTTTTTTTGATTTTTGTAACTTTTAACCCCAAAATTATGTTATCATCTTGTCAATATTATCAAAAATATTTAGTTTTTGGAATCAAGTATAAGAAAAGTGTACAACCAAAATAGCTTCACGTTTTCACTTCCTCAAAATTACCTAGGCTTCATCCACGCATTCAGTCGCTGTGATACATTGATAAAAAGTATTCTTAAATTTTGTCAATAAAAATATTTTACTTTTGAAGTATTTAGATGTATTTTTGAATGAAAGCGTGTCCTGACGACGTCGGCTCTGCATCTGAATGCATCGTAACTTGAAAATTGAGAGTCGAAGCAGCTGTCGCCATCAACTATTCCAGCAGTATTCAACAAGTGTGAAATTTACTTTATCGCATTTGCCTCCAACAATTAATGCTATTAAACAGCATGGCTTAAAACCATAATTGCAAATGCAATAATGGAAAATGTATATTTTAAATTCTCTCGACTAGGGTTGAAAAAGTTCGAAAAATGGATTGATACCTATTTTTACAAATAAACCTTCTGCACCGCAAACGTGCAAGAATAGTCTGTGACTACACCAAAGTATGCCAAGGGAATTATGGTTGTAAGAAGTAGGGAATCAATTGCTCCATGTTCTGTAAAGAATACTTCGGTTTAAATGGTGAAAATGCTGATGTACCTGACGTTACTAAAGACGATATTCTCGATGATTCTGATGAAGAAATTAACAAAATTATAAAAATAATTTAACTGAACCAAAATTTTGAAAAATAAATGAATTAAAAGGGTATAAAATAACGTGAAAATTATTTTTATTCCATTCGTCATATGTTTTCCAAATATAATTATTTTTATCATTAAACATTCTCAAATTTCTGCGAGTCAAAAATTATAAACAACATAAAAAGTTAAAAATTTTGAGAAGCCATTTTTCGACTACCATTCGTCCTGCAGACTTCAACTGGAGACCATTATAACGAGCATAATGTCAGCTTTCTTTTGAAGGGGGCAATGTCTATATCTAAATGCATAGTTTTCGAGTAAATCTCAAAAAAAACTGAACAGATGACAAATCTACCTTAATCTCAAAAATGCACCCCTTGATTTGGTAGCACTTTGTGATTTTGTCATATTTAGGGTTCAGTTGAACGTAAGGAATAATGAACACACTTTAACATTTTAGTTTCTTTCTAAAGTACATAGTCAGTAGACTAATAATAGCGGATTAGTCAACAGGCATAATTTACATTATTTTAGCGATGTAAATCTCAATTTATTTAGAACCGTCGATCGTCAGCATAGGTGATCTCTCAATATTTGGGGTGGAATAATTGGAATGCATTTGGTAGGTCTACACAATATTCCAATAGGTAAATAGAGCGTGAAGGAACACAGTTATGGCTAACAAGGTCTCCGGATTTAACAAGTTCTAATTTTTTCATATGGGGATATATTAAAAATATTGTTTATGGTATACCGTCGTTGGTGATGACAGCATTGCAATGTCAAAAACTATAAGAGACCGTTAACTGGGAAAAATTTTGGGCAACTATGTGCAGTAGGTTATTGGTGCTGAATTGGTTCTGATTTGTTGCGTGTGTAGCATTAAAAAAAAGTAAATTCTTGATTTGACTATAACCTTTTTATTTCCCAATAATTTTTAAATCTATAAACACCTTTGTATGGCTATTTTTTACGCAAAATACGTTTATTTAGTCAAATTTTACCTACAACGTTTCAGTTTTCTTGAACCATCATCAGCTTTATGTTTCCTTATGACCACCATGTTGGATTGTTTATTCATCAAAAAATATTTAATTTTTTCTATAACCCTATATAAAACACTAATACAAAAGACAACTTTATAACCTAAAAATAACTAAAAATAATTTTTTAATGAAAATTGAAACACCAAAATTATAAATAGTTCTTTTATTTAAGAATAAAGTCAAATTAATAACAATATTTCTTTGTATTGAATTCACTCGAGGTGAAAATCTTCCACAAGTATTAAAAAATTATAATAAGAAACTTAAAGATTAATTCATTCATTGATTCGGTTATTGTGGTATTTTTGTTTAGTAGGCTTAGAACATTAAATATATGTATTGGATTACTATATCGTAAATCCAATTTTTCTAATTGGTAGGATGGTAAACCTCGTCTTTTCCGAAAAAGTTTCATGGGTAGATAAAACACATTTCAGTAACTGCGCAGTTTTAATAAAAAGAATCACCATTACTAGGCTCTTGGAAACCCGCAATTAAGCAAAGCACGAAAATTGCAAGCACGATTTCGTTTCAATGTTTGGTGCGGAATGATCGGTAAGAAATATCCAATCATCTGATGGGCCCACTTATTTATGATCAAACATTGACAGGTCAAAGATAACATGCAATAATACAAAATAAATTTATTTCTGGCATTCGAAAATTTCTGCCAAATGACGCTGGATAATGTGTGGTTTCAGCAAGACAGTTGACCCGCACATATTTCCAAGGAAGTACAAAAATTTTAACGGACACTTGTGAAAGCAGCAGTACTCCTGCATGCTGATCTTCTAGGTCTCCGGACCTAGTAATATAGATAGAATAAAAATTTATTTATAACTTTTCAAAATATTCTCCGTTATTTGTTCATATGGCAAAACCGCTCAGAGAAAGCCCCACGATACACATTTTTTTAAATTGCTTCCATTTCCTTACGAAATCCTATTAGTCTCTTCTAAAGTAGAAAATGTGCGTCCTCGATTTTTCTTTTTTACCTCTGGGAACAAAAAAAAGTCACAGGGAGCTAAATCTGGACTGTATGGTGGATGTCCTAGTAATTTGACCCCTGATCGATCCAAAAATTCACGGGTTCGAGCAGCAGAATGGGCTGTGGCATTGTCGTGGTGTAAACATATTCCACATAAGCGGTCTTTCGGTCGAATTTCTTAAATTTTTTGACACAGTTTGGATAAAAATTGAGTTCTTTGACCTCCTAGGTTATTGTGGCCACACGACCACTTGCAGAAAAAAAAAGAAGCGATCATTTTTTTCCTACGCTTCGTCCTCGTTTAATTTTTGTTGGTGGGTCTTCATTGGGAAACACACAAACTGTCTATTGTGTCTTTAATTCTGGGTCGAATTTGTAACTCTAGGACTCATCACCAGTAATGATATCAAAAATTTGCCTGGATGATCTATTTTGATAATCTTCGATCATTTTTTGGCACCATTCCACACGTATGTCTTTTTGTGCGGCCGAGAGTATTTTGGGGACCCAACGCGAAACAAGTTTACGAACACCTAAGTGTAAGTATAAAATTTTATTTACTGCTGCCAACCCAATATTTAATATCGCCTGAATCGAACAATAATCAATTTGTCTGTCTTGATGCACAAGATTTCTCACTATGACTATGTTTTCCTGGGTAACCACAGCTGATGGCCGACCGCTACGCTCTTCATCTTTCAACGATGTTCTACCACGTTTAAATTCGGCATACCAACCAAAAATTGTTGAGCGCGACGGGGAAGAATAAGGAAAATGATGTTAGCAGTCTTTCCAAGCACTGCTGTTGATTTAAACCATTTAAAGGTAATAAAAATCATAGCACGAAAATGTTCGCTAACACGTAATGCTAAGCGTTTAAAAATTGAACTGACATTTACTCTTATCATTGGTGACGTATAAGTATAGCGGCGTAGACATAGCTTGAACAGTGTTGCCACATACAAAAATATTCACTGTCACCCTCGTATCATCGACCAATGCCCATAATCGTTCTTTCAACTGATATATCAGTACGGTATCGATCGATCATAATTTTTTCCCACTATATCTAAAAAATATTTTAGACGCGTATTCTGGGCGTTGTTTTTTACCGTCTTGGTAGACTTTTTTATCCACATTAGAGTTGACAAGGCCTATTAATTTTTCCCATTGCCATGAAAGATTTCTGGTGTAATATGTAAAAAAGAATATTTTCAAAGAAATCATATCCAATTAAAAATAATAAAAAGTTACAGCGATGTCTTATATTATGTTTTGAAGCTGTCAGAAAAAGACTTCCTTTTTTAATATAATATTATTTTCAGAGCTTTATTTCCAGGAAAAATATGTTGAAGTTGATTCTTCGTAACTAACTACATGTTTTTTAATTTACCTTAAAACTTTTAAATGTCTACAGGCACAACTGGGGACCGAAATTGGTTAAGGCCGTAAAGTTTTTCAATATCAGCTCGAGACTCTTTTTACTTTTCGTACGGAATTCATTTGCGTACGTCCAAACTTTATTTTGGAGAAAAGAAAGCTTAATAAAAGTTTTGTAGACGTTCTTTTGATAATGTGACTAAATGAAGAAAAATTAAGGTTAAATGAGAAGGTAATTATCGTTATTATCGATTTTTAGGGGTTTCTTTAGAATATGTTTTTAGAGATGTATGAAGGAAAAATTTAATGATGGTAAATGAACAGTTTTATGAAACTTTTGTAGCTTTTGATAGAACGTAATTAAATTTAACTGTATCGCCACTGAGTTACAACTTACCTTATATTGGATTTAATTAATTTATTTCATAATCAACACAACGAGCTGGTATTAAGAAATGGTATTTGATTTCAACAAGCACTACGCATTTTGCTAGACTTGTCAGAAACGTTTTAGACAATCCTGGAGCCCAGTGGGTCGTCGAGAAAATTTTTAATAATTAAAAAAAAATTTAAAATAAAATATTTTCGTATTTCTCAGTTGACTCTAAGCAAAAAGGGTCTTTTCGCCCAATGCATAGTTTTTGAGTTAAAAATCGTTAAATATTTTAAAAATGGCATTTTTCACCACTTTGTAATGTTTTTATTACTTTTTACCACTATAAACAAACAGCATTTCATCACTTATAACGTACGCGCTGTCGTGTATGAAGGGAAGTGGTAATCTACAAACAGGCGCTTACCTAGTGCATATAATCCTTTATTGCTTTCGTTGAATATTTCAAACACACACACACACACACACACACACATATATATATATATATATATATATATATATATATATATATATATATATATATATATATATATTCTTGATTTTTGAACCATAGATTATATCTAAAATTAAATTTTAATATAATATTTTTCAAACGTTTTCTCGATAATTGCACAGCAGCCGTGCCACAAAATAAAATAAATGAAATTCTCCAAGAGTTTAACAGTTTCAACGAAAAATTACAGTTCACGTCCGAAACAGAAAATAATAATAAAATAAATTTTCTAGATATGATACTTATACGCAGAAAAAACAAAATTTTAACTGAATGGTACACCAGGTCAGGTAGATATCTAAACTGTTTCTCTAATCATTCAAAAACTCAAAAAAATGGTGTTATAATCGGTGTGCCTGATAGTGCTATCTCCCTAACGTCTCCAGAATTCCGACCAAAAATACTGCAAAAAGTGAAAAAGACACTAATAAATAATAATTTCAACGAAAAGATTATCATCAAAATAATTGATAAACGAACATATAAGTTTTATAATAACGTAAAAACAAAAAACATAGAACATAAACAGCAAAAATATGTAGCATTACCATACACTAGTGAGCTGTCAGAAAAAATAAAATACATTTTAAAAAAGCATGATATTATCGTATGCCACAGGTCACATAGTAAATTAAATACATTGTTCACAAATTTAAAAAGTAAAACTCCTCTCATGAATAAATCAAATGTCATATATTCGATCCCTTGCACAAATTGTCCCAAAAAATATATAGGCATGACGAGCCAATTGCTGAAGACAGATTAAATGGCCATAAATATACGAAAAACGCCTCAACAGCGTTAAACAAACACACACAGGACGAAAAACATACTTTTCATTATAACAGTACCATAATAAAAAAACAAAGATATGAATTACCAAAAATTACAGATAAAGGAAATGATTGAAATTAAAAAAGATAAAACACTGTTAACGACAGAACAGATATGGGAAATTTGAGCCACATTTACACAAGCCTAATTTAAACAAAAATATTAAGTATTCGATCCTGTCAAATAAGAATCAAAAAATTGTATATCCTCTTAAACATAAAACTAAACATATACCTTATTTGTTTTTTATGCATTGTAACATATAAAAAATTTTAAAAAAATAAAACAAATTCGCATTCCATGTATCCTCAGTACACGATGTAAAGTTTGAATTTTATTTAGTAATAGAGTAGCAAAATGTCAAGGTGTATACCGGTAAAATTAAGTACTTTTAAAAAAATTTTTAAAATTTAAGTATTGTTTTTAAGTGTCTTGTTTGTTTTTTGAAATTGTAAATATGTTTTTTGTGTGGTGTATTTTAATTATATAAAAAAAATTTTAGAAGGAAAAAATTTTGAATATGCCTTGAATAAAGGGCGAAACGTCAATTCTTTTGCATTTTTTGTTAAATATAGAACCTAAACCCAAGAAAAGACAAAATAAAGAAAAAATTATATATATATATATATATATATATATATATATATATATATATATATATATATATATATATATATATCAGAGATCCCTATTACGGCTAAAAATTGGTCTTCAGATTCAGATTACTAAAGTAATAAATAGATTTTTGTTTTGTACGTTTTTCTTTAAAGGTTGTCAGTGACATGCATAACTTGAAATTTAAATTTATCATAAACTATGTTTCCTACTATAAAGCTAATGATTACCTTTTGTTTTTTATTCATTAATATTAGTTTTTAGTTTCAATTATATTCAGATCTTTCCTTTTGTTTACATTTTATCGTCACTTAACCTATTTCTGTAATTTGTAAATTTCGTTAGGTTCCTCGAGACAATGTATCACAGATTGGGAAAAGTATTTTCATGATGATTGGATAAATATGAACATTGTTTATTTGTTTTCTTGTTGATTTTCCTTTTTCAGAAAATGTTATTTTCACATATCAGCTGTTTCAGATAAATAGTCAGGTCCACTCGATTGGATGGAAAGTTTGTATGGTTGCCTATATGGCACATCTGTTGAATATATCGAAAGGCTAAATTCGAAATAAGTTAAAATCGACTTTTTCATTATGTTGTTCTTAGTTTATTAGTTGATTATTTCCTTTGACTTTACTAATTAGAATTTTTTTTAGTGATTATAATATTTGAAATGAGACCCTCGAACTAATTTAAACCAATTTAAACTGATTTGATTTTATTTTGAATATTTCGAAACTGTAAAGTACTTTGTTCATAGGAAATTCATTTTGCAGGACGAAGCAGTTTAGAGTATTAAGATATTGGTTGCCTCTGTCTCAATTGAGTACTGGCCAGTTGAAATTGAGATAGAAGTACTTTTATATATATTTTCCGGAAGTAGTTCAAATTGTGTGGTAAATATAAAGGGTTCGACATTATTGCCTCGAGATTAAGGTTTTTTTTGGATGGATTTTTGATGGACTTTTTTTATTAAGCTTTTTTGGTAACTTCCGTTAGAAGGAATGTGCTAGTGATTTGAGAAAAATCGGTCTCTTTTAGTTATCTGATGCAAGAGCGAGAAGAAGTGGTTCGTTTTACTACTTTCCCAAGTTAAGGGATTTGGCACTAAATGGCCAATTAAATAAACCGAAACCAAGCGGGGGTGCAAACATTTTTTAGGTGATTTTGACGTTTCACTCTACAGCCAGTTTGGCGATAATTTTTCTTCAGCCAGCCCAGAAACAACGGCTTAATATTTTATCAGATGCCACCATTTTCTTGAATTCAAGGTATGTACGTATTTCTTTTGGAACAATCTGTTTTTGTGTTTAATCAAAATTTAGCTAAGCTTTGCGTAGGCCTTTTGTATGACTGATTGAGTAGGAATTTTTATTTCTTTATATTAGAGTCTTGGGATAACTTCAGTATGTCCTAGGATAACTTCAGTATGTCTTTGGATTTCTTCAGTCTTTCTGTTTTTGGATGAAATGTTGTAATGTACAGCATTTGGGAAGTAATATGCACTTTGTGTTATAGTGCTGCACTTCTGAGATTGTGAGCCTCTAAATGGTACAATCTCCGTATTAAGCCAGGTCAGCGTCCTTTCTAGTGAAGCCGTCTACGTCATAGGCCTTATTTATCCACATGTTTGAAAGTGATTCAGCTAAGTGCCTACTTTTAGCCAAAGACATATACCCCAGAGTTTCTGATTGTTAAGCCTGATGGGTATTAAACCAGCATTTTTAATCGCTTAGTTATCTGAGCAAAGTTTCCTTTTCGAATGCCTAGAGGGCTAACAGGTAAGGGATTCTTTTGTACATGATTTTGAACGTTTTTAATTGAAAGATTTGAAATATTTGGACATTATTAATGTTCTACAATGATATTTATCTTTTGTTAAATTTACTAAATTATTTAAAAGAAGTAGATCTTTGTGGCGAACCAGTAAACTTTGTAAAGTGTAACGAAGTCGACTACTTGGCGCTACAACCTCAAATTTAAAAGTTTTATTTTGCGATACTCTACTGTAATTGAGGTTTTTTTTTATTATAGTTCCCTTTTAAAGTTCAAGAGTGACCAATTAACCATTTAATAATTATTTAAGGTGTTGAATATTATAATGATAAATTTATGGAAAATTTTACTTGCTTTACAATTTAACATTTTGGAAACTAGATATTTTTACTCAGCCAGTGTGGCGTATTATCTTTTAAGATTTAAAACATTTTATTTTGTACAAAATTGTAACATACTTATTCAGCAAAAGTTTGTTAAGATTTGAGCAACAGTTATAAGTTCCTTTCTATGATCTAATTTTTTTGTAATTATCTATTACTTTTTTTTGTATAATTATCTATTGCTTAGTTTCTAATTAACTATTGCTTAAATACTCATTATCTCTCACATTATCAATTTTCTAATTCTCTCTCTTTGCAGATATTTTTGGTAGTTTTTCTGATATTGCTTATTTTTTTTCATTATTGCAAAGTTGATAGTCATCTGCATTGTTGGGCTTATGGAACTTCATAGTCTAGTTTAAAATAGAGAGCGTTTTGTCTTCTATGGCTAGGCTATGTCGACGTAAACCTTTCAACTGAAGTAATTGATTTGTTTACTTTTTTAGATTGGTTTGCCGTTCGCTGTGCAGCACACTGTCAAATTTAACTCACTATTTCTGTGTTAACCTACACCTTTTCTAAGTCTTAGAAAGTCAATAACCTTCGAGTAAGTTGCTAACAAAATTTTTATTTATTGCAATTTGCCATTCATAATCGCCCCATTAGAGGAGCTTGCAATAATTCACACTGGTGATGACTTTTTCCAGGGGTTGTACTTATTTTCTGGGAAGGGGTATACCGTGAGGAATAAATGTATTGACCTCTATTTAATTGGTTTTAATTCCTATAATCTTAAATTAGAATACTATTAAGCAGTTAGACTCAGCGATTTATTTACCCGGATATGACATATTAAATATTTGTTCTCTTACAAGTTTTCTCTACTACAGTCGCTCGTAGGATAATCATTAGGGCACATTCTAAAGTCAAATTTGGTTGCGCCTTTTTCCTGAATTAGACATTTATAAAACTTACACTGGCAATATATTAAAAATAGTGCAAAAATATAAAAATAACGAATCTACTCTGAGGTGAGCTAGCATATAGGTAGACTCCAGTCAGCATTAGGACAAACATTAGCTAACTCTGAACTGAAGTATCTTACAGGGTGTAGCCAGAATTTGGTAAGGCGTTTATAGTTTGTAATATTATATTTTATTACATCGAAAAAAAATGTTAATATTTCATTAGTGCAAAAATTCTATGATTTTACCCACAATAGAAAATGACCAATGTAGATACGGCTGTCAAACCTCACAAACAATCCAGCACATAACTGGAAGATGCCAAGCGTTTGCCGCAACGGAGTATAAGGAAAGATATGACTCAGCCGCTAAGATACTCCACCAAGAATTATCAGATATAATTAATCTATTGCAGCTAGGGACTGTGCCTTATTACAAATACAATCCGGAGACTACTCTTGAGAACAGCGAGTTCAAGTTATACTGATACCAAACGGTTCTAACGGATCAGAGAGTTGCTCAAAATAGACCAGACATTTTACTAATAGATAAAATTTCTAGGCAAACTACACTGATTGACATTGTTATACCTAATAACAACAACCTAAGACCAAAATACAATGAGAAGATCGCCAAATACGGAGATCTGGAAGTGCAAATCCACAGACAGTGGCCAATCAACAGCGTCCACACGATTCCCATAATACTATCAACAACTGGAGTGATACCAAAGAACCTCCTGCAGAACATCAAGGGACTGGGCCTTAGTGAGCATCTGCATAAACCGATACAGAAGGTTGTTCTCCTTGCAATCGCGCGGACCTTCCTTGTAGGAAGTATAAAAGACCACGCCATCTAGGACCCAATAACATGGAAAGGGTTTCCACAGAGCTTCATACTTTTGGTATCTTTGTATACCTGGTATGAGGCAATATTCCCTCGAGGGAGTGCGAAGCCGTTTGACTTGAAATCAAAAAAATAAATAATACATTAGCATAAGGAACTTCAATTATTATAACTATATTTAAGATCGGGCGGTTTGATATCTGTTCTGCATAAAAATTACAATCCGTGTTTAAAATGTGGCATAATGAATAAAATAAAATATCGTACTATAGTAAGAATATTGTACAAATTTTATTAATAGCGCATCAGTTAGACACTAATTTTAAGCTGAAATTCAGAACCATTATGATCGCATTAATGTCTTCGCGAACTAATGACTAATTAGGTTGCAACTTGTTAATGCCCAGACCGTCCGAAAGTCTCATATTAAAAAGTGTGGAGATCTTCAAGATAATAGAACAACTCTGGGTCCAAAAAATTATGACAGCGCTGTTTCGTCCTAGTATAGGGCTCATCAGGCCATTGCATTCGGTATAAACCATCATCTCGCATCTGTGTCCCTTAAACAGATTTCAAAGTTGAAAAATAGTAAATAAAACACAGAGGCGACATCTCGATGGCTCACTCAACAACACAAAAGCAATACAAATCAACAATGTTGTATAAAACCGTCATGTGATGACGTGACGGTAAATTAAAAAAAGAATATATCAAAACTCGATACACGAAACGTGCTACTCTAAGGATAGAGGTCGCATTATCCGGCATCGGCAACCAAACTAACCACGAATTCCGCAGTTTAAGTAAAGTGTCGTAACGATCTCCCAAAGAGAGTACTTGCGTGATTTTTAAGCCAATGAATATAAAAAGATCACTCAGCACTTTTTAACATGAGAGCAATATTTATCAACATTCTTTATGTCCGCATAGCCGAGTTTTCTATTTTATTTTAAAATTACACGGACGGAAACTTATCTCCAAATACTTCAAATCCTTAAATTAACACTATTCTGCAATGAGTAATATCGTCTTACCACCTTATATTCATGTTTTCGGGGTTGCTGAAACCAGTTCTGATATCCGTATAATTTGAGCTATTTAGAGTTCGTCTATAACCTCAAAAAATACCCTGAATTGCTAAGACTATACGTCTCTGCGATTAAAAATGAAGATGACCAATTAATTCTTACTTTTAACAACCGAGTACAGATAATTATAATTAATTCTTTAACAGTTCATACATGTTTGGAAATGACAAAAACGGTCGCTTTGTTTTAATTTTCCAATAGAAAAACTTAAGATACTGAAGTAATAAATTAATTCTGCCGTTGAATTTGCATTAATCGTAAGAAATTATTTAAAATATAACTATACTGGTTATTGAGTCTAAGTACTATTTTATTGGTCTACCAGTGCACTAGAGACATGTTCAAAGATAGTAGAGCTTAAGGATGATACTATTCAATATTTAGTGTTTTTTGTGCACTTAAATTTCCATGATGCTTTTCTTTGAATCACCAGACCGCTTTCGACAGAGTTTTGAAATAAAAACATTTTAAGATGCCGAACATTAATATTGATGCATTCTGGTTCTGGACAGCCCACAGTATCCTTTAACGAATCCGTAAAACAGTGGCTTAATCAAGTGTGAGGATTAGCACAAAGAGAAAATTACTTGTTTGATATTTTTTACATGATATAAGAGCAATTAATAGAATTATTTTTTTCATTCATCTGGAGATGGACTGTCTAGGAGGCTCAAATACTTTTTTTTTCCCAACTTTAAAATATAATTGTAAATGGCACTCAGATTCTCGGTGTCGCTTTTTTATTCATAGTATTGTCATCTTGATTAATATGAACCAATTCAAGAAAGAGCCTTTTGTGATATGCAGGAACCCTTTCCTCAGTGCCATCCGAGTTAATGATGACCTCTAATAATATCACTACCATGGGAAATGAGTTTACCTTGGAGGCTGCTGGAAGTCTGGCCCATGTAAACTAATTGACAGTTGGAACAATGAACTTTATACAGGATTCAGAACGTCTCATTCAGCTGTAACGGTGTTTTACTTTTAGAGAGATTTCATAATTGTTTTCTAACTATTTTGATATCTGTATGTTTAAAAATATTCATCAATTTGTCCGTGAGACTTTCTATGTGAGGCAGTGTATGGAAAAACTGAACTTGTACTGTAATATTTGAAAGAGTGTTGGCTGAACTTAAAGATTGAGTAATTAGAAGAGACGGTTGAGAAGGAATTTCAGAGATGTTTTCAGGAATATTATATTCGGTATTATAGAGGATTTTTTTAATAATGTTATCTGGGTAAGAATTCTCCAATAGTATATCATTAAGTTGGCGCTATGCCTCTGCTCTAAAATTCGGGTGTGTAAGTTTGACAGCTCTATTTTTCATGCCTAAGATGAGATTGACTTTATATCTTATAAGATGGTACGAATGGTAACTTATGAATCTGTTAGAACAGTATGGTTTTCTATATCATTTAGTTTTTAAAGTGTTTTCTTTCGTACGTATAACTAACATATTCAAAAATGGGATATTTTTGTTTCTGGGATACTGCTGTTTCTTCCTCCACTATGAATTGAATATGAGGATTAAAGAAGCTAAAGGGTTCTAGAGCTGTCTTAATTCTACCAGCAGGTTCAGCAAATAATATGTCATCAACATATTGCTTGACAAATGGAATGTAAAAAGGCATGTATTTGAGTCAATCCTTAACCAGATCATCTAGTACATAGTTAGCTATAATCGTAGATTCTTTTGACCCCACTGTTTATAATAGTTATCATTAAACACTAGCACGTAGGAATCGAGAACAAATCCCATGAGTTGCTCAAAGAAGTCCTAATCGATCCTACAGTACTGTGATATGTCATCCCATTTCTCACGAATGCTGTGCCTTAAATAGATTTCCACTTCCCTTCATAGATGGCGACGAGTACACTACAATTGATGGAACGCTATTTGTTTATAGCGTTAAAATGCAATAAAACCATTACATTTTCATATTGCGATTAAGCTTATAATTATTGACTTAAACTGATCGCAGAATTTGACAACATTCATTTAATCAAAAGTTACTCACGTTGAAAGTAGCAAAAACTGTACGTCGCACTAACGAGCATTTGGCCTCAAAAACCAGACAAAAATGAGAAATGCAAACTATACAAGTAATCATCGAATTTTTTTTTTGTATACCTGAGTAACCGTACTATCATAAAATTATGATAAAGTGGCCCCTCCCCACCGCTACGCTCCGCACAGTTAATTGCAATCTAAGCTTTGTTCAATACGCACGCGTTCTTGATAGATTTTTTTTAAACTTGTGTTTGGTGTTTGGTATATTGGAAAGTGAATATTAAAAAAAAATTTTTGTGATGGAATCTGAAAAACAAGTTTTTTGTATTTAATTTTAACATAAATTATTTAAAAATATAATGACTGTTTAGTATTCTTATGGACCTAAAACAATATGCAAGAAAATTTTCAATTTTTTTGTTTTTTTTTAACTAATTTGTGTTTTTGAAAATATTCATAACAGTCAAAACATTTTCCACATATTTCCACCTCTTAAAAAAATCGCTTTGAGTTCCACAGTTTTTTTTTTTGCAATAATTTTGGTTATTTTTTACTTACATACATATTTTTTTCCTATAGGTACAGATTTGACATCAAATGTTATTGAGGTATATCGGAAAATGCTATATATGCTTTTTAAACAAAGCATATCCAGAACACTTGAAGATAAGGTATCATTTATGGAACATAAGCTCCGCGAAATGATGAAATGTCCCCAAAACGAGTACCATACTTTAAGTCACGATTTAAAACATTTCAATAGTGATTTGAAGAAGAGATGGATATCATCTAACTATATTAAAGAAAGATTTTTGAAAAAAAAAACGAGAAATGACTTAATACATCAATACCAGTACATAACTGGGCCACGAATTCTACGGGACGCTCAAGGAAGCATTTCCAAGAATTACATGATCGTAGTAAACGATGAAATACTAAAGAATTCCGCGAACAGGTACCTGTTGTAGAGATTATCTATGCAGCCAGCGAAACTCAACGAATGTCTGGAAATGCCGCAGCCTCTAAACTTATAATAGATGCAACTTCAGCACCGACAAGAGCCAAACGTTACAGAAAGGTAATAAATACTGCCCAGAAACCGAAAGTAAAAAATTACACACCTGAGCAAGCTTTGCAAATCTTTGTTGAAGGTAACTTTACAAGGAGGTAGTGGGAGTTGTTATACGATTTTAATAAGGGTATATGTCCTTGTTAGACTCTAATTAGAGAAGCAAAGAAACTCTGCTATCCAAAACCAGAGTCAATCCGAGTTACAGAGACTAGTGTTGAAATTGTGCTTCAGGCCCTACTTGATCACACAGTAAAGAGACTTTGTCTTTATCTTAAGAATGTTTTTCAAAGCTGCGATGCAGAAGAATTAGAGAACCTATAACTTATAATAAAATGGGGCTGTGATGGCTCTCATCAAATTCCTTATCAACAAAAGTTTTCAGATAACTTGAACGATGACTCGAACATATTCCAAAGCTTATTGGTGCCGTTAAGACTACAGTCACATATTGGGATAGAATAAAAATCTTATGGCAAAATCCCACACCATCATTCACTCGATTTTGCCGGCCAATCCGCATTCGATTTCTCCAAGAAGCTGTGAATATTACGAAGGAAGAAATAAAGTATGTCGAAGACCAAGCAAATCATCTGCTGAATATCAAAATAGAAAAGTCAAATGGAATTATCAGTGGCCTTGTTTAGACATTATTAAAAAATTAAACAGAATCCATTTAAGCCAATTTTGATCGCAAGCGGTTTTTGTCAAAATATGTTGAAATTTTTTATTTGACAACCTTTAATAAACTCGGTAGAAAATTTTAGAATGTCAAACTTTGTATAAGATAGACTTTTTATGGGAAAACGTACAATTACCCTAAGTCTACATATAAAACGATACCCATTACGTTTTTTAATATTACTATTCTCCCTCTCCCCACCCTAAGTCAGCGCCCCTTCACTCGATTAGTAAAATAATGCCAGAAATGAAATCGGAGCATCTAAAAACATATAAAACGATACCCATTATGTTTTTTTAATATTACTCCCCTCCCCCTCCCCACTCTAAGTCAGCGCCTCTTTACCTGATTGGTAAAATAATGCCAGAAATGAAATCGGAGCATCTAAAAACATATAAAACGATAACCATTACGTTTTTTTGATATTACTCCCCTCCCACTCCCCACCCTAAGTCAGCCCCCCTTTATCCGATTAGTAAAATAATGCCAGAAATCAATTTAGCGCCCTCAAAAATTTCTATATCCTGATTTTGACAAGTTTAGAATCAAAAACAACGACATTATTAATTTTGTCCGGTTTTTGAGGCCAAATGCTCGTTAGTGCAGTCGGGCGGAAAAATCACAAGACATTATTTGTTTAGAATCGGCCGAGGAAAAAAAATATTTTGCAAAAAAAACAATTTTCCTAATTACCAACATTTTTTTTATTGGTAACAAATTACGTGACCATTTTTCCATTCCCAATATTCGTAATCAGGGAGTCAAAATACATTTAAAAATCTTTCATGGAGCCATGTCTCTTCATCGGTTACAAAACCCCACTGGGCTCCCCGACTAAGAGGGCTCGTTAAATGACCTCCTAGAGCACCCAATCTAATCTCTCTAGATTTGTGTCTTTAAGGCCCTTTAAAGTCTATAGTCTAACTAACACACCGAACTCTTTAGAGGACTTTGAATACAGAATTTCAAATGATATCTCCCATCAGTATTTGTGGAATATGCTTTCCCAGTTTTCAGAAATACTTGTACAGTGTCACGTGGCTGAAGGAAAACAAATCGAACAATAAAATAATAGTTTTTAATAAATTATCGTCGCCTATTATTTTTCCATTAAAAGGATTTGTGTTGTTATCCTTTTAATCGTAAATATTTTCAAAATAGTTGTATTTACCCCCAGGGTATGTTTCACAAAAAATACTTTGAATTTGTTGGAAATTTAAAAATGATAACACACAGGATATTTCACTTAAAAAATTTATAAGTTTAACAGTTGTTGATGTCACTTGCATATGGGATACACAATTAAATAGAAGAATTGTTGTTTCGAAGGTTGAAGAAATCCCGGATCCACTTTCCTTTCGACTTTAATTAATCCTTTCCGGAACATTTGCCCAATCCTGTATATTTTCATATACACGTGTCACTTATTTTACTGCTATTCTAAAAATCTTTTTAATTGGCGATACAAATTGTTCATCTACTCGAATCCAATTAATAGTTAATAAATGAATAAGTATCTCTATATTTAACCTTTAATTATTTAAAAAATAATTAAAATTAAAAAAGCATAACTACCAATTACTGTACAGACGTGAAAAAACAATCATCGAGAAGAACGTTACATGTACATTCTTGTTACGTTAGTTTGTTACGCTTGCCTTATAATTTTTAATTTTAGTTACGAACTTGTGATTATTAATTCCAATTTTATTCCTACCCAAAAGTTATTTAACTATCCAACTTCCCATTCCAAAAACGAGCATTGAGAAAACAGAGCAATGACGAAATCGACTGATTTATTATAATTTCAAAATACTTTTTACATTTTAACAAACACACATGTTGGTTTTTAATTCTTAATCTTATTTCTTTTGTTTAGTGATCTATTTTTATACCCTTTAAGTATATATTAGTCTGATTGTTTTGTTTATTTGTTACCACTATATATTTGTTTTTTTTATGTTGATTTTAAATCCATATTCTTTGCAAAATTTGTCTTATTATTTATAAGAGTTTGTATTTTTTCAGCAGAACTTGCTATGACCACTGTCCCATCCATCTTTATTTTTCCCCATTTGTTACAATTCCACATTCTTGTGATGAAAGTGCTTTCTT
Organism: Diaprepes abbreviatus; assembly: GCA_034092305.1. Classification (NCBI taxonomy): domain Eukaryota; kingdom Metazoa; phylum Arthropoda; class Insecta; order Coleoptera; family Curculionidae; genus Diaprepes; species Diaprepes abbreviatus. Next base: position 2,281,440 of record JASJET010000080.1, on the reverse strand, counting down.
AAAAATTTTTTCGCTGTGTCTATTAAATACCAATAGTTATAAGATACAAGTTACAAGATCTTGGACTCTCATAGACATATTTATAACATATATAAAATCTTCTGTTTAAGAGAAACTGGCTTACAGTAACCATCAATATCCAATATCTTGGCAAGGCAGCGACATTATCCAATGAAGCTAATCAATGTTAACTTATTATTTTAGTCAACAAAATATTTATTAAACCATAAATGAACATTGTAAAATAGGAAAACCGCAATATTATTTTTAGCAAAAACAGGAAAGGCCAAAATTTTCCATTTGAAATTCATTTTAGTTGGAACTTTTATTGTTACTTTTTTAAGCAAGTCACATGTCAACAAATGCACTGAAAACAATACTCTTTTTAAATTTCGCATATTTTGGCTGGGATTTTTCTGCTAAAATTAAATAATAACAATGCAGGCTTTTATATTATTGTTTATTTTTCACAAAAAATAATTATTTTAAAATTGGAAATATATTCATAAGTTTGTCAACACCAAAACCAGTCTTGAAATGATCAATTAATGGTCGAGCTCTGTGCATATATGTTCATGCCCTGTATAAATGCTTGCTATACGGATACATTTGTGGTATTTTTTTAAATAGATAGATGAGAGAAAGTTCTCAATCGACTATTTGTTAACTAATATTTCTGTGCACCTAGCAGCTTGCCTTGCTTGTATCAGATTTCAGATTTTGTCTCATATAAGTTGCTTAAAGGATTTATTTCTCCGATATTGAGGTGCGCTTGCCTGCTCTATATTGACGAGAACTAATAAGTTTGAAACCAGTCTACAGATGGCGGTATACTACCATGGAAAAGACTTCTACCTTTTCTTGGCATTCTTGCAATGTGAAATAGTGCTTTGTCTCCAATCGTTTTAGAACAAAATACATCTATCCTTATATTAGAAGGTCTTTTCACTTGGTTAAGAACTAAAATTGTACTAACGAGAACCAATAAGTTCGCACCTGGTTTGCAGATAGACGTGCACTACCATGGAAAAGACTTCCACCCTCTCCTGGTATTCTTATAATCTGAGATAGTGCTCTGTCTCTAACCATATTAGAACAGAGTACGTCTGTCCTTATAGAATAAGGTTTCTTTCAGTTGATTGAGAACTAAACTAACTGCGTTAAGAAGTACTTATTATAGTATAAAAACTAATTTAGTGAGAAATGTGTTTTATTCTGCGAACCCAGTGAGCGATTTTTAATAGAGAAAATCGTAACAATTGGATTCAGAAGTGAGAATTATCAACGTGTTTCCAGAAATTAGAGGAGAGAAAACCGGAATTCACAGTTGGATTTATCATCAAGTAAGAAGATAAGATTAATTTCCAGAAAAACTGACTTCACCATCGAGTTGGTCATTAAGAAAGAAGTCTAGAACCGAATTTTCGACAAAGTTCTAGAACGTTTTATTTGGAAACTAGGGGAGATAACGAAAAACTAACTTCACTATCAGACTTGTCATTGAGAAAGAATCCTAGAACCGAATTTTCGATAAAGTTTTAGAACATTCTATTTAAAAACTGAAAGAGATAGAGAAAAACTGACTTCACCATCGGATTTTTCATTAAGAAAGAACCTCAATGTGAATGTCATTTCAAGGTCAAAACAAAATGATCGCAGTATTTCTTGAAATGTTTCGTAAAAAGTGGTTGGGTAGTGTCACTAGGACTAAGGAAAATAACCTTAACCTTCAAGGTCACTTGAAGCTCAGTTTAACGCCCAGAAATGGAGGGAACGAAATTTCTCTATCAGATGTGTCCATGACCTCAAAAGCAAGATCAAATTATCATGTTCAATTTGCAAATCGAACGCAAAATATTGAATAAAGGTTTTCTTTTACACAATTTACAAAACGCCACTGGTGTTTTTAAGTGATAATAAATGTTAAAGAAAACTTCTAAGGACAGATCGGAAGGAAGCATGCAATACTTAACGCGGCTTCGCCGACCTCCCGCCAGATGGCGTATATACGTTTATGCGGCTTTCACGGATTCCTCCGTGTGAGATGCAATAGCAAGGACAGGTGCATGTCGGTACCTTAATGAATCTGGTGAGAGACGAAACACGTACCTCTACCGTATCACTGTAGCAGGGAGGGTAAGTTTTTACTTTCTTCTCGGTGTGATGGTACAGGTAGGCCACCATCTCGATAGTGGTGGAATAGGATGGATTGTGTTTTGTAGCAATTCATCCAAATTGTGCATCCTCTAACACGGAAAGGACATTATGGAGCAATGTTTGCATTCACTGTTCGCATTTTACTTCATTTACATACGGAGAAGCATATAGTTGTACGTTTGCTGAATGTGATTCCAGCACTAAAACGGCATAATGTGGATATAACCACTGCTATTGCATCTCACACGGAGGAATCCATGACAGTCACGTAAACGTATATACGCCAGCCGGCGGGAGATCGGCGAAGCCGCGTTCAGTGTTGCATGCTTCCTTCCGATCGGTCCTTTGCACAAACAGGTGCATGTCGGTACCCTAATGAGTCTGGTGAAAGACGAAACACGTACCTCTACCGTATCACTGTAGCAGGGAGGGTAAGTTTTTACTTTCTTCTCGGAGTGGTGATACAGGTAGGCCATCATCTCGATGGTGGTGGAATAGGATGGATTGTATTTTGTATCAATTCATCCCAATTGTGCATCCCCTAACATGGAAAGGACATGACGGAGCGAAGTTTGCATTCACTGTTCGCATTTTACTTCATATATATATATATATATATATATATATATATATATATATATATATATATATATATATATTTGATATTTGAATAAATGCAATTCTGCATCGTAGGACGTGCAAAATCTCCATCTGATAAATTATCATTTATTTATTTTAAACATTTAGTAGACATATTTACTAAAATTTTACCTTAGATTGAAGTTGTGAATCTAAGGGGAACACGTTTAATTTTATAGATATGATATATGATAATTCTTAAATACTTATTTAAGTTTTCCAAAAGACCAGAAACTTCAAATTCAACGACTGAAGCAAATTATCATGATCATAATTATTTTATTGCGAACGATTAAGTTAATTAAGAGCATTTTTCTGGAAGATGAGCAAAAAGTTATTTATGGAGTGCTTCCTACAAATAAACTGCCTGAGAAAAGCTATGAGGGAATGTTTGATGTAAAGATCTGGAAGCAAATAAACTTGGACTTACATTTGCTATACAAAAAAAAATGATTTAGATATGCATTAACCTACAATAATATTCTTTTACAATCGAGTTAATGTCCCATTGACATCTAAAACTGAGCATTGAATCAGGTGTGCTGTTATAATTTAAGGTGATTATAGATTTAGAAACCAGTGTACCATATTAAAATAGAAATGATTGCATATAATAAGAAATGTTTCAATATTATTAAACAAGTCATTGCATAAATTTTATTGTTGTGTATAGAACAGTAACCTTTTGTTTGAATAGGTTATCAGTAGAAAATAAATTTATATTTAATTAATTATCTATTATTTTAAGAATATTAAAGAAAAATTTTTTATTTTAGCTGAAGTAGTAGAGAAATTTGTGTCGTTAAAATCCTCTGTCAAAGTAGTAAGAAGCTGTGATTGATTGCCATTTCAAAAATTCAACCCTGGGAAAAGGTTTTTTTTTTTTTTAAATCAAAGATTCAATAAAAAATAAATAATCCATCAGCCGTATTTAAATAGTTGTTATATATGTATTACCCTTTCAGGCAGAGAAAAGGAAAAAATATATACAAACAGTTTATTTCCTGCAAATATCACTCTGGTCCTCTCTCTATACGTGTTTCGACTACCTTATGGTTTCGTCGGTGGAGCTGTATTGGACCGAGAGCAATATTCGCAGGAAATAACTGATATATGTAAGTTGTAAAGTATGTCGGTAGGATATTGCAAACCTGCCACCTACCAGACTCGATGTCGAGACTGAATATATAGCCAGTCGAAGACATCTATGAATCGCCGGAGTAGTGATAAATTTTGTTCAAAATTAAAATTTCAGTAAGAAATAAAGAAATCTATCTGTCGTATTTAAATAGTTGTTATATATGTATTTTCCTTTAGGAAAAGAAAAGGAAATAATATATACCAGCTTTTTTCCTGCAAACATCACTCTGATCATCTCTTCATGCAACTATTTAAATACGGCAGATAGATTTCTTTATTTCTTACTGAAATTTTGATTTAAAAAAAAAAATTAAATATACTGTAGAAAGAGATAGTTATTGTCTAAACCTATTATATAGAATAATAGAATTGACATTTATACACGGCACATTCATGCCCATAAAAGAAACTATCAGGGAATTCAATGCTGCCATACAAATATTTGCACGTAATGGCGACGAGCGACGGGAGTCAAAAATTATTTATAACGAGCAATCCAGTTTTATATGTAAAGTTCGTGGTTCATATGAATATTATTGATGGCGCGTGGGTATTCTCTCACTGGAACAACTGTATCTACTACTTCGCAAGAAACATCGTTGTTTATGACGTTCAAAAAAACAATGGGAAAGAAAACTCGAAAAAATGGTTTGGAACCATTATCTCAAAAGCATCTATTATATTATAAGCATATTTTTATGCTCAGTTTGCCTCTTAAATATATTAAGGCTATATTACCTGTTTAAAGTAATTTAAAATTGCCCTGTGCAGCTGGAGGCGGCCATTTGTAAAAAATGACTCGTAGGTAATTCTCAATTTGTAAACTTTTTTATATATGCAGAGTTATAAATAACCTTTTGTATTAATGATTGATTTATAAATGAGAAAATGTAAATAAAGTTAAAAATATTAACTGGTATTATTTTTGACGTAGTGACTTTTTTTTTAAAATTATTTTTGGATATAACTTTGCATTCAGTAAGAAAAGTTAAAAAAGTTTATAAGCATTCAGACGCAAAAAGAAACCGTTTTCGAAGGGCGGGATAGTGTACATTTTTTGATTAATTCTGAAGGATAAAAAATTGTTAAACTTTGGTAAAACAGTTTATATTTCGCAAGAAAATTTCGTTACGCCTAAATGAGTTTTCACAAAAACGCCGGAATATTAAATCATATTTATCAGTTATGGATAAAAAAATTTGTGTGGGGATCCAGTGAACAATTTAATGCTTAATTTTCTTTATCAACCTTAGAAAGTGGTATGATGTGTTCTAACCACAAAAATATATACTATGTATTTTTTAAATGGAAAAGTTTAAGTCTCAGTGAACCAATAATAAGTATCAGCCAAGTTAGTTCAGGTTCATATAGTATGTATATATATATATATATATATATATATATATATATATATATATATATATATATATATATATATATATAAACAAATATATATAATAAAAATTTTAAAATCAAACTTTGGAAAAGACTCAGAAATAAAGCAATAACATATCAGACAGACCAAGAGTAAACATTAAAAATACACATATCACAGTCGTCTAAGAAAACTACTCTTCGATAATAACTATTGAGATTTTCCTTATACTTTTGAAGAAAACGAGCTCTTAAGTCTCAGCTTCTTAAGCAGAATACTTAAAAATGATTTATCCAGAGACACAATCTCTTTGTTGGAGAGTTCAGTATTTAAGCTTTTTAGAGTAACATGCTTTTCGAAAAATTAAGAGTATTAAATATAGACCCATGATACTATTTTCAAGCGTAGCTTGTATTATAAGAGAGATTATGATCTTACTTTCATAGTAATATCGTAAAATGTGTTTCTAACTTACACTATGGTTCGTTCGGGAAGATCTGGGGTTTTTCTTTTCAATGAGGTTTATTTTTTCCGAGAAAGGATATAGGATTGTTTTCTTTTCTTTTTCTAATGTCATTTAAGGTTTTTCTTGAAATTTTAAAAGCAGTGGTTATTTTCTAGAAATAATGATACGTAATTGAAAATATTTATTTCCAAAAATAAAATTGTTTTATCTACCTCATAAATAGTTGAAGCAGATTCCACTAGACCACTTTTTCTCTTCTCCAACTCGAAATGCTCACACAAATTAACCACAAGCTGTTGTGCTTGCCTGTGAAGAGTTTCACCACGCGTTATCTAAAAGGATGAATGGAATCTTATTACCTTATTCTAATTTTTAATGCCTGATTATTAGAACTGATTAAAGTAATGCGAAAAACATTTTAAAATTATATACGTGTGTCGGACATTTAGATACCAACGACAAATTTGAAGGTTAGAAACTTTTATACGTCTAAGTTTAGCTTTTTAATAAAAAATAATACATACTTACCGGTAATCTCTAATATATATATATATATATATATATATATATATATATATATATATATATATATATATATATATATATATAAAAGAAGTCCTGACTGGCTAACTGAGAGATCGATCAACGTACAGCCTAAACGAATAAAGATATTGACTTGAAATTTCGCCCACACATTTGTGATATGGTATAGGTTAACAATAAGAAAGGATTTTGCGATTTTTTTATTAGAAAGGGTGGAAATGATAAGACATGTGTAAAATTACATGATTTTCGGGATGGTATTACATAGCATCCAGCTAATTCAGTCGAATAATTGTTTTTATTATTCTAAACGTAATTAAGTCCTGAATATATGAGCGAAACTTTTTCTGCAGTCTATAATGCTTTTATATATAAGATAAAAGAAATATTTTGCGGGCGAAGCCGCGACAAGTAATTGTTTTTATTATTCTAAACATAATTAGGTCCTGATATATGAGCGAAACTTTTTCTACAATCTATAATCCATTTATGATAAAACAAATATTTTGCGGGCGAAACCGAAACGGGTAATTGTTTTTATTATTCTAAACATAATTAAGCCTTGAATATATGAGCGAAACTTTTTCTAGAATCTATAATCCATTTATTTATACGATAAAAGAAATATTTTACGGGCGAAGCCGCGACGGGCAAAATGCTAGTAAATTATAAAACAGTAATTAATGGTTTTTGTATAAAACAATCTTCTCTTTCAAATTCAATTGAATGATAAAAATTTCTCCAAAATACAATGTGAATAAAGTCCCGAACGATGACTGTCAATAAAATAGTGCTTTGATTGAAATCAAAAGAAAGTTTGTATTCATAAAACGAAATAACTCATTTGTTTCGATTGTTTCTTTTTATCCTGCTTTACTCATCATGTCAGATGTTTGGCGACGTATGGCTTGAATTAAAATAATAATGTTTTGTTTTGCGTCCATTTATTATTTTTATACAAATTAAGATGAACAGGTTTTAAAACTGTCTTTGATATATTCGTAGATTGATGACTCATGAGTATTCTCTCACTGGATCAACTCTATATGTTGAACATTTTAGCTACTAGTTATCTTTAGCCGTTTTCAAGTGAAACTGAGCAAATTCTTAAGCTACATAATTATTTACACTAAAAGTGAATGCAGTGGAGGGTGATCAAAATAAGTGCAATCATTCACGAGATATACACGAAAAGAAATTTTCCAAATACCACAGCAGACAAGAACGATAAAGCCATCTGAATCAGAGGACAATAGTCAACATAGCTGCCAAGAAATTAACCACAGGCGAGTGCTCAATACTGTCCAAAGGTTTAAATTTCAAGATTGCTCCGAAGAGGTTCCTGTTCTCAACGCGAATTCAATAAGCACCGAAGATTCTTTTGCAGATGAGTTCAGATGGAAGTTAAGAAAGACTCTACAAAAATCTGGGAAAACGAAACCAACATCAGCAAAGACGAGACATCTGCCCTAACGTACCTACCAAATTATTCCAGTATTAAGATTCTACTAACGGATAACGAAAATGTAACAGGCGTAATGAATTCTGAGACTAACAACCAAAAAATTGAAAAAGTCCTAAGACAAAGAAACTATACAATTCTTGCTATAGATCCTACAGCTACAATTGAAAGAAGAATCTATCGTGTCAGGATACCGACCGTATCATCACACTAAAAACAATCCTTAGTAATATTTTGTTATATTTTCCACTCTAATCCATTAATTCGTTATAAACAATTAAAATAAAAAAGTGTTTTTTTTCTTTTTCTGTTCATAAATTCAAAACTAATGAATCAACTTCTATGGTGTATATAGGCGAATTATAGAGAATAAAAATACCAACAAAATAAGCCCTGGATCGACTCAATCGGATCATTAGTAATGGACAAAAATAAGACAAACCAAAAAAATCTATTGATTGACCCATTTAAGCTTTGATTTCCAAGCAAATACAAAATTTGGAAAAGTCACGATTATTGAAATTAAATATATTAAAGACCTATTTTTATTACATTTTTTAAGTAAATATACAGAGTGTAAAAAAAAATATATTTAGTAAAAATAAAAGTTACCCGCTGTTTCTCTTCTATATTATCTAAGATGTTTTTATTTCAACCGCTAAAACCATTTGACTTTTTATGTAGTACATAATAAACAATGTACTAATATAAAATACCGGGTGTCAACGAATCTATTAGACAAGTCATAATTTCTAGAGTATTATGTGTATCAAAATGAGAATTGGTACAGGTAAATGGTATGTGAAGGGGAGAGTTTTCGCATATTTTCTACTTTCCGGTCACTTCCGGTTTCACCGGAAATGGCCCCGGTTTTGAATTCTTAAATAGAACACCCTGTATATTTTAACATCTTTGGATTTCTGAGACAATTCTAGATCAGAATGTGACATTTTAAAAACTTTTACGTCTACTTCTTTTTTTTAGAGCCACTTTTAAAATTGCATCTAAGTGGCCATGATCGGACGCAAACTAATCTTACGGCCTTAGGTGATGTCAAAAAAATACAATCGCAAAGTTTTAGTGACTAGTATGAAAGACAGGAATTGGATTAAAAATTTAACAAAATTAACAAAAAACTAACAAAATAAACTAATAACTTAGACGACGCACTTAAAATATTTGAAAGTACAGTAGCTGAATTTGTTAAAAAGTTTAGTGTAGTAAATGTTCAAAGTGCAATCCTTCTTTTTCACGACACATTTCAGCTCGTTCAATTGTTTCTCTCAACACGTTTTGTAGCATTTGGGGCGTTATACTTCTAAATGCCCGTAAAATTCGTTCTTCTAATATTTCAAGAGGGGCTGGGGCTGCTCCATAGTAAACTCTTTCTTTAACATATCCCCAGACAAAGAAATCGAGCACAGTAAGATCCGAGCGGGCTGGCCACCGTACCGGACCATTGGTTGCAATAATTCGATTATTAAAATGCTCTATTAAATGATTAAGAACTTCTCTAGTATTGTGAGGCGGTGCTCCATCTTGTTGAGAGTAAATTCGCCGTAAAACTGCTAAAGGTATATCATTGAGATGATTTTCGATTTCATTTTGAAGAAAATCTAAGTATCTAACCCCTGTTAACTGACCTTGAAACAATATTGGCCCAATTATTCTGTTTCCAACGATACCAGCCCAGACATTGACGCCAAATCTTCCTTGAAAATTGCCCTCTCTCATTTCATGTTGATTTTGTTGGGCCCAGTACCGAGTATTTTGCTTACTGAACATACCATTATTTGTAAATCGGAATTCGTCGGAAAATGGAATAAAATCGATAAAATTTGAGTTAACTCTATGATTTTGAAGCAGCCAATCACAAAACACTACCCGCCTATCGCCATCCTCAGTATACAAATGTTGATGTAACTGATATTTAAATGCTCGATATCCATGATTTTTCAGTATTTTTCTTGCTGATTCATAACTTATCTGCAGTTCTTGACCAATTTTTCTTAACGAAACTGTTTTATCAACCTCAACCATAGCAAGTACGTTAATCTCAGTCTCTTCATTTATGATAAACCTCTGTTCCGCTTCTTGATTTCCTATTTGCCTAAAACGAGTCTCGACATACGGAAAATACTGATGGGCTGGATGTTGCCGATTCGGATATCTATGAGCATACAACTCGGCAGCATTCCTTGAATTTCTATGACACTCTCCAAATATTAATAACATATCCACTTTTTCACTTTGAGTATACATTATTTTAACGAAAATTTAAACTAAACTTAACGAACATTAAGAAACTTTTACGTCTGTTCTTAGAGCGTATGTCACTGTCATTATCTACTTAAGTGAGTGCTTTGTTTTCCAAAGAAGACTTGATAAAAGCAGTTGCAAATTATTATGCATCATGGCTGTCCATGGCGCACTTGTCATAAGTAAATAAATTATCCAGTATTTTGCTTAATAATATTTAATTTCTGTTCTTATGTCTAATCCAATCGCAAATAAATTAGTACCGTAAGATTCGTCAAAGAATGCTTTTTTCGAAAAGTAGTTGTCAAAAAGGGGTCGCCATTTGAAAATTAATAGTTAGAAATGAAAACGTAATTGTGTCAACTTGTCTTATTCCTGTCTTTCATACTAGTCACTAAAACTTTGCGATTGTATTTTTTTGACATCACCTAAGGCCCTTAGATTAGTTTGCGTCCGATCATGGCCACCTAGATGCAATTTTAAAAGTGGCTCTAAAAAAGTTGAGTAGACGTAAAAAGTTTTTAAAATGTCACATTCTGATCTAGAATTGTCTCAGAAATCCAAAAATGTTAAAATATACAGAGTGTTCCGTTTAAAAATTCAAAACCGGGGGCATTTCCGGTGAAACCGGAAGTAGCCGGAAAGTGGAGAATATGCGAAAACTCTCCCCTTCACATACCATTTAGCTGTACCAATTCTCATTTTGATACACATAATACTCTAGAAATTATGACTTGTCTAATAGATTCGTTGACACCCGGTATATTGACAATGATATTATTTCCTTCATTCTGCCGCCTAAGAAATTCATTAATTAATTTTTTTTTTCGTACCCGTCAAACTTTTTCAATATCAGTATTGCTTTTTTTAAACTTTTTTGTTGATGAAATAAAGAGTTTTATAAAGTTTCGTTATTTTATATTATACGGCACCCCGTAAAACATGAGAACTTATAAAATATACCTTTCCGTTTTTTGTCTACAATTTCCGCTTTATTTTTTTAAAGGTAAACTTTTCGGCTCTTTTTAGCAGTTTTAATTTCATTTAGTAATTACGTTACTAAGTTAATTAATAAGAACTTGAAAAGCCGAAAATTTAAAACTGAGTAATCATGTAACGTTAAGTTGGGAAAAGTATAATTGAGTTATTTTTGACGAAAATTTCTTAAAACAAAAAAAAACACTTGGTTATTTTGGTGTGCAATTTTTTAAATGTATCATATAATATCTAATCTATTACATATACAGAGTGTCCGAAAAAATATGGGAAATTTTCCGGATATGAAAAAACAAATGAAAGGAGTACTACAAGTTCCTATAAACTTTTTTCGTATAGGTCTCCTCGTCGGGGATATGGGCTCCCAAAGAGCTGCAATGGAATCAAATTTTTTACACATAATTGTTGAACCGCCAGGTATATGTTTTTTATATGATGTGTACCAGGTAAGACCCTTCAAATTACTATCCAAGAAAGTGTTGTGAATTACTCACAGCTGCAGGGACGCACTAGCTGTGACACTCGTGACACTATTTTTTTACGCCCTGTATGGTCCTTTTTTACATATCTTGAGCTATTGACTAAAATTATATTTTCTTTACATCATGGATTTGGCGTATTTCGATAAAAGATACATATTTATTTCTATCAATGTTCAACCTTATGATAAAAAAAATCGATCCAAAATTAGAGTTTACCTCTTTAGTTAAAAACGTCTAATTCTGTGAACTGAAGTTCGACGAAGGTTCGCAAAAAATGTACGTTTTATTTTATCGGCACCAAAAACAAAGTATTGTTGTTCCAAACGTTGCTAGATACGAAATAAATAAATATCCTGCATTTCAGAACTTGTCAATTTTCACATCGCTGACACATTGATTCTTTACTTGAATATTAATTTTCTGATTTCTGGATTTCGTGGTGGAATTAATTGTGAAATAATTCGAAATATAGAATACAGGTTTATTGAGTATGCCGATATGCATCTAATGCATGGTCGTGCATCTTGTAATGCTTTGAAAGCCAGAGGTTATATCACCACCGATATCCTAATCGTACTCTTTCAGATCAGAAAACATTTTAACGAGTTGACCAACGTCTAAAGGAGAATGCTAGGCTATTCCATTTAATAAGGTAATATTATTAAATTTCTTCATAATTTTAGAAAATATTGGAAAAAGAAGTACTGATGCTCGTCGGGGAAGAACAGTACGTACGCCGCAATTAGAGGAAAATATTTTAAATGCTGTAGATGGCACTCCTTCAATGAGCACTAGAAAATTATCAGCGCAATGTATTACGTCGAAAACAATTATATTTAAATTTCTTCAAGAACAGCTGTTATATCAGCAGTGTATATATGAGAGAAGGAAAGAAGAAGAGGAGGAGTAAGAAGAGTAAATCATCAACACTTTTCATCCTTCTCCTCTTTTCTTCTCTCATTATACTTTTCAAATCTCTCATTATACTTTTTAAAAAACCTCGTATCATCAACACTTTTCACCCTCCTCCTCTTGTTGTCGAATTATCTCGTATACATTCGAGTTACTTCGTATACATTCGAGTTACTTCGTATACATGTTAACATGACCTTGTATCCCTTCTTTAAATTTTGATTATAAAAGCAACACTTTACCAGCTTAAAACATACTAAAATGAAATATGTCTTCTGCTTCTAACGAAATTGAATTAAATTTATTAATTCAAAAATTTTATAAAAAATGTAAAAGTTCTGCTTTTGAATTCGAACATTATGTAGTTGATAGTGGTCCATCTTGGTTTCAATATTATTTGGATATATCCAAAAACCATATAGAAGCTGTGAAATTGTGCGACCGTTATTTTCAGAACAAAAATATTGTACAATTTAGACGTGAATTAGTGAAGTTAAGTTGGTTTCATGATGAAGTTCGTCATTTAAACCAATATATTAGAGATCCCGTTGTATTTAAAGAACTAATCAAATCGCATGGTGAAGATGATGCCTAAAATTGAAAATTTTGTGAGGAACCTTTATGAAGAGTTCATTATGAACGAATCATTTGAAAAAAGTGCATGGACTGATTCCTGAAGATGTTCCCCGTAGAATGAAATTTGTAAACTGACTATTGGATTGGCAATGAAATAATGTAAACTTCGTTAGCACTATCCTCTTTACGGATGAAGGAGTGTTTACCAAAAATGGTGTCATAGATTTACACAACTCACATGTATTGGCTAATGAACATTCTTATGCAACTATTGTTTCGCATCAACATCAGTTCTAATCAGTTAATGTCTGGGCAGGAATCGTTGGCAATTTATTGATTGGACCATTCGTATTGTCAGCACGACGGAATGAAAAACTTTATTTGGAGTTCCTCCAGAACACTTTTCACGATTTAATAGAGCACTTACCACCTGAAACCCGCCAAAACATGTACAATATGCAAGATGGAGCACCACCTCATTTCACCATTTCTGTACGGGAGCACCTGAATAATATCTATTCAAACCATTGGATAGGTAGAGGAGGACCTATTGCCTGGCCTCCTCGATCTCTCGACCAAACGCCGTTGGATTTTTACCTGTGGAGCACCTCAAAACCTTGGTTTACTCCACTCCCGTCGATAAAAGGGAAGAGCTTCTACAGAGAATCACGTTTCATTGTGATTAAATAAGAAAAAATGCTGAGTGAATGTGGCGGGTACAGCAGTTCTCAATTCGTTGCGCCTGCGAGTGTATCAGACTTCACGGAGCCCATGTTGAACCCTCTTATGAAGTTTTTAACTAAGCAGTTAGTTTAACTTTTTATTGAAACTATGGTGACAGGGAAAAATTCCTCTTTTTCATATCCAACCCAACAGAAGTTAAGAGACTAACAGTGTAAATAAAATGAAGTTTTTTCGAAAACGGTTAGGATTAGCGACATGAATGAAGAGTACTTAACTTTTAGTCAATACTTAAAGGCATGTAAAAAACGTTGTCCAATATTCTTATCATACAGGACGTAAAACTTGGAGTCATGAGTGTCACAGCTAGTTCGTTCCTGTAGCTGTGAGTAATACTGTGTTTTCACGGATGGTGGAATTAATGATTTGGTTATTCCGGATTTCAATCTGTTCATCTAAAAATTTATTTCCACAACGTTTCGCCAAAATCTCATGCGGCATTTTCAAGTATTCTCCGTCTCGTTACTCACTTAGAATTGATGATGACCTTTGCTTTCTCCTGAGTTTTGTTAAGTTAGCTCGCCTTCTGATTAGTCGAACGCAGGTTCTTTCCCTGTGCAAAGTGCGATATATTTGTTTGTTGTGCGCTAATCTCTCAGGTATTTGGTGTTTTTTGATTTTTATTACAGTTTTCCATGTAGTAAGAACATTTAAAATATCATCGCTTTTTCGACTTCTAGGGCCTTTCTTGTGGCGCATACTTTGAAGTTTTGTATTGGTGCTATTTCTTTTGGTTTTTCGAAATCGATGGTAAGTCCGGTTGTTTGATGATGGCAAAATTGATTTTATACATATGGTAGATTCAGTATGGCAGCTGAAACCACGTTACTGGTTTTTTTTTTAAATATTACTATCAAATCACTTGGATAGGTCCAATTGGGGTCTTTGAAGGTTCAAAATAAAGGTATTGAAATCTACTTTATTAGAACATTCTTCAGTACTGTCCTGTTTGTCATATCGAGGTGATAAGAGATATTGTCAAAATTTTACAAGCCCTCAATCGCAGATTCCAAAAAACCAAAAAAAACATTTCATGATCTTAATTCCAAGAATATCTGACCTTAATAAAGTAGCATTTTAATTTATAATTTGTTAATATCTTCCGTTACAAAAAAAGGAACTCTGCTGATGGGTGATCGCCTGAAATATAACATATATATATATAAAAATAATTTTGTTGGGGAGTTGTCTTTAAAAGAAACACTATCTCTCAAGTGAAAAACCCTGTTTGTTTATAAAATTTCAGAGAATAATTTCAACTTTCCAATTTTTTATTTGAAAAATGTTAAGTTTTGTATATTATGTACCTTCGAAAAAATAAATGGCCACTTATATCACTGACTTTATAAATTAAGGTTAATTGAAATCGATTTTCTTAGGAAACCTTTATCCCTTCTTTCATTGAAGTTGATAGATTGGCTCATGAAACAATAAAAAAAGCTTTTACACCCTGCATCTCAAGAGATCTTATTTATGTTGTAATCTAAAAAACGATTTTTACTTATTAAGGACTTGAACAGTATCCACTTCTCTAGATTGCATGTCAGATTTTTTAACACCCATTATTTTGCCAATAAATTCCAATAAAGTTTGAGCTTGTCATTTTCTGAAATAGGTTATATTTGTGGTATATTTACATTTATTAGTGTTTATCTGATATATTGACAATGTTGCCAATTTTCCTTTAATATAAGGCACAATCTAGAAATCGCTGATATTTAATTTCTTACATGTCTTATCTGCAAAAGTTTTAAAGTAATTCATCGATTATAATCGTAGCAACAAGTATCACGCGCGAATTAATGCTCTCACGAGCGATCCATATATGAATAACGAAGCGATGATTTGGCAACACAGCTTATACCCGATGTGGACCGGACATCAGCCACGACAGAAGCAAGAAACTGTGACTCAAAAAAGAAACATAGAACGACAATACTATTAAGTAAAGATTGCGTATCATAAATTAGTCCGTAATGAAAAATTTTAAGTGTTGCAATTGCAATCTGACTCTTAATAACTGCTGAAAAACGTCTCGCTTTATACAGTATTTTGGGCAGGATGTAAACTAAGCAATAAAGTTTGCATAGGCAAATTCGAATTAGATACTTTTTACTGTAATTTTTTTAATACTGGGGACATTGAAAGTGGTGAATTGTCTTTTCATAATTTTGAATTTGATGTCACAATATTCGGAAAGCCTTCACTTCATCTTGAAGCTGAATATAGGCCTTTGTCCAAATCAATAACGCTTAAAAAAGTCAGAGTTAGGTAATAACTGCAAGATTAAAGTAGGATTACAAAGTTTGAAAGTTTTTAAAATATATTCTCAGAATATATTTTAAACTAGCGGTTCCCAACCTTTTCGTTCTTGCGAATCCCTTTTAAAGACCTGAAAAAATTTTCGAACCCCCTGTGTAGTCATTAACTACAATAAATGAAACAGTTAAATTGGGTTCTTCAAATTTACTTTTCAGATTGAATAACAGTTCATAGCGAAAAACTAAAACATAATCGTAACATTTACAAACAAACCTTATTAAAACTAAAGTGTTAGCTTAGCCTACAAAAAAGAATTAATACATACAGAACCTGAAAAATATACTCAATGAAATATTGGTGGAACAAAAAAATTTGGTCTGAAAGTTTGAGTTTTAGATCAGGTTGTGCATTTAACCTGTCTCTATTTATTCCCATTCCGGGAGTAATGCAGAGATATAATGAGGTAGCACTAAATGACAACGGGTAACAACTCATACAACTATGCACCCAAAACGAGATGAGAATAAATAACACCTTCTTTCCACATAAGTGGCAATATAAACGGACATAGGGAAACACCCGAGAACAAGAATCAACCATAGACTACATAATAACGAACAGAAAAGTGTTACCCCACCAAATACTCGATGTCAGAACTCTGAATTCGTCAGACCTGGGAAAAGACGACCACCGACTAGTATTATGTAAATACCGGTCCCAACAAAGTATAAACAGAACGCGCAAACAGAAACATACCTTTATTAAATACCATACCGAATTATTCGCTAACGATAGTACAAAAATATTGTATCAGCAGAGACTCCCGGAGAAAATAAAAGCTAATACAATCCTAAAAAATGACGGAGTGGAGAAAGCCTGGGAAAAACTGAAAAGAAATATACAAGAGAGCGCCAGGGAGGCGATCGGAACACGAACAGTTAGCACGAACAAGCGAAGCAATACAAAACCATGGTTCACTGAAGAGGTGAAAATATTAGCAAAAGAAAAACGACAAGCATTTACAAAATACCAACAGCACAAGACAACAAACCATTTCGAAGAGTACCAAACGGTGAGAAACATAATCAACAGTCAAATAGCTCAACTGAAGAAAGAATACTGGGAAAAGTATTCAAAAGACATGGAACACGACCTATATGGCAGACAAAAGAAAATATGGAACATGCTGAGGAACAGAAAAAAACCAATCAATGAATACGTTCAACTAAATCCAATTGACAGCCAACAATGGGTCAGCCATTTTAAAGACTTACTCCAGGCACCAGGTAGAGAAAACAACGTAGACGAAAACCAACAAGAAACCACAGGACTAACAGATGTTAACATCAGTGAAGCAGAGATGCACCTGACAATTAAGAAAATCACCTGGTACCGATCACATTACGAATGAGATGCTAAAGTACGGAGGCCCCAGCCTTGTCACAGAGCTCACTGTTCTATTTCAAAAAATACTCCGCACAACGTCAGTACCCAATGAATGGCGAAAAACATCACAATTCCGATCCACAAAAGAGGATCAAAGAAACAACTCGAAAACTACAGGGGAATCAGCCTACTTAACAGTTCAGCCAAATTATTAACCAAAATACTGTCATAATGGATCATAGACAAGTTAGGGGCGTGCGAGGAACAGCAGGGCTTCCGGAATAACTGCTCTACTATCGACGGTATATTTATTATCAGACAACTGGTTGGAAAATCTAACGAATACGATAAACCGCTGTTCATTTGTTTTGTGGACTTTACACAAGCGTTCGACCGAGTCAAACTGGAACACATAACAGAACTACTGCGAAGAAAACAAGTAGACGAAGCAATCATACGCACAATATACTAACTGAATTCCAAAAACACCATGGTAATTAAAACAAATAACACTCTAACAGAGGAAATCCCACTATCCATAGGAATAAGACAGGGTGATAGCCTAAGTCCAACACTTTTCAATGTAATCATGGACGAAATCATTGATGAGGTAAAAAGCACAAATATTGGGTACCTAATGGGACTCAACACCGTTCAGATTATATGGTTTGCAGACGATGTTGCCTTGACAGCAGATAGCGAGGCCAACTTACAAAGAATGCTTTTCCATCTCAATCGAACAGCCAAACAGTATAATATGTTACATAGGGAAAAACATAAAAATATTATATTTCATAAATTGGCGTTTCCAAATTCTATTAATCTTTTATTTTAAATTAAAACAATTATGAAATGTTATGTTTATTTACTGGTCGTCGATCGTGCAAATTCACCAAGTCAGCAAGGTCGCTTTCCGGGTCATGATGAGCCGAGGTTGTCAAGAAGGCGATTTGTTGATTTGATGAGAAATAACAAAACATAAAAATAGGACGGACATGCTTGGGAGGAAGGTCAGTCATCAGTTATAAGGGGGAGTCGACCCGTTGTAAAGAGGTCAGTGGTGAATCAGTAGATGGCCCAGAAAATTGGTGAGTCCGTGTGAAAGAAGCAGTAGCAAATCCCAAGCGTGTCTCCAGTTTAGAGCAGGTTGACGAGTAGCAAAAATCCAGGGACAATCCCGTCAAGAGTGGCGAGATGAATCTAATTTTGACGTAAGTCAAAAGATTAATTTTAATTTTATTCCCAATGCTAGTGACCTCAACTGATTATTAATATGGGATTTAGTTGGACCAGGTTAGTAAAACAACTTATGGAATACTTTGCTGTATTTGTCGAAGTTTCGACCTCTATGAGGACTAAAATATTTAAACGTTTATAAAATAAGGAATCTCTTCTTTTTTGTACTTTAATTATATACAATCTCCATATAAAATACAAATTATACACTTTAGTTTAGTGATGCATTATCCTTTCTAAAATATGTTAATTTTAATATTTTTTTGTTTTTTTCTTAAATATTTTACACAAATTATAAAGGATTGCTTTATAGGTACATACAACAATAATATTGACGATATAAGTATGCAATGATGACAACACACACTAAAAAAATAAAAACCAATTTCATTCACATAAATTGGCAAAAGCAGTGCTTAACCACAAAACGTACATACAGCTAGATCCCTTGCGTACAAAATAAAAATAAAACCATTTCTAGGAAGTAATATGCTGGATAATTTAATTTTATTGATAAATTGGGGAAGAATGGGCCAGAACCAAATAAAATATCAATTTGTACCAACGTCTAAAGTGGATGTCTGAATTTTTTTATGTAGAGAAAATTTTTTTTATGCTTTAGATTATTTATATATTTTTCTCTTTCTTTCTACAGGATGTTCTTTAAAATTTATTATGTTAAAATACGAAGTGCTCAGATTGTCAGTGTCCTGTTTTTTCTTAATATTATTCTTATGTTTTTTTATTTCTCATTTCTCACCTCACTCATAAGGCTCTTTTTATAGTTACTCTGTAGTTCATTTTAATAATGTGCGGCTCAAAATAGTCGATGTTGTACTTATTTTGAATATATATATATATATATATATATATATATATATATATATATATATATTTATATATATTATATATATATATATATATATATATATACATATATAAGCCGAACTCGAAGAGTTAATTTAGAGTTTAATCTCTGAATACCAAATTCCCGAATCGTACGTCCGTAGTTACACCCCCAAAATTGGGCGTGCACAAAAAAGCAATAAAACTTTAAAGGCTCATTTCTAACATTGAGCTAAAAATCAAATAAAGAGTGATGTTTAAAAACAGTTTTTAGGAAATTGTCAGAGGATAGGTTAACGAACTTCTCTCTTTCCAGTAGAGTTAAAGAAGTATCAGTGGTTGGATTACGTATCCAGTTATTCGATCAAGATATAATAGGTTTATTAGAAAAATAGCCCCTGAACGTTAATTGTTATTATTTGAGATGTCTAGTAATATCCTTTTTCATATTTTTTAATAAAATGGTACTGAGAAAACCAGAACAAAATAGTGATACCTAATCCTTGTAAACACAGATTTCAATCATTTAATTTAGAAAAAATATCTGCTAAGTTGGCATGTTTTTGCAGCCAATGAATATCAGATACACAAGAGGACAATGAAACAAACGGATCAAAACCTTGTCACATCTAACTTCTGTATAAAGTAGTAATACTCCAGTCTTTCTATGAAAGAAGGTAAACAAATTTATTGCAGATATCTGAAAGTTTCAAGTCGTAGAGGGCACCCAGTAGATGATAAATACGTAAAAAAGTACAGCTAGATCAGCCCTGTTTATATATATATATATATATATATATATATATATATATATATATATATATATATATATATATATATATATTGTGAAAGTGTTTTATATTTAATATTTGCAATGAAGTTAAACTGCTAGTAAAGTTTTTTAAACAATATTAGTGTTAATATTGCCAAAAAATATGTTTTCCGATGAAAAGTCGACTTTTCGGGATTTCCTGATTTCCTATGATAAAGAAAATAAGCCAGTTCTTAATATTTCATCAAGTTACCCCATTTAAAAAAAAAATAAAAGCTCTACGTTATCTGGAACTCGAGATATCGTACAATTTTTTTGCGCGCTTGCAAAAGTACCTTCACTTCGAAGGGCTATAAATTTACTAACGATGCATGAATCTCATAATTATCAGTTGCATCATAAAATATAGGTCTTCTTTTAAAATCTGTAAAAATTTTGACTCTTAATGTTTATAAACAAAAGAGATATGATTTTTTAAAAAATGCTATCTTAGCTCCTATTGGTCGTAGGAGACTTTTTTTTTAAATTCGTGTTTTTTCACCAGTTTGGGGTCCACTTATTCAAAAACTTGTATCATTAAAATTAACAAAGTTATTCCAATTGTTTATACGTATAAAAGGTACCCCTTCTTTAAACGGTTTTTTAGCAACAATTTTTTAAAAAATTTATCGTTTTTTTTATCTTTGCTTGTCGTTTTAACTTCAAAGAATCCATTCCGCTTTTGCAAATATCTGTAGAATCATCCTCTGGGCAAGGACAATTGTTTGAAAATTCAGTGTCTAGGAAAAACAATTAAGATTATTCATAAACTACCGAACCGATTTAGTCCAGCTTTCGCACAGTTATAAAGGCACATAATGGCCTTATTACCAAGGGGTTATACATCACTTTCGGCCTTTCTTGCAGAAGTTATTAACATTTATAAAATAGTGCAAAACGGTGGTTTTTCGCCTTTATCTCGATAAATTATTTATCGATTTTGACGTATTAAAAATGAAATTAACGGTTTTTTCAATATCCACAACTTTCAGTTGGACAAGTTTCCTCTAAAATGTAACCGGAAAATTCTGCGGACAAAAAATACAATTTTTCGACTTTGGATGTTATTTATAAAAAACAGGGCTGATCTAGCTGTACTTTTTTACGTATTTATTATCTACTGGGTGCCTCCTACGACTTAAAACTTTTAGATATCTGCAATAAATTTTTACATGAAATCGCTACAAGTTCAATAGGAAGACTGAAGTATTACAGGTTCAAAAGATATTATAGAATTATCAAAATCTTGCCAAATAATATCTTGACTTTCTACGCATATTGTCCTTTCTTCAGATATTTCTATTTCATTTCTCTGACTTGCAGCAATTTGTCCATGTTTCTTTTTTATTATATTAACTAATTCAACTTGAAGTTCTTCTTTAACAAAACCCCTTGTTTTAAAATAAGGATCAAGAAAAGCCGCTTTACTTATTGTTGTTTTTCTGAGTCTCCAAACCGAAAAGTAAGTGAATCTAAAAAAAATTATCAAATCTTCACTTGACTTGTAATTCTAAGTTTAATTCCCTCCAACGTTGACATGGGCCCTTTAAAAACGAGGATAACTTCTGAAAGAGCGTCGTTTTACAGCGCTCATTTAATAACATTGTCGGGTGTTTCGATTTGAAAATGTTTTCTTAAGTTTGAAATATCGCCCTTTTTATAGGAATTTATAGATTTGCAAATATTATACTTTGCTTTATCATTAGGTAATAATATGAAATGAATCAAAACAGAATTTCTCTTCTGCGTTTCCATTTCTCAAATTTTTCTGTTATATCTGCTGAATATATTTTATCGTGCGTTAGACATATTTGGCACTACTATTTTTAATAAATTCAGAATATATTTATTATTTGCAGCCTACCTAATTGGAAATATTTCACTATATTACTATTTAATTATGTATGCCACACTTGAAATAACTAGCAAGTAAATAACAAACGTAAAGGGACAGACGTAAAACGTACCAAATTCAAAACGGAATTACCATATATGATAATGGCAATAATGTCAACCAAGAACAAAATCCATCCCTTCTATTAGAAATACTATTTTATCTTATTTCGGCGAAATTCTTTTAATCTGCCCAGTCCTGCATCTAAGCATAAAACATGCTTCTGTCTTGTGGGTTGCCGCTCGGAAAACAACTACAACTTCGAAATCGCCGACACCTCAAATGTATTAGACAGTTGAAATAATCCAGTGCCTAGCGGAGCCGTCCTCGAATTTCCTTGTCTACTCCTCTAGTCTGCGGTTTCGTGGCTATAAGAAGAACTCCTAGCGGGCCAGAGCTCGCGAAAGTAAAATAGTAGTTATATTTCTCTCGTTACTTCGGTTCTCGTCCGGGACTAAGGGTGTTTCGGTATAGTCACAAATTACCAAGGTACGAGTCTTTTCTAAATAGAGGACTCGTGACTTTTAGTGATTGTTTTCTAACAGTTATTTTGTAACGATTTGTATCGTTACTTTCCATCACTAATGAATACAGCAATAAGTTCATCCAGTTTTCTCGTTAATCTTCTTTACTCGCATTACAAGACTACAAAATGATCCGGTCATTGATTTTGCACTATTAGGGTACTCAGCCAAACATACAACTTTTTCAAAATAATCATTGATAATATCGAAAATTGCGGGACCTGTCGTATAGGTTTTCAGTGGTTTTGCAAATAATATATCATCTTGAATGGAATTCGTAGCCTTTGATACATCGGTCGATTGGACAAGCTAAATAGCCAAATAACTCAGTTTTCTTCTTTTTAAAAGTTCACTTTCCACATCATTTGCCAAATTATTAATTCTCCGCGACACTGGGTTATTTCATAAGGAAACAAGGTCAATTTTATTTGCTGCTTTGTCTCCAAACATACACTTCGTAATGTCTTTAACTCACGGTCCAGTCAAATTTTCTGCCACTGTATGTGCTTGTCCAGATCTTGCAATCCTGTAACCAACTCAAACTGATGCCTCGAGAGCCATTTTACTATCTTTGTTTAGATCTGCCAGAAAAGGAGGAATACTAGACTTATAGTGATTTAAATTCTGACTCCTCCCCGGTAAAACTAAAACCCTTTTGTAAGTAGTCATTATCATATTTTCTTTACTTTTTTCTCGCTCTGTTTGCCTATTTTTTCTTTGCTTTCACTCTGGCGCGACGGTAGCTTACTACAACTGCCACCCCAAATCAGGGACTGAAGTAGAAGAAGGAATTGGTTGCTCGTCCAGCTTTTCGACTTAACAAAATTACCCTTTGTTTAAGCAACGATGTACGATACGATTTGTAAAACTTGGATATTTGTTATAATTTATTACACATCACTAAACTAGTTTACACTACTAATGTTTATGTAAACACTATGCATTATATAGTAATTCATTTATCTTTTTGAAATCACTCGAGGTTCTTAAGCTCCCCGTACGATTCAGTTCGACTCTACTCTTCCTTAAATGTGACTGCGGCGTTTTTATATCGGCAGACGTTATTCTTGTTGTTTCGTGCGCATTGGTCGTCGTTCGCCGAGTAGACGTGGCCGGCTCGTTGGAGAATGTACTCGCATTGCCAACGGCGTAGCGACTCGTCGTCTTTCAAATTGCTACCTGTTGCGATGTTTAATTTAAAACTCCGCCATTACAATAGTTTCTTCATGAACCTTCTTTAAAAAGCTCGCGAACTCCCGAGGGTTCGCGAACCCCCGCTTACTAAACGCTGCTCTAGAAGAACTTTATAGTTCTTGATCTCTAACACTAGACCTAATTTTTTAAATAAATTTTTACAAGTTAGTGTTCTGTTCTTCTTCAGCTGTTTTCTGTGAATTTTGAACTTAATTCATTACAGCTCCACTGACCATTAAGTGATCAAAATTTATATAGAGAGATAACCAAAGAAAATAGATTATCTGCCTTTCCTTTTTGATGATCTAAAAGGGAAACAAATTAATTTGTTAAATTCTTATTATTGTTATAAACAGCCAATCTTTATAAAATATTTTATTAACGTAATTTTCTTTATTAAAGCTGTTTCGAATTTTTTTAAACATTTTTTCATAAAATTCATTTATTTCTTAATGTAAAATCGTTGAAAAGTTGAGAAGAACATTACGACGTAAAAAATACGAACTGATAAAGCTTTTTCTGCTAACTTGTTTTTACAATTTGCGCTTTATTTTGTTTAGGGAAAACTTTTCGACCCTTTTTTTTTGCCAGATTTAACTTTATTTAATAATTACGTTACTTAGTTGATTAACAAGTACTTATGCTAACAAAAAATTGTAAAACTCGGTTGTTATACAATATTAAATTATGGAAAACATGATGTAAAAGTTTTCATGGGTTTTAATTAACCCTAATTCATTTATAATGTTAACAGTATATGTGCCACAATATTTAGATTAATATTAAAGGCCCTTTTTTAAACACGCTTTGATTAACCTTAGTTTCCTCAGGCAATTGTAAAACTTTCAGGAAATATGTATATATTTTAAATATAAGATACTGAATTAGTAAGATAATATTAAAACCTCGTATTAAAAATTAAAACACCATCAAATATATTAAAAAGTTGTTAATTATGAATTAGGAAATTGACGTAAAATGCAATGTAAAAAAAGTAATGAGATGGTTAAGGCGGGTAGAGATTTATTAATTTGTTAATAAGGGGTTAGTGCCGATGTTTGGGGTCATATCGCCGAGTTATGATTAGTGGCTTTACTACCTACTAGTGGTCGATATTTCGAAAGCAGGTTTTTTCAAGTATTAGGCAACCGCTGACTGTCTTATCTGCTATTTAAGTTGTTGAGCCCCTTAACAATTTCGATGGCTTTCTTTATAACTCTTGTGGACATGTCTTCACATCTCGATAGCATTTTTGTTCCTAAAAAGTTGATCATATGTCTCCTTTTTAACAAGCTGGGCCAGTACAGAAGAAATTGTTTTTTGCTTAACAGAATTTACACGTTAGTCTCTTCTGGCGCTTATTTTATGGTTGGTTTGACCTATGTAAGATGAGTTGCATTCCCCGCATGGAATTTCGTATACTCCATGGTTTTCTAGAGGAATTTTTTTCTTAAGGTGTTGGCAGGAGATTCTTTAATTTACAATTTGTGGTGCAAATGGTTCCAATGTTGTGTCTCTTGAGAATGTTTGCGATTTTGTCTGTGGTGCTTCTGACATAAGGAACAAAAGCTTTGGACCTCTTCTCTTGGCTTCTTCGATTTTTCGGGACCATGCGTTTGTTTTTTTTTGGAACTTTGTCTACATGTTCTTTTTTGGTAGGGCGTTTTTTAGTACGTTCATTTCTTTGTGGCAATATTCTTGATCTGTATAGAACTAAGATTGAAACGGAAGTGATTTCACTACGCCAAATAATTGGGCGGAGTAGTAATGTGAATCGAGGATGAGGTATCTGTTGGTTTGAGTGGGTTTTTTGGTGAATGAGATTTTACCAAAACGTCAGCTGCCCTATAGTCCTGAGAAGGATTCAGCATACACAGGAATACCCGAAAACTCGAATTTTGGTAAAAAATGTCTGTAGCAATTTTTCCGTCTAACGCATAGTTTATGAGTTAAAAATCGTTAAACATTTGAAAAAGGGCATTTTTGCCACTTTTTTACATGAATACCTTTTGATAAAATAAATATTCTTAAATTATGCGCGCAACAATTGATAACTCAGGTCAAGCTGGGATTAATGGCAATACGAAAATGTAGTATTTTTATTGCTTTTCGCTCCGTAAACAAACAGCGTTTCGTCAACGCACCGCCATGTATGTATAAGGGGAAGTGGAAGTCTACTTACAAGACGCTCATATAGTGCATATAATCCATGATAGATTTCGCTGATAGCCGAAATCATATATATATATATATATATATATATATATATATATATATATATATATATATATATATATATATATATATATATATATATATATATATATATATATGGTTTGGTTTGGTTATTCTGGATTTCAATCCGTTTCCTTAAATATATTTTCAGCGATCAGCGAAACCTATCATCACGGATTATATGCACTATATGAGCGTCTTGTAAGTAGACTTCCACTTCCCCTTATACATACATGACGGTGCGTTGACGAAACGCTGTTTGTTTACGGAGCAAAAAGCAATAAAAATACTACATTTTCGTATTGCCATTAATCCCAGCTTGACTTGAGTTATCATTTGCTGCGCGCATAATTTAAGAATATTTATTTTATCAAAAGGTATTCATGTAAAAAAGTGGCAAAAATGCCCTTTTTCAAAACGATTTTTAACTCATAAACTATGCGTTAGACGGAAAAATTACTACAGATATTTTTTACCAAAATTCGAGTTTTCAGGTATTCCGTCTGTATGCTGAATCCTTCTCAGGACTATAGGGCAGCTGACGTTTTGGTAAAATCTCATTCACCAAAAAACCCACTCACACCAACAGATACCTCATCCCCGATTCACATTACCACTCCGCCCAATTATTTGGCGTAGTAAAATCACTTCCGTTTCAATCTTAGTTCTCTACATATCAAGAATATTACCACAAATAAATGAACGTACTATAAGACGCCCTACCAAAAAAGAACATGTAGACAAAGTTCCAAAAAAAAACAAACGCATGGCCCCGAAAAATCGAGGAAGCCAAGAGAAGAGGTCCAAAATTTTGTTCCTTATGTCAGAAGCACCACAGGCCAAATTGCAAAAATTCTCAAGAGACACAACATTGGAACCATTTGCATCATAAATCGTAAATTAAAGAATCCCCTGCCAACACTTAAAGAAAAAAATCCCTCTAAAAAACCATGGAGTATACGAAATTCCATACGGAGAATGCAACTCATCTTACGTAGGTCAAACCAACCATAAAATAAGCGCCAGAAGAGACTAACGTATAAATTCTGTTAAGCAAAAGACAATTTCTTCTGCACTGGCCCAACTTGTTAAATAAGAGATATATGATCAACTTCTTAGGAACAAAAATGCTATCAACATGAAGACATGTCCACAAGAGTCATAAAGAAAGCCATCGAAATCGCAAAGGGGCTCAAAAACTTAAATGGCAGATAAGACAGTCAGCAGTTGCCTAATACTTGAAAAAACCTGCTTACGAAGTATCAACCACTAGTAGGGTAGTAAAGCCACTAATCATAACTCGGTGATATGACCCCAAACATCGGCAATAACCCCTTATTAACAAATTAATAAATCTCTACCCGCCTTAACCATCTCATTACTTTTTTTAGATTGCATTTTACGTCAATTTCCTAATTCATAATTAACAATTTTTTAATACGTTTGATGGTGTTTTAATTTTTAATACGAGGTTTTAATATTATCTTACTAATTCAGTATCTTCTATTTAACATATATATACATATTCCCAGAAAGTTTTACAATTGCCTAAGGAAACTAAGGTTAATCAAAGCGTGTTTAGAAAAGGGCCTTTAATATTAATCTAAATATTGTGGCACATATACTGTTAACATTATAAATGAATTAGGGTTAATTAAAACCCATGAAAACTTTTACATCATGTTTTCCATAATTTAATATTGTAATCTATATATATATATATATATATATATATATATATATATATATATATATATATATATATATATTATAAGCATATATTCATAAAATAGATAATATATTAGCATAAAGAACTTCAGTTATTAAAGTATTTTCCGAAAAAAAAACTAACTTTTAATTATTGACAGTTTTGTTGTTTCGTAATCAGAGGTCAAAATACATACAAAAATTTCGGTTTCGAAAACCCACTAAGCTCCCCGACTATGGTTCCGCTGTACCTGCATTCGAGAAAAGATCCTTTAAGCCAGAATTATTGATATGAAATTATGTATGTACGTATTCTTAATTTCTTCAATACTCCACAACCCACTTTGACCACCTTAACGCTCTCCATTAGACCCTGGACTCTGGATCTGCTACTTTCCCCTTGAAAGGCTTCAACACCTACTGGGAAACATTACCGCCTCCCTTGAGAACCTATAACTTACTCAAAATACTTGTAAGTTTGTCTAAACCCTTTATAAAAATAATCGTTGGCCATAAAGCAAAACAGTTCAAGAAAAAAATTACTCACTCATTCCGTTTTAATAGTTTCTCGTTTAATAGTGTACATTTAAGAGCAAATAACTTAAATTGTAAACGTGCGAATGGTGAGAATAAGATCTACTCGGTTAAATTTATTTGTTTAATTCCTCTCGCTGAGACTGTCATATTGATACCTACACTATTAGAGAAACAAGTTCCGTTATAAACTTTTATTCGTACTCCCCTGTTGACTCTTAAATACGCTCCAGATTTATTGGACCAATCCTAAACTTAGATAATAATACCACTTATGCCTCCTACATGGCTTCATGGAGAACAGATCCAGGATATCAAACTTTTAAAATTATTCAAAACATTTTAGGGGCTTTGAAAGAACGTGCTCAAGTGGACTTTTGATGTGGTTTTTCATAACATTTTACTTTCTACACAGCAATATGAATTTGACTTTCAGAAAGGGTTGCTTGAGCTGATCAAGTCTCAGTTATATGATAAGGTACATCAAGTTATTGTGAAAGGATATTCATCATTGTCACTGTTTTCGTCATGAAGCATTCCTCAGGGCTCCAATTTAGGTCCTCTGCATTTCATTACGTTTATAAATAGTTTAACAGGAGCAACAGAAAATTCAACATATCCCCTGTTTACAGATGATGTGAAAATTTGTTGCAGAATTAATTCTATTAAAGACTGCTTTCAATTACAATTAAACCTATACAGAGCAGTTAAATAACCAGAAAAAAAAACAAATTATATTTTAATAATTCTTAATATGATGTAACCACTTCGTGAAAAAATAAAAATGTTTTTTTAGTAAGACATACATGTGAAGTCAACGATCCAAATTGTATCAAATAGTTATATACGGTGTCCGGGAAAATGTGGGAAGTTAATATAAACTTTTTTCATATAGGCCTCCTCTTCGAAGATATGGGCTCCCAAAGAACTGCAATGGAATCAAGTTTTTTACACATAATTATTGAACCACCAGGAATATTTCCATTTTTTTAAATTTAATATACACTACGTAAGACCTTTCAAATTACTATCGAAAAAAGTATTGTGGATTATTCATCGCTAAAGCGACGGACTAGCTCTGACATTCATGACCACATTTTTTACGCCCTGTATGATAAGAACTTTGGACAACGTTTTTTACATATCTTAATTTATTGACTAAAAATTAAGTACTTTTCATTCATGTCGCTAATTCTGTTTTCAAAAAAACGTCGTTTTATTTACATCATGTATTTCGCGTATTTCGATAAAAGATACATTTTCGTTCCCATCAAATGTTCATCCTTTAACCTTGTGATAAAAAAAATTCGATCCAAAATTAGAATTAAAAACATCTAGTTCTATAAATTGCAGTTCGACCTAAGTTCGCAAAAAATGTTGGTTTTACTTTATCGGCACCAAAAACAAACTATTGTTGTTGAAAACGTTGCTAGGTACTTGGATATTAATTTACTGATTTTTGGATTTCGTGATGAAATTAATTGTGAAATAATTGAAAATATTGAATAAAGGATTATGGAGTATATAAATATGCATCTGATGTATGGTCTTGTATCTTGCAATGTTTTGGAAGCCAGGAGATTATATCACGACAGATATCCTAATCGTACTCTTCCAGATCAGAAAACATTTTAACGAGTTGACCAACGTCTAAGGGAGAATGACACGCGATTCCATTTAGTAAGGTAATATTATTAAATTTCTTCATAATTTTAGGAAAGTTTGGGAAAAGAAGTACTGAAGCTGGTCGGAGAAGAACAGTACGTACGCCGTAATTAGAGGAAAATATTTTAAATGCTGTAGATGACACTCCTTCAACGAACACTCGAATATTATCAGCGTAGTTTAATATGTCGAAAACAATAGTACATGAAGTACTTCAAGAACAGCTATTATATCCATATCATTTGAAAACAGTGCATGAACTAATTCCTAAAGATTTTCCCGGTAGAATTCAGTTTGCAAACTGGCTATTGGATCAGCAGCGAAATAATGTAAACTTCATTAGCACTATTCTCTTTACGGATGAAGCTTGGTTTACCAAAAATGGTATGGGCTGATGAAAATCGTCGTACAACTATTGTTTCGCATCATCAAAATCAGTTCCGATGACTGGGCAGAAATCATTGACAATTTGATTGAACCATTCATATTGCTGGCACCACCGAATGGAAAACTTTATTTGAAGTTTCTTCAAAATGCTTTTCACAATTTAGTAGAGCACTTATTACTTGAAATCCGCCGAAATATGTACTACACACATGATGGGACACCAACTCATTTCAGCGTTGCTATGCGGGAGCACCTGAATGACGTCTATCCAGACCATTGGATAGGTAGAGGAGGACCTATTACCTGGCCTCTTCGATCCCTCGACCTAACGCCGTTGGATTTTTACCTGTGGGTACACCTCAAATCCTTGGTCTATTTTACTCCAGTCGATAGTATGGAAGAACTTCTACGAAAAATCACGTTTTATTATGATCAAAATGATGAATTATTGTGGCGAGTACAGAAGTACTGAATTTGTCGTGCCCGCGAATGTTACAGACTTCACGAAGCCCCTGTTGAACCGTCGTATGCAGTTTTTAACTAAGCAGTTAATTTAACTTTTTATTGAAACTATGGCGACGGGAAAAATCCTCTTTTTCATATTTAATCCGACAGATGTTAGGGGACTAACAGTGTAGACAAAATGTCATTTTTTCGAAAACTGTTATGTAAAAAACGTTGTCCAAAGTTTTTATCATACAGAGAGGAAGAAAATGAGGTCATGAGCATCACAGCTAGTCCGTCCCTGCAGCTGTGAGTAATTCACAACACTTTCTTGGATAGTAATTTGAAGAGTCTTACCTGGTATACATCATATTTAAAAAAAAAATGAAATATGCCTGGTGGTTCGATAATTATGTGTAAAAAACTTGATTCTATTGCTCGTTTTTGAGAGCCCATATCTCCGAAGAGGAGGCTTATACGAAAAAGTTTATATGAACTTGTAGTATTCTTTTACGTATTTTTTTTTCATATCCAGGAGATTTCCCACATTTTCCCGGTCACCCTGTACATGTCACTTATAGACTATGCAAGTATTACCTGGAGTCCGCACTATTAATGTTATAAATAGCTGCTAGAAAAAATCCAGAACAAAATTGTTACATATATTTATTTCAAAGAAACACATGTGTGTCAGTTAATAATGTCAGTCACGTACCTGTGTCAAAAGTATGGTCGTATGAGACTGGAAGAAAGGAGAGAAATGATAGCTATTTTATATTTAGTTAATGATATTTGATTGGCAAAATACAATTATCAAAACTGAATAAACTCTCAACAAATTGTATTTCACATTTATATAAATTATGCAAAATTAATCCATTTAAATAATAGTTAAATGTTCTAACGAATTTTACGGACATTTCGCACATTGGTCATTTGTGATATTTTATTTATCGTTAATTACGTAATATTGTGAAAACGTGTCCTAATGAACCGGAAACTTGGAAATAAAGAACACAAATTTAGTCGTTATAATTGTATGTATTGAATATATACGAGGTCATTCATTTGTGTGATGATCCCAGTATTTCTGTTATATTATTTATGTTATAGCAAATAAAAAAAACACTTTATTTTTAGTGCGTCATGAATAAAAGATAACATGTGTCTTTAAACGGTCTGTACAGATATCTAAAAGGTTCGCGCAATTTTCTTTTCTTTAGCTCAAAAGTTTTTTTTTTACTTCAAAACTTCAAAAGCTTTTTAGGATGAGAAATCAATATCGGATTTTAGTCTCAATATACAAGGTGTCCAATTTTAGATGGTTTTACGGGTGATTACTAAAAATAGATGAATAAGGTTTTCGTGGCACTGTGCTACTTTTTTAAGAAACGACGCCACTAACACCTCGTATCTCCGTTATCTTGCAACTTATGGTACAGTTTAAAAAACGAACTATTAGGGTTTTTCATGTGGGGTGCAGTAGCATGTCAGTTTTTTTTATAAGTTCAACTGTTTCGGAGAAATAAATCAAAGTTGCCTTTTTTAAACGAGACAGGGGCGGATCCAGCCTCTCTCTTTGGGGGGGGGGGGGCGGTGATAACACAAAAGTACAGTATGGCAAGAAAAACAAGTTGTCAGCAGCATACTCATTCCTAATATAAAAGGCAGAATGTGTTCTATTTTCCTGAACTCAAAGCTTTTGGGAGGGGGGGGCGATCGCAAGCATACAGACTCTATTCAAGAACTAGAGAATGTAATAAAACTGTTACCGAAACCTCTAACGTACCTGCTCCAGTGCCGAAGGTAATTGAGGACTGCCGTAAATCTAATTATATTTAAATATTATAAGCTTTTATAAATTGACTGCAATAATAAAATTTCTGATAGATCAATTTTATTTCTGTCAGTGAACAAAGTACACCTTACAGTGGGTCCTTAGTGATTTATCTTGTTTGTGCTTGTTTTTATATATTATTTAAGATTAGTGAGATATCCAAAAGATGTGGCTTCCACATCTATGTTTATTTCAAAATCGTTAAACCAGGGCATTTTTTTCCTCAACGAAAAACTTATTACGATGAATGTTTATGA
This sequence comes from Diaprepes abbreviatus, assembly GCA_034092305.1. Classification (NCBI taxonomy): domain Eukaryota; kingdom Metazoa; phylum Arthropoda; class Insecta; order Coleoptera; family Curculionidae; genus Diaprepes; species Diaprepes abbreviatus. The sequence goes on along the minus strand of JASJET010000080.1, from coordinate 2,248,473 downwards.
TGCCTTAAGAAATGAATATCTAGATAATCATGTTAAAAGCTCTGTTGAGATGTGTTCCAACATGGCAGGGGTTGGAAAATCTACTATGTACCGAATACTGAGGGAGAAAAAAACGACTAAAATTCTTAGTACTCCCAAGCCACATTCGATTACAGGCAGACGAAAAACCTCGTTGGAAGAAGAGATGAAAACTGCAATTAAAGGGGTTGTATATACATGTTATTTTGAGAAGCAGATCCCAACCATCTACAAAATTCTAACTAAAATCATTGAAGATCGCGATTTACCTGAAATTAAAAGAACTGATCTCAGGAAATTGCTCAGAGAACTTAATTTTTGCTAGGAAAAACCAGATAGAAAATCTGTTCTTATAAATCGCCCGGAAACTGTCCGTTGGAGACGTAAATATCTCTCTCAAGTAAAAGGTAGAGTTGCTAGAAATAACACAATTAATAAAATTAGTAACTTAACTAAACTTTTGAAAGATTTTTTTGAAAGTTACTTCGGAAAAGTGGGAAAAATCCATATAATAAAAGAATAAAACAAAATGTGAGAACTCGATCTCATAATCAATGAGAATGAGGAACCAATTATAATTAATTTTAGCGAAGATAGTTTCACTAACTTTGATTCGGAATTAGATACGTAATGTTTACTAGTGTAAACACAATTTATTATTTAAATTTTTGTTTTTGTTGTATTTTATTGTTTAATGTTGTTTATATGTTTTTTTATTTTTTTTTATATATTTTTATTTTAGTGTGTCCCACTCTTTAATTTTATATATATTTAATTATAATTAGCCGTAAGTTTTTTATTATTTTATTATTGTGTTTGTGTCTTTTTCTTAAGCGTGTAGAATTAATATGTTTATCTTATTTTTTTGGGGCTATCGTATTTCCATATATAAAAGTAAATTAAATTAAGATATCAGTACAATAGAAATAAAAATAAGTAGGTCTAATTTTAATTACAACATAAAAAAAGTAATTACATTTGAATCCCTTTTTAGTGTTTAATTGTAATTCTGCAGATGGTTTAAGAAATAAATAAACTGAAACGTCAAATACCTTAAAAATATTTTATTATTATATGGACGAATTTATTTTTTTATATATGTTTAACTTTTTGTATTTTTGACAATGGATATTTTGTAAGTATTTAAATTATAACTTAGAATTTTTTGAGAGAATAATCCTACGTTTTAGTCTATTATTATAGACCGGTATTTTTGATTATAAAATTTCTAACCCATTCCTATGAAAAATATATGTGTCTAATAAATTTTGCTAAAAACACCGGACTAAAGAACACAGGTAGTTTGCAAAGAGAAAAAGGGTAAAAAATGATTTATTACTCTCTCTAGTTCTTGAATAAACTATAGTATAAGAGGAAAAATCGGGTCCGTTTTCCTAAACTCAAAACGTCACTTTCCCCCATATGGCGATGAGCTTACTACAGACATTTTTGGTCTGACAGCACAATTTCAATCTGGTATCCATTTTATTTTGTGAAATTCGTGCCTCTGGGGTTTTTGTCAAAATATTTAAATATTTGTCATATTATTACACTGAAATGTCGATTATTCAGTTTCTTGTTAATAATGACATGCTTTGTAAATTTTGACAACGAAAAATTTGACATGCTCGTTTGTTATATTCAGCGTAATAAAAATGCAGATGAAACGCTAGAAGTGTATTTCAACAGGTTGGAGAATTTTTGTATTTTTTTCAATTTCATATTTATAAGTGCTTTTTATTCTTAAATATATAATAGAAAAGAGCCAGATAAAAGAATATTTTTGAGGATAAATCTGCAACAAGGAAAACCGTTCTATTGAAGCAAACTCAAATAGAATTGTTGAAGGTTCTGTAGGAGTTAAAAAGTAAAGAGTTCAAACAATCATAAAGAAAACACAAGTTTAAACCATATAAATATCACCTGGTGCAAAAATTATGTGTCGGTGATGCACAGCGCCCAATGGAGTTTTGTAACTGATATTTATAAAATATAAACAGAGAAAAGAATTTTGAAATAGCCATAATATGGTCTGATGAGGCTTGGTTTACCAGCGCCGGTATACTGAATCGACAGAATACTAAATTTTGATCTCAGAACAATCAACATGTAATATTTCCACCGTAACGGCATGGCAGGTTTGGCTCATATTTTATAACTGGAACAAAAGTCGTATATTATATGTATGAAGGCAGCCTTACCGCAAATGAATATTTACAAATTCTACAAGACATTATTCGGAAAATAAGAGAAGAAGGGCCCTTAATGTAACTTAGCAATCTATACCTGCAACAAGATGGAGCTCTCGCTCACAATGCACAAATTTTAAGGGTTTAGCTCGACACTAGTTTTCCGAGCCGCTGGATTGAGAGCTATAGATTTATAAGACAGCCACCCAGATCTCCCAATTTGTCGATTTTAAACTTCTGCTGTGGAAACCTCAAAAATTAAATTTACACCATCCAGTACCAAACCATAGCAGATTTAAGAAATGCGACTCAAAGGGTCTTTAGAGAGTGACAGGCGTGGCCTTTTATTATTTCAAATGCATTATAGATAATAAGAATTATATGAGAAACATATTTAGAGGGTAATGAAGAACAACTTGAACAATATTTGTGAACATTTTTTAGTTTAATGTAATATAACACTGTTTAGTTGTTGATATGTATTTTCAGTTAAAGGTAAGCTTACCAAAGAATGCCAATTTCAACGATTCGATAGACAGGGATGTATCCTCTCTCCATTGTTGTTTAACTTATATTCGGACAAAGTTTTTAAGGAAGCCCTACATAACAAAGTATTTGGGGTTAAAATCAACGGCGAGCTAATAAACACGATTCGTTATGCCGATGATACGGCCATCATAAGTGTTAGTCTTTAGGGTCTACAACAACTCTTAGATTCTGTCAATAGAGTGAAGGAAGAAATGGGACCCAACATAAATGTTGCTAAAACTAAATTGATGGTTTTCCGACGTCTACCATATCTAGACGCTTCGCTGCTAATAAATGGTCAAACCGTTGAAAGAGTCTCCCACTTCAAGTACCCTGGATATTATATTACTTAACCGCTTGAACCAAATAAAAAAGTTAAATGCAGAATCGAATCAACCCGCACACCTTTTCTAAAAATGAGATCGCTTGTCTGCAGTGAAAATCTAAATTGAAAACTTCGCCAAAGGATGGTTAAATGTTACATTTGGTCAGTGTTATTTTATGAAGCCAGGTGCGGACACTAAAGGTTACTTCGATCAATCGTTTGGAGGCATTTGAGATGTGGTTGTATAGGCGAATGCTTCGAATACCGTGGGTAGCTATGCAGACTAATATAGCTCGTGAATTGCTGATAACTATAAAATGCAGAAAACTAGCGTATTTTAGCCATGTTCTCAGAGGAGATCGGTACAGAATTCTCAACTGATTGTGAAGGGTAAGATCGAGGGTTATAAATGTATTGGAAGGAAGCTATTCTCTTGACTGAGGAACATCCGAGAGTAGACAGAAATACACAGTGCTGAATAGTTATTTAGAATAGCAGAGAACCGTGATCAACTCGCCATTGTAATTACCAACATCAGGGGGACCTGACACGGCACATCAAGAAGAGGATTATCCTTGCAAGCAGAGAAAAGGAAAGAATATATATACAAACAGTTTGATTCCTGTAAGTACAACTCTGGTCCCCTCACCATATTCGTTTCAACCACCTTATGGCCTCATCTGTGGAGCTGTTGCTAACCGAGAGCAACATTCACAAGAAGCAACTGCTATATAAAATATAAATTTCAAAGTAGGATATTAGAAACCTGCCGACCTTGATGCCAGGCTGAAAAATATCGCCAGTCACACGACATCTGTACAACCACCGGAGTAGTGCCACATTTTTAAAAAATCAAATTTTCAGTAAGAAATTAAGAAATCTATCCGAAAATATACTTAGCTCTTTTGTGTTTATCAACATACTATTGATAACAATAATATATTTTGTTTTTTTAAACACTTGTCACGTAAATTTAAGACTCAATAGTACTCGTAATAACAAAAATAGAGTGGATTATGCAGGTCACGTTCCAAGAGTAGAAAGTCGAATTGCAAGATCATAAATTGGAGACCATGGAATCGAAATAGAGGAATAGAAAGACCAACTAATAAATTGTATTATGACATAAAACGAGTGGTAGGATAGAGGGTACCATTTTTCTTTATCCTAGAATAGAAAGGGCTGGAAGAAGGAGGGAAACAATATTGGACGCAACCGGGCTGATAAGGAGAAGGTGAAAAGATGTCTTAATAAATGCATGTGCAGTAAAATCACTCCAAATGTGACAATCTGGTTTATTTTCAAAACCAATTTGACTTTTTCCGAAGCTTTGGCTATAGTTTTTGAGATATTTACTTCGGATAAAATAGTTTCCACATTTCTACTTCCGTTCCTTATTTTCTAATTAACTTCAGGTTTTCAATTAGTGAACATGTCTTTAATCTCAATAATCCAGTAACACATTTATAAAATTCTAAAATTGTCGTGTTCTTTAAAAAATTACTTTGTCAAAGGCAGGAAGGATTGTAATTAGTTTTTTAGGCCAGTTTAAAAATAATCCAAATTCATTTTAAACTTCGGCCGTCAAAAATTATCAAATTAATCACTTTCCATAAATAATGTATTTCGAAATATTAATTTCATTGATCAGTACCGGCAACGTTCATCAAGCTAAATTTATATTTTTATTTAATTTGCAATACCGGCCAAATTTCAAATGCCAAATTTAAATTTTGTTTCCAGGGAGTTAAATGGTTTAAATAAATTTATATGGAGGCAAATGGACCGTGGTTTTGATAAATGAAGGCAATCTAGTTTAACGAGAAGTCATTATTATATACAGACATGTGGACAATTACGGAGAGGAAACATTCGACTAAAATAAGTATAAATAGAATAATCATTTCATTACACAAGACGACAAAATGAGTCAGGAAATGTGTTTCTTTGATAATGATATTGATTTCATGAAGTTGAGGTTGCAAATCACGATACGATATTAACTTATCTCCATTAGCTTTATTTTTTGGGAAATACTTAATAGTTTTACATAGGCAATAGCTGTAGCAAGGAAAAAAAAGCACAAAATTGAGGTTATAACTTTTCTTGCTGAGTTGCGGTCAATTTCTTTACAGGAATTTAAGTCAAATTATTAATTATTTGTCACATTTTTCTTTGGTGTAATTTTTTATTTATGTAAGGTACTGCGGATTGTATTGCTCTAAACTCACGTTTCTCAAGGATGGCAAGGTTTGACCTGCTTGTTTGAATTGAAGTCTGAAGTTCAAGCATTTTTTCTTGGCCATCCATTTCTTTTGTCCTATTTTGTATCTGATTTTCTTTGGCTGCTATAACTTGCATACTTAGCCGATATTTTTTCTAAATTAAATAATTTAAATATGTCTTTACAAGGACCAGGTATCACCATTTTCAGTGGATATAATAGAATAGCAACCATGCTAAAGAAGTTCAACTTTTGGATTCAACGTGTGCAAGTGAATAAGTACGAAGATTTTGGTTCTCTTAGCACCATTTTATTAGAAACATCTCATACAACTTAAAGTTTACGGACTATTTTCCTAAAAAACCTAGTATACCTAAATCGAACAACTGGATACGAAATTCTTTTCAAGCAGATATAACTTTGGATATTTTTTTACTATACTGGAGAAAGAAAAGTTCATTGACTTATCCTTAGACAATTTCCTAAAAACTGTTTTAAAGATACATATGATATAAGATATATTAAACTGATACACAAGAATATATTATTATTAAAGGAAAAAAGTCACTGAGACTGGTGACCTTGATGATCTCTATACATTTTTTCAAAGAGAGAGATAACGCTTGACACTGCCACTCTCATTTCTTGCTTTACGTTGATCTTTGAGCGATATTTGCTCTTTATTAGAGCTGTAGCTGAAAATTCGGTTTCGCATAAATCTTCTTCTGTTGGTGCCTATCCTCTGTGGATGTTGGCAATCACATTGGCCCTATATGACCTTATTGACAGCTGTTCTAAATAAATGTACCGTCGTCATTCCTGTCCATTGTCTGATATTCCTCAGCCATGATGTTCGTCGGCGACCCTGAGTTCTTTTACCCTCTATCTTACCTTGCAAAATTAACTGAATTAGTTGGTATTTCTCATTGCGCATTACATGCCCTAAGTATGATATCTTTCTGATTTTCACATTGCGCATAATTTCTGGGTCTTTTTTCATACGTTGCATCACGGTGTTATTTGTGACATGATGGATGTATGAAATTCTGAGCATGTGGCGGTAACACCACATTTCGAAGGCTTCCAGTCGTTTAGATGTTGTTTCTGTCAAAGTCCAAAGGGAATGAGAATCCTTATAGCTTTTAAACCTAGAGTTGTATAATCGTTTTTGACGGTTATCCAACACTCCACCAAATCGAAAGAAGTGAATTTTGTTTTAAGGCTGTTGCAAGAAAGCTCAATGAGACTCTCTTCTTTTTATGAAGTGAATTCTGGTGGAGGTTAAGCATGGAAAGAATCTTGGATCCACGAAAATTTCTCGACATTTTCTTCTGCAAATTATTTTGCAAATCATTCAAAGATCTTCGAAAGGAGTTCCGTGAGAAGGGAGAGTAAGTCGTGAGACACCACGAGCTCAATAGAGGACGGGTATTTATCCAAATATGAGGGTGGGAAACTACCTTAACCGCCATTCTCATTAATTTTTCTTATCCGCAACTGTAGTTTTCTCCTAAATGCTGTAATTTTCTCCAATAATTTCAAGATTTGCATGTTATTGCCTTGAAGAGAGGGATTCAAGACATTCAGTTTGTCAAATATATCGCACAAATATGCCAGTTTTAAAGTCTGGTTCGGTAAAGTATCTGGAGTTTCCATGACCTTCCTCTTAGATAAAAGTGTGAATTTCTTGAGCTCGAATGCACGGGATAAGATATTACCACGTGAGAGTCATCGTGAACTGCAGTAATATAAGCAGGACTGTGAGTTCAACACCCATGTCCATACAAAGTTTCTTGGATAGTCTGGTTTTCAGAGGCCTAGTTTTTATGTAGTTTACTACACCCATGATGACTTCGACGCAAGTACTTCCCTACGAATGATGCAATGGGTTCGCATAGCATGCAAAGATTTTCTGCGAATAAGCGCTTGCAATCCTCCATCCAGACATGATTGAGTGCCATCAGTACATATACCAGTACACTTTTCCCAATTTAAATTATTTTTTGTTATAAAGTTTTGAGCCTTTGCTCCATCAGTGATGCTTTTGCAGAAGAGAAGGTTTCCAACAATAATATTATTATCCAAAAAGCGCAGGTAACAAATATGTTGTGCATCTTTACTACTGTCGGTGGTCTCATCAAGTTGCAGACCAAATTCCTTGCCTTCCATTTTCTGTATTAATTGGTGATTGAGATCCTCAGCTATATGATGGATTATTCGATTAATAGTGTTTGTTAGATAAAGGTACCTTTGTAATTAGCTTTCCCGCCAATTTCCCTACCATAATATTAACCATGTCCATGTGTTTTTGCACTTCGCCACCCTGTATGCCATCTTGAAAGATGCTAGCAGTGCGTTGCTAGGTACTGAAGCTTGTTGAGTGAACACGTTTTTTTTTTTTTGTAAATTTTATGACTTCCTATCAAAAATTCGCGCGATTTTTCAATCATGGTAAGGTTAATGGTCTCGAGATGTCGCTTTAGCTTACTGGGGAGCATACTCTCGGGCACTAGAGTTTTCAAACAGAGCACACATTGCGATTTTTCTTAATTATTTACTTCTTCTGAAGTGAAGTCCAAGTTCAAATAGCTATCATCGTATTTGCAATATTTCCGCCTTTTTGCTCCCTCGCTACCTGGCGATGCTTCATCACTCTAACCTGCACTATCGACTTGCTTATTTAACATAAATCTTTTTATGAAAAGACAAAGTGACACAACTAGAACAAAGCAACCAACCTGCTCGCGTACATAACTTTAAATAGATATTGTAACCTTTTTAATGTAACGGTATCTGTCCTGTGTTCATAAATCACAACACTCTGTATCACTACTTTTAATACTGAGAACACGTTATTATTACTTCTGTTTATCTTAGTTTACGCTTACAATAAATAAACTAACTAGACAATGCGGCCTACTTTTTTTTTAGTGGAGGGGAAATCTTACATAGACACCTTCACGAAGTGTGAAGATAGTGCCGGGTTCCTACCGGCTAAACCCCCCCCCCCCCTGGATTTAAGGTCCCCACGATTCTTACTTCTGTTAACTGTAGTGAAGCTACAATCAACAGAAGTTCGCAGTGAGTGTCCTTTGGTTTCCGGACCGTGGCCTTTACAAACATTCAGTCACACAGCATTTCCGCTCCAAATGCCGATACACCTAGTGCTTCACACTACCTTACATTTCGCATTGAATGTAAGATTGATCTCTTAATTTATGTCTCCATATTTCATCGCTCTTACCTATGATATTGAAGTTCTAGTCCAAGGTCCTTACGCTCCCTAGTTCTAGTCCTAGGAACTTGCTCCCTAGTAGCCTATGTCCAGCCCGTTAGGGAATGGCTCCGTCTGATGCTGCGTCCCGATCTCTCCTGTCTTCTTTCTTTATTATTTTCCCTCTCTTCTTTCTTCTAGCTTCTTTGTTCTGGCAGGAACGCCATTTTTCCGGAGGAAAATGATACTTTAATCTTATCTAATGAATAAATAAATTGATCTTCTCTCTATATAGGCTATGTTACCTTTTAGGTTATGTTCTCGCCCTAAATGCGTACGCTCCCTAGTTATCAACGCCACCCTGTGAGAAATTGCCCCATCAGGATCTGCGTCACGTCTCTCTACTTCACTCTCCTTTCTTCTAGGCTATATAGCTTACACGAAGGAAAATAAGTCTTCTTCTGACTAGAAATCAATTGCAGGGAAATATGTCCTCTTCAGTTGCTGGCACGCAACTGAACGTAACATAGCTAGTTAATGCAGTATGGCTTATATACTACCAATGAGCGCTCGCGAAAATTCCGGTCAACGGTCAAGTGCGGGCTTCTGAAACATACTCAGCTCTTTCTCGCGCCCGGCCCGCAGCGAGTTCAGCGCTGCCAGACCTAACCCAAATTCCTTCTTACATGGAACTGGTCCATCATAACCATATTAAGTAAATGACGGTCAACGTTGCCTACGCAACGAACGATTTATGTAGTACGTATGATTTGAATTGTTCATTTTGGCCGGCGAATTTAAGTAAATTTAAATTCCGTAAAAGAAGAGAGCTTTGCGGCGTCCCTATTTACTCTTCACGACCGTCGTCCCAGAGCGCCGCGGCGCACACTTTGTAAATCCCTGGGTTAAACTATCACAGTTTTAATAATGTTTGTAAATGTTTTACGATTATGTTTTAGTTTTTCATTATGCACTGTTATTTAATATGGAAAGTAAATTTTAGTGGCTCAATTTTACTTTTCCTTTTACTGTTCCTAATGACTACACAGGGGATTCGCAACTTTATTTTAGTTTTTAGAAGTAATTCGCAAGAAGAAAAAGGTTCGGAACCGCTGCTCTAAAGAAACTAAAAATAAAATTTAACAAGGACTTTTTTAAAAGAGTTTGAAAACATCGGCAATTTTATGTCTTAATAAGGTTGTCATAAATATGTCCGTAATCGTTTGTATCAGTTCTGGAATTAGCATTATTTGGTGTTTTTTTTTATATGGATCATTTCTTTTGTAAACCTTTTCTTGTACTCGTAATTGCTTCCTTTACCTATTATATCCACATTATTAAAATCAGAGTTATGTATATTTTTAATTGCATGTTTTACTAGTGCTGTATTGTTATTTGTATTTTGACGTCGAATAATATATGGTTTTGGGTACTATTTTATAAATATTATTTTGTTTGACCAATTTAAATCTGATAACAATCAAGTCAATTAATTTTATCAATAGCATTCGTTTATCCTTCCTTGGGAATATCAGGCGCTCTAAATTGTTAGATGGTTTTTCGGAAATCAGGGTATTATGTTGTTTCAGTTCACATGCTTAACAATCTCCAAAATGATACAACGCTAAATAAAATTAAAACCAATATTTGAAAATTACTTTAAATGTATTTATTTCAATTGTATACAATGCATCAACACCTACATCGTATAGATATAAGAAAGTGTCGAAACTTTAACATTTTGGAGCTCGCCCAAATCTCAGGAAGTTTCCGATCCCTAAACTTATCTTTATGGTCAATTGCACTTAACGCTTAAGTGAATTTCTAGACAAGTTTGTACTTAACTCTAAACTCCTCTATCTGCCCTAAAATATTCCCACATATGTTTAAGTTTACAACCGCAAGAGGGTTCGATAAAAAATAAATGGATTTATCGAAAATCTATTATAAATAATGGATGGTAACTACATTTTGTCATTATTTATTTTTTTACTGAGGTATAAAAAAATTATACCAACTTGTTTTATATTTATTTTGTCAATACTTCAAACGTAAAAATTTATAATTATTACATTTTATTTCCGCTTTAATTTCTGTAATATTTATGGTCGCATAATAATAAAAATTAATGTGAAGTTACGTATTTCATATTTTTTAATTATAAAAGTATACAAAAATCTACATTTTTTTTTACAAAAAATCATAATCTCATAACTTAGGTTATTAATCCTTAATCTTACATTGACTTAGATGTTAGACATGTTACAGGAAATATCAATTTTCACACAGGACATACTAGTACGTCCCACGGTATATCCGAAATGGGTAATTTATTGGAATGGCAATGCTGGGCCAATACGTTCGTTTAGTTTGGTTAATATTACTAAAATTCAAAATAACTAGAAAAAATTAACTCAAGGCGAACCGCGAACCCATGACAACCCAATACTCAATAAATCACCCATTTTGGACATGGCCTAGCGCGTACGAATATGTACTGAAAACTACATTTCCTTTAATGTACTACATATTAGAAATGCTTTTTGCGGTGGTCATAAATGAAGGATCAAGGAATTTAAACCTATCAACAACATTTTGAAAACCAAAGGGCCGATTTTTTAACTAACATGTCGTAATATCCAAAATTTGATCATATTTGTGTTACAGTTTACAACATTCTTTATAGGCATTTTAAAATAAATTGGAAGCCTGCACAAATATTAGACTTTTTACTTTGAAAAACTTTGGAAACTATATGTATAGAATGAAGAATTTTGGAAAACAATAAAATAAGAAATAAAAATTCAGAAATTTTCTAACTCTTCTTTCAAGTCCGATTTCTTCGAATTTTTCTTCGTTATTTTTATTTTTTAACGAAATTTCTGTAAGAGCCTTTAAAATATTTTTAAAATTAAATCACAATACATCATAGAAGACCATCTAGTAGAATTCAATCTTTTTAATGTAAGTTTATTTACTGGAGATTATTTAAGTAACTCCCACCATATAACACTACTCGAAAAAAAATTTTATAGGCAACCAACAATATCGAAGAATTTTTTTGCCTCTGAAACTCCATGACAGCATCATTTAAAACTAAATTTAAGTTACTAGCCGCACAATGAACGTATTGAGCTTTTTTTTTCTAACTCGAGAATTTTAGATTCCAAGTCGTTATAAGGGCTGCTCATAATAGCAGCACTGTCGTAGCTCTGTTCTCTACACTTTTTAATAGAGATGTTTTTTTTCTTGAAACAATTTTTCTACACCTTCAGCGCTTCGATCATGTGTTTTGGGTTAAAATCCAGTAAACGATTATTTACATCATTTTTATGAAAAAGAGTATAACGCAAAACAACACTAAACTGTTCTGTTATCTTGTGTACTGTATAAAATTACTGTTTAAAATGGAGCTGCGTGAATTTCATGAAAGATGTTGTTTTCTACCTTGATTCCCAACATATGAATAAACTCATTTTGTATAGTTGGGCTTAAGTATTTTGTTGAACCTTTTGCAAGTTCCAGTAACGTTTGTAAAATGTTGTCACAGCGCGATAACAGGCGTATTGTTAAAAAAATTGCCCTGTTTGGGGTCATCATTATCATGTTTAGAATGAACTCTGATAAATTACATAGATACAATGTCAGAGTAATATCTAAAACTCTATATAAAACTTGTTGCCAAATATTATGACCTTCTTTATATTATTTTCGAAATTTTAATCAAGAATATTTTTATTAAGTTTCCAGCCGTCGTGAATTACAAAAGCGGCAATGAGTGTGCCGCCAGTTTAATGTTTTAAAATTTTTTGGCTTAAAGTTTTCCATTTAGATAGTCCATTGAGACAACTAAACTTAAAATGTTGACTACTTCTATCAGCCAATAGCCAATAAGATTCACAGTAACAACAGTCTAGCTTCATAGAATAACACAACCACTTACAGTCAACAATTAACCCCCATTTTGATTTTGAAGTATAATAAACAGCAAAAAATGACCTACCATTAGTTTTTGGAAATTCAATGTCTTTTGGTCTGCAAGACCCATAACTAAAAATAATTTTTTTAGTTGCGTCACTTATAACAATGTTTTCATAATAACCTCTATCTGTAGGATATTTTTGTTTTATTAACGTTTCTAACAATTGGTCTTCATCCACGGAACAAAAACTATTTTCATTTCTTGCCAGTTGCGAAGACACTTCAAAAGTATTTAAATTTACTTTATTGTTGACGACAAGTTCATCTAAGTCTAAACTATCTGGAACTGAAACTTTTTCTATTGCCGTTGAAATTTCCGAAAATGACGCTTCCACTTTCGTTACTCCCAAATCTGATTTTGAGGACGTTGAAAAATAAGCAATAATTTTTGGCAACTTTGCTTTTTTTATTTCTTGCTCTATCTTTCGTTTTAAGTTTGCCCAACCACTCGACTTCTTTCATTTGTTTTCTTCCATTTTAGACTGATCTAAAACGTGAAACTCCTACAAAAAGGACAAACAAGTTTTTGCAATAAACTTAATACATTACATATTTCTAATAGTTATATTTAAAAAACCTTCAACTACTGTTAACTCTCCCTCTAATTAAAGAAATATATATTTTTTTGACTTTAACTGAGCCTTCAAAAGAAGACCACACTTAATATGTGAAAATAATAAAATTATTGCATACCTACCCAATATGTATCCCTTACATTTTTTTAATACATCAAAAAAATAGGAAATATCCATATATTTAAATAATTATCTACTGCCCCCTTTTCGCGTCCCGCCTTTATCGGCACTTCTCAAAAAAATACTGTTTGTCTGCAATTGACACATAACGCGCCGACGCGCTGTTTATTGAAATATGAAGTATTTTAGCCGTACTTTTTTCTTTAGCATTAGAATAACTACATAAATTTAAAAAAATTATGCTAGTACACACTACATGTATAGAGTGATGATTTTTGATCATTTTTAAATATTTTTTCTTTATTTATTTTCGTATATTTTTAGAATAATATGCACAGCTTACAAAATTCAATTGCACTAATAAAATAATAGGATTGGGACGGCGGCTGCGACGCCTAATGTGACTCAGCGCTGAATGGTACTGCCATCGCTACTACCCCGGTAGCTACGCCACTGAATTTGTGACGATCATTAGAAATAATTAATATGTATTGAAATAAAACCATGTTACGTTATTTCCAAAACTGAAACGAAAAATAATTTAAGAACGAATTTCATTGATTAGTTAAACTCGGACTCATAAATTTACCTCATGATAGGACATAATTTACTTTCCTGGACACAAAAGATTAAAATAGAGGCTGGGGGCAAAATTTGAAAATCCTATAGTATACCTCTACTCTGCTCCGTAATCTACAAAAACCACCAATAAAAAAAATATTTTTAAGCAATCGAACCTTACCAAAGAATAAATGAAATGTTAGTAGTTAATTCAATAAAAATTGTAATCAATATGTAAACAAAAATAGCAACAGAGCAGCAGGTATTTAAGAAAGATCTGCTAGACGATTTTTATTGTGTATTTGATCATAGACTCCTACAAGCTGAATATTTTTGGTAGCGTTTGCCGTTCCGTCTACAATCATTCTGCTGTCCCATATTAATTTGTAGCTATTTTTAAAACCTAAATATAATTGTTACAAAAACAATGGCTCGAAGTCTAGTCGTTCCTCTCGATTTTTAGGTAGATTTAGCAACAAACAACTACGGTTATTTAAGCTTGCCACAACTAAAATTCAGAATTTCAGGACTCATGCAAGGCTGGTGACTAGCTGGTCAGATCTCTTGTTTGAAGCTCTCATAGCAGTGCGTCCGCAAGTTTAATTGCGAGGAAATTTTTAATAAATTAACCAAAATAATATTCTCAAAACACTTAAGCCGATTAACAAAAATAAATAGGAAACGGAATTATTTAAAATGAGAATGTTGAATAACAATATCAAGATATTAAATAATTGCTCCCGTTCACTATTCTATTAGAAAAAATGTAAAACCCAATTTAGAAAATAAAACAGTATTAAAGTCACTCCTTTTACCCAGTGAAGTAAAAACAGGATATTTCCTTAAATTCCTCAAAGAAACTAAAAAAAAAACAAAGAAAACCTTCATTCCCGACGAATAAACACATCACGTAATTTTCTATGACACTTTTCTTAAAATCGCCTACCGACTTTAACGGATTCCAGATCGTAACTAAAGCTCAGTATTTCTACAACAGCACCCTCAGCCTTTACCCCGAACTCCTCTTTTTAGTACCTATTTCGGTCGTTCACCCTGTAACCGTCAATTTCTTTTCCTAAAGTTGAAAGGTTTGACTTTTCGTCCTCAGAGAGTATTAGCTATTCTATACCAGATACTTAATTCCCGAATTGATGTAAATTAGAGCATCTTAATCTTATTTTTTATACAAAAACAGTTAATCAACCTATTGTAGGTCTTTATATAACAAAAAGAATAATAAGATAACCACTGGGAAAAAATCTGAATGTCATTTTATTCATTTTGCTGGTATTTTAATAATTTCTTGTTACAATCAGGAAAAAACAGTAGCTATATTAATTCTTTGTACATGTTGTCAAACGATATATTATATTATAGTGAGTTTATTTGATCATTCTTTTGTTTCCTAATAATGGGGAAATCGTTCAATATTTTAATACATTTTAATGGTATTTTGTGTTATATTTGCATATATCACATGTTAAGACCTCCCTCGGCTCTTATTTCTTCGGTTTTAATTACATAACCAAGGTAGGATTTCTTCGACAGATCTATTTATAAATGTTAAAGGAGGATAAAGTTTATGTCGTCATAAATTGTCTAGGTTTATATATTTTTAAGACAACATTTAAACGACTCAAAAATAATAAAGTTGAGATTATAAGATACTTGATTTTTTTTTCCTTTAGATTTTCTTGGGTGGTAATAAAAATTTATATACTATCCCGTTCCGACGGATAAAATCTATAAACAAAGTAATTATTTAATTAATCATTTTAGTAGAATATACTTCTCGTTAAACAGTATAAAATAACTAGTGTGTGTATCTATTACATTGCCTATGTACAGTGTACCATCCTAGTTAGACCTTTAGGCGCTTTAATACAAACTAATGAACTTGGAAGGCCCTGTAGGCTTAAGAATAAAATCTAGAATGTTGGTGCAGCTAGTTAGATCTTTAGGCGCTTTAATACAAACCTAATGAACATAAAAGGCCCTGTAGGCTTAAAAATAGAACATAGAATGTTGGTGCAGCTTATGTCTGTAAACTTAATCTAATTGTCAGATTAAAGAAGAAAAAATTCATATTATAATAACAAAATTTGTCGTTCAAAAAATGAAATAAAACTGAATAATAATAATCCCAATTTAAAAAATTATATCTCGTGTGTTACTTTGACGTAGCATGTTCGAATGAATTATCAGTCTCATATACCAAGATAGTCTTTTGTTTTAAATCTAATGTCTCGACAAAATATAAAATAATAATAAACTCTTTTTACTTACATTCTCCAGACATAACATTCAAGACATTCCCAATAAAATTTCTTTAAAATTCTACGAAATTCACGCCGGAGAGATTGTTCTTTTTCTAGCGATTATATTAAACTCTTCTCTTCCAACTGAAATAACACAGGCATTGGTAGTGCCTATTTTCTACAAAAACGATGCCAATCAAATTTAAATGTATAAACCGATTTCTACCTTCAATATATTTTCAAAATTTTTCCCTATATAAGATTGACTACTTTTTTGAAGATAACACCGCTTTTGAAGTGAATGGTCAACAGAATCGACTTCTGCTGATTTACGAGGATAGATCAAATATAAAGGAGCATTTTTATATTACACTCCCATTGGCTGCGTAAGGAGTCCGAAACTTCTTAAAAGAGGAAGGGGGTTACGTGAAAATATTTAGTAATTACGAGGAGCGAAAAAGTACACCCCACAGTTGCAACCCGGATGAAGCAGTGGTGAAGTGAGTTTAAAAAACAACGTAAGTCTGTTGAAGACATGGCTCGCTAGCGCCGTCGTCGCACCAGCAACACAGCACAGTATTCCGAGACTGCTAAGGGGAAGATTGTGTGTAGTTGAATGCTCTAGAGTGCGAGGAATGGATAATCTTGTCCTACAGTCGGATCTAGGCACATTACCAAAAAAAATATACTTGTGACGTGCGATCATAGTCAAAGCTAGTAATACAAGTGACAAGAATGTGTAAAAGACAGTGATTTTCGAAGATACATACCAAACAATCCGAGAATCCCCATCATTTATGTCCACAATCGGAGATTGTGTAATCTATCCAGAAAAGTGGCTTTGGCTCTAGCTAAGCGCCAGACTGTAAGACGAGCTGGAGAACTACCTTGCAGCAAAGCCATTATCCCCCGAGTCATAAGGGATGTATGCTAAGATAAAATTTCACTTTTAGGTTAGATTATGTCGTATTAACGGTGTATGTGTGTTTTTTTTTAATTTTCAGATGCCAATAACAACGGTTTTTATTTACCGAATTTTAATTTTTTCCAAGGATCTCTTTCAATTACCTTTGGCAATTTTAACTATTTTTCGATTTTGGCGAGACGTCAACGCACCTCGCCATTATTCGGTATTTTTGTACTCATCTCCGGGAATATGGACCTATTTACGCTTTTGCGGGGTTTATTGGATTAATTTTATCGTTCAGAAAATGCGGAACTTCGTTTCCGTCGAAATTAATTTATTGTAAATTTTAATACAAATCAGGAGTTGTTGATGAAGTCCCACCAAACCTCCCGACTAGAATGAAAACCGCCGCCTCACCTTGCTTCTTGATCACCGGGATAGAAGGGGAATGAGTGAAGCTCAGAGTTAACGAAGATTAACTAAGTTTTAATTTTGTTTGGGAATACTTTTAGGGAATGAGTTATTTAAGAAAAGGTTATCAAGTAACACTCATCTTGACTCTTAATTAACTTTTTATTATTTTACTCTCCACTGTCACGTTCGGGATTATTTGTCAAGATCGGGATTTTCATAACTTTATAGTCAACACGAAGCTGACTATTAATCCCAACGTCAATATTAGGTTATCTCCACTTTGTCACGTTCTGATAATTATTTTTAAGTCGGGACGCGTCTGTTAAGTAACTCGTACGCGCCGCTAACCTCGCCTTTTATATCACCGATCTTTATTGTTTTTAGAATGTTATGTTGTCAAAGACAACCCACTTTAAGAACCACGAGCTGCCTAAAAAATAGAACAGTCAACGTGGCCCCTGAGAGCTAAGCTCGGTCAGAATGTCCTCAGTTTTACAGCTGACTTTTCGCTTTTATAACAGTGGTAACGTCACGCTCTGAATTCGGGGAAACACCGAGTAAAGGTGCCGCTACCGGCAATAGAAGAATTGTAGTATGCCGTATTATTTAGATTATTTAATTGATTTAAGGAGTTTGGGGCAATATTAAACCTGAAATTTAATATTTTGTCGTATAATAAGCGTATATTCACAATGATCGCGGAAATCCGAAACAACGGGTCCAATCTGACTTACGATACTTATTCTGCGAGTCCAAAACCTTCGGACAAGTATAGTTCGACCTATTTACACCGAGAGTTTGACATATACTTATCGCATAACCTAAATATAACACAGTCATTAAAATTTTTAAACTAATTTGTAAAGAACAGATCTAAAATATTTCATTCACTGAATAAAAAGCAACTTGTTTTATTTAATTGTCGGTATGATAATGTTTTTCCACGTCCGATTTTAATTGTGCCAATGAAAGTAATCCGTGGTAGCCGAAAGCGATAAAAATGTTCGAGTTTTGTTAACCAACAACCTCGAATGGAATTTTATCGCTTAACAAGGTGAGTTTTCCTGCACGCTTTATCAACAACTTCGTGCTTTACTTGCCGCAGTAAATTCGAATAATAGATCGAGTTCACGACATATTTTTCGTTGTTGGAAATCGAGATTGACATTGCTTCCGTGGATGTAATAAACTAGTCATTGAAATTCTCAACTGTTTCGTCATAAGGTAAATTGTAATCACTATTTTATAAAATAGTCGTTCTTTAAATTAATTAATTAATAAACAAATTTTAAAACACTAATATAATAAATAAAAAAATATATATTTAGACAATAAATTAAATTTAATAACTAATAATTATGTAATACGTACATAAATATAATAATACACTTTATTATAAAATGGAAATTTATAAGAGAGAAAGAAAACAAATTACTTAAAAACTGTAAATCTAACTCAGTTTTACTCTCGCTTTCTTCACCCAATTTAATGATAAGGGGGTCTACAATATCATGTAAAGATAAATAAGAATTTTCAGTCTTAATACTTTGATCAACTGAATTTTTTCAGCTCTCTGCGTCTGCGTGATCTTTAATATTTCTCCTAATCAACTCTAGGGCGCTAGAGCGTAGGGCAGAAATTATGTTTGCGAAACGTAGCCTAGATTTTAACTGATGCCACATATACTCTATGTGATTGAAAATGCAATAGCATGGGGAAGACGCAGAACTGTATTTCTTGCCATAGTGTCACACACGTTCTCTTTTTAAGGTTAAATGCTTTCAGCACTTCTAAAAAATTTTTTGTTATAAGAATATCCAAAAAATATGTGATGTTCCACCATGTATTTTTGAATATCCGATTTGCAGTAACTTAAATTCACACTTTCTTTAGTTGGCGACTGTAGTAATTAGCGTTGTCCATAGTTATCACACTATTAGGAGGAATATTTGATATCAAGCAAGTCTTAAATCAATCTGCATAAAGGACGGCAGTTGTATCTTCATGGTAATCTAGAGAAGAATCTTTAATGCTTTTAGCAGAAAGCCGCGAAATATTTTGAATCCAACCAGCCTCTGATCTTGCATATAATATGGTAATTCTTTGCCCTTTATTGGATAGAAGTTTTGTTTGATATCTGCCAGACGAATCAGGCCATTATTTTGATGGCGTATCATGTATATCAAATCATATTTCATCGAGTTATACGTTGGACGTTGTGATCGATACCCTTTTACAACCTTGCTTTTTATTGATTTTGGGGTATTTAAAACCCATTTTTGATACAATTCTCCACTGACTTGCTATTGAACAGAAAATATTTTCATCATCTGCAATAAATCATTCTTTTAGAGATTTTATAATGGGTACTGAATTTTCTTCGTACATGGAGTAAATTTTTTAAAAAATCAAGTCCTTGTTAAATTCGTCAAATTTTTTGTAAATCCTCTTGTCACAACGGTTTTAGTCGTTCCTCTTGTCTCTAGCAGTTTTAGTACTAAACAACTATAGGTTATTTGGGCTTACCAGTGCCAACAAACACAAGTTCATGACTACTGTGTAGCTGGTCAGATGCCGGATCTTGATTTGAAGCTCTCACAACGGTGCGCACGCGAATTCATGTGTATGAAGGTCTTTAATAAATTAAACAAAATACGTTTCTCAAAACACTTAAATCTATTAACAAAAACAAATAAAAACCGATAGTATTTACAGTGAAGGACTTATAATTAATAACGAACGACAATTCCAAACTAACTAACAAAATTGCTCTTATTGATTGTTCTAATAATTAAAATGTAAAACCCAATTCTGAATCGCCACACGTAATTTTCAAAGAAACCATTCTCAAAACCGTACCGACTCTAACAAATATCAGATCGTAAAAAAAGTTTATTATTTTTTTAAAAGGCCAAGCTTGCATTCCCCCGTACCCGCTGATATCTCTCAGTCATTTACCCTGTAGTTGTAAATTTTATTTCCGGAAGTTCCGATCTTCGTCTGTAGATGGCATTAGTTATCCATGTGTCGGTTATTTAATTAATGAGTTGGCCTCTTAGGGTCTTGATCTTATTTTTTACATAAAAAAACAGTTAATCAAACTAATCTACGTCTTCCTGTAACTTAAAGTAAACGATCACTCCTTTTTTGAAAAAACTATTCACTCTTCTTAGCTGTTTGGAAGTCAATATCTAACCCGTTATTTCTTGTAAATAGAAAAAAATAGTGATTATACAAATTCTTTTTACATGTTTTCAAACAATATATTATAGTGAGTTTATTTGATTATTCTTTTGTTTCCTTATAATGGGAAAATCGTTTAATATTTAAAACTTGCTAAGCAGTTTAGGCCATATGATGGGTTTTAATCCATTATTGACTTAATCTTTAACGGTTTTTATAATTCTAAAGATACATTTTTAAATATTTGTGGTTTCAGGAAAACAGATGAACGACCCAAAAGTAATAAAATTGCTAAGTTTGTTAGATCTTAGAGTGGTAATATGAGATAGATACAGTCCCGTTCTCATGGTTAAGACTTATCTACAAAGGGATTATTTAGTCACACTGATCAGCATAAAATAAGTACTGTTTGTTCTATTGCACCGGACGCAGTGGACGCACCATAATTAACTTCTTCCCTTGGACGAAACATATTTCGAAAAAGTAAAGAACTCAAATGCACTCTTCACCAAACGTAAACAAATTAAATGACCTAAATTTAATCATTACACTTTATAGTTTGTTGTTTAAGTAGTTTAGGTTAGATGATATAGGAATTATACTAGAAGTTTTATCTGCCTGAAAGAAGAAAAAATATTTTTTTTACCTTCTTAATTAAAAAAAGACAAAGCGTTATATATATATATATATATATATATATATATATATATATATATATATATATATATATATCTGACAAATACAAATACCCCGAACGAGCCCCACGTATAAAACTATTGACTGGCGTCAAAAAGGAAAACGATAGAAGTTGAAACTCACATTACAAGCTAATCCATTAAAAACCGTGGTTGCAGGTCATTTAAAAATGTTTTTTAATGATATAAAAAGAGAAAAACTTTATTTTAATGGTCTGCATAGATCATAGAGGTTTTCGGAATTTTAAAAACATTTTTACAAAATAAATTCATTATAAATTTTGTATGTCTATGATTTGAAAAGGAATAATCTAGTTTTAATGAGTATTTGCGATTTCAAAAGCTTATTTTGTCCAGTATTGAAATTGGAAAATCATTTTGAGCTTACTAAATTATTTCGTAATTTTCACAATGAGAAGAAAGTAATATGAGAACTGAAAAAAGTGATATAAAGGATATTTCGCGAATTATTTCTGTTAGCATTTCATATTAGCAGAATCAGCATTTTATAATTAATATTAATAATATAAAGTTAAATTTCTGTTTTATTAATTTTTGATCAATAAAAAAAAAAAATATTTCTCTATAATCAGATGATAGTAGGAGGCATTTTTTATGCTACTTGTCATAGCAGAAGACGCTATGACGGTATGTGTATTGGGGATCTGTACACTTCGACCTGTTGTGCTCCCCTACTGCTGCCAAGTGGTAAGGGATATCTTGTCGGATAAAGCAGGTTCTCCAGCCCTATTTCCCTCAGGAACCTTAGGATGTTGAACAGCTTCAAAGTAGATAACTCCCTCTCTTCTATTTGGTGTGCTCCCAAAAACCGCATTCTAGAATTTTCGAAAGCGCTGCAGGATGTGAATAGAAATTTCGTCTTCCCCGTCGCGAAATTTACACTCTTCTCTTTCTGTCAATCCGAGTTTTTTTTAAGTGTCCTTTCAGGTGGCAATGCCCCGTCAGGATTCCTGTCATTACTCTGAGTTGGTTCTTACTTAGGCTTATGCATTTATTAAATCTCTTCTAGTCGTAGTTCCCAAGAAGTATCTTCGCTTGTCTCAATCCTTGCAGCTCCGTCCAATAATTAGATCTCTTGCTCTTTTCCTCTCTTTTTAGTTCTTCCAGCATTACACTGCTACTGATTCCACAGAAAGACTTGGGCAACTTTTCTGGCGAGTCTGTCTACTATTTCATTCCACTCTACTCCGGTGTGTCCCGGTACCCCATGAGGGTGACCTGATTATTCTTACTCAATTCATTTAGTTCCTCTAGGAGTTCCCAGACTATCTTGGAGCTGATTACTTGAGAACTCAGCGCACTGATGGCTAGCTGACTATCCGATATGATGATAATCTCCTGCCCACGATAATTTTTTTCATTGATGAAGTAAATACATTTCCTAATTTCTGCCTGGAACGTGCTTGGTACCTTACCCAAGCTTTCGTATTGTGTGGTGCCGGGTCCATACACTCCTATATACCATGTGATGGATTTCTTGTTTAATTTTTCAATGGTGTTTCTGGCTCATTCACTTTTGCTACTCCACTACATGATGAAGTTTTTCACAAAGTTGAACTTTTTTATTTCATCTGGGGGCATGTCCCAGATTTATTGATTTCTGGATGAGAGATTGGGCCTTCATTTTATAACCTCATCTCTCATCATTCTATAAATTGTCCTCTTCGCCATACTCTCCACAAGTATATGTAAAGGTGTAAGGTTTAAGATTACTTTCATAGCGGCCAGTCTTTGAACTTTCGACAAATTGGCTTTTGTATTGGCCAGAATGGTTATTTTACTCCAGATCACTACCCCATTGGTCTCACTATTGTTGTGTACGTTCACTGCAGAATATTTGGGTTTGTACCCCTGTTTTTTCCCGGAAAATTTCTACAGACCATCAAGTCTTTTGTACCCTTGTTAATTACTTCTTTTTCGTGTTTGTTTTAGAGAGGTTTATTATCCAGGGTCAGGCCCAGATATTTAACCTCTTACTCCCACTCATTAACGTTCCCATCCATTTTAATTGTTTTTAGATTGAGAGGCTGGTGGTTTTGGTGGGGTTGATATTTAATCTCATCATCTAGCACCATTCCTTAGTATCTTCAAGCTTCACAGAGGGTATTCTCAAATTTACCCCTCGCGATCACGACCACGTTATCAGCATAGCCCTGACAAGATATGTCGAGGTCAGTCAGATCACAGAGAAGTTGATCTACAATTAAGCTCCCCATGAGTGGAGGAGCTCCTCCCCCTAATGGCATCCTCTGGTGGTCATTATACGAATTCTTTGTACATGTAATCAGTATTGCATTATAACGGTTTTATTTAATTATTCTTTTGTTTCCTAATAATGAAAAAATTATTTAATTTAAAAACATTCTAGGCGGCTTTAGGCCATATGATGCTAAGTTCATTCTTGACTAAATCTTTAAGAGTTTTGATAATTTAACAAGGACCATTTCTTCGACATATTTTTAAATGAATTACACGGCTTATTAATCCCCTTAAAATGTTTAAGTATATGTTTGAAAAAAAAACAGATCAACGTCTCAAGAAGTAAAAATGACTAAGTTTGATAATTGATTTATTTTTCCTTTATGGGATTTTGGGTGGTAATATTAAATATACTCTTTCTCAGTTTCCATTTCTTTTACAGGAATTTACGTTATATAAAATTTAATAAGATTATTCACAATTAAATCCATTTTACTAAAACTATCGGTTTAACAAAAAAAATAATAATAAATATTAAGTATTAGCTCTACAAATATTTCCAATTCTGGACTTGTACAAAAAAAAACATATATATATATATATATATATATATATATATATATATATATATAATAGAATAAAATATTGGCGAAGCGGACGTGAAAATTTGTCAATCTACATGATTCTCGTATTAAAAAGTGCGGAGCACTCCAAAGTATGGAATAACTCCGGGTCCGACAGATGGCGACAGCGCTGTTTCGTCCTAATATGGGACTCGTCAGGCCACCGCAGTCGGTACAAACCATCATCTCGCCTTTGCATCGTATAAACCATACTTATAATCAAAATACGGCAAATAAGACGACAAAGGCGACATCTCGATGGTCCACTTGATAATACCAGAACCATACAGATTAACAAAGTTTGTAAGAGAACCGTCATATGGTGGCGCGACGGTGAATTAAAACAGAAATATGTAAAATCGAGTACACGAAACGCGCTGCCCAAAAGATAGGGGTCGCATTTTTCGGTACTGGCAAGCAAGCATACCGCTATTTAAGCAGCCAAAGCCACGTGCCGCACCAAACGATCCCACCATGAGAGCATCGTTTAGCGTGTTTCAAAGCCAAACAAGTAAATAAATATGTAGATAAGTTTTTGTCCGTGTAATTTAAAATAAAATAGAATAAAATATTGGCGAAGCGGACGTGAAAATTTGTCAATCTACATGATTCTCGTATTAAAAAGTGCGGAGCACTCCAAAGTATGGAATAACTCCGGATCCGACAGATGGCGACAGCGCTGTTTCGTCCTAATATGGGACTCGTCAGGCCACCGCAGTCGGTACAAACCATCATCTCGCCTTTGCATCGTATAAACCATACTTATAATCAAAATACGGCAAATAAGACGACAAAGGCGACATCTCGATGGTCCACTTGATAATACAAGAACCATACAGATTAACTAAGTTTGTAAGAGAACCGTCATATGGTGGCGCGACGGTGAATTAAAACAGAAATATGTAAAATCGAGTACACGAAATGCGCTGCCCAAAAGATAGGGGTCGCATTTTTCGGTACTGGCAAGCAAGCATACCGCTATTTAAGCAGCCAAAGCCACGTCCGCTTCGCCAATATTTTATTCTATTTTATTTTAAATTACACGGACAAAAACTTATCTACATATTTATTTACTTGTTTGGCTTTGAAACACGCTAAACGATGCTCTCATGGTGGGATCGTTTGGTGCGGCACGTGGCTTTGGCTGCTTAAATAGCGGCATGCTTGCTTGCCAGTACCGAAAAATGCGACCCCTATCTTTTGGGCAGCGCGTTTCGTGTACTCGATTTTACATATTTCTGTTTTAATTCACCGTCGCGCCACCATATGACGGTTCTCTTACAAACTTTGTTAATCTGTATGGTTCTTGTATTATCAAGTGGACCATCGAGATGTCGCCTTTGTCGTCTTATATGCCGTATTTTGATTATAAGTATGGTTTATACGATGCAAAGGCGAGATGATGGTTTGTACCGACTGCGGTGGCCTGACGAGTCCCATATTAGGACGAAACAGCGCTGTCGCCATCTGTCGGACCCGGAGTTATTCCATACTTTGGAGTGCTCCGCACTTTTTAATACGAGAATCATGTAGATTGACAAATTTTCACGTCCGCTTCGCCAATATTTTATTCTATTTTATTTTAAATTACACGGACAAAAACTTATCTACATATTTATATATATATATATATATATATATATATATATATATATATATATATATATATATATATATATATTAAAATATTTTCCAATATGCATTCTAACGACACATTAGTTTTACATTCTGGTTTGCGTTTTAATAATTTTTTTATGAAAAAATAATCAAGAATTACAGAATTTTCTACACAAATTAAAATTTTCTTTTCTATCCTTACAATTACTTGCTTTAATAAAATAACTTCTTTATGGTATCTCCTTAAAAACTGTTTTTAGATTTTCATTTTTTTGACTTCTGACAGTTGGATAGTCCAATTGTCATTATCATTTTACTTTAATCTTCCTAGGAGTATCAGATTATGAAAGTCATATTCAAAGGCACACAACTCTCCATATTCACACTCCCAGTCCACTAATCTCTTCTCGCTGGGTTCAATGGCAAAGAAAAATTTATTTACTTTAATATTTATAAAAATAGATGTATTTTGCATACGTATATAATACCTTTCGATATTTTTTCAATTGTGTGTATCCGAGGCTTCTACAAAAATGTATATTTTTAATATTATTATATATGGAATTACAGGTTAAAAACTTATCATTAAGAACAGGATTTTTGTTTTCAGTACAGGTTAATTACAACACCTTATAACTATGCACTCTGTTATATTTATACACTAAATTGAACGAGTATTACCGACTGAGGAAGTGGACACTACATATGTAACTCTATATATAAATATATATATATATATATATATATATATATATATATATATATATATATATATATATATATATATATATATATATATATATATATATATACATTCAAAGAAACTAAACTTTATTTTGCAAAAAATTTTCTCTCTTTTTCATTTTAACGCCGTATTATATATTTAGATTTTCAAAAAGGCGGAGGAGCAATGGTCTCCCAAGAAAGTAACTACAAAATTTAACCTCTTTTTTTATCCATTTTTGATAAAAACGTAATTTTAGCTCTTGCAATTTACTCCCCAAATTATTTTAAGATCGACGATTATAAATCTACTATTAGCTTTTTAAAATTTCAAGATGGAGAATCAAAGATAGCCGCGGAAAAATGTAAAAATAATTTTGTGTCATAAAAGTATGAGTTGTGTATGCAATAAACGGTTATTAGTGTCAGTGGTTATGAATTTACTATTAGTTTTTAAAATTTCAAAATAGTAAAAATAATTATATGTCATAGAATCATCATTTGGGTAAGAAATAAAGAGTTTTTTCTATATCTAATTTCTGAAAATCCAAGATTTTAGATTCAAAATGGCTGTAAATCCGATTTACATATGGAATACGAATTTAAGACAGCAGTGCCACTAGAAATATCTAGCATTAATTTAATTATGTATCATCGGCATTGGCATTATCCAATATGCAATTCGAGGAGGTTGCGTGATCAGTCTTACACATTACTTGACCCATATATATATATATATATATATATATATATATATATATATATATATATATATATATATATATATATATGCCTGTTTATATATTTGCAGTTTTTATCAAAACATGTAAACATCCTAACTCTCAACTAGTCAAAATAACATTGATCTTCATACGTTAATATTAACATTCTCTAAATGTTTGTGAACATTATACATATTATTTTAAAATGGTAGACGTAAGGTCAGCTGTTTCATACTGCACCGATTAAAGCAAACATTTCGACTGAATGAAATTTGCATGAAAATCATCAAACTTTAATTAATAGTTTGATTACGATCAAAACTTAGCTCGAGCTTCAGACATTCAGATGCATATTATTGCGAACTAGATATTTGACTTTGAATATGTCAAATAATAACAAAGAAAACGCATAATTACACGTATGTTCAGGGTGTACAATTTTCTACTCTTCTCCCTTTTAAAGATACGAAGCAAAATTGAAAATTTTCTATTTACAAGCGCCTCTCGTATCTTAGTCAATATGTGATTTATTTAAAAGGGTGTTATTGTAGAGTTTGTGACGTACTGATTTTTTTTATAAAGGCATCAAATTTTGAATTATAGACTAAACTTATGTTTTTTTAAAAGTAAAACACTCAGAATGTTATTTGATAGCTCGATTTCAATTTTTCAAGCTTTCTACAAATATATAATATTTCATTTTTGATTTAAGTAATAAGTTATTAATAGGTTGTACATCGAAGAAATAAAAAAAAGGAGATATTGTATATTTCAGTGTATATTTTTTCAATTATTGACCAAGCGCTTTCGGTCTTACTGGGACCCTCCTCAGGGCTCAGACCCAAGAAACAAGCGATTATGGTAAGTAAATAAGCTTTTTCGTTACTCACCAACCACACTCACTTACCAAAGGGTACACCTCGATCCTGATATTTGGAAAACAGTCTCCAGTGCCAGCGCAGCCTTCACACAGAACAAATCAAAAATCACAGTTAAGGTAAAATTCGGACGCACCGAATTTTACGAATTTTACAATGATTTTTTACATACCTCCGAATTTGGGTCGTAGAACTCGAATATGAAGTTTTTTTTTCGATCTAACGCGTTTTTTACAAAAAACAAAATTATTTTCACTCATATAACTTGTATTTTCCGATCACTACTTTGAAATTTTGGCCACTTCTAGTATAATTTACAAATACAACACAATATCTACTTATTTTTTAACACAGTTTACATAAAAAACCGAGGAAAATCCGAATTTTCCATAAGAAGTAAGAAGATCATTCGCCTGTTTTTTGATATTTTTTGGGGGTATGTTCACGATTTAGTTGGAAACGTGATTTCATAGGGCAGAAATGTGTTATGTACCATGCGATATTGCAATGTTGATTTAGATTTTAAATTTTATTACGATGGAAAACTTGGTAGTTCAAATGCAATTAATTGTGCTCGTTCCAATATTGTAGCCTGAACTAACCCGAACTAAATTTAAATATATTTGGTTGCATATCACATACATTTCAGTGCGGAAAAAGTTACTTATTATGTAAAAAAAGTGGTTAAGATATAAAAATATGGTCAAAATTGCAATTTTGTCTCTATTTGAATCATTATATTGAAAATATTTACGTCAGTTGTTATATATACAACATCAAAGTATTGATGTATTAAAATTAACGAGCTGCAGAGTTGGAAATTTTTTTTTCTTCATTCTTCACACTACAGAACATAATAAATTATAAACACATAAAACAAATACCCATAATTGCGCATAAAAGCAACGAGTGGAATATGATTCCAAAAATAAGCCCCGCTTTTATATTTAAAGTACGGTTTAAAGATAATAATATCGCGATAACCTAACATTTTGTTTAGAAATTCCGGACAGTCAAAAGAATTTAAAACGACACAAAGCCCGCTTTCTTTATTGGCCACAAGTATACTGAACGCACCAATAGCGCTTTTCCGTCTTTCAATTGCGCACTAGAAACCTTGGAAACTAGGAGATAGACTTATGGGGATTTATATACATCTGTTCTTAAATGTTGGAATCAAAGATTGTTCAGGTAAGTTCAAGTTCTCTTTTTCTGCGTTTGTTTGCCCTTGTCATTTTTCCAAATTAATTAAAGAACGTTTTTTAAATGATTTATTTATTTCGGGTTAGTTTAATTAACTTTCAGTTAGGTCCATTTACATGAGTTCAGGTTAGTTCAAATTTTGTTTCCTTTTTTTAAATTTGTTATTAAAATTTTTAATTTCTATTTATTTTCGCACGTTTATCTGCAATTGTGTTAATCTCATTTTTCCATTATTGAAAGAGTCATAAACTTCATTATAACCTCAATAATTAGCGTTTTCAAATTTATTTTGCTAAAAAAATACTGGATAGTCCTCAATTTTTTTCTTTTAATCTCTTATTTAAAATTTATATTTTTTGTCCGCATAATGAAATAGACCCCCTATAGATTTAACAAAACAGGTTACTTCAGGGTTGATCTTCATTTTTAGGCCAACGTAGCTTTCCGAACGATCTGTGTATGCTTAGCATTGTGATTCTGTACCGTTTTTAAAGCGACAATACTGGAATGAACACAATTAATTGCATTTGAACTACCAAGTTGTTCATCCTAATGAAATTTCACATCCACGAAGTCTTGAATGTTACTTAGAACTTTAGTTTTAAACTTTCTGAGATCTTCTAAATAAATTATGGTTTAAGAAATACAATTTTTATTACTACTGTAAATCTGGAACAAAAGCTTTATAATTTCCTTCAAAATTTAATAAGTAAAAATTTAATTAGGTTTAGAATAGTATGGTAAAGGTCAGGTTGTTATTGTTAATACCTACATAATGAATTACTATTGACGAAACTCAAAACCGCCTTGAAGTTAAAATAATTTTGAAAAATGGAAGAATATTCTTACGCAGAGTATGCTGATATGCATTTAATTTATGGTGAAGCGCCGTCAAATTCTTCGAAAGCAAGAAGACTTTATGCTGAAATATTTCCAGCTTGAATAATGCCAAGTCCAAAAACCTTTTAAAGGGTTGACCGAAGCCTAAGGGAAACAGGTAAAAAATGATTAGAAAATAATTATTAGAATTAACGAATTAATTTATGATATGTTTTATTCCGGGTCATTTTTGCCGCGACGTGGCGGTGAGGGTCTTCTCAGAAGAGCACGAGATTCTCATGTACTTTACAAGATATTGCTGACAACCCTTCAAATAGTATAAAAAAGCTCGCGATACACAACAATGGTACAAAATAGATGATTGTACATGAAACTGTAACAGAACAGTTTTTTGTTTACTGATGAGGCCAGTTTTACAAGACGTACCTCCTGATAGACGAATGCAAATGTGGTCCATGCATGATGGTGATCCGCCTCATTTTAACCATATAGTACGCCAACACTTAACAAACGTTTTTGGCCCTCTATGGATAGATCAAGGTGGGCCTATTTTATGGCCACCCAGGTCTCCAGACCTAAATCCGTTAGACTTTTACTTCTGCGGACATCTAAAAGAACTAGTTTATTCAACACTAGTAAATACTAGAGAAGAATCACTAGCCAGAATAGCACAGCATTCAAAAGAAGCCCATAACAATGCCGGAATGTAATTTACAGTGCAGTGGGAAGATATTCAAAGAACAAAAAAATGTTTTGAAGTACGTGGAGCCCATATTGAACATTTGCCAAAATAACATTTAAACGTTCTCACTATTTTTGCATTTTAATAATATTGTAAATTAATTGAGTCCCGATCAAGCCTTTGAACGGTTTCTGGACTTGACAGTGTCTGAGCTGGAAATTTTTCAGCATAACATCTTCTTGCCTTAAAAGAGTTAGACAGCTCTTGATTATCTGTTTTCCATAAGTTTTATCGAAATAAATTACCGAGGTACAAATTGTCATGTATTTTAATTGATTAGGACTTGATTCTTATAATCTTGCTTCAACGGTTCCAAAATACCAATTGATTGTCATAGTTGAATAACTGTCTCTATCTTTAATAATAACAGAAATACACTACAAAACTGTCCAAGAGTATGTATAAATCGAAAATTTCCTAAACTACTTTACCAAATTTTTCCAAACTCATTATACTTCCGCTTATTCCTTCCACCACAACTAGTAATATCAACTGTGTTTTATTTTGCTAAATGAGTAATATCAACTGTGTTTAGTTTCCTGCTAGAAAGCAAATGACTTTTTCTTTGAAACCACTTAAAATGTAAATTTAAAATATGTATGAAACAAACTGCATAATTTGTTGTCAACAAGAGACGTTAAAAGAACGTACGAAAGCCGTAATTATTAGCTGAAATTACTTTTTCAAAGTTTATAGGGTGAACAAATTTGAACGTATTTTTAGCTCTATTTATTTATTTTATTTTTCGAAGGGCCCATTCCAACGCCGAGACACTGGGGCTGGTTTATCAGAGCTGATATACACTCGCTCTAGGTTTATTTGCATCAATTCTGCTATAAATGCATTGCAGAGCAGCTTGTAAGTCTTGCGAACTTCAAGCAACTTCTAAACTTGTTTATTCGAAGATTTATTTTCTCTTATCTAACGACTCCCTTTCTCGATCACAAAATCTACAGCTGGAGTCCTCACTATTTATTTATGGACATAATTTTGAATAGTCCGTGATCTCTTAGTTAGTCTCGGTTTAATAAAACTAGTCCTTTAGGTTGGTTTCGGGTCACAGCTTTAAAAAGCTTGGTACAATCCTGTTTTTGTGTTCTTTCTTGATCCACTGGCTAAGAGCTATTTTCGGACCAATAATTTAAATTAAGAAACCCATTTCAACAAGCTCCTTGGCTATTACATGATCGAGTATACTTTCAGGTCCTAGTACCCATTGTGACTTCATTATTTTTTGCCTGAGTAGTAAGTTCACGCGAACATGCCCAGACTAAACTAAAAAAAAACAATTATTTATTATACTCCCGAGTGGTCTTTACTCATAACACACGTAAAGAGTCTAAGTTAAAAGAGTGGTTGTAAGTCAAGGCTGAGCACAATGGGCCTATACTGGCCGCAGTGCATTAAGGTTCACAACGGACCCTTGGGAAGAAAAAAAACACACTTCCTAATTCGAGAAGTGAAACTCTGAGTTTTGATTTTCAGCAAGGGCGTGAAACTTTTTCAATTTATAACTTTCCTTGAACTTAATAAAGTATATTTTACGAAATTATTTTTTGACAGACAGTAAACAACATTATAAAAATTAAAGTAGCTATAAATATGTAATCGGTAATACGCTTCTCAGATCAATTTAGTTTCCTATAAATAATTTATCCTTAAGAACAAATCTAATTTAATTTTTATATAACATCATACATTACAGTAAGTTCCAGCTTCCTTTAAAAAAAAAAGTAATTTTATTTTCAAATTATATTCGGTAATATTTTTATACCAAAACATATTTAAAATTCCTAATATCCGAAAGAAATCGTAAATATTGATTTTATCAATTCCTTCGCTTCTGAAATTGCTCTCGGCGGAAGCAATATTTTTCTCATACTAATTAATGTATTCATAGGCGTAACAAGAGAATGAGTGTGCCGGGTTATCTATGCCCACTCCAGAATTTTCGGTTGATAAAATTTTGTTTCCCTTAGACACAGATACTTTTCTAAAAAAATTATGTTTTACTTTTTGGTATAAAATACTTCATAAAATATGTAATAATAGCTTTTACGCCTGTTTTATTCAAATTTCGCAAGGGATTGTATGCATTTCGCCATCTATCAGCATCGTTCTTAACTGGTGTCGCGATTTTGATTTCTTTGTTAGTATAGTTTATCGATTTTCGTGTCGATAAATTGATTATCTGTTTCTGTTGCTATTTTTGGATAGATAATATTGAATTTTGGAATATATGTATGTATGTGCGTAGAATTGGGTTCTGTACAGTGCGACCGGGTAGATCTATTGTGCCCCCCCCCCTACTGCTGCCAAGTCGTAAGAGTTACCTTATCGGCTAGAGCAGGTCCATCACTCTTATTTCCCTCAGGAACCTTAGGATGTTCTACAGATTCAAGGTGGGTAGCTCCACTTCATCGATTTGGTGTGTTCCCAAGAACCGCATCCTAGGGTTTTCTAGAGCGCTGCACTCTGTAAAGATATGAATAGAGGTTTCGTCCTCCTCCTCACAGAATCTTCACTCTTCTCCATCTACCAGTCCGAGTTTCTTGAGGTGTCCCTTCAGGTGGCAATGCCCATCAGGACCCTTTTGATTCTCTTCTGGTCGTAGTTCCCAAGAAGTATCTTCACTTGTCTCAATCCTTGCAACTCTGCTTTCTTTTATTTTTAGTTCTTCCAGCATTACCCTGCTACTGATTCCACCGAAAGGCTCTGACTCCAGAAATGGTGTCACAGCCCCTTTCCTCGCGAGTCTGTCTACTATTTCATTCCCTTCTATCTCGGTGTGTCCCGGTACCTACATGAGATCATTTAATTCCTCTAGGCATTCCCAGACCATCTTGGAGCTGATAACTTGAGAGCTCAGCGTACTAATGAGTGCTGCACTATCTGACATGATGATAATCTCTTGGTCGAGATAGTTCTTTGCATTGTTGAATTGAATACATTTCCTAATGGCATGTATTTTTGCCTGGAAAATGGTTGGTGACTTATTCTAGCTTTCGTAGTGTCTGGCGCCGAATCCATACACTCCTATTCCAATTCTTTTCTTTGTTTCGAAGCCACCTGTATACCATGTAATGGATTTCTTAATAAATTGTTCAATGGTGTTTCTGTCCCATTCGCTTTGGCGACTCAACTTTGTGTTGAAATTTTTCACAAAGTTGAATTTCTTTTTCATTTCATCTTGGGGCATGTCCCAGATTTATTGATTTCTGGATAAGAGATTGGGATACATCGGATCAAATATTTTTCTAACAATTAGGATTGTGGTTTCAAAAATCTCTGGAAAGATCCTGACAAAAATTCTAATTTTGACATTTTGCGAATTCTGACACTTTTTTCTTCAACTGGTTGAACTTGTTGTCATGTAAAATTGTTAAAGAACAAAATCATTTATCATCTGTGTTATATTTTATTTAAGTTGATTGATCTACACCAAAATCAGGTAACTATATTTTATTTTTTTTCGTTGTAAGCATCGAATCCAATAAATTGAATTATTCTCATTTTATGCACGCTATAAACTCCAAATTTCTTTTTGTTTTAGAGGCCAACTTTATTACTTTTACTCAAAACTTTATCGCTTTTCTTGGAGCTGTATCCATTTTTCTTCGAGATTTTTCTCTTTTCTTCAAGATTCATTTTATTCTCAAAGATAGATTCATCCTTAATAGGAATACTATATATTCCTCCAATATAAACTAGGTTTGGCGGCGAATGTGTTGTATATTTTTTTTCCTTATGGCCACATGTAGCAAACAGAGAAGAGAACGGTGTGATTTGACGGAGAGTTCATTGAAATATAAATAAATATAAACAAGTCACGAGATTATTCTTTTTGCCCGAGACCATCTTTTGGTGACTGTAAACCGAGAACGAATACCTTCAAGCAGATAAGTAACCAAATTTCTTGATCTTATAAAAAAAGTATTTAAAGTACATTCATCATAAACCAGTTTTAATTATTGTTAATTCTTACCACCAATTTAATGTGAAGGAAATTGTAATTTCACTGACAAATAGTGTAACTTTTACTTTATTATTTTTTTTGCTGCAGGTGTTATATATTTTTTATTAAATTAAATAGCATAGTTCAGCACACGTATCTTCATTTGGATAACCTGAAGCAAGAGTCTATTTGTAGATAACTTAGCTTTCCTTACAGTTTTTGGAGCAAGTATATAATTAAACTCCACTCATTTATAATTGCCACGACTGGTCAGGCACTGTAAATTGAAAAAAAAATAGAAATTAACAATTTTACATAATCCAATTTTTAACTTATTACCATTCGATAATTAAGTATGTAAGGTTATAAATATAACAAGCAGTTAATTGTTTCTATAATAACTAACTAGATATTAATCTTTGGTTCCATAGTAACAAAAAACGAAAGAAAAGAAAAATTAGTTTTTGCTCTTCGAAATGAACTGATGCGTTTTTGTCTGCTTGCTCAAAATTCACAAGAAATACTAAATTGATTTTAATCGGACTATTACGGGAGGCAGCTAATAACCTCGGTTAAAATACATACTACTTATTACTCTATTAAAACTTCAATATACAGGAAGCCACACATACTGGACAATATCTTAAATACAGTTCAATCATTCTCTTGTAACAAAACGGAGAATTATAGGCAACCTCTATAATCACGCTTCATCTATATGCAATAATGCTGATTCGTCGGAAAAAGAGGTAACAACATTAAATCAGATTTATAACAGAATGAATATCTTTTAAAATTAATTGACGGTGTTATAAATAACTTTAGAACAACGACCACTGGACAACAAGAAACACATTTCTTCTTCACAATTTCGTACATTAAGGGAACCTCGGAGAAAATAAGACGAATTGCCAGCAGTTATAATATAAAAACAGCAAAACAGCCTTTAAATCAGGAAATATGCTTATTTGCTTATTTGACAAAAACAAAACCAAAAAGTGCTGATAAGAAAGCATGTGTTTACAATGTTCCATGTGAGTTTGGTGAAATGTATTTTACGGAAAAAAAATAAAACTCATACACAAAAAGGATGAACGTCGAGGTCTGGGATTGCAGAACTTGTCTGGGATAAAAAACACCATCGTTTGAAGCTGCGGCCGTATATAGGAAACCCAACATGTAAAAAAGAAAATTTATAGATACAATTTACATTAAAAATAATAATGGAATCTTCAATAAATCCTGAATTAATATACCTAATTTTTGGCAACCACTAACTTTGTAACATCAAATCTTTGAGGTATGTACAGGGTGAGTCAACGATTGGATGAAGTAAGTTTGTGCCTTTTCGGTGAAATTTACAAAGAAACTATATTTACTGTTTAATACAGTTTATTTTTACGCAGATTTTAAAAATATTTATGACTCTACAGGGTGAGCCAAAAAACTAGGACAGCATAAAGTTGTATTTTTTTAAATAGAACACCCTATATACGAATCGTATTTTCAATTTAGCTTATAATTTTAAATCTTTTTTATTAAGGGTTTACTATAACAAAACTTTATAGTAAAATTTAGCAAGGCCAAGGACCAGTTAACATAATTTTTATCTAATATTTGCAATAAAAGCTACAGGGTGTTGAACACATCGGCTCAAATTTGAACAAGTTTAAATGAATAAATATCTTTTTTTTTTAAATGGTACACCCTGTATATTTTCATGTTATTTAATAGGGTAATAAAAACCCTAAAAGTTTTGTTTAATATATCCTGTACCTATTTATAATAGTTTTTGAGATATTTCAGTTTTTCTTATTTTCCATACTTTTTTACAGAAATAGTCTTCATTATCATAGTAGCCATGTAAAATAATAAAAAGAAACTACAGAAACAAACAGAATGTGGTTAAATATGATGAAATACATTATTCGTTATATTACAATGGCAATAGTTTAATTAAACATAATGTGAAAAAATTAACACAACAATAACGACAAGGCAAATACATATTTACTTTTATACTAAATTGAAACAAAAAAATTACTTATTAAATACTGAGATTAATTATTTCTTTTTAATAAGTGTTCGAATGAACGACCCTCTTGTGCAATGTACAAATTTAGTCTTTTTTGCAGATTTTCTCGGACCCTGGACAAAATTAGTGGCGTTATTGTTCTACAGGGATCCCTAATCCTGTTTCGCATATCTTCCACTGTTGTTGGTGGATTAACATACACCTTATTTTTAATATAACCCCATAGGAAGAAATCTAATGGGGTGATGTCGCAAGACCTTGGTGGCCACTCAATGAAACCCCCACGTCCAATCCATTTTTGCGGATATCGTTGGTCCAAAAACGCACGAACTTCACGATGGTAATGCGGAGGCGCACCATCGTGATGGAACCACATACTGTCGAGCTCATCCCTATCGAGACCTTGAAGCAGTTGGGGTAGTTCTTCTTGTAGAAAGTTCAGGTAACTATGGCCATTTAGTGGTTCATTAAAAAAGTGGGGTCCAATAATTCGATTATGATGAATACCACACCAAACATTTAATGACCAGTGGTTTTGATGTTGCACCTCTCTAATCCAAAATGGGTTTTCTGTGGCATAATAATGCATGTTGCGTCTATTTACGGCACCGTTACTTCTAAAAGTAGCTTCATCACTAAACATTACCTTGCATAATAAATTTGGATTTAATTGAATCTCCGCATTTATTATACGACAAAAGTTTACACGACTTTCAAAATCCTGTCCATGCAATTCTTGGTGTAATTCCATGTGATATGGATGATACCTATATTTCTTGGTAGTACGATTAGCGGTGGATTGTGATGTTTCACATAATGCTGCTAACTGACGGCTACCAATATAAGGATTTTCTTGAACATTTAACAATACTTGTAGTTCTTTTTCTTCATTAGTTACTGGTTTGTTGACCACTTTACGTTTTGGATAATCAACAGTACCAGAAGAATCAAATCTTTGCATTAAGTTTTGAAAAGTATGGGTATTAGGCTGGCGTCGATCAGGATACTTCATTTTGTAAATTCTTTGAGCAAGAAGGCAATTTTTTTGAGCCTCTCCTATTGTATAAATCATATCTATTAACTCATTCTTTGGAAAATTCATTTTACAATATAAGATGAATGCAAAAAAAAACCAAACTACACTACATAAAAACCAAAAGAAGCGATTGCGGTTATAAATTTGACACACAGAAAAATGTTCTTTTACATTGTTTTTGCCATGGCTACTATGATAATGAAGACTATTTCTGTAAAAAAGTATGGAAAATAAGAAAAACTGAAATATCTCAAAAACTATTATAAATAGGTATAGGATATATTGAACAAAACTTTTAGGGTTTTTATTATTCTATTAAATAACATGAAAATAAACAGGGTGTACCATTTAAAAAAAAAAAGATATTTATTCATTTAAACTTGTTCAAATTTGAGCCGATGTGTTCAACACCCTGTAGCTTTTATTGCAAATATTAGTTAAAAATTA
Organism: Diaprepes abbreviatus; assembly: GCA_034092305.1. Classification (NCBI taxonomy): domain Eukaryota; kingdom Metazoa; phylum Arthropoda; class Insecta; order Coleoptera; family Curculionidae; genus Diaprepes; species Diaprepes abbreviatus. Next base: position 2,210,240 of record JASJET010000080.1, on the reverse strand, counting down.
TGTTAACTTGTCCTTGGCCTTGCTAAATTCCAAATTTGAATATATTTGTCACAAAATTGAAAACGTTATTTAGGATTGAATTGATGCTTGAAAATGTGACTTTTTTTCTTTAAACTTAATTATCTCAGAAACTATAAAGTTTTGTTATAGTAAACCCTTAATAAAAAAGATTTAAAATTATAAGCTAAATCGAAAATACGATTCGTATATAGGGTGTTCTATTTAAAAAAATACAACTTTATGCTGTCCTAGTTTTTTGGCTCACCCTGTAGAGTCATAAATATTTTTAAAATCTGCGTAAAAATAAACTGTATCAAACAATAAATATAGTTTCTTTGTAAATTTCACCGAAAAGGCACAAACTTACTTCATCCAATCGTTGACTCACCCTGTACAGTGAAGCGAATCTTAGCATTTCAATGGACACACTCCCTATACAAGCTCGTAGCCTTAAGACAGAACGTTCAGTTTATACTTGATAACGATTAGAGATACAACCTAATCGAAACGTCGTAAAAATAAACAAAATTTAATATAATACAAGTCCGACAATCACATTTTAATCAAAGCAATATTAGTTACGTCAATGAATAAACGATAAAAATCTCTTTACTTAGTAAAATTTTCTTTTTACTTTAAATATGAAGTGTGCCATACTTTTTTCACCTCCTTTGGGGTCGCCAAAAAGTACAGTCATACATTTTTAAAAAGTTTCCCAAAAGTTTTGAACAATGTTGTTGGTTAAATATTTGATGTATGTTGCTTGGACTTTAACATCGTTTTTCAATTTAAATTAAATTGATTTAGCTTCTATTTATACTTCCAAGTTGCCGTTCATGTTGAGATTCGTATTACTTAAAGTCGATTAATAGAAAGCTATTATGTCCTATAAGACGCAATTTCTCTTTTTTAGGACAGCTTTGTAATGGTTTATTTAGTTTGGGTTTCAACTTGAATGGATTTAATAGATACGGAGAATTTTTGATTGAAACGCGTATGGAGAGAGGACCAGAGTTGTATTGGCAGGAAATAAACTGAGAGAGAATAATTTACAGGCAAATATCCAAATTCTATGTTAATAAGATCGATTCTACACTGTAAAAAAAGTCACATTAATTTTAAAGTAAAGTGCTGGAAGCAAATTTCATAATCCTTTTCTTAAATTCATTTAATTTTAGTGCATTAAATTTAATAATTTTTACATTAAATCTAATGTAATTATACCAATAATTTCAGTAACTTTATTGAAATTTAAGGTAACATTCAATTAAATTTAATGTACGAAGCTTTAATTTCAAAGTACATGTAACTTATTTACGATTTAAGGAACAAATCTATTAAATTAAATTAATGAATGTACCTTAAATTTAAAGTTTTTTTTTGACAGTGTACCTTGATTTATGTTTATAGATTACAAATCCTTATGTTTCAAAAGGAGATAAGAAATTTCCCTCAAACTGCAGAGCACTACACTGAAACTGACAACAAAAATTATAACAAACAAAATTAATAACTTAACACCCTTAGCAGATGAACAGCAAAGATTCAGATCGGGTAGATCCTACACAGATGCGGTTTTTGTCATAACACAGATAACACAAAAAATCAGTTGAAGACAACAGACCGGCCTACATGTGTTTTACTGATTTGGAAAAAGCGTTCGATCCTGTGCAGTTGAAAGACATTATACATCTTCTTTACAATAGGCAAATTCCACATAATCTCATCAAAACCATAATAAATATATATGAAGCAAATCAGACTTAACCAAAAATAAATGGGGTCCTGTCCTGACTGAACCAATAGCTGTGAGCCATGGTATTCGACAGGGGGATTCCCTGAGCCTTTTTCTTTTCAACATCATTATGGACGAAATAATAAGAAATGTACGTTTATTGAAAAGATACAGAATGGGCGACCGGGAGATTAATGTTCTGTGTTACGCCGATGATGCCGTACTGGTGGCTGAGAATGAAGACGATCTACAGCGACTATTACGATTTAACTGCACTGCAAAATCATTTAATATGATGATATCGGCCCAGAAAACTAAATGCATGACAACGTCAAAAACACCATTACGGTGCAAGCTGAAAGTTGAAGGCAAAGTTATCCAGCAAGAAATGAAATTTAAGTATTTAGGCATAGAAATCTCAAGTTATGGCGATGTTGAGACGGAGGTAAGAGAACAGACAACTAGGGCAGCAAGAATAGCAGAATGTTTAAATGACACAATATGGAGGAATAAAAGTATCAAAATAGAAACCAAATTAAAAATTTACAAGTCAATGGTGAGACTAACTATAACATATACCTCAGAAAATCGACCTGACACAACGAAAACTAAACAACTACTAGAGACAACCGAAATGAGAGTACTTCGTAGAATAACTGGAAAAACGCTCTTGGACAGAGAGAGAAGTAAAAATATAAGAACATGCAAGGTAGTAAACGTTAATGAGTGGATACTAGGTACAAAAAGGAACGAGCCCATCAGTAGAATCCACGACAGAAGAATAGTCATAATTGCACGCGGCAAGTCACCTTTAGGTCGCACGAGTTTGGGACGCCCCCCAAAAACGTTGGAGTAACAACTTAGTATTGCGATAGGCAGAGAGACGATGAAAGGAAACAGGCGGTTCGCCTATATTGAAGAAGGAAGAAGAATAAGAAGAAAATTACAAAAAGTCAATTTGCTATTAATAGACAACTACATTTGTGGAATCTCTATTCGAATCGCCTTTTACTATTGATTAATAATAGAATAAAATTTAATATGCCTAATGCTCCTCACTAGGTAGAAATCTTGGATGTTGCCAGATTCCTGCTTCATTTTTTTTACCGAAATCATATATAATCATATAATATCAAGCCAATTTGTTATTAGCACAAGTTTGACTACACATCTTGCTAGGAAGTTGTACATTAACAAGAACTTAGCAAATACGCTTTTTAATTTACAGTGACGAGATGTTATATCGTACGGGAAAAATATCCTCGAATAAAATGTCTTTAAAAAATTAAACTAAGTTTTTATACGTTTAACGTAAATCCTGTACGAAGTTTTAAAATTAGTCGCATATTCTAGAACTTCTTACACACTTTCCTAATCTCCTTCTCAAATCTCTCATTCTTAAGAAACTCCGTTAAAAGCACACGAGATTCCACTTTAGTAAACTTTCGAAAAAGTTTTCTAAACGTGCCTTTTTTAGCATTCCAAAAGTAACGCCGGGAGATTAGGTAAACGATATCACCACATGTTTTAAGATCGTTTTGAGTTTATTTTTGGTATACAAATTGGCAGATTTACAAATACAATGCGGTTGAAAAGTAAAAAAAGACGCTATACATGTTAAAATTTCAGGATTGAGGAGAGCTTTACTATTCTCAACTTCGATCAGAAGGAATTTAAGAGGTCTTATAGTAACTTATATAATATTACATCGGAAATCAAGTATTAAAGAATTTTGGTAACTCGTTTAAACAAAAAATTAATAGAAAAATTTTAAAATCCTTCGATCATCCAAACCATAATGTATTAAAGAAGTTTACAAAATTGTAACGAACTTTTTTTCCAAACTAATTTTATTGTGACATTCTGTAGTTTTGATTACATATGTATTATTGAGGTTACTCATATCGATTCTGATAGCTCTGGTTATGTACTTATTTAGTTTTTTGAGTATTTTAAGTATTTTTCCCCCAATTCTCTTCTTTCTCGCATAAGATTGTTAGTGTCAATTAGTTCTTTTCTTTCCCTTATGCAGTGTTTCCTCTGGACTCCTTGGATAATGTTTACAATGTGTTACTTAAATCATTTGTGTTCATCCTCTCTCCATTTCTAGTAGGTGAGAATGTTGGACATCACACTGCTAATATATTCACAAAAGTTGTCAACATCTTTGTCTAGATATTCAAATGATGGGCATGAACTTGGATGAGTTCATGGTTACAGATATATTTTTTTTATAATTCCTACATCTTACTTAGTTACTTACTCCATGGCTTACAACCCTGGGTGGATCTTTGCCGGTTTCACAATAATCCTCCATTGCTGCCTGTCTGCCATGGCATCTAGCGGATTATCAATATTCATTGTCTTTAGATCTTTGGCAATATTGTTTTTCCATCGGAGGCGAGGGCGTCCCAGCGGTCTTTTCCCTACCGGTGTTTCCCCCCACGCGAGTTTGACTGTGCGACTATCTGGTAGTCTTCTTATGTGTCCCGCCCACTGCAGTCGCTTAGATTTTATTTCTCGTAAAATATTAGTGTCTCCATATAGCTCTTCCAGTTCTTGGTACGTCTTGTTGTTAACTTGGATTTTAGAAGGTCTTGTACTGCGTAGAGGAACCTATTACCTGCTAGGATTCGAAAGGTAATTTCTGTCGTTCCGTCAGTGTTTTCAGAAAGCATCGTTCCCAGATATTTGAACTCTTTCACGCGTTCAAAGTTATAGTCCCCCATTGTGATGTTTTGGCCTAGTCTGCCTCTGTGTTGTTGTTTCTAGTGGAATACAGATATTTAGTTTTCTCTTCGTTAATTTAAGTCCAATGGTATTCGCGCTTTTTTCGAAGTTATTGAAGATCGTCTTAATATCCAGCGTGCTGTTTCCCACAATGTCTATATCATCTGCAAAAGCCAAAAGTAATTTGGGACCGTTATGATGAAACATCGCTGTTGGCGGTTGGATTTTCGCCTTTCTGCTGACGTATTCTAGAGCTACATTAAAAAGCAACGAGGATATAGCGTCACCCTGTTTGAGACCGTCACTTATATTGAACACCTCTGAAAGGTCTTGTCCAATTCTCACTTCACTCTTTGAGCCACCAATACACACCTGGGTTAGTCTGATTAATTTTTTTGGGAAGCCAAGTTCCTCCATTGCTTGCCACAATTTAACCCTATGGATGGTGTCGTACGCCTGTCAAAAAACCACAAATATTTGATGCAGATGTCGATTGAATTCCCAGCAGTTTTCCATTAACTGTCTAATGGTAAATGTTTGATCTACGGTGGAGCGACCGCCCCTAAAATCACACTGATAGTCCCCTATAGTTTCCTCTGCATAGGGTTTAAGTTTTCCTAAGAGTACAATTGCGAGTACTTTATAGGCCGTATTAAGCAGAGTAATGCCTCGATAGTTGGCGCATTTCATCTTGTCACCCTTCTTTCCATTCATTTGGTATTTCTTCTGTGAGCCATATAGCTTCTATCAGATGGTGAGTAATTCGATAGAGGGCTTCTCCACCATATTTTAGGCATTCGGCGGGAATATTATCACTTCCAGGCGCCTTGTTATTTTTAAGTTTAGTTATGGCTTTTGGACTTCATCGTAGATTGGTAAAGAATCTGGAAATTTCAGCTGTTTGTAATGTGCTTGTGAGAGTGTTGTCGTTGTTATCCGGGTTCAGTAGTTGATGGAAATGTTCACACCATGTGTTCATGACCTCTGTACATTCCGTTATAAGATGTCCATTGTCTGTTCTTATAAAATTTCTTACTTTTGGTTAGTATCCTTTTTTTATATTTGAGATTCCCCCTATAGTATGCTCTTTTATTGCTGCTTTGTCCATTTTACTCTATTTCTTCTATTTGTTTGGTCTGTAGATCTTTTTTCTTACGTTTCATAATCTCCCTGGTTTTTGTTCTGAGTTTCTTATACTGTTCTATGTTATTGTCATTTGAGTTTTGTAACATTTTCCTTCTAGCCTTGTTTCTTTCATCGGCTGCTCTAATGCATTCATCATCTCCTCCTATAGAATTATCTTCTTTACATTAATAATAGAATATATTTCGTAATTTAAAAATATCTTCTATTCACCCTTTCTTTGGATTTCACTTTTACCAGTTTAATGCCAGTATATTGGTTAAAATACTTCCTAGAGTTTCAGAAATCTCTCGTCCGCCGAAAGTGTTCATGTGTTGTATGTGACAGTTACTTTCCAGATGTTCTTAGTATCCTCAGAGACTCAGAACCATCCGAATTCTGTACTAAGCATACAGGTAAGAAGATTTTAGCTGTTATCCTAACACGCTGGCCAATGTTGAGTTGTCTATTACGTATACCCTAACAGTAAATTTTTAAGCACTTATAGATTCTTCTTCTTCTTCTTTCTGTGCCGAGTCAGGTCCCCCTGCCATTCGCAATTATAATGGCGCGTTGATCACAGTCTCTGCTATTCTAAATTGCTGTTCAGCACCTGTCCATTCTCGGATATTGCTAAGCCAAGAGATCTGCTTCCTTGCAACACCTCTATGGTCCTCGATCTTACCCTTCATTATCAGTTGAAGAATTCTGTGCCGATCCCCTCTGAGAACATGGCTAAATATGCTAGTTTTCTGCATGTTAAAGTTGTCAACAATTCATATTCGAAGCATTCGCCTGTGCAGCAACACCTCAAATGCCTCCAAACGATTGAATGTGGCAATCTTGAATGTCCACACCTCCGCTTCATACAACAACACTGACCCGATGTAACATTTAACTATCCTTTAGCAAAGATTTAAATTTAGATTGTCATTGCAGACAAGCGATATCATTTTTAGAAAAGTTATGCGAGCTGATTTGTTCTGCATTTAACTTCTTTATCTGAGTCAAGCTGTTCAGTAATATAATATCCAAGGTACTAACTAACCTGAACTAACGCCTCTTTGAATTTGGCATTCTTTGGTAAGCTTGCCATTAACTCGAACCACTGCCCTGTGATTCCAATATAGATTCTCTATTATCTGCACATCCTAGCCATCCACATCAGCATTTCTCAGTATATATATATATATATATATATATATATATATATATATATATATGAGCTTTACATACTATACCCTGTCAAACGCTTTCTCGTCGTCGATAAAGCATAGGAAAATGTCTTTACGTTGTTCTCAACACTTTTAGAGAAGTATATTTAAAGCAAATAGCGCTTTTCTAGTACCAGGGGCATTGCTAAACCCAAACTGGGTCTCATCTACGCCACTTTCACATTTATTCCTTATTCTACAGTGAATAATACTCAGGAAATCTTCAAGGTGTGACTCATGAGACTTATTAACCGGTATTCGTTACATCGTTTGGTACGTTGTTTTTTTGGTAGTGTTATAAACACAGTTTTCAGCCATTGTTCTGGTATTTCTCCAGTATTGTACACAGAATTAAAAAACGTAACCAGTATATTGATATTGTCTTCATAAATCAATTGCGGGAAATCCACTGGAACAACGTCTGGGCCGGTTGCTTTTCTGGACGTGAACTTATATCACAAATATAATTGCCGTTTAAACTTAACTATCGGCTTTGACCATTGGAAGGGTACAATTTAAAGGCTTATTTCTTCGAATCAACTCAAAATTTTCACGGTATATTTTCGTGGTATTTTACCTCAACAAAATGTAACATTTCATCAAAAATATTATGCATTTTTAAAATTATATTAAAACCCACATCCAATTGTTTTGATAACTTTGCGACAGAAATAAAAGTAAAATAACTATTCCAAAGCACTATGCATATAAAAATATCTCTGCGGGTTAATGTTGGCTCGTAATTTTTACGACTTTTATAACATTAATAATTATGCAAGTAACGTATCCCGGTGGCCAGCAAATAACACTGCTTGTCCCGAGTTTTTGAGTTTAATTTTTGGTTTTAATTCGTTTGAGTAAAATTTGCTTTGAGTCAAAGTAGATAACACACTATTTTTTGTTAAAAAAACATATTCATACTAGTTAAATATGTAAAATGTTTTTGGTCAATATACACTATTATAAAAAAAATTATACTTAACTTCAACAATTCTCTTTATATTTTAAAAAACAACCCTGCAATATGGTGTCCTTTACCTTAATTTTGTATTCATTAACTATTGATCTATTCACAGAGTTTGGCAGTGTTTCAGGTAATTCCATTATGTAAGTTTTACGTTGAGTATATGGACCAACATTAGCAAAACAAGTGTGATTTTAGAAATCACGTGATCAAAAATAAGTGTCACGCACATACGTGACCAGCAGATGATGTGTAGAAATACCTATTCCTCAAAACCGCTAATTCTTATGTAGTAGGCATCTATCCCCAGACCTCCTCGCTCACGATCTAAGATGCAAAAGTTTTCAGAGAAAATGTCCATTATTTGTTTATCTAAAATGATGATAAAAGTGATTAGGTTATTATCTTCACCTGTGAGTATTCTGTTAACCAAATGTCAATCAAATTTTTATTGTTCCTATATTATGCCTAAAAATTTGTTTTATTTTGAATTACTAGCGTTGGCAAAAGCAAAAAAAAAGCAAATAGGCATTTTTTGCGCTGTATTTATAGAACTCTTCATTATTTGTGTGAATAAATAATAACAGTTCCTTCAAAAAGTTAACTAAAATGTGATTGTGGGACTTGCATTGTCTTTATTTCTATTTGTTATCTTATGGGTTCGAGCTTATATAGGGACTGTGTTCATTGAAATGCGAAGTTTTCGCTTCACAGTACACACCTCAAAGATGGATGTTACAAAGTGATGGTTGCAAAAAATTAGGTATTTCAACACTGGGATTACTGACGATTCTGTTATTATTTTTACTGTAATCTGTTTCTATAAATTTTCCTTTCTCTATGTTGGGCTCCATATATAGTGCCACAGCCTCAGACCATTTTATATGATGTTGTTTATCCCAGACGTGTTCTGCAATACCAAATCTTGACGTTTCTCCTTTTTGTGTATGAGTTTTATGTTCTCTAATTCTAACTTCTAGTGGAAGTTTATTTTCTCCAATATATATTTCTTACATGGAACTTCGTAAACATTCTTTCTTATTCTTAGTTTTTGATTTTGTTTTTGTCAAATGAGATATGAACGTATGTCTTAGTTTGAACGCTATTTGTATACTGTAACTGTCGGCAATTTATTTTATTTTCTCCGAGGTTCCCTTAACGTACGGAATTGTGAAGAAGGAATGTCATTTTTAAAGTCCAGTAGTCTGTATTCTAAGGTTATTTATTACATCGTCAATTAATTTTTAAAAAATTCTGTTGAAAATCGGACTTAACGTTTGCTACCTATTTTTCCAATGAATCGGTATTATTGCATTCCTCGTTTTGTTACAACAGAATGATTAGGACTATGATTAAGATATTGTCTAGTATGTGTTGGCTTTCTGTATACTGAACTTTTAATAGTTTCCTTTGAATGGTTCACTACGATATCTAGCAATAGCATTTGACCATTTACTCTTTTTCCATGGTAAACTTAATTATAGGTCGAGTGGAGTTTAGGTGTATCAAGAAATCATTTAGTTCTTGATCATTACCCTTCTATACGATAAGAGTATAATCGAGATATCTTAACCAGACTTTCGTTTTCATTGTTGCTGTTTCTACGAACCATTCCATATGTATATTGGCGACGACTGGAAAAAGTGAAGAACCCATTGGAAGCCCGTCGTCCTGAGCGTATAACTTGTCCTTTACTTGAAAGATCCATCACCTCGACTGTTGTATCATTTGAAGGTCTAATTTTAATCATGTTTAATGATTTTCCTAATGATACATTGGTATAGAGACTTTTCACATCCAAACTTATTAGTCTGTCGTCTGGCTCTAGATTAATGATATTTATGATCAGCGAAATGTGTAGAATTTTTAACTTGTGTTCTTACCTTCTAAAAGTTACAAAAAAACTTGTGCCAGTGCACTTGGTGGGGATCCTCTGAAGCTTGTTATTGGCCTTAACGGTATGTTGGTCTTGTGGATTTTTGGTAGTCCGTAAAGATGTGGTGGCTTACTACAGTGTGGAGTGAACGCCGATCGTATGTTGTCAGATACATGGTCTTTGTGTTTCTTGAGGGTTCGATAGATTTTTGACTATAAATTTAGTTGGGTCACGAGCTAGCTGTCTATATTTTCATTTTTCCAAAATTTCCCCAACTGTCTGGTCGTATGTTACGATGGCCATGGCTACTGTTACATGAAGCTTGTTAGTGGTCTTAATGGTATATTGGTTTTGTAGATTTTCGATAGTTGGTAAAGATATGGTGGCTTACTACAGTATGGTGTGAGCGCCGATTGTAGATTGTCAGATTTATGGTTTTTGTATTTCTTTAGGGTGCGATAGATTTTCGACTACAGATTTGGTTGGGTCAAGAGCTAGCTGTCTATTTTTCCAGAATTTTCCCAACGATCTGGTCGTATGTTACGATGTCCATGACTACTGTTGCATTTCTCTTGTCCGCTGGTAGAATCTTTATGGACCAATCCTTGCGAAGTTGTTTCAAGGCTAATGTTTCTGTCTTGGTGTGATTTTAAACGAGATCTTTATTGTCTTCCAAGGTTGGTTTTGTATTCCACCTAAACTCTTTGGAATGGTTTTTATCGACTTGTATTGGTTCTGCGGAACTTAGAATATCTAAAACGAACATGCTTTTAGGTGTTATTACGAAATGAAGCCCCTTGCCCAATAGTTGTTTTTCTACTGTTATTAATATCCTTAAAGATAATTTTATGATGATATTTATTGGAGCTATTTTAGTCGATTGTTGTTGTGATACAAGCCCAACAACCACATTTTAGTCAATCTTCAACATTGTCTATAACCTTCAAATAAATCTTCAAAAAGTTTTTGGAAACTTCATAAATGCTTTTTAATTCTTAAATACCAGATAATAATAAAAAATTTATTGATTTAAAAAAAGAAATTTAACTAAAATTAAACCTCTAAGTAGCCAATATTCAAAAATTAATCCTAGAAAGTATATGGGAGAATATTTTAACGGTAATTTGATTCCTTCAATTTTCTTCGATTAATTTAATTTCTCGTTAAGTCATATTGAACCACAAAACTAAATTTTCATTTAAGTTATTCTATTCACATTCATATCAATGTCAGACTAAACTGGCCATGATATTGCAAGTTAAGTTCCAAATCTCGTGCTATGTATAATAATGGGGTAATACCACCTTTAATCATTTCCAAGTCCGAACCTTTGCTTCATTGAAATTCTCCCTTGAAAGGAAGTTTTCCATTTACATAATTTCTAGATAAAATTTCTTTGTATTATAATGACTAATATTTCTAGTAACATTAGATATATAAATTTTTCAATTCAGTTTCCTAATACATAATTGAAAATATTGTGTGAGATTCATCAATGCTTTAACACAGTTTTGCCTACATTACAGAGATTATAATGGACGTCATCAACTGTGTTGAATGCAGAAATCGCAATAAAATATGATGAAATAATAATTCTATTACCAGTCTTGATTACCTTAAGAATGAAGTTTTCCCTAAATTCGGTACGTTTATTTCCGATGAAACCCAAAAAAAAATCATTAGTTTCATCTACTTTTTCCAACTATGGCGCAGCCTCCCTTATTCAATGTTCCTATAGTTCTTTCTTCTATTTGGTAATGTAATTTATTCCGTGTTCTTGTAGCTTATGCTCATTTGTGCCCATGTTTTTCTGTCTTTAGCTGTCTGGTACCAAGTTGTTCCTGCCAGTTGTTCCTGCCAGTTTTTTGATGTTATAATTCCATCCGGCGTCTCTTTGGTCTCTTGGCATTTTCTGACATTCTACATAGTTGTCATGGTCCATCTATTGTCTATTCTTCTTGCTATATCTCGTCCCCATTGCCATCTTAGGGATTTTATTGTTTGGATTACATAAGTTACCTGGATTTTCTGTCGTTTCAATCTATTATTTTACGATCTCATTTAGTTACTCCTAGCATGCACCTTCTGTTGATCTCTGGAAGTAATAAACCCGATTTGTGTATAATTTGCCCAAGATATATATATATATATATATAATATATATATATATATATATATATATATATATATATATATATATGGAAACTACTCGTTCATAGCAATCTGGTCTAGAGCTTCGTCAATCGGTATGCTTGGATATAGGGATTTGATGTCCAGGCAAGTATGCCTTTTTTTGCAGTTTCACTTCATCGACCTCTCAGAACACTGTCTCCAAAACACATACTTTTCCTATGAAAATAACTTCTACCGACAGACAGACGGTGCTCCTATGGGATCTTCGCTATCACCAATTATCGCCAATCTTTTTATGAAATATTTTGAAACAGAAGCCCTAAGAAAAAACAAAACAAAACTATCCCTCTGGATGACATCTTCACCATATGGCCACACGGAAGATCTAACCTAGATATATTCTTAGAGGAACTAAACAGCATTCAATTCACATTGGAGGTCGAAGTTAACAAGCATGTACCTTTCCTTAAACTTCTAATCACCAGAAACGACGACGTAAGCACCGATTATATGGTCTACAGAAAACCCACACACACAAAAAGATACCTGAACGCCGAATCACACCACCATTCATCACAGTTACAATCGGTAGCCAATACATTAATCTCCAGATTCTTGTGACTAACCAAATCCACGAACCGCCAAGAAGAACTCAACACTATCACAACAGCTCTAAAATGAAACAACTACAAAGAACACAATATCAAAAAGGCCATAAAATAGAACACAAAAGCAATAGCAGAGAAAAAAAAATGACAAATTCAAACCAAAAACCACTACACTACCGTACATAAAAGGTGTAATTGGAAGAATTCTGAGGAATCATGCCATATGCAAAATTGACAAGCCACAAACAACAATATACAAATTATTGGGCAACCCCAAAGACAAAATTGAAAGACCAGGGAGTGTACATCCCATTTAAAAACTGCGAAAAAGAATACATCCGCCAAACAAACAGAAGTCCAGTCCAGTCCAGAGTCCAAGAACATAGTAATAACATAAAGAATAAGCAACCGACATCAGCTTTATTCCAACAGGCAGGACACACTATAAATTTCCAGGAAACTAAACAGATCGCACCCAAAACTCTCGAAATAGAAAGCACTAAAACTTTAACAAAAGAGATGATGCACAAAATATCTGAAATACATGGAAAACCCTACTCCAGACTAAAGCGAAAACAATACATCAGAGAACCAGGACAGGGAGCCAAGAGGAAGCGAGAACATCAAACAGGCAGAACTAAGGTACAACCTGTGTAAGCACCAAACTATAAAAAGGCCGGCAGAAGACCAGCATGCTCATTTCAAGCCGAGCAGCCGTCGACGAAGCATCACTTGAAAATGCAGTGGATATATCCACATTATGTCGTTGGAGTGCTGAAATCACATTCAGCAAACGTACAACTATATACAACTCCGTGTATAAATGAAGCAAAATGCGAACAGTAAATGCAAACTTCGTTCCATCATATTCTTTCTGTGTTGGAGGTTGCGCAATTTGGATAAATTGCTACAGAATACAATTTATCCTATTCCACCACCATCGAGATGATGCTCTACCTGTACCAGCATATCGAGAAGAAAGTCAAAACTACAGTAGAAATGGGAATGCTGCTGTCGTCTCTCCCCCCCCCCCCCTCCCGCCGACAACTTGCTTTCGCTTGCCATACGATACTTTGTGATATCACCGCCCCCGCCTCCCAAAGAGAGAGGCTGAATCCGCCCCTGCTCCATCTATACATAGACCTTTATTATTCTAGTCTAATTTGCGGAAAATATTCTCTGGGGTTGCTGTGAAGAGCTTCAGGGTATTGTGTGTCTTTGTCGGACTTCTTTTTGGGCAGGAAATTCATATATATATATATATATATATATATATATATATATATATATATATATATATATATATATATATATATATATATATACATTTCTACATATAGTTTGTCTACTCCTTGATCGACTAGGGCGTCTATAACTGCTCTAAGAGATACTGAGACCAAAGCCTTCTCAAGGACTATGAAGGCTAGCGTTATTGATAGATCGTATTCTTGTGTGCGGCTCGTTATTTCTCTTCGTGTTTGAATATGATCCAATGTACTGAAACCACTTCTAAAGCCTGTTTGCTCTCGAGGCTATGCATAATCAAGTATGCCTACAATATTCCATAATATACAGGACATTTCGTTTAAATTTTTACAACTTGTGTGAAACTTTTTTTTGAGCCACTGTGTATATTTTAAATTAATATTAAAATATAGTCCCAATAGACCTACACATCTCTTATATAGAATATTTTGAAAACATTTATATTATATATAAAAGGACAGAAAAATAAAGTAAATTTATGATATAAATTTTGTACTCTCCTTTTCAAACTAAAAACTTTCCATCCCAGAGTCATACTTTGCCATCGAGCCTATGCTCAATATACTTTCCATATTACCAGAAGAAAGTGACAATATGCCCTTAAAAACAACCAGTAGGTAGTCCTCAGTGTACAAATGACATTTACGTTTAATCAGATTTTATATTATTTGCTTCCTCTACTTTACAACATCCATAAAATTTAAAAAACCTTATTATCGATAACATATTCACATCTTTTCATATATTTTTCCGACATAAAATGCTCATATTTTGCAGGAAAACCTTTAACAAGGCCTCACAGGAACGAATGCACTTTGCAGTAAAAAGTATTGGCAATTTTTATGGCTGAAAAATAAAGTAAGGGCGATCATAAAAGATAGGATATCGTTTCACCTGATCTCTTGGATATACTTTTATAATGTTGGAAAAGCACGTTTTTAAAAGTACTTTAAGAATATGTTGGCTTAGTTACAGCTAGAATTCTTTGGGGAAAATTGGGAGCGCTTTGTTGAAATAACATCCAAACTAGTAGTAAGTAAAAGAAGACATTTACTTCGTTTAAGGAGATATAAAATTATTATTATTCTCTAGTAGTTTAAAAGCCTTTGCTGAATGCAGACTTAAAAAAGTAGTCTACACTCTTTACGATAAGTATAGCGAAAATGTTAAATTAGAAAATTCGAAAAACATAGGTAACATAAATCGGAACAATATACATAAACCAGAGCAAAACAACTTAGCATATAAAGAACAAAAGAAGGAAACATTACCAAATTATAATCAAGGGGAACAGTTGATCAAGTACGTAAGAAACAAAATTACACAGAAAATTTTGGCAAGAAAGGCGATGGAGCAAAAAATAAAGAAGAAAGAAAAACTATCCACAGTTACAAAACAATTAATGGAAAAAAGAAGACAAATCATAAGAACGGTAAGAAGAACTACCATGGAATACGCAGTGCTTGATAAGGCTGTCAGGAAAAAAGGAAAACCAAGATATTAACAAATATCAAAAATAATAAGGGAATGAAAATGTTTGGAGAAAGCAACAATCTCAAGAAAGAAATATCTAAACTGAAGACAGAAGACGGCAACGTCAGTCATGATCGAAAAGAAATTTTTAAAACAACTATCGATTTTACCAGATCCTATATGGAGTAAGATCGCAAACTCCCCGAAAAACAATTGAAAACGTCAACTCACAAGAGTTACCTGACATCGGCCTAAAGGTCTTGAAAAAGCACTACAACAAACGAAATGCAACAAAAGTCCTGGACAAGACAACATAATTCCAGAAATGCTCAAAACCGAACAACTAAACTGGGAAAATGCAATAATAGTCCTTCTTTTTCAAGTGCCTTCTCCATTGCGGAGGTTGACAATCATAATAGCTATTTTAATTTTTGAGGCAGTTGCTCTAAATAGTTGTTTTGAACTGCATCCAAACCATTCCCTTAGGTTTTTTAGCCATGAAATTGGTCGTCGTCCTACGCCTCTTCTGCCACTTATTTTGCCTTGGATGATGAGCCGTAAGATGCTGTACTCTTCTCCCCGCATAATGTGTCCGAAATATTGCAGTTCTCTCTGTTTTACTGTTATCTCGATTTCCTTTTCTTTCCCCATTCTTCTCAACACTTCGGCATTCGTAACTCGATCCACCCACGAAATCCTCTGATTTCTTCTATAAGTCCACATTTCAAAAGAGTGTCCATGCTTTCATTCCATAATATAGAACACTGTATACGTAACATTTAGTCAGTCGTATTTTCAGGGCTAACGTTAGATCTTTGCTGCAGATAACCTTTTTCATTTTAATAAAGTTGGCACGTGCTTTCTCGATTCTGGTTTTTATTTCAACGGTATAGTCATTATTTTCTGTTATTCCCAAGTAAGTGTACTTCTTAACTTTTTCTATGTGCTGGCTTCCTACCATTAGGGTTTCATTATTATTGGTGTTGTTTTTATTAATTATCATGAACTTGGTTTTTTCGTATTAAGAGAGAGTCCATATTCTTCACTAACTCTTAATATTTTATTCATTATTTTTTCTAGGTCTTTCAAACTATCAGCTATTATTACGGTGTCATCTGCATACCTAATATTGTTGATTAAAACTCCGTTTACTTTTATCCCTGCTGTTTCAGATTCAAGACTTTCCAATATGACCTCTTCAGAATAAGCGTTAAATAGTAAAGGTGACAATATACACCCTTGTCTGACTCCCCTTTGTATTTTCACATCTCCGGATATTTCCTGTCTAATTTTCCTGGTCACAAAAAGGGTGACACAGCAGGCCTATGTATATATATATATATATATATATATATATAATGTTTTCTTTATTTTGTCTCTTCTTGGGTTTAGGTTCTTTATTTAACAATAAATATAAACAATTGACGTGTCGCCCTTTATTTAAGGCATTTTCAAAATTTTTTATTTATTTTCCTTCCTAAAGATATTGCTTATATAATTAAAACATTCACACAAGAACATATGTGCAACAAAAACAAACACTCTAAAACAGTATTAAAATATTTAAAAAATATTTAATTTAACCGGTTCAACCTTTAACATCGTCTATTCAGGTACCAAGAATACATGGAATGAGAGTGTGTTTTAGTTTTTTATATATTTTTTATATTTTACAGTGCACAAAAAAAACAAAATAATGCACACATTTAATTTTTTGTTTAAGAGGATATTCAATTTTTGATGCTTATTAACAGGATCGAATACTTAATACTTTTGTTTAGATTAGGCTGGTATAAATGGGGCTTAAATTTCCTATATCCGTTCTGTCGTTAACAGTGTTCTTATCTTTAATTTCATCATTTCCTTTATCTGCAATTTTTGGTAAGTCATATCTTTATTTTTTATTATGGTATTGTTATAATCAAAAGTATGTTTTTCGTCTTATGTGTATTTTTTTAAGACTGTTGAGGCGTTTTTCGTATATTTATGGCCATTCAATCTGTTCTTTAGCAATTAGCTCGTCATTCCAATATATTTTTTGAGATAATCTGCGCAAGGGATCGAATAAACTACATTTGATTTATTCATGAAAGGAGTTTTACTTTTTAAACTAGTGAACAGTGTATTTAATTTATTATGTGACCTGTGGCATACGATAATATCATATATATGTATATATATATATATATATATATATATATATATATATATATATATATATATATATATAAACATATACATATACATATACAATGAGCATAGAAAATGGTGAATGAGATTTCACCGAAACATCAGCTGCCTTATAGTCCTGAGAGGGACTCAGCACATACACGGGATGCCAGAAAACCTTCGATTACATATATATATATATATATATATATATATATATATATATATATATATATATATATATATATATATATATATATATATATGTATATATATATATATATATATATATATATATATATATATATGTATATATATATATATATATATATATATATATATATATGATACTATATACAGTTTTCTGAAAAAAAAATCGCTCAAATATAGGCCAAAATCACTTTTTTTGCACTTTTAGGTTAGGATATTTAAAAAAATCTGTTATGATGGAGCAATTCTGAGCCAGATTCGGATTCAGCGACTCAAAATCTACAAGAAATGGCTATTTTTATTCAATATAAAAATTTCACGTAATGTATTATTTATTAATGACTAATGACAATGGGCAGATCCAGCCCCTCTCTTTGAGGGGGGGGAGCTATCACAAAAGTACAGTATGGTAAGCAAAAGCGAGTTGTTGATGGAGGGAGAGGGAGAATTGCCAGCCACATTCACGTTCCTAATCCAGCAAGCAGGAACGAGTCTTTTTTCTAAATTCGAAACTTTTTTTTGCAGGTGAATTTCAGCGACATTCACATTCATAATACAGCAGGCAGGGGCGAGTCTATTTTTATGAATTTAAAGTTCTTGGGCAGAGGGAGCGATCACACCCACTGCCCCCCTTGAATCCGCACCTGTTAATGAGTAATATTATTTATCACTCACACTTAAGGATAATTGGCTTTTAATAGACATCAATCGTGTTGTATGCCATCGTTTTTTTGCGACAGTAGCACATTTGCCATGCAAACAAGCCATTAAAAGCTCCTACATTTTTGTATTTATATTAGATTACCTGAATCACCTAATAATTATCATTAAAATAAAACGAATTGTAATGTTGAATTTAATTTTTAAAAACGTACGCGACAACAATAAGATGAAAAATGTCATTATTTTAGGGTCTTCGCAGTGATTCTATGAAAGGGACTAGCATGCTCCTTATTTTTTCTGTAATTTACATTAATCAAGCTCTAACTTAAAAAAAAATTTCTCTCGAGATTTACGATTTTGAAATGGAAAAGTGGCGATTGTCCCATAATGTACCCCCAGTAGGAACCAAGTTCTAGACCGTGTTTCGGAGGTATTTCATGTATAAAAATAATTACATGGAATATTTTAGATGAAGTTAGAAGGCTGTTTATATATATTCACCTTTCAAGCAAAGAAAAGAATATATACAAACAGTTTGTTTCCTACAAATACAACTCTCGTCCTCTCTCCATACGCGTCTCCATACCACCTTATGGTCTCGTCAGTGAAGCTGTATCGAACCACGAGCACCATTCGCTGGAAACAACTACTATATAAAATATAAATTCCAAAGTATGTGGGTAGGATATTAATAACCTTCCGACTTCGATAATATCGCCAGTCAAACGACATCTATACAATTACCGGAGTAGTGCGAAATTTTTAAAAATCAAAATTTGAATTTGAAAATTTAACAGTATACTAACGTGCATGGGGGACAACCGGCTAAAACATCTTCAAGATGGCGGCACTTCCGGTTATACCGGAAGTAGATATCAACTTGCTTATTTTAAATGGAACATCCTATATATTATTACATTTTTGATTTCTACGTAAGATTCTAGATATATGTCATGTATAATTTTATATACTTAAGTTTCACCGTTTTGGACATATTTAAAATTTTATGTCAAAAATGACGTTTGCAGACCAAAACTTAACGATCAATTTTTCCTATAAGAAAGTCGTTATTATTTAATTTGGTTTAGTTTTCTTGTAGACGACGATCGACTCTTTATGATATTTTGAAAATTATTAATACAGAGTGGTCAAAGAAGAAGAATAAAAATTATATTTAAAAAATCGTCAAAAGTCAATTTTTTCAAATATAAAGCACCTATTTTCATAATTTTATCATATTAGTCATTAAAAATTATGTTGTCTATTCCAAAAATTTGTAGTTTTCAAAATATTGGCAATTCAACATTTTTCTATTGTAAAATTGCTATGTCTTTTAAGTTTTGTTATTAGTTGGCCATGACGGCGAGGCGTGGAGAAAATAAAAGAATCGAACCCTACAGAATTGTATTCATTAATACTAATCATGCCGGGGCGATTAAATTACACGCACGATTATTTAAACGAATTTATTATTTATGGAGAATGTGAGTTAGTTCAAGAACATGTGATACATTCCCGATCCAATTTCCGAAGAAACAGAAACCAACACTACCAACTGTTAAAAGAATTACAGAAAACTTCAAAAACTTTGGATCCATAAAAGCAAAAACAAATCCAAGTTGTTAATAATGAAAATATTGAAACTACAATTTTGGGATATTTCGCCGCATATCTGACAATATTTACAAGGCAAGTAGCATTAGTGTCTGGATTATCTCAAAGATCAGTTTTAAGGATTTTATGAAAATACAATTTTCATTCCTATGTATATTCCATAATACAACATTTAAAAGGCACTGACTTTCCACGAAGAGTAGAGTTCTATCAATTTATTTTACTTCGGTCACAAGAAAATGCTGGTTTTTTGAATAATATTATTTGGTCGGACGAAGCCAAATTCACAAAAAATGAATTTTTTAATCGACGCAATTCCCACTATCAGAGCGACTCAAACGTATATCCATTTAGAAAATTAAATTTTCAAGAGTCTTGGCAGTTTAGCGTGTATAGCTATAAGAAATGAAGGCGTCGTCGCCCTAGAATTCTACCAAGATAATCTGAATGACATATTAGCCATTTTTAAAGACTTTTAGATACAAAATACGTTTTTTAACTTATAGGTGAGCGCTACTTCGGCATCTTGAGAAATTTGGAAGTGAACTATTTAGATAACTGCCAGCGGGCTGATCATAGAAATCTATTTTATTAACATCATGGGGTGCCTCCACATAATGGTCATTTAGTTAACAATCATCTGCAAAACTTGTTTTATGATCAATGGGAAACATTTTGGCCACCTCGCTTTCCCTACCTAACAGTACTTAATTTTTTTATTTGGGGTACAATCAAAAATAAAGTATACAACACCGCATTAACCACTATGGAAGATTGCATGTAGCACGTCAGAATAGCATTTAAACATTTTAATCCTCAGTCAATAAGAAGATCCATCCATGAAGAGTTTCTCCTTAAGCACGAAAAATGTTTGGTAGTTTAAGGGCGTCAATTTGAACATTTACTCAAATAATTTTTGTAACTTTATTTTATTAACAACTGGTCTATTTCTATTTCTTTTAGCTTTTATAGATCCAAAGTTCTTGAAGTCTTTTATAATTTTTTTAACAGTTGGTAATGTTGGTTTCTGTTTCTTCGGATATCGGATCGCGAATGTATCGCATGTTCTTGAAATAACTCACATTCTCCATACATAATAAATCAGTTTAAATTATCTTCGTGCGTGTAATTTAATCGCCCCGGCATTATTATTATTAATAAATGTCAAATGGCAAGAAATCGTAACAATTCTGTAGTTTTTGATGGTTTTATATTCGCCACACCTCGCCGTGATGGCCAACTAATAACAAAACTTAAAAGCCATAAAGCATTTTTACAATAGAAAAATGTTGAATTGTCAATATTTTGAAAACTACAAATTTTTGGACTAGTCAACCTTATACAAGGTTACCCTTATTTTTAATGCTTAATATGATAAAAGTATAAAAATAGGTACTTTCCATTTGAAAAAATTGATTTTTGACGATTTTTTAGATATTATTTTTATTCTTTTTTGACCACTCTGTATTAATAATTTTCAAAATATTATAAGGAGACTACTAAAGTCGATATTCGTCTACAAGGAAACTAACCCAAATTAAATAATAAAGACTTTCTTATAGGAAAAATTTATAGTTAAATTTTGGCCCGCAAACTTCATTTTTGACATAAAAATTTAAATAGTTCAAAACGGTGAGACTTAAGTATAGAACATTATACATGAAATATGACTACAATTTTATGTAGAAATCAAAAATGAAATAATATATAGGATCTTCCATTAAAAATAAGGAAGTTGACATCTACTTCCCGTATAACTAGAAGTGCCGCCATCTTGAAAATATTTTAGCCGGCTGTCCCTCATGCACGTTAATACACTGTCAAATGTTCGGATCCTTTCGAATTATAGTTTTTCCACAATCGATCGATAAGGTTCCCGGAGAATCACCCTGTTTACAAACAATTTGTTTCCTGGAAATACAATTCCATCATCAGTCTGGCATCGAAGTCGGCAGGTTTTGAATATCCTAGCTACTTACTTTGGAATTTATATTTTATATAGCAGTTGTTTCCTGCGAATGTTGCTCCACTGACGAGACCATAAGGTGTTCAAAACGGGTATGGAGAGAAAACCAGAGTTTTATTTACAGGAAATAAACTATTTGTATATATTCTTTCCTTTTCTCTGCTTGAAAAAAAAAAACAACAACAACGGAATATTTCTTTATATCTTATTGTAATTTTTATTTTTGGAAATTTCGCACTACCCCGATGATTGTATCGTTTGACCTTCGATATTTTTCAGTCTGGCACTGAAGTCATAAGATTTTAATATTTTACCGACATGCTTTGGAATTTATATTTTTTATAGCAGTTGTTTTCTGCGAAAGTTGGTCTCGGTTCGATACAGCTCCACTGACGAGACCATAAGATGGTCGAAACGCGTATGAAGAGAGGACCAGAGTTGTATTTGCAGAAAACAAACTATTTGTATATATTATTTCCTTTTCTCTGCTTGAAAGGAGAATACATATAAGCAACTATTTAAATACGTCAGATAGATTTCTTTATTTCTTATTGAAATTTGGATTTTTAAAAAGTTACAAGGCTGTAACATAAGGACGGATGAAGGAAAATGACGAAATCATAAAAGCTCCTCGTAGGTACTATATCCTAAAAGCAATCATGATACCAGCACATAAACCTTATTAAAATGCAAAGGGGAAAAAGTATTAATAAATATATTTTAATTTTTTTCCTTGTGATTGGTTCTTACTTTTGATTTATTTGAAATTGAATTTTTTTTTATTATTTTCAGTTTGCAATAAAGATTCCTTGTCTAAAAGAAGTTTCAATAAATCAACGTATTTATTTATATTGCTTTATTGAAGTCCCATTATTTACTGCCACTTTAAAATTGCCAATTGATTTACCCTGCAATTCTTTCGGTATTAGTTTCTAAAAGTTTAATAAAGTTTTCTGTGGATTCTGGAAAAAGAATAAAGCATTAGTTAGGAACTTCTTTCGGTTTAATGAATATTTACAAGAATATTGTGAGACGCTTAACAAACAGAAAATTTTATAAATACAAATAGTCCGGGAGCCTTAGAGTTTTCATAGCCGATAAAGAGCCATCATTTCACTAAAGTTTTTTATATGGAGTTTAGCCCCAAAATTACAAAAAAATGGTGACGTAATTTGTTATAAATAAAATAATCGTTAATAAAAAAAATTTTTGTGAAATAAAAAATATTTTCATGTTCCTCATCCGATGCTAAGCAAAAAGTGTCTCTTGTGGTTCTTCCGTCACACATTTGAAAAATGGCATTTTTTTCCACTCTTCAACGTGAAATAGAAGTTCATCAATTATAACTGACGCGCCGCCATGTGTGAAGGCAAGTAGAAATCGAATTACAGGCGCTAATCTAGTGCCCATAATCCATTATAGCTCTCAGTGATTGATGCATTAAAATTTTAAATATATTTTAATATATATATATATATATATATATATATATATATATATATATATATATATATATATATATATATATAAAATAGGAAATTCTCGGCTATGCGGACATAAAGACCGTTGATAAATATTACTCTCATGTTAAAAAGTGCGTAGATCTCTAAGATAATGGAAAAGCTCTTGGTCCGAAAAATGACGACAGCGCTGTTTCGTCCTAGTATGGGACTCATCAGGCCATTGCGTTCGGTACAAACTATCTATAAACAGATTTCGCAATTGAAAAATAATAAATAAGACATAGTGGCGACATCTCGATGGCTCACTCAATAACACAAGAGCAATAATGTTGTATAAAACCACCATATGATGGCGCGACGATAAATTAGAAAAGGAATATTCAAAACTCGACAAAACGTGCTACTCCAAGCATAAAGGTCGCATTATTTGACGTCGGCAACCAAAGCAACCACGAATTCTGCAGTTTAAGTAAAGTGTCGCACCAACGATCTCCTCAAGAGCCATCCGGCGAGAGGTCGGCGAAGCCGCGTTCAGTGTTGCATACTTCCTTCCAATCTGTCCTTTGCACAAATAGGTGCATGTCGGTACCCTGATGAGTCTAGTAGAGACGAAACATGTACCTCTGCCGTATCACTGTGGAGGGAAGGGTAAGTTTTTTCGATATGGTGGTACAGGTAGGCCATCCTCTCGTTAGTGGTGGAATAGGAAAAATTGCGTTCTAGAACAATTTATTCTAACTGTGCAACCTCTCACACAGAAGGGATATGATGGAGGAAAGTTTGCATTTACTGTTCGCATTTTACTTCATTTATATACGGAGTTGCATATAGTTGTACGTTTGCTGAATGTGATTTCAGCACTACAACGGCTTAATGTGGATGTATCCACTGCTATTGCATCTCATACGGAGGAATCCATGAAAGTTTCATAAACATATATACGTCATTCGGCGGGATATCGGCGAAGCGGCGTTCAGTGTTGCATACTTCCTTCCGATCTGTCCTTTGCACAAATAGGTGCATGTCGGTACCCTGATGAGTCTAGTAGAGACAAAACACGTACCTCTGTCGTATCACTGTAGCGGGGAGGGTAAGTTTTGACTTTGTTTTCGATATAGTGGTACAGGTAGGCCATCATCTCGATGGTGGTAGGAATAAATTATATTGTGTAGCAATTTATCCAAATTATGCAACCTCCAACACAGAAAGGATATGATGGAATGGAGTTTGCATTTACTGTTCGCATTTTGCTTCATCTATACACGGAGTTGCATATAGTTGTACGTTTGCTGAATGTGATGGAAAAACATAAAAACATAATATTTCATGAATTAGCATATCCCAATTTTACTAATCTTTTATTTTAAATTTAAACAATAACAATCGTGTTACCTTTTATAATTTTATAACCTTTTAATTATGAAATTTTATATTTATTTACTGGTCGTCGATCGTGCAAATTCACCAAGTCAGCAAGGTCGCTTTCCGGATCATTACGAACCGAGGTTCTCTTAATCTTAATCTGGTAGATATATATATATATATATATATATATATATATATATATATATATATATATATATATATATATATGTATATTATATATATATATATATATATATATATATATATATATGTATATATTATACAGGGTGTCCAAGATAAGGATCCTAAGCATGGGGATCTCGGAAACAGTTGGAGATACGAGGTCGGTTAAATTAGAGAAAAGTTGCGCAATTTAGTGCTAAATTAAACGCAGTTAAAAAAATTTAAAAATTTCAAACACTTCCGGAGATTTCCGGAAAAAAACGAAATTTGGCAAAATCGTTTTTAATTTTTGCAGGCTTTATTTAAAGAGATATCAGAAAATAAAAGGTAGATTCTCATTGCCACTTTTTGTTTTTTATAATATGGTCTAAACAAAATTTAAATCCGACGTTTCGTTTCTGAGATACCATCATGAACTTTCATTTTTTATATGGAACAAAAAAAAGTATCCCATGTATTTGATAGCAT
This sequence comes from Diaprepes abbreviatus, assembly GCA_034092305.1. NCBI lineage: Eukaryota > Metazoa > Arthropoda > Insecta > Coleoptera > Curculionidae > Diaprepes > Diaprepes abbreviatus. Next base: position 2,185,018 of record JASJET010000080.1, on the reverse strand, counting down.
TTTTTATTACAAATTCAACGATGTATCACCCTTGCATATCGAATACGTAGTTCAAGTACTTTCCATAAGAGCTCCATGAGAGCGAGAGAGAAAGGTATATCAGTTTTATAAAAGCCAATGAACTACACACTTGATATGCAAGTGTGATACACCGTTGAATTTGTAATAAAAAATGCTATCAAATACATGGGATACTTTTTTTGTTCCATATAAAAAATGAAAGTTCATGATGATATCTCAGAAACGAAACGTCGGATTTAAATTTTGTTTAGACCAAATTATAAAAAATAAAAAGTGGCAAGAAGAATCTACCTTTTATTTTTTGATATCTCTTTAAATAAAGCCTACAAAAATTAAAAACGATTTTGCCAAAATTCGGTTTTTTCCGGAAATCTCCGGAAGTATTTTGAATTTTTAAAATTTTTAAATTGCGTTTAATTTAGCACTAAATTGCGCAACTTTTCTCTAATTTAACCGACCTCGTATCTCCAACTGTTTCCGAGATCCCCATGGTTAGGATCCTTATCTTGGACACCCTGTATATATATATATATATATATATATATATATATATATTTATATATTATTTAATTGATTTGTTTGTCTAGGGATATGGTAATACTAATTTACCTTCGTCAGAATATACATTGTGTAGATAAAAACAATAGAGTATTTTGTTGATATAACTGTCAAATTCCTTACATATTGTGTATTTATCTTGAATAATAATTCACGAACAAATATTGAACTCACTATGTGTAAACCAGTTGAATATTTTATTATATTATATTTACACAGTGAGTGCAGTGTTTGTTCGTGAATTATTGTTCAAGGTAAATACACAATATGTAACTAATTTGATAGTGATATCAACAAAATGCTCTATTGTTCTTAGCTACATACTGTATATTCTGACGAAAGTAAAATAAATTAGCGAAACGTTTAAAAAGTTTAAAATATATCACCACTATTTTGATCCCATTTTTAACGGACCATGATCCCAACAAAAAAAAATACATATATATATATATATATATATATATATATATATATATATATATATATATATATATATATGTATATATATATATATAAATATGTTTATCCGGCTTTCACAGATTCCTCCATGTGAAATGCAATAGCAGTGGGTTATTATGCCGTCGTAGTGCTGCACATTCAGCAAAAGTACAACCATATGCAGCTCCGTGCATGAATGAAGTAATATATATATATATATATATATATATATATATATATATATATATATATATATATATATTGTTCTGGTATTTATACACAACTGTTCTGCTTTAAAACCATTTATTGTCACAATTTTAATAACTCGTCAAACACCTTACGTTATTGCATCGACGAACTCTCAAACTAAACTGTCCACGAGAGCCGATTTGGACCCTTTATATACCTTGTTGGCCGATACCAGAAAATTCTGTAATTTGCTAGAAAGATTTCCATACTACATGGTATAACACAAATAAAAAAAAAGGGAATAATCTGGCGATTCCTAGACCTTCTGTCATGGGCGTTCTATGTTCAAAATAAGGAAATAGAATTTACTGAAAAATTCCATACCTTCTTGCATCGACGCCTCATGAGGTAAGTAATAAAAAGTTAAATTAATTAAATGAATTATTAAATCTAAAACCTTACAAACTACAAACACAAACAAATACCATGAAATGTATACACTATAAAGTTCGTTACAATATACAGGTGTGTTTAAAATAGTAATGCAACGATCAGCAAAAGCTATAATGGATTATGAGCACTGGGTGAGCGTCTATAAGTATACTTTCACTTCCCTTCATACGCGGCGGCACGTACGTTATAATTGATGAAACACTATTTGTTTAAAAGCAATTAAATGCAATAAAAACATTGTATTTTCGCATTGCGATTAATCCCAGCCTTGACTAGATCTATCAATTGCTGTTGTTCAGTTATTCATGTTTAACGATTTTTAACTCAAAAACTATGTGTCGGGCGGAAAAATCACATATTTTTTAATTATCAACATTTTTTTTATTTATAACTAATAGCTAATCTTTTTTTGGGAATCGAGCCTGAATATTCGTAATCAGGAGACCAAAATACATATAAAAAACGATGGCTCTTCATCAGCTACGAAAACCGTCTGGCCATCCCAACTAAAATATTTTACAGAACTGAATCAAAATAAAGTTAAAATTGTTAAATAAACTTTTTAAAGTTTGCCTTTCTTGAATAAAAGGATATTTCAGACTAACAGTACATCGCCATATTTTTATAATATTCCTAACTTTATTTCAGTCATAGAAATCGTCAATGGGTCTATCTACAGCAAAGCGAGTTTTTCCCTAAAGGAAAATTTAACTTTTGAGACCTTGTTAAAAGAATTTCCGAGAGATACGAAAGTTTAAAAAGTAAGCTCCTTTAACTTTTGTTATGTAAAGGTTTACGTAAGTTATTTATGCTGTTTTTAAGCTAAGGTAATATTTAGAATTTTTTTTTTGAATTTAAAATTACAAAGGTTATATTAAATAGAATATTCCATATATTAATTAATATTTATTACCATAACTATTTAATACGAGGGTAACCATTTGTATTTCGAGAACTGGCAACATTGACATTGCTAGGTACCATCTAATATATCTTTTCTTTAACTGCAAACCCCCGGCTAGTTTGGATGCCAGTTCTAAATAAGGCAACCTCTATAACTTGAACCAATTATATATTTTCCATTTTGTACAACACCGTTTTGCCATTTTTTCTACAGCATCACGATTCCACGCTCATAGAAATTTGGGTCCTTATCAGCAAAACACTGAACCAAATCATGATGGAATACAATTCCATTTGCCAATTCTCAAAATCGGGCATTTTTTTCATATCAATTACTTATTGCAAATTTTTTTTTTTTTGCAATTTTTTGCTTTTAAAGAGAAGCCCTCGTTTTTCTGAACAAAATGATGTTTTATAATAGTAAATCGGATAATTTGTTGCTGAGATATTACTAATTGTTTATCCAAAGACGCAAAATGTTGATTGATATAACTCTTTGTTGAGTGAATATTTTGACCTCCACAAAGGCTTGAAATCTTATTAGGGACAAATGAAAAAATTTATTTCTAACCCTTTAAATATCGCTTTAAAAAAGGAGTTTTTTTTAATGAAGAAATAAAGCTGATGCCTACCCTTTAAATGTTAGATATTTATATAATTTAAAATTTGAATAGCTGAATTCAAGACGAAGGTTCTGAAAAAAGAGAAAAACTTTTTTGGCCTAATAGGAGCAATTTTTTTCAAAAAATCGCAATGCTTTTATTTATAACAATTAAGAAACAAATCTAACGGCGTTTGATACTTAGAGAGTTATATTTTCAAAATCTATGATCAGATTTTACAAGGTGTGGCTTTTTGTTATTAAAAATCATACGTAAAATAGAGTGTCAAAAAGCGACTGGCCAACCGCGGTGATGGGGGAACCCGCCGCCGAGCTCTCGCGCGTTCGTGAAAACGGAAGTCGCAGCTTCAAATCAGCACCGGTCGGAGAAATTTGTCGTATTTCAACAACGAATTAACCAATTTCGATGTTTTATTTGCTGGGGTTGCTCAAAAAAATATGAATTTTGGTGCAATTAATGTTTACGAATAAGCTATATTTAATGTGTTATTTGGAGTATTTATACAAGTTGAAATCTGTGAACAAGTATAATTTTAATTTTAATCTACTCTACCTAGTAAATAATTATTCAAACTTTTTCATATTCAAAGATGAAAAATCCAAATATTTAATTAAAAAGATTTATTACATCTCTTTATTCAGTTATTTATTATATAAATATGAAATAATTATTAGCAAATCTCCAACAATGTACGATATTTATGTAATTTTCCGTTTTTTTGCTTCCGGTAAACTATCAAAAATGCTATTTAAAATATTGTCATTTTCGAAGCTCATTTAAGACAATTTGGTGGAAAGCTGGTTCTTAAATATTGACAGGAAGTTGATTTCAAGTGCAAAAACATCAGAAAATCATGCTACTCTCGCTAATTATTTTAACCGGTTAAGTATTATATCATATATGTAAAAAAAAAATCCTTGTAAATAAAATTTCAAAAAGGTTTTTAAGAACCAACAAGAGAAACCCCACGGAGATGGCAAAAGAAAGAAGTACCGCTTGCCATCGAATCAGAGAGAAGAAAAACCCTTGTGTACAAAATTTGGAAAAGTTTGGTAAAAATTGAAATAAATGATAATTTCATCCCCAACCCCAAATCTTTTGTACACTGACCTTGTTGAAAATACGTTTTTTTTAAATAAAGTAATATTAAAAAATTTTTTATCTAATAGCACAACTATCGTAACATAAAAAATGAAAATGATCGCACAGAAGCTGAAATTGTAGGTTTTTTAAATCTCTACGACATTTATTTGAAACTTTTTTCTTCCAAAATGCGTTGCTTGACTTGTAAATTCAAAAAACCTGTTTTAGCTAACTTTGATTACCCCCTCTTAGCCTCAACCTATTTTTTGCTGTTACTTAACTTAACCTTCGTAATAAACTTTTGATTTATAAGCTATTTTTCCGTTCCTTCCTGTCATTTGGTGCTCCTGCGTGGATCAACACTGGCAGGACGAGATTCACACGATTAGAGAGGTTTCCGAATAAAGTTCTTCGCATTATTTGTGGAGCCCCATACTTCGTTCGAAACACCATAATTCATCGTGACCTTAACTGCGACACTTTTCATACCTTTATTAGAAATTCTATTGAGAAATACCTAGAACGAGCCGCACTTTCAGCCCTTATACAGCAGTCTCACAACCTCACATCAACACTTAGACAACACTACAGATTTGTCCGACATTGGATACTAGGCCATTAGAGTCGGTCTTCAAAATTGACTTAAAAACCCAACTTTCATACCACCGTATTATTGTCGTACCTTAAAGTTCATCCTATAACAAACACATCTATGGGCTCAGCCCCACTTAGAATTGCCAAAGATGACCTAATATAACTACTGTTGTTTGCATGAAGACCACTCTTAGGGAATTTTATGGCACTGAACCTTTTCCTACGTACCAGAGAACCTCGAGTATGTTGAAAGTTTTCTGTATTTTATATTTCTATGACTCTGTATTCCTAACTTTTGCTTCCCTTAAAGCCTTAAAAGGCGTAAAATTTAAAAAATATGTAAACAAACAACTGTCAAAAAAGATCGGGTAAATTTTTAATCTGTAACTTTTTTCCAAACTCTCCTGGTGCCGGTTTTTAATTTATCATTGGACTATTATAGTTCTTAAGCCAGTATTTGTACTTCTTTGAAGAAAATGCGAATTTTTTCTCGTTCATTTCTGACATTTTTGTGACGTTAAAACTGACAAGCTCAGATGGTCATTCTTTAATTTAAGTGTTATTTTGTTATCATGCGGTCTAACGTAGTATTTACGTTGCCAATTGAATATTGTTTTTCAAAGACATTATGATGATAGAATATAACGGAGTATTAGATAAGGGACTTCTGTACTATGTATCGATCTTCACTATTTGTTGATTTCGTGTCCGAGTGGTTGCAACCTTCGGTGTCTATATCATTCAACTGTTAACCGTTACTTTACCAGGCATGAGAAATATCCAGTTTTATTTTAAGCATTTTTTTGAATTTGATTTTGGCAAAAATCGCGATACCAAATATCGAAATTCTTAGCCAGATTATCTTCAGTTATGGCTTTTATTTGGTCATCATCAGTAGGTCGACCAGAACGTTTGTCATCATTGAGTAAAAAATCTTTAAACGGAATTTTTTTAACCAATTTTCCCACATGCATTCAGCAATCAACATCATAAGCTTCACGTATCTCTTTGTGAACCTTAGCAGCTTTCTTTCTTTTACGGAAATAAAAAAGAAAAACATACAGAATATGTTCGTCTCTGCACACCATGTCAAAATTAACCCTAAACTAACAGCTGGAAACAAAATTACTCACAAGTTGCTTTTAAAGTAACCTAAATGCGACTGATATTAAATATCAAAAGGAAAAAAACCATAACACTAACTGAAGTCCTTTAAAACAATTATAAACTTCTCTGTGTATAACAACCAAAAATAATTCCTTGCTGACCCAATATTTATATGTTCATTTTTTACTGCAATTTTTGTAATAACAACCATTGTATAACGATGTTATTTTTACCATAAATCTATTTAATATTTCAGAAAATTCTCATTCAAATTGTTTTCTATATTAGTTTTTAAGCCAGTCTAGTGCAACTATAAATATAATCTCGCTCCATTATAAAAATAAATTTTAGCTGGAAATTATCTAAGTGGAAAACACCCTTCCAAGCGAGAATTTCAATGAAGTAAAGGGTCGGACTTGGCGATGATAAGGTGTAAGTTAACCTATTATTAAGCACGGCACGAAATTTCAACCCTCAATTTCACGGCAATTTTTGGTATGACATTGATTTAGATGTGGACGCAATATTTAAAATAAAAATTTAAATTAGCTTAGTTCAGGTTTTGTAGAGTTGAAATTATTAGCAGTTACTATTTCTTATAATCATGTTATTTTACACTCAGAAGGATCACTTTACCGAAAGAAGAACTACTTCTAAAAAGTTTCAGCTCACAAGAAAAATACAAAAATTATTTTGTGATTTTTGCCGTACAGGGTGGATAATTTGGATGTTTTTATAGGATATCTAGAAACTCTTAAAAGATTTTAAAAACATGATAAACTAATCCCGAGGTTTTTTTTAAGAAAATTATAATGGTGAAAAGATTTTTTTTTCTGTAGAATCCAGTGGCGTAGTCAGATTTTTAATTACGAAGATATAATATCAAGTTGTAATTTTTTAAATAGAACACCCTGTATTTTTTTACATCGTTTTTTTTGCATCTTACATTTTCTTTAAGAATATAATATACATTGCCCATATAAATTGACAACAAATAGGCTAAACTCACAGGCTAGCACATAAGAGCTAGCGGCTCAGAGGAGCCAAGTTGTGCACGTCTATGTTACCACATTTTAAAAGACCAATAAGTTGTTAAAACACACAAATGAAAAACATACTTAAACAAAGCTCAAAAAGGTAAAAATATCAATAAAAAACTAAATTAAATTTACTAAATGTTCAAACTGTTTTCCATTATTATCCAGACATAGTTGGCAAAGTATTTGTACTCCTCTGATCACAGCTTTATGAATATTAACATTAGCATATATATACATAGGCATAGCCGCCATAAAAATTTTCTTGTAATTCTTTTAGAGTTCTGTTTCTATTTAGATTGATTTTGTTTTTCAGACCCCAAAAAAAATTTAAAAGGTAAGATGAGGTGACCTAGATGGCCACCTGATAGGTCCATTGTTTGCTAACTATTTCTGTGCTAAATTACCGTTACGGCATTCGACAACAATTCCCGCGTTATTAGTCGAGGCTCCATCGTGTTGAAAATACAATCTGTTACTTTCCGTTCAAGGCATATTATCCATAAATGGGACGATGTATCTTACTAAAATCTCTAGGTAGACTTGAGCATTTAAATTCCCTTCATAAAGCTCGTAGGCTTATATTCTATTATCCAACAAAGCAACCCACACATTAAACCCAAATCGTCCATGTGTTATCCTATTTATTTGTTGGTGTGGGTTCTGATCTACCTATAGATGCAGGCGCGGATCCAAGGGTGGGCGGTGAGGGCGATCGCCCCCCCCCCCCCAAGAGCTTTGAGTTCAGGAAAATATACCCGATTTTACCTCTTATACTATAGTTAATTCAAAGGCTAGAGAGAGTAATAAATCATTTTTTACCCTTTTTTCTTCGCAAACTACCTGTGCTCTTTAGTTCGGTGTCTTTGGTAAAATCTATTAGATATATATATTTTTCCTATATATAATCAAAAATACCGGTCTATAATAATGGACTATTTGGGTTGGATAACAATAGACATTTGGAAGTGTTAAAAAGGATTTTAATCCTTGTCATAGGCGTCGGAAAAAGATTTATTTTATCACTAAGTATTTATGGCATAGAATATTATTTCGGTAATAAATTTAAAATAAAAAGTTTTTATATTATTATTTTATTTCTTATGATTTCTTAATAATTCACATACAGTACAAAATACAGATAATTTTGGCATATTTAACACAAATCACAACTGTATTTTTATTATTTTTAATTTTGGCATAAAAACCCTTTTAGGCACATTCAGACTGAAACGTAGCCTTATTCTTTCAAAAAATTCGAAGTTACAATTTAAATACTTACAAAATACTCATTGTCAAAAAGAAAAGAAGTTGAACATATATAAAAAAATAAATTCGTCCATATAATATTAAAATTTTTTTTGGGGGCTGTCGGTCATTTTATAATTAATTATAAACATTTTTTGGAAATTTGACGTTTCAGTTTATTTATTTCTTAAATTAAACACTAAACAGGGATTCAAATGTAATTAATTTTTATATGTTACAGTTAAAATTAGACCTACTTATTTTTATTTCTATTGCACTGGCATCTTAATTTAATTTCCTTTATTATATGAAATATCCGATAGGCTTAAAAAAATAAAATAAACGTATTAATTCTACACGCTTAACAAAAAAACACAAATATAATAATAAAATAATAAAGAAATTACAGCTAATTGGAATTAAACATATATAAAATTAAAGAATGGGACACACTAAAATAAAAATATATAAAAAAAAATAAAAAAAATATATAAAAAAACATTAAACAATAAAATAAAACGAAAACAAATTGTGTTTACAGTGGTAAATATTACGTATCTAATTCGTAATCAAATTCAGTGAAGCTATCGTCGCTCAATTAATTGAGTTTCCAGATTTTGTTTTATTCTTTTATTATATGGATTTTTCCCAATTTTCCGCAGTAACTTTGTTCCAAAAAATCTTTCAAAAGTTCAGTTAAATTACTAATTTTTTACAATGTATTATTTCAAGCAACTCTGCCTTTTACTTGAGAGAGATATTTCCTTCTCCAACGGACAATTTCTGGACGATCTATAAGAACAGATTTTCTATCTGGTTTTTTCCATCAAAAATTAAGTTCTCTGAGCAATTTCCTAAACTCAGTTCTTTTAATTTCAGGTAAATCCCGATCTTCATTGATTTTAGTAAGAATTTTGTTGACGGATGGGATCTGCTTCTCATAATAAAATGTATGTACAACTCCTTTTATTGCAGTTTTCATCTCTTCTTCCAACGAGGTTTTTCATCTGCCTGTGATCGAATGGGGGAGTACGAAACATTCCAGTCGTTTTTTCTCCTTCAGTATTCGGTACATAGTAGATTTTCCTGTTATGTTGGAACACATCTCAACAGAGCTTTTAACATTATTGTCTAGATATTGATTTCTTAGGACATCATAAGCATTCATCGTAATAAGTTTTTCATTGAGAAAAAATGCCTTGGTTTAACATTTTGGAATAAATATAGAAGTGGAGGTCATATTTTTTCGGAATCTTACTAATTTCAAATAATATATAAAAACAAGCACAAACAAGATAAATCACCAAGGACACACTGTAAGGTGTACTTTTCTCACACAGAAATAAAAATGAACTATCAGAAATTTTATTATTGCAGTAAATTTATAAAAGCTTATAATATTTAAATATAATTAGATTTACGGCAGTCCTCCGTTACTTGCGGTACTGGAGCAAGTACGTTGGGGATTTCGGTAACAGGTTTATTACTCTCTCTAGTTCTTGAATAGAGTATAGGAATGTGTATGCTTGCGATCGCCCCCCCCCCTCCCAAGAGCTCTGAGTTCAGGAAAATAGAACCGATTCTGCCTTTTATATTAGGAATGTGTATGCTGCTGACACGCCCTCCCCGTTGACAACTTGTTTTTCTCGCGATAGCCGCCCCCCAATAGCTTTGAGTTCAGGAAAATAGGCCCGATTTTGCCTCTTATACTAGGAATGTGTATGTTGCTGGCATCCCCTCCTTTCCAAGAGCTTCAAATTCAAAAAAATAGGCACAACCCTGCCATTTACACTAGAAATAGGAATGTCTCCGGTGTCTCCCCCCCCCCCCCCCCGTCGACAACTTGCTTTCGCTTGCCATAATGTTCTTTTGTGATGTCACCGCCCCCCCCCCAAAGAGAGAGGCTGGATCCGCCCCTGTATAGATGGTTATTATAGTGATTAAATATAGCATCAGTAGTTATTATTGACTCATCCGTCCATATAATATTGTCAAAAGAAAAAATCATTATTTCGTAACATATCCGTGTACCAATTACAGAATTTAAATATTCGTTCAGGGTCGCCAGGGAGAAGAAGCTGAGTGTTTCTTGACTTGTAACATTTAAACTTATTCTAATGATTTTTTATGAGAAACCCCAACATCCGTTTCAATAGTTCTCCTCAACGTTGAAGGATCTACCGTAACACATGCAATTATTTACATATATATATATATATATATATATATATATATATATATATATATATATATATATATTCATTCTCTTTACTTTGTTTTTCATACGTCTTTGGCCGTGGCTTTTTAAAGGATCCAAAATCGATTCCTTTTTTCTAGTCTCTTAAAAATTGCCAGGTTCAGTTATTCGCGCTCCGGATACCGTTCAAAATATAAATCAGAGGTCTTCTGCTTGTGTTTATTACACTTAATGTAACATTCTACCATATCATTTTTTTCGAAATTTTGAAATGTTTCCATTTTGAATTCTTGAATAGACAAATTGCTAGTTGGCAAGCTAATAAACCTCAAACTGACAAGCTTCAGTCAAATTAGCGATTCTTTTATTTATCCATAGTCACAACCTACTATTTTAAAACATAATATACAATATGTTAGATTCATCAAACTTAAAAAGTGTTCTTAGCAGAGACCTATAGAAATAATTTAAGTATTTAGATATTATTTTCAATCGAGATCAGTTAAAATATTTATTATATTATATAATATAGGTTAAGAAACTGTAATAAAAAAAATAAACTAAATGATTTTATTTTATATCAATATAGCTTCGTTAATAGACTTTTCCTATTTTAAAAAGTTTACGTATTTAATAAAAACTGTTTTCAGCCTATTTGTTGTCAGTTTATATTTTCAGTATAACATATTCTGCTTTTTGTTGACCTCACAAAAGCATATGATACGGTGCCAATCCAAAAATTATGGCACGTAATGAAGAAGTCTCCAATTAACAATACAGCGATCCAAGCCATCAAATAGCTATACGACCAAGCATTCTCCAGATTAAAGTCGGCAATAATTTATCAGAAAGCTTTCATGTGACCAAAGGCCTTCGCCAGGGATGTTGTCTATCACCAACTCTCCTTAAAATCTACCTCAATAAAACTTTAAAGAATTGGAGAAGATCATGCAGTAGAATGGGAATAGAATTAAATAATGACACCCATTTATATACGCTTCATTTTGCAGATGACCAAGTGGTAGTGACCCAAGATAAAGAAGACCTCGAATTTATGTCGAGGAAACTATTTAAAGAATACGCAGAGTGGGGATTAACTGTCAACTGCAGTAAAACTAAATATATGTGTATCGGTGGAGAAGAAACAGATTTGGAAGTGGATGACAATATCATAGTAAAATCTTATTCTGATTATACCTACTTTGGAACAAAGATCAGTCAAAGTGGACGAACCGAAGAAGAAATATTGGAGCGAATAACTAAAGAGAAAACAGTTATCGAATGCCTAAACTCACTATTATGGTCAACAAACATCTCCAAGGAAAGAAAACATCTTTTATACAATGCAATATTTAAAAGCGTTGTATTGTATGGATGTGAAACATGGCAGATAAATCAAAACTTTAGAACGTAAACTGCTAGCTCTTGAAATGGACTTTTGGCGAAGATCTGACAGAAAGTCAAGGATCGAATGGATAACCAACGAGAGAGAATTAGAGAGATTATGGATGTAAAGAAAACTATTCTCGATGAAATCGAACGTCAGCTGGTATGGTATGGACATGTAGAGAGAATGACGGGCGAACGTCTACCAACGCAAATCCTACAATGGACACCAAATGAAAAAATAAACAGAGGAAGACCAAAAGTTACCTGGATTAAGGGCATTAACCGAGCCATGTCCGATAGAAACTTACTTCCAGGGGATTGGGAAGACCGAAAACAATAGAGACTGGGAACCGGAAGGCGTAGAACGCTATGAAACCATATATATATATATATATATATATATATATATATATATATATATATATATATATATATATATATATACATACATATATACATACATATTCTTAAAGAAAAAACCGAATAAGAATAGCCATTTCTTGTAGATTTTGAGTCGCTGAATCCGCAGAATTGCTCCATCATAACAGGTTTTTTAAATATCCTAACCTAAAAGGGCAAAAAAAGTGATTTTGGTATTGATATATATATATATATATATATATATATATATATATATATATATATATATATATATATATATATATGTATATATATATATATATATATATATATATATATATATATATATATATATACATACATATTCTTTAAGAAAATGCAAAGTGCAAAAAAATTATGTAAAAAAAATTTGTGTCCCATTTAAAAAATTAAAACTTAGTATTATATCTTCGTAATTAAAACTAAAATAAAAAATTTGTCTACGCCACTGGATTCTACAGAAAAAAATACCTTAACAATGTTTTGTTAGTATTATCGTAGTTCCTTTGATAAATAAAATATGGAACATTTTAGAAAATTGTAAAATGCAAAAATCTCCCTGTAAATCCGAAACCGATCGCGATAGCTGTAATTTATTTTCGCCATTATAATTTTCTCAAAAGAAGAGCTGAGGTCTACTTTATTAGATTTTTAAAATCTTTTACGATTTCCCAGATGACCTCTAAAAACATTCAAAACGATCCATCCTGTATATGGAGAGTTTTAGTGCTTTGGTTTCGAAAGCTTTATCGACATTTTTAGTTGAATCATGCTTTCTAAACGTATATTCGTTTTTATACCAAAGTACAATTTTTTCACTTTTTAGTGCCCAGTATTTAAATTTTAGTTCTTTTATAATTTCGCTGCGAAATCGGGCAACATTTTTAACTCTATATTTGCAGATATTCTTTATCAAAGAAATTCAATAAAGTGTTATAATCAAAGTTTAAATACGCAACTAAAAATCTTAAAGTGGAAAAATTGAAATTAATTAAAGTAATAAATTTGCTATCGGTTGGATCAAAAAACTCCATTCAAATTAGACTAAGAAAGTGGTAATTTCGTAAAAATTCGGCAACAAGCTGAAAATTGGTATAGTCTTAAATGCACTATTACAAATAAAATATCAAAAATCCCCACCGATCCTACGTCTGCTAAAAATTTTATTCAAGGTCAAAAGTCAAAAATATCATTTTTTATGAATTACCATTCATGAGATATCGTGATTCCAAAAGTTGGAGAAGTTCTATTCTACATAATAGGCATACATTTCCACACTACCTATGATGTAGTGTACTCGGCCCATTTTTTTTAATGTGGTTTCTCCATTAGGCATACTCCACAATCCATTGTAATTAAGTTTTACTAGCCAGCATAATATTGATTGAAAAAATGTTGATGAAGATTAATGGAGAACGGATTATTGTTGATTTCGGGGAATGTTTAGTCTGACTGATATTCTTCGAATGCTACTTCAACAGTAATGTCTTCATCTTCGCTTTCTTCTTCCTCTTCTTGCTGGATTTCTGCAGATTATTCTAAAAAGAAAGATGCATCGGTTGTTTCCCCATTGATACCATAAGAATCCTCATCTGTTGTATTTGATTCAACATTGGACCAAGACTGTCCTTGACAATTGGTATATACTGGTGAAAAATATAACCCGCCTTTCTTATAGCTACAATTTTTACTACAACCTTTCTTTCAACTACAAAAGGTACCGTTAAGAAGTTTTTCCAGAGCAGGTGGAAATAAAGTTTAAATTGACTCCAAACTGTTATCTATTAATGTCTAACCCCAGTCTTCTGAGTCTAGATAATTGCTTATTCACACTTGAATTTGATAATATACACGATATAAGTGTTGATAAGTAAAAGCAGATGTTTTATTGTTCTGTCTATTTTTTTACAAAACTTAAATATCTATACTTGTCTGTACAAACATTTTTTTGGAGCTCCATATATTGCGAGAATAAAGTAAATTCTGTTTGTGATGATGACTTGTTGAGAAGAGTCAATCTTTTTAAATACTTCTACGAAATCAACTAAATTATTACGTTTTTCTAACAATTTAAATATTGTTGTTTTTTCCCTTTTGAAAATTGGTGATATAGGATCGCAGTGAGTTATTGTATGTAAAAAAAATATGAGCTAAATCTTTTAGATGTGCAAATAAACTTTCTGATGAATATATTTTTGTTTGTACTTTCTACGTTTTAAAAAATAAAGAATTTTATCAATTGAAGCTCGTGCAGACAGTAGTATTAACAAATCAACATCTTTACCGATAACGATAGTTGTATTTATTCTATTGAATGTTTTTCTTGCGATTTCAATTATGTCGACATCAGTTCCATTTTAGTCATTACCAATAGAATTTCTTATGCCTCGCTTCAAATTTCCGCTTAAGTTCACTATGGTTAATTTAATTAATTTTACCATATTTTTTGCAAATACTCTCGTTACGGGCAACGCAATATCATTTTCCTTAAGTATTTTCCATGAATTCCTTGATTAAAAGCGTTTCATAAAGTACAGTCTTAGTTAATTTTATTTTTCAAGTTATTCCAGTACTTCACTACACTGTGCTTAGTTATTTTCTTATCGATGCTAAATTCACTGTTACCTTTTTTTATTCAGATTGATCTCGTTTTTCCTGCTCACTACTATTTGAATGGAATTGTATGTATTTTGGGTTTCAGAAAATTTATTCATTTAGTCGAAACGTATTTCTTTAATTTAAAAATAACTATTGGGATACTTATTATTTTTTTTTTTTTGAGCAGAAAACTAAAATGGTTAATGACTTAACTTATGTAACAAGGTTATTTCAGCCTACTGTTGTTGTTCAGTGTCATTTCTTTTAAACGTAGCAATTGAGAACGCACCTAACAGAGGCAGCGTAGTACGCAAGCAGGGTCTTGGTTATAGATGGAGGCCATTTTGCATTGACTTTCACTTTTTCCTGGTTTGATTCGGTTGAAGCAGCTATATACTTCTATTTTGATTTACTTTTGCCAATTTTTTTGGGATTTTGAGATGGAAAATCGTTTATTATCCTAGTAATTTTGTTGAATTTTTGAATTGCCTTATCTTTTGCCTGGTTGGCGGTTATGGTTTTTTTTACCAGGAGACAGAGATTTTAGGCAGTTTGCACGTTTCAACGAAGGAATTTTATTAGTCTTCCAAAAAACAGCGGGTAAAATCTACTAATTGCAATTTATTAAAACAATCCTGCAAAGATTTCTGAATTATCAAAAATTTAAGCTCAAAATTGATTTTTATCGAGTAAATTAATGCCTAAATTGAATCTGACAATAGTGTTCAGTTTTATATCTAATTAGGACCTAAATTGACCGCATTAGACTATTATTACGTTGTATGTTGGATTTTAGGGCCAATTATTGCTAATTATTTATGATTATTGATTAATTTCTCTTCAAATTTTCTCAGTTTTGATAGTTGTTAGCATGTAAATGCCTTAATTATATCTGTTATATTGCGAAATTACTATATTTTGTAACGTATTTGCTTTTTGGACGTATCACGATGGCCCAAATTTATAAGATTAATGAATAGGTTAGTTAACTTGTTATTTGCATTTTGTATACAATCTCTTGGTCCCATTCTGGGCTTAAAATTGGTGAAATGTAATGAAATAGCATCGTGATATATTTGAAGTCTTTCAGCCTAACTCCAGTTTATTTTATTGTGCGTCCAAATATAATCTTAAGGTACTTAAGATTGGCCAAATTAATTTGAAATTCTAAATTTTATGAGTTAGAAGTCTGTTTATTTTATTTAATTAAAGGTTCAATGCCAAAAGGTGTTTCCAGTCTTTACATATAGTATTGTTGGAATTTTTGTTATTATATTTTAATTATATTGGTTCTATTTTTCTTTCCCTAAAGCCCAATTAAAACTATTTTTATTAATTTTTTACCCGGCTTAAACTGATTTATGTAATAGCAATTAAAGTTAATAAACTAAGCATGTGTCGTCACAATACACTGGTCTGAAATCCCCAAATTGTCAATTTTACTTAGGTAATTGAGTAATTAATTATTTTATATAGTAAATCTTTTGTTTTATCCTATATTAACATCAGTATTAGTGATCAGCAGGAGTCGGGTTGGTCTCTTATTGTACACTTGTATTTATTTTTTTCTCTCGCTTATTTTGAGCTCATTAGTTAAAACAGTTTATTATTTTAAATTATATATTTGTTTAATTATTACTAATTAGTTCTGATTGATAATTCTTTTTTATCTTTACTTAAAAATCACCTTCGATCTCTTTTTTTTCTTGAATATGAGTAGCTCTAAGATTTTAAATTTAAATATTTCTCGATATTTTGGCGAGGGTTAATTAATAAATTCGTTTGCCAATTTTTTTAATTTAATTTTTATAGTTTTTTTAGACGAATCTTTTTTGTGGTGTCCACCCTACTGAATATATTAATTTTGGTATCCACCCTACGTGTTCAATTATTATTGGTATCCTCCCTACGAGGCGTTTTATTACTGGTTATTATTGTTAGCGAGTACTTGTTGATGTTAAGATAGAGCCTGTACCGTTAAGCAGAGAAATCAAACAACTGACAGCCTCACCAATTGATAGGGAAACTTTAGTATTATCTTTTATTTATTAGTAACGTATTTATTCTTTATTATTGTGTGACAGAATTTGATCATAGACTCCTGTAAATGATATATTGTGATAGCGTTAATCATTTTATCTATAATCATTTTTTGCCCCATATTAATTGGTAGCTATTTGACACTCGGAAAGTCTGGACGTTCATCTTCTTTCTTGCAGCTTTAGTTCCAAACAACTACGGTTATTTAAGCTTAGCAAAACCATAACTCAGAACTTCAGGATTCAGGAAAGGCTGCTAATTAGTTGATCAGAAGACATCTCTTGTTTTGTGAGTCTCGCAACAGCGCGCCCGCTAATTAATTCGCGTGAAGGTTTTAATTAAATTGAATAAAACAAGTATCTCAAAATACTTAAATCTATTTATAAAAAATAAATAAAAAAACGAACTATTTACAATGAGAAACTAAAACTAATTACAATTACGAAAAAAAACTACCATAATTGCACTTGTGCCGTTCTTTTAACCAAAAACGTAAAACCCAATTTTGGAAAAAACACGTATAAATAGCTTAATAAAATATTAAACAAAAAATATATAAAACGCGAAAAACAGCTATTTATATTACTTAATCAAACCGTATGAAAATCGCGAAACGCCCGACTAAAATAACACATGATACTCCCTTAACTTCCCGAATTAAATCAAAAACAAATCAAACAAAGAAAACCTTCATTCCCGCCGAATATACACTACGGCCCTGCACTTAAAGAAAGGTACCGATCACCCTAATTCGACTTTCAGATTGGTACTGGAATTTACTATTCCTTAAAAGAGTGTCTTCGAATCTTACACCCCCTCGGCACCCCTTTGTTTCCCGTTTGTACCCTTATTACCCGATGGAATTCGGCAAACGTCAATTTCTTTCCCTTAAAGTTCGAAGGTTTCGATCGTTACGTGCTGAGGGCGTTAGCTATTCTATACCGGATGCTTGATTCCCAAATTGGCCTCTGAGCGTCTTAATCTTAATTTTTATATAAACACAGTTAATAAGATTATTCTATTTCTTTCTATAACTAAAGGAATAAGATAATATAACGTCTGTGAAAAAACCTTTTATTCAACTTGCTGGTAATTAAATCATTCTTTTTTGCAATCAGGAAAAACAGTCGCTATATACTTCCTTTCACAGGTCAATCGTTATATTACAGTACAATGAGTCTATTTGATTATTCTTTTGTTTCCTAATAATGGGAAAATCATTCAATATTTTAAGACATTTTAACGGTATTTCATATACCATATATTAAAAACTACCCTTAACACGTCTGGTTTTATTTACATAATTAGAGTAGGATTATTTCGACAAATTTATAGCCAAATCTTAGAAACGGTTTTTTAGTTTTATGTCTTCATAAATTTATTGAGTTTATATATTTTGAAGAAAACATTTAAACGACAAAGATAATAAAAG
Source organism: Diaprepes abbreviatus (assembly GCA_034092305.1). NCBI lineage: Eukaryota > Metazoa > Arthropoda > Insecta > Coleoptera > Curculionidae > Diaprepes > Diaprepes abbreviatus. The sequence continues at coordinate 2,166,709 of JASJET010000080.1, read as the reverse complement.
TTAAGTTCGATAACTGATTTATTTTTTCTTTAGACTTTCGTGGATAGTGATAAAAAATATAACTACCCCATTCCCACGGAAAATCTATTCACAGAGTGATTATTTAATTATTCATTTTAACAGAATATAGTTCACATTGGATGGTGTAAAATAATTAATATTTGTTCCATTACAATTGTAAGGCCTTGCGCTATAATCCACGACCATAGAATGAACAGATATACTTTTGTTCTAAAGCCAGTAGGCTATTTTGTGTGTTAAATCCTATTTGATCGAATTTATTCATTGTTATGAATTGAACGCACAGTTTTTTTTTTCTATAATACATCTAGGTTATGCTACAACTCCACTTTTAAAATTTTTAATTAAAGATTTTTTTATTATTACAATGTTTATCGAGTTTTATTTGTCCCACATGCTACTTTCGTTTGTATTTTTTCTTGTTGTGCTTGCTAATCTTTAGGGAGTAAAATTGAAAGCTAATTCTTAACGACATCGAGAAAAGTTTCTGCATTCAGCCTAGCTTTAGATGCAGTGGCGCCCTAAATAACCCACCCCTACTCTTCGGAATAGGGGTTAACTTGGCATTTTTGCTCGCAGATGCTGCTTCAACAGTACTCGGTGATTTTTTTAATTACCTCTCTTCTCACTTAATCGTGAGGTATTGCTCCCTTAAATGCCAGTGTAGTACTTAGGTGATACGGAAATATGTGCATATTATGTAGAATAGGAATTTTCCAACTTTTTGAATCGCGATCTCTCAGGAATGGTGATTCGTAGGAAAAAAGTATAAGAACAACATTTGCAGAAAATTTTGTGTGACATATTTTTACGATAACACACGCACTGGTTCATGAATTTGTATCGTTCGGGACAAATGAAGATTCAATGATCTCAAATGAAGATTGTTATTATATTTTTCCAAACACTATTTTGAGTCTACTTCAAAATATTACCTAAAAAGGAAGCTATGTTAATAATGCTAGTCAGAACACCTACGTTTCTCCTTCAAATTTTTCAACGTTACCGTTTCGTCGACCAAATTGTTCATAGTTCGTTGGATCCACCAAATTGAATTTTCCGAATTTTGAATATTTTTCATCAATTTTATTTAGTGACTGAGAAAATTTATTCGGAAGATATCAAAAAAATCCCGTTTTTTGCTAGCAAACAAAAAACGAAATCAGCGATTTTTATTCACGGCTCCCTTTTTGTTCTTGTTAGTTTTCATCCCAATTGAGATAAAAAATGTTAAAAGACAAAGCTTTTTATGAATAGGAAAAAAAATTATATCGAAACACGTGTAATTATCGGTGAAATTTAACATAATTCAGTAAGTTTCAATGTATCAAGCAATTTTCCGACAAATTAAAATTTAATGTGGTTTTGTTTTGAGTTTTAAACAATGTGTTTGGGGACACAATAGAAATTTATAATAGAATGTTAGACTGTTCTTGTTACTGAACAACGCTTTTCCGATGATAAATTTCTGCCCGGTAAACGAAAATAATGAAACCATAGTTGTGAATTAATTAATGTTACACGAGAGAACTCGAAGTACGTATTTCATATGGAATTTATAGATATAAAATAAAGCACGTTGGGAGGGAAGAGAAAAACTATACGTTTCTCCGATAAAAAGTGAAAAATGATCTGTTAAAATTTGACACAATTTTTCATCTCGTGATAGAGAGGAAGACGTAAATCGGAAACCGTCGATAAGAGTTTTATTTTTTGTTAAGTTAGTTCATAAAAATATATACATAGGGACAGAATTATCGAAAAGTATTCTACCAACCATTATTTGAAAATAATTTTAAATTGCTGCTCTAAGCTTATACACAATCAGTCAAATAATAACAAGGGAATACAAATTTTACAGACGTATATAAAATAAATCTTTTATTTATATTTTTAAACTATTAATTTCAATCATTCTTTTCTTCATTTGAATTATATAGTTTATTTGCTTTACAATTATTATCTTCTTTTTTTGGTTCATTATTAATTACACTGTTCTGCATAAAAATCCTCCCCGCCAAAATAATGTGTTATTTCGATAAAATCTATCTAACCCTTACAATGAACGAATGAAACAAAGGGTGGTGATACTAGATCATCTATGCCTAGGCCTCTATTTGGCCCTTTACATCCCACCATAGCCGCAGGTTATTCGAGACCGATCGCCTTTGCGAATCCAAGCAGCTTCGTTAATTGAACTTGCCTAATTGCTTCCGGTAACAAAATTGTATTTCCGAAATATCTCTGTCTCAGTACGGTGAATACTAGGCACTCTCTGAGGACATGGTCAACAGTTCCATCCTTTTCCAAACACCATCTGCGCGTCGGGTCGTCTTCGACAATTATCTTATGAAGATGACCCCTCAAGTGGTCAACAATCTCATGACAATTCGCAACTTTTTCGTCCTAAGGAGAGAAGCTCCTTAGTACACCGTGCGCTAGGTCCAGTTATATGTTCTTTAGCACACCACATTCCAAGAGCTCCTCTCGACGATTCAAAAAATTTGCTTTTCAGCAACGATTTTAATTCCCTTTTGCCAACGGCAATTGGGACAGGTAGAATTAGTTGGGGTCCATATGATTCAGTTGCGGACTCCAACTTTGCCAAACGGTCTGCTTCCTCATTCCCGCGTATACCCGAGTGGCCCGGGACCCACACGAGTCTGATTGTCCAACCGTTCCTTATCAAATTATTCAGTACGTCCCTGCACTCAGATACCAGTCACGAAGTTACGACATTGAACTTCAGTGCCATTATCGCAGCCTTACAGTTCGAGCATATATTTATTACCCTATTCCTGTCTATATCCCTATCACACTAAATTTCCGCTGTGAAGATAGTCGCACTTTGTCCGAGAGGATAGTATTCTCCGACTAATAAGTTCCTGCGGAACACTCCGCCTCCAGCTCTTTCACCTTATCAAGATCGATCTGCATATTACCAGGATTCATTTCTCAGAAGATTCTGCTCTCTATTCCAATCCTCTCTACTTGACAGCCCTAGTCGGTGCAGTACTCATCGCACTCAATATTCCCACACAAGCCATTCTTTGAACTTTGTCAAGTTGAAGGATGTGTTTGAGCTTTGTTGTGCCACGACATCATCAATAGCGGTGTACGTTATCATGGGGCGAATCACCATAGTGTATATCCAAAATAGCACTCTAGGTGTCAGCCCCTATGTGCATCCAAAGACTCGTTTATAAGCCCAGAAAGCTCACATTGTCTTTTTGATTCGAGCTTCAATATGATCATTCCAGCTCAGTCGTTAGTCCAGAGTTACTCTCTGGTATTTAACTGTACTCTTGCATGGAAAAGTCCTTCCTGCCAATTTAATTGTGGGAAGTCTCCCCATTTTCCTCTTTTTTGTAAAAAGTACCACCTCGGCCTTGTCCGAGTTTATTCCGAGCGCTTCCCTGTGGCACCATAGTTCCGCGATCCGGAGGGCCCGCATCATTGGTCCCTCCACTGAGATGTAAATTGTCGTATCACGTAACAAAATCTAGAAAGCATCAACAACACGTTTTGAGTGATTACACAGTAGGTGTAACGATGTACCTTTGCAATATATAAGTTGCTAGAGCATACCAGGATGCGACCTTGTCAAATGTATGCTTTCTCTAAGTTTAGGGAAATTGTGCACAATCTAGCAACAACACATAGGAGACATCTGAGGATGACCTCCCATATACGAAATCTTAATCCCCTAGGGCTTAAAATAACGAAGATAGCCATTAAACCCCATGCCGTTCCAAATTTTATCATACCCTGTAGGTCACCTACTTATCGAAGGCCTCCTGCATACTGCATACTCTCGATACCGATGTTTCTAGAAAACACCAGATGTAGGAAATGGGTATATAAGCAGCCGGCCGGTCGTCGAAGGATCACTATTGGATATACGAGCTTTGTGCAAAGAACTAGCGCATAGATATAGTGTTGTAGTAACGCTATTATTTTCGCCGTGTGTAGACGATGTCGTCGCGATGCTGTGTGAACAAACCGAACAATTTTGAACCCACTTATAAGAAAAGTCTACGAATCATATTTTGAGTGAAAAGTTGACTATCAAGACGTAACTTAAGCTCCCAAAATTTGCGGCCACACTTGCTCAAGAACCTTAACAGGATGGCTACTGGGTACTCGCAAGTCTATAAAATTTGGAGTGCCAATAATTTGGTGGGAACCTCAGGATCATGTTGATGATTGCTACTTTTACTTAACGAAAATCCTGGGGTTTTCTAGAAAAACGAAACCCCTTCACCCATGAGAAACGTACGAGAATATGCATATATTACTTGAAAACATAAAATGCGAAGATTGTAAATGAAATATATGTGCCGATCTAAAAGTTATTGCACTTCTAACAGAACTGCAGAGCGGCTACACCAAATATTGTTATTTTTTATGCGTATAAGACAACAGAACCAGAAACCAATATTATGTCGTTAAAAAATTGGCGTTACGTGAAAACATTGTGCCCGGTCTGAAAAACGTCCTTAATGAACCCTTAGTGAAAAAGCGGAAAATTTACTTACCTCTTCTGCACATAAAACTAGGGCTTATAAAAAAATTCTGTGAAAGCCTTAAATAGAGAAGAATATTCGCGCGTATAAGTGAGGCAAAGTTTAAAGAAGAAATGTTCGTTGGGCCGGAAAAATTTCGAAACTACACTACCGAGAAAAGAAAAAGTTGATCTAGTTGAAAAACTTGTCCAGTCTTACAAGACGTTTGGTTCTAAAGGTCAAGATATATATCCTGAACACTCAACTGTTTGAATATAATAAATATACTCGGTTAGCATTATCGAACATCCTTTGTCTGTTTTTCAAAACTATCTTTAGAATATGCTTTTTAAAAATATTATAAAAAAAAGCAAAAATAATTTTAAGTTTATGAAAGTAAAAGTTAAATTAAAATTAATTTTATTTTAAAATAAATAAATAAATAAACCGAAAATGTTTAAAAATAGTACAAATACTCACCTTAAAATTGAACAACAAAAAAAAATTTTTTTCAAGCTGGTGAATAAAAACCTTTATCAGAAAAGCGCACTACTTACTTTATTAGATTCGAATAGAATCTAATATATATATATATATATATATATATATATATATATATATATATATATATATATATATATATATATATATATATATTATAATCTGTATCTAAGCCACAAGAGAAGTAACATATTTTGTTCTGAAATTTTATTTTGCTTACGTAGAATCACAAATTTCATCACGTAGACCCACTATCACGCGACTTTTGCCTGAAAAACAAGTTGAATTTAAAAAATTCGGATTTTGTCGAGATGTGATGGCAAGCTGCAAAATAACCTTAAATTTAATGTACATTCCTTAATCAAATTTAATGATTTTGTAACTTAAATCGTGAATAAGTTACATGTACTTTGAAATTAAAGCTTTGTAAATTAATTGTAATTGAATGTTTCCTTAAATTTCAATAAAATAATTAAAAACATACATTTAATGTATGATTACATTAGATTTAATGTAAAAATTATTGAATTTAATGCATTAACATTAAAGGCATTTAATGAAAGGTTTATGAAATTTGCTTCAAGCACATTACATTAAAATTAACGTGAAATTTTTTTACAATGTGTGTATAAATACGAGCGATATCGCTATAAGGAGTTAAAAAACGGTAGTTAAAAGAGTTAATCCAAAAAGTATATAGATTGTGAAAGTAGTGTTCCGTAGCACTAAAAAATTTAATTTTTTTGTCCAATCGCGACTTTAAGAATCAAATAGTCTTTCCAAATTTTAATATACCAAAGTTAAAAAGTAATTGTTTTGCTAGAAACTTTCGTGTGTTTTTATTAGAGCTAGGATGGCTCAAATAAGCATATTTGTCCCCCTTTTTTATGTACAACGTACTGCATTTTTTTAAAGTATTAATAAAGTGTTTAAATATATTTTCCTGTAAGTTTTAAATATTAAAGTTCGTAGCTGGCTATGAAATCTTAAGAGCTCCAAAAGTAAATAAAAATAAAATTTGTATTGTTACCGAAATAATTATTTTAATCTAAAAAAATATTAAAGAATCAAAATACACCCAAAATAAATGTTTGTTCTTTTATCCAAAATCCTATTATACACCTTACTTTTTTAAGGATTTCGGTTTACTTCCCGTGACTTTATTTTCCCAACAATTTTTTTCCTACTTTTTAAGAAAACAACCCACGTTGGCATTTGACCCAATAGATAAACTGAAAAACAATGGGGCCAAAAACAACGGACCCTTTGGAAAGTTTTTGATTAGGTTTTTTAGATTTTTCTTATGTTGGCAAATTAACTTCTAGTCTTGGTAATTTAGAAGGGATAACGTTGGATTAAAATGTATCTTATCCTGTCTAGAGAAATTGTGTTAAAGTTAAATAACATAGGCCTTCTAAATTTAAATTATAATTTCTTTTCAATGAGTTAAAAACTCTTTCTGGATATTTTAGCAAGCTAACTAATAAAATACCTTAGTTATCAGATTTTTCTAATAAAGGAAAATAATATTAATAAATAATAATTTAAATTTATTATTTTTAGTTTGTTTTTTAATACATCAACTTTAAACTGAAGCTGGAAATAGTTGTGTTTAGTTTTGAAAATTTCTAGATCTTCAATATCTAGCAGGAATTGTCCAACTTGTCGCAAGCCTTTGTGGAGTCGATCTAAATAATGACCACGTGCTGTCGAGAATTCAATGTTCCACTAATGAATTGAAACGATATAACAGCATTTGGTCATAGACTCCTGCACACGGAATATTTTGGGTTGGCCATTCCGACTACAATCATACTGCTGTCACATATTAATATGTAGCTCCCTGGAAGTCCGGTCGCTCATCTTCGTTTTTTGCAGTTTTAATTCCAGACAATTACAGGTTAATTTAAGTCTTACTACTATGAAAACGCAGGACTTCAAGACTAAGGAAATGCTGTTAACAAGCTGATCAGGTGACATCTCTTGTTTGAAGCTCTCACAACAGTGCGTCCGCAAATTTAATCTCATGAAGATTTTTAATAAATTAAATAAATCAAGTTTCTCAAAATACTTAAGTCTATTAACAAAAATAAATAGGACGGAATTATTTACAATAAGAAACTTAAAATTAGAAGTTAATAATAATATCGAGATACTAAAATAATTGTTCCCGTTGGCCATTCTATTAGTGAAAATGTAAAACCCCATTTAGAAGATAAAACCTATAAATAGGTTTATAAAATATTAAGCAGAAAAAAGAATAAAAACGCAAAAAACAGCTAGTTATATTACTTAAACAAACAGTATTAAAGTCGTACCTTCTAACCAGTGAAATAAATATAAGGTATTCCCTTAAATTCCCCAAAATAAATAAAAACCAATATAAAGAAAACCACTCCTGAGGAATATACACGTCACGTAATTTTCTAAGAAAAGAACCCTCAAAACCGTTTACCGATCTTAACGAATTCGAGATTGCAACTAAAGCTTAGTATTTCAACCAGAGCACCCTCGACCTTTACCCCGAACTCCACTTTAGTACCTATTTCGATCGTACACCCTGTAATCTTCAATTTAATCCCCTAAAGTTCGAATAGTGTCTTCTCATCCCAAGAGGGCGTTAGCTATTCTATATCGGGTACTTAATGATCGAATGGGCCTCTGAGCGTCTTAATATTATTTTTTATATAAAAGAACAGTAAAACAAGCTAATCTACGTCTTTCTATAACTAGAAGAATATACGATAATTACTGTCAAAAAACTATTTATTCTTCTTAGCTGTTTTGGAAGTAAATATCTTAACTCATTATTTCGCGTGAATAGAAAAAAAAACAGTTATTATACAAATTCTTTGTCAAATAATATATTACCTTATAGTGAGTTTGATTATTTTTTTTGTTTCCTAATTGTTCAATATTTAATACACACACCTCCCTCGGCTCTTATCTCTTCGGTTTTAATTACATAATCAGGGTAGGATTTCTTCGACAGATTTACTTATAAATATTAAAGAGGGTCTTTTAATTTATGTCGTCATAAATTGACTGAGTTTACATATTTTTAAGAAGACATTTAAACCACTCCAAGATAATAAAGTTGAGATTATGCTTAAGTTCGATAATTGATTTATTTTTCCTTTACACTTTCTTGGGTGGTAATAAAAAATTATATACTCTCCCGTTCCCACGGATAAAATCTATCCACAGAGTAATTATTTAATTACTCATTATAGCAGAATATACTTCACGTTAAACAATATAAACTAACTAGTGTTTACTCCATTACAACGAATGATACGTATTGTATATTAATGGCATTGGAAAGTTGGGGAAAAAAGCACATTTAACAAATCTGAATAGACGAATCAAAACCGCTGCATCGTTATTTATTAATATTAAAAGCTGGAAACTTTAAACTACAGAATACAATATTTTTTTGCAATAGATTGCTCTGAAGTCAGTTTTAATAATCCTGATTCTCTACAATACATAAAGTTAAGTTTCTTAACAAATTACTGTTTTCCAAGCGATTTTTTTTCAATTAATTATAGCTTTGTGTAGAGGATTTTTTCGATATTTTACTTTTACTACAACTTATTTGAACGAAACTATCAAATATCTGAAAAAAAAAATATTTCAACAAACTAAAAATCATATTATTCCTGGAGTCCAGTGGGCTTTCGTAGTCGATAAAAAGGCTTCAACAAAATTTTTTATATGCATTTTAACCTTCTGGTTACGAATTTTGAAAGTGAATTTGTGGATTGTTAATAATTAAGAAAATTATTTTTTTTATACAATAAACAATGTTTACATGTTGCTTCGCAGGTTCTTAGCAAAAATTATCTCCAGTGGACTTCCCGACTATAATTGAATGAACCGACTTCTAAGAAGAAGGAGATTCTAAATTCGTCCGCTAAATATTTTTTATGTGTGTACGCCGATTACTCCGGAACGGCTTTACCAACTTGAATAAATTTTTACGTTACGTTCAAGTGGTTTCATATCATCCCGTCTGCCTTGATAGCGTTGCTTCATTGTTAATATATTTAGCTGGATCCTTTCTCCTTGCCCGTCACTAACCACATCAAAATTTTCTGGGAAAAAATTTAAATGGGAATGCAAGAAGTGTACTTTAAGATACATACGATAGTCCATTTTGCAATAGCTTTCAAGTAGTTTCTCTATAAGTTTTTCATAGTTTTCTACTTTTTTGTTTCCTAAAAACTCTGAACAATTGTTTTAAAAGAACTTCACGCAGCTAATTTAACATCACTTCATTTTTCATCAAACTGTTGATCCCTTAGTATTTTTCTAATTTGTGGTCCGACAGTATAATGTGTATTGGAGGTAACAATACTTTTTTGGGATCAACGAGAGGTATATTTTTTACGTGGAACATATTAATCTCTCGGAAATAGTTCTTTCGTTTAGTAATGGCTCTGTGTTTCTCTACTGTTCCAAAGACAAAGAGAACAGCAATACTTCTTAAATCTACCCTGAACCACTAGTAATAGTCCTATGACTTTTAGGTCACCACATATTTGCCACTTTTACGTATCATAACTTATTACATTTAGAATAAGTGACACTTTTGTGTATTTCCTGTATGTATAAGAGGAATAGAGGTTATTTTGTTGCTATTATGGAGCAGAACTGATTTTAAACTTATTTTAGAAGAATCTATAAATAAAAGCCATTCATCCGGGTTTTGTTCAAATCCTAATTTTTCCATAACACTATTTAGATTAACACAAACACACATTGCATCTTGCAGAGAAAAAAAACAAAATAGCTCCTGGTTACGGTTCCTAAATATTGTAACTTTGGTTCCAGTGGCTAGTAAATTTCATTATTGTAATAGGGTTTAACTGGGTCCATTGTTTTAAGCCCTAGGGGGTTGAAACTTCGTAGTTGACCGGTCATCCCTAGACACCCCACGTCCACAATCTTCTATTTTAAATTCACTCCTATTATCAAAATTTCTCACAAACACAATGTAAACAGAACTCTCTACGGTAACTATCAACAAAATATTGTTTTGATTGAGTCAAAGGAAAGTCTGTATTAACAAAATGAAGTGACTCGTTTGCCTCCGTTGTCTCTTTCTATCTTGCTCTATCCATATCATATTTTCTGCGGCGTATGGCTTGCATTAGAAGAATATTATTTTCCTCTCGGTCTTTTTATTATTTCTATACAAATAAAGATGAACAGGCCTCAAAACTATCTTTGTTATATTCGTATATTGATGAGGCATGGGTATTCATACACCAAGTGTATGGACTTATTGTTTATGTGTTTACAACATGGGCACCAATCGGTCTATCTTGTATGTATGGGATGAATCAATTGCTTCCAGAGTTCCTTCAGAAATAACCTTTTACACTATTTAAAAACTTAATCATGTATTCTGATCAATGTGAAAGAATCGTAACATAAAAACTGCACTTATTTGTAATTACATTGTTGCCCACCCAGATTTTCTCAGAGAAGAAATTGACCACAAAGTCTTAATTAGTGGTCATTCATAGTTACTCGATGACAGAATTTTGGCTTAATAGAAAATGAGAAAAAGTACTTCAAGAATATTTTTCTTCCAGATCATTGGAAAAATGTAATTAGAAGTGCAAAGAAAAAACCTGTCTGTAGACATTTCTATGACAAATGAAAATTTTTAATCAGTTGCACCTCCTCAGGATCAAATAGCAAACAGAAGGAAAACTACTGATGGTGATAAAGTATCTTGGCTACAAATTCAGTGGCTAAACTTTAAGAAAGATTAACCTTTTTTGATTAATTATAAAGTTCCAAATAATGAAATTGTAAAATTTCAAATCATCGATATAAGTAAAAGGAAGGCATTCATAATCGTAACACACTTAAATTTATTATATCCAAACGGTCATCAAATAATATAAAGAAAAAAAAACCTGTTAGTGCTCTCTAAGAATATACCTCCTTCAAAATCATTATTCTTGGGTTAGAACACTGTGTGTTTTAATCTCGTGGAGTAAAGATCCCTGAAGATGCTTCTGGAAATCGTAAGAGATAATAATTGTAATTTGACAGGGTCTAAAGCCAAGAACCATATTTTGAGCTTGACCAAAACCGTGAAAGCTTTTGTTCCTTAAATATACCTCCTGTCTACTTTAATTTTTATCAAGGCCTAAAAAATACTGAAGATGGATTAGAAGATTTTATAGATATTGAAACAGACGAAGAAAAATATCCTATAGTCGGAGTCTCCAGTTCCTAATAATAAAAAATATTTTGTTAATTATGCATGATTGTAATGTTTAATTACTTTTTGGAAATATTGTTTTTACCCTAGTTTGCAGATGCCGCTAAGGATTAAGTTTTTCTGTGTTTATCTTAACATAAAGTTTTGTGTTTTTTTTATAAATAAAATATAAATTTGCTAAAATTATTTGCACTAATTTGCTAAGTCGTATATTTAAAATATACTTAAAATATATGCCCTTTTATAATGAATCTAGATAACTGTTTTGAAATATCTCTTTTAACTTAAAAACTACCATCTTCATTTTCACTATTTTTTATTTCTTTATTATCTCTGACCTTGTTTTTTGGGGTTAGGTCATTCTAACGCCCTCATATGAAAATTTATGTTGTTCAATTTTTATATAAACATTTTATTTTTAAATATTATTTAATGGATTTTTAACCCACTTTTAAAAGAAGGAGGTTCTCAATTCGTCGACTATGTATGTTTTTTTTTATGTATGTACACCGATTGCTCCGGAACGGCGGCACCAATTTGAATGAAATTTTTTACGTTATGTTGACGAAGTTGCTGCGGTAGTCCCAGTGGTGCAATAATATCCAAGATGGCGCTGACAATATGGTGGCCGAAAAAATTAATTTTGTCTGATTTTCTCCAAAATCGGTATGGGGGAATTTTTGGAGTCTTACACAACGAATCTGAAATTATTTTTAAAAAATTCAATATGGCGGATCCAATATGGCGGCCAAAAAAATGTAATTTTGTCTGATTTTCTCCGAAATTGGTGTGGTGAAGTTCTCGGGGTTGCACATAATGGATCCAAAATATTTTTAAAAAATTCATTATGGCGGATCCAATATGGCGGACAAAAAAATCAATTTTGTCCGATTTTCTCCAAAATTGGTATGTGGGAGTTTTCGGGGTCGCACATAACGAATTTAAAATTATTTTTAAAAAATTCAGTATGGCGGATCCAATATGGTGAACGAAAAAAAAATCTTGTCCGATTTCCTTCAAAATTGGTACGAGGGAGTTTTCGGGATCGCACATAACGAATCCGAAATTATTTTTTTAAAATTCAATATGGTTGATCCAAGATGGCGGTTAAAAAATTCTACATCTCCCGATTTTGTCTAAAATCAGTATTGAGGTATTTTTGTTCGTGTTATTTATAATTTAAAATATTTTTTGAAAAAGTCAATCTGGCAGATTCAATATGGTGTCCTAAAAATTTTATATTTTTCGATTTTCTCCCAAACTGATATAGGGAGTTCTTGAGGGTGTAAATTATGAATTAAAAAGTATTTTTTCAGGATTCAATATGGAAAATCCAAGATAGCGGACTAAAAATTTTACATTTTTCGATTTTGTTCAAAGGTGGGACTGAATCGTTTTTAAGGATGTAACTAGCGAATATAAGTCTAGAAATTTTAAATTTCCGGATTTTTTCCAAAATTGGTACTAGAGGGCTTTGAAGGGTTTAGATTTAAATTAGATTAAGACTTAAAATAATTTTTTTGAACTTCAATTTAGCAGAAGCAATATGGTGTGTTGAAAATTTTACCTTATTCGCATTTTTTCAGATTTGGTCGTGTATTACGAATATGAAGTTAATTTTTTACAACTATTAGGTTGATCAGATACAATATGAGGGACAGAAAATTGTACATATTCCGTTTTGTCTAAAATTCATATTGTGGGGTTCTTGAGACCTATATAAACTCAATATGCAGTATAAAATATATCGAGCTAAGAAATTTACATCTCAGGTTCTTTAAACATCGATGTTGGAAGGTTTTGGGGCCTATAATACCAATCTAAAATTAATTTGAAATTTAAGATAGTGGATTTACTATGGCAGACTAAATATTTGTTTGACACAATTTTACTGGTATTTGGAAAACTCTAAGAACCAAAGCATTTTCAGTGGTTCATTTTAGGGTAATTTACAATTTTGGATAAAATGGGTACTTTTTTGCCCCCTTCGAGTCATTGCGAGGTATACTAATCTCGATTAGTACTTAGTTCAAATAATTTATGGATATCATAATGAATTCTAAAACTAAAAATAGAAAAATAAAATTTTTATAAAAAAAATTGAATCGACTTATAAAGGTGCGCTAAAAAGTGAAAAATAACTATAAATTTTTATATGAAATTGAACTTTTTGAAATCGGCGCTAAATTATTTGTAAATGAAATAAATAACTACTAATATATACAAATTATGGTAAGAAAGCAATTACAAACAAAGTATTTTTAATCTGTTTATGCGAATCACATTTTGTCAGGTATTAGTTTGGCGCCGACTTCAAAAAGTTCAATTTCATATAACAATTTACAGTTATTTTTCACTTTTTAGCGCACCTTTAGAAGTCGTTTCAATTTTTTTATAAAAATTTTAGTATAAATATAATTAAAAGTTAAAAATCTACGAAAGGTATGTATTCATTTTGAAAAGGGAAGACAAATATTTTCATGACAAAAAATATTTAAAATTACTTCACTTTCCTTGCTTCCTAATTATTTTAAAACTTTTTCACTTATTAAATAGCCAGCTCGACTTCTGTCCCTCAAATAAACTTGACAAGCAGTGAGTGAAAGAAACAAGACTTTACGAAAGTTGTTTTGAAGAATTGTTTTTTGTTTTAAAGTTGACCAATTAACTTTCATTCTCACCGAACACCGAACAAATTAAATCTGGAGAGTCGAGAGTGAATTTTTGAAAACTGGCATTAAAGTTTTGGGTTCTGATGGATAAAATGATTTGTTTTATTCTCGAGCGGTTGAAAATGTTGCCTTTACTAAAATTAGTAAGGGAAATTATATTTAGGAATAAACCTTACTTTCGCATCCAGTATTTTTAGACGCTACTGTAGATTTTAATTATTTTCTAAACTTCATATACATAATTAACATTAAGTATTCCTACTTTGAACTCTAGCCTGAGGACTATATATATATATATATATATATATATATATATATATATATATATATATATATATATATATATATATATATATATATATATGGAAATTGTATTTTCATAAAAAAAAATGCTATTTTAATTTATGTGGAGTGCCTTCGGCAGCCGGAGTCAAATCAATTTCATTATATTTCTATTGATCGCAAGCAGCACTACCGAGGCTCGCAGTAATCCATTTTCTGTCGGTTTTTAATACGAATTTAAAGTAATTTTTTTATCTAGTTGGACGGCTTCATAGCACGCTCTTTCGAAAAAATTTACTTTGCAGTGAGATCCACGTCACAAGAAATATGTTAAAATTTGCTTGTTTTATCCCAGACACTTTTATCATCTCCTTTCACGCCGGCAGCCGAAGGCACAAGGGCTTCGTGAGAAATTCGAGTGGTGCGTTCGACATCATATAAAGTCAGCAAAATTCTAAAGAGGCTCGTCACGGGCGCAACTCGCCATGCTTATACCCATTTTTAGAAAGAAATACTACAAGGCATAGTTCTCCACTAACACACCCTACAAATAAATGCCTAAATATGTGTTAATACTTTTTTTTTTTTTGTAAAAAGTGATGATATTCTTTGACTATAAAATATGTTAAATAATCGAAATATCCAAATAGAAATAAAATAACTTATGCCAGAGCAATCACCGATTATTTAAAAAGGTACCTTAAATAGATCTTTTTCAAATCGCTCCATTTCTCTTACATTTCTGTTTTTAAAGTGTCAATATTCCTTAGTGTCGCTAACAGTTGTAATATAAAAATTTCTATATAAATTTTTCTGTTTGATTCTACTAGTTTCTGTGTTGAAAATAAGATTTCTTGAACATCGACATTTTTGGTGAAAGGATTTTTTCGTAAAAATGGTTACACTACAGTAGAAAATATTTTTTAATAGTAATATTAAATTTAAAAAATACAAGAGTGCAGGAACAAAATAAAATTATATGAAAATAATACAGTCAAAAAAGTTAGGCATTCAGGAGATGCAAACAACGCTTTTAAATGATAAATATATATTCAAGAACATATACAAAATTTTTCGAATTTGGACCGATGTGTTGATGAACACATCGGTCCAAATTCGTCCAAATGTTTAGTAGAAATGGTCTTTACCTAATTTTTGTCTTTCCTAATAATAAATCTGAATATATTTTACGCAAAATTAACAGCAGTATTTGCGATTGACTTAATGCTTGAAAATGGTACTTTTTTTTCTTAAACACAATTTTCTGAAGAACTATAAAGTTAAGGTATATGGAACTCTTAATAAAAAAGTTTCGAAATTACAAGTTAAATTTAAAAAATAATTCGTATATTGGTTGTTATTTAAAAAAAAATACAACTTTATGTTGTCCTCTTTTTTTGGAACAATCTGTAGAGGTCCAAATATATCTAAAATGTTCATATAAATTAACTTTATAATGCAGTTAATTTAGTTTGTTGGTAAATTTCACCTAAAAAACTTACTTTATCGAATCGTTGACATACGCTGTACAGGGTGTTCAGATTTCGTTGTTTTTGCCAGTTAGCTCCGCTATTTTTGAAGTTAACGGGATACGTTTTCGCAAAATGGTGCTCCTTTTACGCGAAACGAAAGTTGCCGCAGACAGAATTTTCACAGCACTCTTAGTTTTTTAGATACATGATTTTTTTAGAGCAATTTTAATACGCTCGTCGTATTTCGGTTATCTTTTTAGTTATCAAAAAAGTAAATATTGACTCAATTAAAGTTCTTCACGCAAAATTCAGTGGCGTCGTTAGTTTTTCTCTAAATATTACTGTTTTTTAGATATAAATCAAACTTGTGTTTTTTTAATGGAACACCCCGTATATTCATAGACCGTTGCATTCCGCTTACTAACGGCTTTTCAACGATACAACACTTAATAAGTCTTTTTTCATTTAAGCCATTAAATTATACTTTTTAATTTACATGTTTTAATTTTTTTAGGAGGCCGTGGAAAACAAAATTAAAAAAAAAAAAACTTTCAAAATGCAACTGTCAAAGTTTCGACTTATTATAAGGCTTTTGCTTGTATATCTACTACTGGTGTCAATTTTCAACTTATTATTACGTATTATTCGTAGTTCATTTATAATTTCGTCAGTTTTTGATATATCATTCAGTTATTTATTTTCCTATATAATGCAAATGAACCCTTTGAAAACCGCCACATAGAATACAATTAAGATTGTGATGAAGCTACGCAAATGTATTTAGATATGTATGTGTATCATTAAATGTTATATTCTTGGATTTTTATATTTATATTATTATATATAGGTATCTGGAAAGGAAGCAACCCAATAGAGCTATTAAAGTAATTTAATAAATTTCAGAACATTCTTCAAGCCGTGACCAAAAGTTTACAATAAGTCACAACAAGAAATCCAGGAAATAAATGTCTTGGCAAGCGTAGAAAATAACTCTTTCAACTTCGTTTCATCGTCTTTAAAATTAGGGTGGAGTGCCATTTAAATTTAAACTCGTACACAATTTACATTTTGAAGACACACAACGAAAGGTCATTTTCGGTAACTGGTATTTGCAAAATTTAGACAAAAAAGTTATATGGTCTGACGAAGTTTTTATTAGCAGTGCAGGTAACAGATATTGGTCACAAGAAAACCGTAACATTATATTTCCGCGCGAACGACAGGGGAGTTTCGGGTTCAGCGTCTCTTGCTTTATTATTGGATCTATAATTAAATATCACATATATAAAGAAACTCTCACCGCAGATCGTTATTTACAAATACTGGAAAATATTGTATTAGAAGTTCCTGAAAATATGCCTTTGAATTAGTTAAATAGCATGTTCTTGCAACAAGATGGACTTCCTTCCCAAAATTTCCGAATTATTCGACCTTATTTACAAAATAACTTTCCAGGGCGCTGGATTGGTACACAAGGTCCCTTAAAATGTCCGTTAAATCCTCCGATCTGTCAGTAATGGATTTTTTCTTATGGGGCTATCTAGAAGATAAAATTTATAATATTAAATATCATACGATGCAGGATCTAAGAAACGCCACAGGGAATTCAGAAATTTAGCGGGTCAACCCCTTGTTTTACTTAATGCTTTACGCAGAGTAAGAAAAGTATGCCGGTATTGTATTCAACATGATAGTATACAATTTGAATAATACCTTTAATTATTGTTATTTTTAATAATTATTCTTATAATGTGTAATTTAATATAATTGAATAATTTAATCTATAATAAAATATTTTTTATAATGTCAATAAGTGTTGCCCATTGGTTATACATCTGGCAAGGTGTTGTTTAAAATATAATGGCTTGATCTAATTTCCACGGCCTATGAATATACGGGGTGTTCCATTAAAAAACACAAGTTTGATTTATATCTAAAAAACAGTAGTACTTAGAGAAAAACTAATAACGCCACTAAATTCTACGTGAAAAACTTTGAGTCAATATTTACCTTTTCGATAACTAAAAATAAAACCGAAATACGAGGGGCAAATAGCAAATTTTCAAAAAGCCCCTGTATCTAAAAAACTAAGAGTGCTGTTAAAATTCTGAGTGCGGCATCTTTCGTTTCACGCAAAAGTAGCACCACTTCATGAAAACCGCATCTCGCTAACTTTAAAGTAACGGACACCCTGAAAATTATTTAAGATGTGACGCAAACTCATACTGATTACAGAATTGACAGAATGTGGGTCAAAGCATTCGGTGAGTTTTCTTATTTGCTATGGTGTGAGGCGAATCGCCATGTTTGCACACGTACTACTCTTAGAGCGCCTGTAGTGTGTGTTAACTGAAGAAAATATTTCAAATAATAGTTTCCCTTTTTTGTTTAAGATATTTGCCTAATAACTGTCTGTCTTTAGTTGTTCTTCTGAAGTTATCGTTTAACTTAAACATCTAAAATTTCGTTCAATTATCCTATGCGACTTAGAACCGAACTTGACGCAGCCCGACTTTTCAATTTTCCTCCGGGGGAGGAAATAGGGTTGTTCTTAGATAAACTTTATTGATTTTCTCGATAAAAAGACGAAGGTATTTAATACTCCTGCGACATCAAAGCAGATTTTAGATTCTTGTCTGTCGAAGACAGGTTTATTATTCAATCGGGGGCAAAAGTATTCGTATAGCAAAGGTAGAAGGGAGTTATAAAATAGGGATCGAAATGAACAACTTATCCCGATTTCAAATTAAATACAAATTTACAAATTTGTCTCTAATTCTTTAATATATATATATATATATATATATATATATATATATATATATATATATATATATATATATATATATATATATATATATATATATATATATACAGGGTGTGGGAAAACTATAATTAAGAAGAATCTGAAAATTTGGCGGTGGACATTTTGTACATATAAAAAATTTTATGTCAAAAATAACATTTGCGGACCAAAACTTAACTATAAGTTTCTCGTATAAGAAAGTCTTCATTATTTAATTGGGTCAGTTTTCTTGTAGACTAAGATCGACTTTAGTACTCTTTTCATGATATTTTGAAAATTATTTGTATAGAGTGGTCAAAAAAGAAGAATAAAAATTTTATTTATGAAACCGCCAAAAATCCATTTTTTCAAATAGAAAGCACCCATTTTTATAATTTTATCATATTAAACATAAAAATAAGGGTAACTTTGTATAAGGTTATCTATTCCAAAAATTTGTAGTTTTCAAAATATTGACAATTCAACATTTTTCCATTATAAAAATGCTAAAGTTTTTTTATTAGTTGGCCATGACGGCAAGGCCTGACGAAAATAAAACAATCAAACCCTACAAAATTATAACCGTTTCTTGCCATTTGACATTCATTAATAATAATCATGCCGAGGCGATTAAATTACACCCATGAAGATTATTTAAACTTATTTATTATCTATGGAGAATGTGATTATTTCAAGTTATTTCAAGAACATGCGATACATTCACGATACGGTATCCGAAGAAACAGAAATCAACACTACCAACTGTTAAAAAGATTATAAAAAACTTCAGGAGCTTTGGATTTATAAAAGCTAAAAGAAATAGAAATAAACCAGTTGTTAATAAAATAAAGTGACAAAAATTATTTGAGTAAATGTTCAAATTGACGCCCTTGAACTTCCAAGCATTTTTCGCACCTAAGCAGGAACTTGGCTTGGCTCTTCTTATTGACTGAGGATTAAGTTCTTCAAACGCTATTCTGACGCGCTGCATACAATCTTCCATAGTGGTTAATGCGGTGTTGTATACTTTATTTTTGATTGTCCCCCAATTAAAAAAATCAAGTACTGCTAGATCGGGGGAGCGAAGTAACCAAAGATGTAGCACATTCTTGGCTATCCATTGATCATAAAACAAGCTTTGCAGATGATTGTTAACTAAATGACTATTATGTGGAGGCGCCCCATCATGTTGATAGAATAGATTTCTATGATCAGTCAGCGGCAAGTTATCTAAATAATTCACTTCCAAATTTCTTAAGATGTCGAAGTAGCGCTCACCTTTAAGTTAAAAAACGTATTTTGTATCTAGAGGTCTTCAAAAATGGCTAACTTACCATTCACATTATCTTGGTAGAAATTTAGGGCGATGACGTCCTCATTTCTTATAGCACAATACACGTTAAACTGCCAAGACTCTTGAAAATTTAATTATCTAAATGGATGTACGCTTGAGTCGCTCCAATAGTGAGAATTGCATCGATTAAAGAATCATTTTTTTGTGAATTTGACTTCGTCCGACCAAATAATATCCAAAAAAAAACAGCATTTTCTTGTAACCGAAGTAAAATAAATTGACAGAACTTTATTCTTCGCGAAAAATCAATGTCTTTTAAATATTGTCCTATGGAATATACATAGGGATGAAAATTGTGTTTCCATAAAATCCTTAAAACGAATGTTTCAGATAATCCTACTTGCCCTGTAGATATTCTCAGATATGCGGCGAAATATCTTAAAATTGTAGTTTTAATATTTTCATTTTAAACAACTGGTTTATTTCTGTTTATTTTTGCTTTTATGAATCCAAAGTTCTTGAAGTTTTCTATAATCTTTTAAAGTGGTGTTGGTGTCTGTATCTGCGGATATCGGATCGCTAATGTCTCGCATGTTCTGGAAATAACTTCGTCACACTCTCCATGAATAATAACCAAGTTTAAATAATATTCGTGCGTGTAATTTAATCGCCTCAGCATGATTATTATTAATGAATGTCAAATGACAAGAAATAATGACAATTCTGTGGGCTGGGTGTTTTCGCCACGCCTCGCCGTCATGGCCAACTAATAACAAAACTTAAAAGCCGTATAGCATTTTTACAACAGAAAAATGTTGAATTGCCAATATTTTGAAAACCACAAATTTTTGAAATAGACAACCTTATACAAAGTTACCATTATTTTTATTGCTTAATATGATAAAATTATAAAAATAGGTACTTTCTTGCGAAGTAGTCGATATCTGTTGGACTTCCATTGTCTTCATTTTTGTTGAATATCCCAACGTTTCGGTTAGTAGTTATCTCTAGCCGTTTTGAAGTGAAATTAAATAAATCCCTTAGCTACATGACTATTTATACTAAAAGTAAATGCAGTAGAGTGTGACTGAGATGGGTGCAGTCATGCCTGCTATGGCAAAATCCCATTTATTTATACTGCATTTAGTTTTATTTTACAATTACTAAGAAGTGGTTTCCACACTTCTCTTATATCTAAAGATGGTTTACTAAAATAACTCGGGTTCTGATGTATAACCACGGCTTCTTTGAATTTCCGTTTTCTCCAATGTTGTTCTCGGTGTAGTATTTTAGCTTCAGACCATTTTATGTGGTGTCCATGAGTCCAGGCATGGTTGGCGGCACCAGATTTTTCTGTTTCTCCTCAAGATGTACATTTTTGGTATTCTTTGATCCTTACGTCAAGAGGTCTCTTTGTTTCGCCAATGTAGGAATTGCCACATTCACATGGTATCTGATATACACAGTTCTTCATGTCTCTTTGAGTTGTTAGTTTGACCCTAGTGAGCCGACTTCTCAGAGAGTTATTTGAATTGAAAACAACGTTGATTTTATATCTTTTCCTATCCTTCTAACTTTTTCTGAAATGCCTTTAATATAGGGGATGTTCAATATTGGTTTTCGTTCTTCATTCGTTGTCGATATATCGTAGAAATTATACGTGAAATAGAAGTACAACCAGAAGACCATTTTATTAGCTTTGATGTGGAAAGCCTATACACCAACGTTCCAGTTAAGGACTCACTAAAAATCATAAGAAAGAAACTTGAAAAAGACCAGACCTTAGCAGAAAAAACATCTTTACCACCGCACGCCATTATGGACTTGTTGAAAAGTTGTTTGACTAATACATATTTTCAAGAAAAGGAAAAATTCTACATCCAGGATGATGGACTACCGATGGGATATTCACTCTCACCGGTGGTCGCAAATATTTTCATGGAATGGTTCGAGACGTTTGCAATTGAATTTACAACTAAGAAACCAAAGTTATGGCTCAGATACGTAGACGATACTTTTATTATTTGGAGTGTAAACGACGATGAACTTCGAAACTTTCTTTTTCATCCCAACAATATCAGTATAACTATTAAACTCACCATGGAGAAAGAAGTAGAAAATAATTCGATCTTCGGTTTACAGAAAAGCCACGCACACAGGACAATACCTTAATTATTCATCTAATCACTCCAACAAACCAAACAAGAAATTATAAGAAATCTCGTAGATAGAGCCTGAACTCTCTGCAACTCCAACGAGAACTTGATGAAAGAGATAGATTACATTAAAAATGATCTGACAGCTAACGGATACCCATTATATAAATAGGACAATATCGACAACGAATGAAGAACGAAAACCAGTATTAAACATCCCCTATATTAAGGGCATTTCAGAAAAAGTTAGAAGGATAGGAAAACGATATAAAATCAACGTTGTTTTCAACTCAAATAACTCTCTGAGAAGTCGGCTCACTAGGGTCAAACCAACAACTCGTAGAGACATGAAGAACTGTGTATATCAGATACCTTGTGAATGTGGCAATTCCTACGTTGGCGAAACAAAGAGACCTCTTGACGTAAGAATCAAAGAACACCAAAAATGCACATCTTGAGGAGAAACAGAAAAATCTGGTGCCGCCAACCATGTCTGGACTCATGGACACCACATAAAATGGTCTGAAACTACAATACTACACCGAGAACAACATTGAAGGAAACGGAAATTCAAAGAAGCCGCGATTATACATCAGAACCCGAGTTGTTTTAGTAAACCATCTTTAGATATAAGAGAAGTATGGAAACCACTTCTTAGTAATTGTAAACTAAAACTAAATGTAGCATAAAAAAATGGGATTTTGCCATAGAAACTGCACCCATCTCAGTCACACTCTACTGCATTTATTTTTAGTATAAATAGTCATGTAGCTAAGGGATTTATTTAGTTTCATTTGAAAACGGGTAGAGATAACTACTAGCCGAAACGTCGTGATATTCAAAAAAAAAATAAAGACAATGGAAATCCAACTGATATCTACTACTTCGCAAGAAACATCATTGTCTATAACCTTCAAACAAACACTAGGTGCTGTCGATTTGAAAAAATTGACGATTTTTTAAATATAATTTTTATTCTTCTTTTTTGACCTCTCTCTACTAATAATTTTCAAAATATCATAAAAAGACTGCTAAAATCGATTTGTCCAGATTCAAATCCAAGACACCGCATGTGAAATCTACTAAAATAGCGAAAAAATTCACTTCCAAGTATAAAAAGAACAGCTTCAATTTCTTCTTAGTAGGATGCCGAAAAGTTAGAGAAAAACTTTTCTAGTAACCTTGTATTTTTTTAAATCGGTTATAATCTCCAGATAGTTGACGGTGCAATGTAGAGAACATGCTAAATTTAAGCCGGGAAAATATGCTCTAAAAATTATGACGAAAAAGAAAAACGATCGGCAATTCTTTTTCATACTGTAATTTGTACCTAAAAAATCAACGCAATATTTATTTTAAGGCACGATATTAACGAGGTAAGAGAGTTACGAAAAGATGTCAAAGAAAGAGGACGGATTTAGGAGGCACGAGCCTCAACACCCCCTGTCAAAACCGCGGATTAGCGAAAAGCAAAAGAACTATATAAATCTTGCTGACAATTTTAATACACGAGCTTCTTTGTTCATAATAATTTTAAAGGGAAACGAGTTCTTTGTGGTGTTTAAATATTTGCATTATAAATTCTGAATAAGATCAGGCAAATATTTAATTTTGAATTTTAACAAGAACATATTTTTTAATGTCAAAAGAAAATACTGAATTTCTCCGAATAAAATGGAGAGGCTTTGATATTTTTTATGGTAATTCTGATTAAAATTAAGGTTAAAATAAAACCAAGAGATATTAAAAAAATATATGGAAATTTTGGTTTTTTACATAGCATATATTATTTTTAAGTGAATTTCGTTTTTGTAAAATGTAGCAACATAAATGTATCTCCTTTTAATTAATTCAAAAATTATAGAACATTTGCAGTCAGATTTACTCAGTAGGTTTACTCCTATTCCCAAACATCATCCAGCATCGAGAATCGAACGTATACGACGGAAGCTCCCACATCAATAAAGTTAGAGCAATGTTGTAACAATGTACTTGAATCGACACACAAAGCCATCCCTTGGTAAAGTGGGTACTCTCACTCGCAGAAGTGTGTGTTGAAATTGTCTAATATAACAACTAATATAGAACCCTGTTTTATTGGCTTAAATAGTAACGCCCTCTCTTAGCAACTAGGATGATTAACTATTTAAAGCCCGTAATTAATTTAAATATTGTTAACCTCTTCCAAAAAAGAACCATTTAAAAAGAATATGTCATCAAAAAAAGAATAAACCAAAAAATCGAATAAATATAAACATCTTCAGGGATCTTTACTCCAAGAGAATAGAACACTGAATGACTATCGAGGAGCAACAGCCCGGTATTTTACACCCGACCGGTGTTCAGCACACCATGATCCAGCGTTACAATCGACTTCCATGTGTGATGTAGACTGAAACCTGCATCTCGCTAATTTTACGTTTAAAGAAACCAGACACTGATGCTAGCACCTTAGTTTCTTTTACATTAAAAGTATGACCTGAGCAATGCTGGTGTTCAACTACTACAGATTGTACAATTTGTTTCTTTTTTATACATCTTCCATGTTCCTTAATCCTAGTGAACATAGACCGTCCTGTTTCACCTATATACACTTTACCACAAGGTATCTTGTAAACGCCTTCTGTTTGAAATGGAATTGCGTCCTTTGGAGACTTCAAAGATTGTTCAACTTTCTTACATGTGTTGAAAATTGTCCGAATGTTTGATTTTCGGAGCAATCTGGTAGTCTTGTCGGTGGTTCCCCGTATGGATCGTAAGTCAACACTCTCCATAGAAGGTACATTTATGATATTTCGTTGAGGAGTTTGGTTTTTATATTTATTAACAGAACATCTTATATCTTCAGCGCAATATCCGTTGCCTCTCACAGCATTAGTCAGTTTTTCTGTTTCTGATTTCAGTGATTATTCGTCACATATTGAAATTTCACAATGTATCAAAGAGTTTGTGATGGATTGTTTTTGAGAAGAATGATGATATGTGTTGCTTTTCTATACACAGAATGTCCTAATTTAAAACGAAAGGGCATAATTTGATTCAGTTTCCATAGTGAATTTTATGCTAGAGTGTTGTTGATTTAGATGATCCAGGAAATTATAGAGGTTATCTGCGCCATGCGGCCAAATTACGAACGTATCATCTTCATATCTGCATCAAAATTTAAATTTTAGAGGAGCAGAAGACAAAGCATTTTCTTCGAAGGCTACCATGAAGATGTTAGCTACCACAGGTGACAGCGAAGATAAAATGGCTGCTCCTGAAGTCGGCTCGTAGCAAGTTCCTTGAAAAGTTAAATAAATGGAAGTCAGATATGCATTAATTAATTCTCCAAGGCGCATACTAGTGGAAGAAATAATTTCTAGTATCTAAGCTTCCATTAGAAAATTAACTCCAGAGCAAGCAGACACGATTCGATATGAAACAGCGAAGATCATAAAGCACTCACGGCCACCCAAATTAAATATTACATGAGCGGAAGAGAAGGCTATTAAAAAACAGAACGAGAACAACACCATCTTAGTTCTTCCAGCTGACAAAGGAAATGCAACTGTTGTTATGGATAAGGACAAATATACTGAAAAAAAAAAACTAGCTCTGAACGACAATACTTACAAAGTCATTCGGACGGATCCAAAAAACAAAATCGAAAGGAACCTCATATCTCTAATTAACGCCTCCAGCCTCACTCCAAAAGAAAAAAAAAGTAGATAAACCAAGCAGCTCCAAGATTCCACGCCTTTACGGACTGCCTAAAATACATAAAGAAAATGTACCTCTATGTCCAATGGTCAGCGCAATAGACTCAACAACCTAGAAAGAAGTAAATACCTGGCCAAATTTTTACATCCCTTTACATGAAAAACCGAATCATGTGTTAAAAACTCTGAACACTTTATCCAAAGATTAAAAACCATCCAATGAGAGCCCGGAGATATATTGCTCAGTTCTGATGTAGAATCTCTGTACACAAATGTTCCTATAGATGATTCAGTTTCCATAATATCGGACATGTTACGAAATAACAACATGGATTCCACCATAGTAGAATTAATTAAAGCATGTCTGATTTCCACTTACTTTACTTTTCAAGGAACTTTCTACGAGCAAACTTCGGGAGCAGCCATGTAGTCTCCGCTATCACCTGTGATAGCTAACATCTTCGTGGAAGCTTTCAAAGAAAATGTTTTGTCTTCTGCTCCTCGAAAACCTAAATTTTGGTGCAGATATGTAGATGAAACGTTCGTAGTTTGGCCGCATGGCGCAGATAACCTCCATAATTTTCTGGATCATCTAAATCAATCACACCCTAGTATAAAATTCACTATGGAAATTCAATCAAATGATGCCCTTCCCTTTCTTGATGTACTAGTACAGAGGAAAGAGAATGGCAAATTACAACATTCTGTGTACAGAAAAGCAACACATACAAGTCGATGTCTCAACGCAACCCCACACCACCATTCTTCTTAAAAACAATCCGTCATAAACTCTTTGGTACATAGAGCAATTTGAATATGTGACGAACAATTATTGAAATCAGAAACAGAAAAACTGACTAATGCTCTGAGAGACAACGGATATTTCGCTGAAGATATAAGATGTTCTATTAGTAAATCTAAAAACCCAACTTCTCAACAAAATGTAATAAATGTACCTCCTATAGACAGTGTACACCTTATATACACGGAACCACTGACAAGACTGCCACAATGCCCCGAAAATCAAATATTGGGACAACACATGTAAGAAAGTTGGACAATGTTTGAAGTCTTCAAAGGACGCAATTTCATTTTAAACAGAAGGCGTTTACAAGATACCTTGCTATTGTGATAAAGTATATGTAGGTGAACCAGGAGGGTCTATATCCACTAGGCTTAAAAAATATGAAAGGTGTATAAAAAAGAAACAAATTGTACAATTTACAGTAGCTGAACACCAACATTGCTCAAGTTACACTTTTAATGTAAAAAAATAAGGTGCTAACATCAGTGTCAGGATTCTTTAAACGTAAAATTATAGAATCAAAATTTGTAATATCCAAATAATATTAATAGAGATGCAGGGTTACAGTCTACATCACAGGTGGAAATCGATTGTAACGCCGGATCACGGTTCGCTGAGCACTAGTCGGGTATAAATACCGAGCTGTTGCTCCTCGATAGTAATTCAGTGTTCTAATCTCGGGGAGTAAAGATCCCTAAAGATTCCCCGTGCAATCATACGCGAAACGTCGGATAATTCCAATTTGAACAGTCTAAACCCAAGAACCATGATTTTCAACATAAAAACCAAACTTCTTTTTAAAAAATTGTCTATACCGGGTGTCAACGAATCTATTAGACAAGTTATAATTTCTAGAGTATTATGTGTATCAAAATGAGAATTGGTACAGGTAAATGATATGTGAAGTGGGGAGTTTTCTCATATTTTCCACTTTCCGGCCACTTCCGGTTTCACCGGAAATGGCCCCGGTTTTGAATTTTTAAATGGAACATCCTGTATATTTTAACATTTTTGGATTTTTGAGACAATTCTAGATCAGAATGTGACATTTTAAAAACTTTTTACGACTACTTCATTTTTTTAGAGCCACTTTTAAAATTGCATCTAGGTGGCCATGATCGGACGCAAACTAATCTAAGGGCCTTAGGTGATGTCAAAAAAATACAATCGCAAAGTTTTAGTTACTAGTATGAAAGACAGGAATAAGACAAGTTGACAAAATTACGTTTTCATTTCTAACTATTAATTTTCAAATGGCGACCCCTTTTTGACAACTACTTTTCGAAAAAAGCATTCTTTGACGAATCTAACGGTACTAATTTATTTGCGATTGGATTAGACATAAGAACAGAAATTAAATATTATTAAGCAAAATACTGGATAATTTATTGGTTTATGACAAGTGCGCCATAGACAGCCATGATGCATAATAATTTGCAACTGTTTTTATCAAGTCTTCTTTGGAAAACAAAGCACTCACTTAAGTAGATAATGACAGTGACATACACTCTAAGAACAGACGTAAAAGTTTTTTTCACTTTGAGTATACATCATTTTAATGAAAATTTAAACTAAACTTTACGAAAATTAAGAAACTTTTATGTCTGTTCTTAGAGCGTATGTCACTGTCATTATCTACTTAAGTGAGTGCTTTGTTTTCCAAAGAAGACTTGATAAAAACAGTTGCAAGTTATTATGCATCATGGCTGTCCATGGCGCACTTGTCATAAGTAAATAAATTATCCAGTATTTTGCTTAATAATATTTAATTTCTGTTCTTATGTCTAATCCAATCGCAAATAAATTAGTACCGTTAGATTCGTCAAAGAATGCTTTTTTCGAAAAGTAGTTGTCAAAAAGGGGTCGCCATTTGAAAATTAATAGTTAGAAATGAAAACGTAATTTTGTCAACTTGTCTTATTCCTGTCTTTCATATTAGTAACTAAAACTTTGCGATTGAATTTTTTTGACATCACCTAAGGCCCTTAGATTAGTTTGCGTCCGATCATGGCCACCTAGATGCAATTTTAAAAGTGGCTCTAAAAAAATGAAGTAGACGTAAAAAGTTTTTAAAATGTCACATTCTGATCTAGAATTGTCTCAGAAATCCAAAAATGTTAAAATATACAGGGTGTTCTGTTTAAAAATTCAAAACCGGGGCCATTTCCGGTGAAACCGCAAGTGACCAGAAAGTGGAAAATATGCGAAAACTCTCCTCTTCACATAACATTTACCTGTACCAATTCTCATTTTGATACACATAATACTCTAGAAATTATGACTTGTCTAATAGATTCGTTGACACCCGGTATATAGTTTCAATTTTTTAATGAAGTTTCTTTAACCAGATATTCTATTAAACAATTTTTTTCTCTAAAAGTGATGAAAATTTGTAATATACTATTAAAGACTAACAAAAAATACCTAATCCTTGGAATAATTTTAAACAGTAATTATTCCTAAAATAATAAAATAATTTAGTACTTCAATAGCTGCAACTATATAAGGTTTATGTTTGGTAAACATTTCCTCGTTTTAAAAAAATAATAGTACAATTTAGGGAATTTATAATGAATATTACTTTCTACTTAAAATAAATGGATGTCAAAACGTTGTTTATTAATATTGCGTAAATAATTACATACAAATTAATGCTGAATATAGTTAAGCATTCGAACCAAGCTGCATTCAAATTTTATCTATAGTATCAGTACCTGCAAAAAACGAAGTACAATATCAATAAAAAGTAACTCTCTGATCCTGCCGTCAAAAGTAAAAGGGTTCTACGGTTACTATAGGATATCTCCAAAACTATTAATTGAATCAATATGAAATTTTGCTAAAATATGCGAAATAATCGATTTTTTGAAAAGTCTGATTATACCCCTTAAAACAATTTTAATTTATTTTAATCTTTTAGTGCAATTTTCTTTAGATAATTTTTTACTGCTGAAACTTAATTAAAGAAATTTATATCCATTTCACGCAAATGGAAAACCATTTAATAAATTTTACAATTAAGATAATCCCTATAAAAGTTTTTTGAGCTTGACACATAAAATAAAACTGGAAACCATTAAAATTTTTACTAGTTTTCTAATAAAATCATATGAATAACGCGGTAAAAGATAACTAAATTAGACCAGTGGCGGATAGTAGCGTTGTGCGATAGGGACATGGCTCTATTTGATTTTCAAAATATCTGAGCAACTCACCTCCCTGTGAGTGAGATTCTTGATATTTTGAAAACCAGTGTAGTTAGAGCGGTTTTAAAAAAAAAGGTTATGCAAACTAGTGTGATAAATACCAACCTGTATGTGTGTTAAGTTTTTTAAGATTTTAGGAAAATTTATGTATATTAGGATCGGCACATTCTTAGATTATTTTAGAGTCATTTAGTGGTGGAGAGCGGGAGATGTGGAGGATAGTCAATATCTGTGAGACTCGGATGTTGGAACCCTTAGGAATTCTGATTTGATATCTGAGCATAATTCCTAATACTTTTCGGTTACTGATGATCTTGTTAAGAGCATAGCAAAAAGATCGTTGGACCCCTCATCATCTCTAAACCATGTCTCATGCTAGATCTTTTTACTTTACCCCGGTCTAGTTAGAGAAGTTAAAATCTGTATTTACGGACATTAAAAATAAAAATGCTTCTGGCTGTGATAATATTTCAATAAAAATATTTATAAATTTTCCTTATACTGCACTTGCAATTTTCGAGGAAGCAATAAATCCTTCCTTTCATAATGGAAGTTTTCCTAAAGTCATGAAGCATGCTGTTATGATACCTATTTTCAAGAGTGGTGATAATGAGTTTTCATCTAATTCCAGACCTATTTAATTCTTACCTACATTAACGAAAATCGTTGAAAATTACTTTAAAAAAGGATGATAAATTTTTTGAATGAAAACAATTTAATTTGTACTTCTCAATTTGGCCTTCAAGCTTCAAAGAATACTCAACATTCACTTAATGATTGAGAAGAGGCCAAGGTAGTTTTCTGTGATTTGATAAACTGTATCAGTCATGGAATACTGCTGCAGAAACTTGAAATCTTTAGTTTTAAGGGTGTTATCCTGGAATGATTTAGATCGTATCTTTATGTCAGCTTCACGGAGGGTGTCTTGAGAGGACTGGATATTTGCGTGACTATACCTCAGGGCTCCGCTGTGGACCTTTTGCTATTTTTGTTATATATAAATGACCTTTCATCTGTCATCAGGCACGGTAAATTTTCAATTTTTACCAATGATAGCACTAGTCTTAAATATTATAAAGACTTGTCAGATCTTAACGATATAATTAACATTAATTTGGCTCATACCAAGAATGGTGAGCGTTTAACCTATAGTCCTTTAATATGTCAAAAACAAATGTTTTAAGTTTCAAATATAACTTGGGTGGTGTTTCTCTTGACAGTAGAGAAATCGAAAGCGTGACACACTGTAAACTCCTAGGGTTTTATGTCGATAACAAACTTAAATTTAAAACACATATAGAACATTTTATTGCTAAATTGTCACCTCCTTGCTTTACTCTTAGAATTATAGAAATGAATTGAGTGGTACTGTGGCCAGAAGCGCATACTTTTCTCTTATTGAGTCGCAGTTGCGTTGTGATATTTACTTCTTATACTACTCTTTAAATCGATCTTTGCTCTGCAGAAGCGTGCAGTGCGATGTATATCTGGCCTTAAACTTCGTGATTTGTATAGGCCTGCCTTTTTGGACAGAAATATTTTGACTCTGGCTTGCGTGTTAATCCTAGACTCTGTTTGTCTTATCCACATTCCACATTTTCTCTATATCTGATTTATCATAAACCTGCCGATTCCCACAAGCACGTTAACAAAAAACTCTATTTTAAATCTCATAAAAACTATCACTATCACCTGCCTCTTGAAATCAGGCGTTGTACATTTATTTGTTTTTGTTTTCTCTGAAATATATGGATATATACGACACTGTATTGGACTGGATTATGTATTTTCTTACCAATCGTAAAATGTTTACACGCGTTAACTCTTTCGACTCTGACGAGTACAGTAATTTTTATTATTTTTATAAATGATTTTCTATTACAGATATGAAAAGATTTTTAATTAACTATGCGGATGATACATCCATTGCTCTTCCAGAGTCGACTCTTGACAACCTCAGGTTCAAGAATGTTCTCAAACGTTATCTAATATCTAAATGTCCTTACTCTTTAAAGATTTTTTCATAACATGAGAACTTGAGAATTACGACTATGTATGTTGAGACTAACACCAATAGAGACAATAAAGCAAATGCAAATAAACGAACTAGCCACGAAAATAAAAGAAACCATAAACATATCGATTAAAAAAGTCTGCTCAAAATCAAAAATAACAAAAACCTCCAAACTACAACCAAATACCTTGAGACTTCTCAAGGAAAGATGAGAAAGGACAGATCGAACAACAGACAGTTTCAAAACTCTATACAAGGAAGTGAAAAAAGAAATTAGAAAAGACAATAGAAATTACACCAATAAACTAATAAAAGACACAATAAGTGAAAACTGCAACATGAAAGTACTAAAAACAAAAAACTCAAGAGGCAAATCAAGAATAATAAAAATAAAAAACGCGAAAAACGTGACCGTCCAGGACGAAAAGGAAATAAGCAGAGCCATAGAAGAATTCTACACCAAGCTATACTCGCCACACGCACAACAAGAGCAACAACGAACAAAAAGAATCATACTCAACATAGACTCAGAGGAAATTCCAGAAGTAACAAACTCAGAGATAAGAATGGCACTAATTCTATTTAATAACATAATTGAAGAGGGAAAAATTCCACAGGTTTGGTATAACTCCGAAGTACTCTTAATATTCAAAAATATTGAAAACTATCGACCAATATCCCTACTAGCGCACACCTACAAGTTGTTAACCAAAATCATAACCAACCGCATAACAAACAAACTCGATTTTTACCAACCTGTCGAACAAGTTGGTTTCAGAAAACACTTTAGCACCACAGATCACCTACACACCATAAGAATACTAATTGAGAAGTGCATCGAATATAACGTACCGCTCCATATGGCTTTTGTAGATTTCCAGAAGGCATTCGACTCCATCGAAATATGGGCAGTATAACAATCCTTAGAAAACGCAAGAATCGATTCAAGATACATAAACATCATAAAGAACATATACTAAAATGCAACCATTCAAATAAAAATAGACGACAAGACGAAAACGAACCCCATAAAACTACAAAGGGGAATAAGACAAGGGGACACTATCTCGCCAAAACTGTTCACCCTAGTCCTAGAGGACATTTTTAAGGAACTTAAATGGGAGATCAAAGGTATAAACTTCGACGGAATATACTTGAACCATCTCAGATTTGCCGATGACATAATCTTAATAGCAAGTAATCTCCAAAAATTGAACGAAATGCTACAACAGCTAAATGACGTATCCGCATCTATAGGCCTTAAAATGAACTACAACAAAACAAAAATAATGAGCCACGAACAGGCAAGCATAACAATACAGAATCAGAGAATGGAAAACTTGGGTCATGACATCAGACTAGGGAAATCAAACCAGGATGCTAAAATAAAAAGAAGAACACAGCTGACATGGGCCGCTTTCAGTAAACTTGCATATATCCTGAAAAATAATTCAATTCCCATAAATCTAAAAAGAAAAGTATACGACACATGCATATTACCGGTGTGTACGTATGGATTAGAGATCATGTCCCTCACCAAAAAGTCCGCTAAAAAATTAGAAACAGTCCAAAGAGCGATGGAAAGAAACATGCTTGGAATATCATTAAGAGACAGGATTAGAAACATCGAGATAAAACGCAGAACGAAAGTCAAAGACATCACGAAGGAGATCGCAAAGATGAAGTGGCGATGGGCTGGTCACATAGCCCGATATGAGGACAACAGATGAACACGAAGAACCCTGGAATGGAGACCGAAGGAGACAACAAGAAGCACGGGAAGACCTCAAAAAAGATGGGTAGACGACGTAAGGACAGTGGCGGGCAAACAGTGGATGAGATTGGCGAAGAATAGAGAAAGATGGAAACAATTGAGAGAGACCTACATCCAGGAGTGGATGGACAGAGGTTGACAAAGAGAGAGAGATGTTGAGACTTATTATTTAGTATTGTAGTATGAAGTATTAATTTAGTAGTTAGTATGTTTTAGTTTAAATTGACGTATTCAAATACCATTATGTATTTTGATCTTATGGATAAATAAATCTTTTTTTATTAATAACCTGGACATCCGACAACAGAGCAACAGCTTAAAAGTCGAGAATTTTCGATAATTGGCAATTTTGAATTGTGCCATTTATTGATATAGCACAGTGGGAAAACGATGATCAAATGGGGTTTATATATGAACGAGAAAGATAGAGCTATGAATTAATATTATCCGTAAGCTGCTATGATGAAAATTGTTTACTGGAATGCTAATAAATAAATCGAATAAAACATTTGTTACCGGGTGCGAAGTGTTATTTTGTTTTTTTATTTCGGCGTTCGCCTTTTATTTGATTTGTCTACATTTGATGGTTCAATATATATATATATATATATATATATATATATATATATATATATATATATATATATATATATATATATATATATATATATATATATATATGTATATATATATATATATATATATATATATATGTATATATATATATATATATATATATATATATATATATATATATATATATATATATATATATGAAGTAAAATGCGAAACAGTGAATGCAAACTTCGCTCCATTATATCCTTTCTATGTTAGAGGTTGCACAGTTAGAATAAATTGTAATAAAACACAATTCATCCTATTCCACCACCATCGAGATGGTGGCCCATCTGTACCACCACACCGAGAAGAAAGTCAAAGCTTACCCTCCCCGCCACAGTGATACGGCAGAGATACATGTTTCGTCTCTCACTAGACTCATCAGGGTACCGACATGCACCTGGCTGTGCAAAGGACAGATCGGAAGGAAGCATGCAACACTGAACGCGGCTTCGCCGACCTCTCGTCGGATGGCTTATATATGTTTATACGGCTTTCACGGATACCTCCGTGTGAGATGCATTAGCAGTGGTTATATCCACATTATGTTTTATTACAATTTATTCTAACTGTGCAACCTCTAACACAGAAAGGATATAATGGAGCGAAGTTTGCATTCACTGTTTCGCATTTTACTTCACTTATGTACGGAGTTGCATATAGTTGTACGTTTGCTGAATGTGATTTCAGCACTACAACAGCATAATGTGGATATAACCACTGCTAATGCATCTCACACGGAGGTATCCGTGAAAGCCGTATAAACATATATAAGCCATCCGACGAGAGGTCGGCGAAGCCGCGTTCAGTGTTGCATGCTTCCTTCCGATCTGTCCTTTGCACAGCCAGGTGCATGTCGGTACCCTGATGAGTCTAGTGAGAGACGAAACATGTATCTCTGCCGTATCACTGTGGCGGGGAGGGTAAGCTTTGACTTTCTTCTCGGTGTGGTGGTACAGGTGGGCCACCATCTCGATGGTGGTGGAATAGGATGAATTGTGTTTTATTACAATTTATTCTAACTGTGCATCCTCTAACACAGAAAGGATATAATGGAGCGAAGTTTGCATTCACTGTTTCGCATTTTACTTCACTTATGTACGGAGTTGCATATAGTTGTACGTTTGCTGAATGTGATTTCAGCACTACAACAGCATAATGTGGATATAACCACTGCTAATGCATCTCACACGGAGGTATCCGTGAAAGCCGTATAAACATATATATATATATATATATATATATATATATATATATATATATATATATATATATATATATATATATATATATATATATATATATTAATTTAAGTTTAACCTATTTAATGCATATTTACCGAGGTATTACATTATATTTATTTGTCTACGTCGGTATGTGTTTTGGTTTTGTTATTAAAAATCATTTTTTGTCGCTATGGCTACAATTAAAGTTAGCTTTTTTAAGAACTCTTGTAGTACGTTTTCTTTAAAGAAAAAAACATGTTTTATAATGAGCTTATATTTTTTCTCACGTACTAGCACTGTCTTTTTAAAGTCACGAGTCGCCACTGAATAAGACCATCCTAGAAACCGCAAAAAAAGTAATCTATACGCTAGACTTTTCTAACAGTCTAGTAAGGTTATTGGTCTACGTTCTATAAAAGTTTAAAATGTCCTTTGTATTTAAAACGTCTTTTCTTTTCTCCTTTTTAAAGGGTCACTAGCTGACATTTACCCCTGTCGATTTTTTTCTTTTTAAATAAAATTAATTTAACATGAATACAATTAGTACACTATCAGGGGCGGACTGTCATGAATTATAAAGTTAAAAAATTTGCAAATATAATTTTCTTTTTATTTTATCTTTTCTTGGGTTTTATTGCTTTATTTAATAAAAAATCAAAAACAATTTGACGTTTCACCCTTTATTTAAGGCATCTTCAAAAATTTTTGTTTTTTTTTATTTGTTGATCTTCCTAAAAATATTTTTTATATAATTAAAAACATTCATACACAAACATATTTTCAATTTTAAAAAACAAGCACTTTAAAAAACTAATCAAATATCTAAAAAAATATATTTAATTTTACCAGTACATACCCTGACATTTTGCTTATTTATTAATAATAAAATGAAATTTTTATATCGTCTATTTAGGCACTTAGGATACATGGAATGCGAGAGTGTTTTATTTTTTATATTTTAACAATGGACCAAAAAAAAAAGAAAGACATCACACGTTTAATTTTATGTTTAAGAGGATAATCAATTTTTGATTTAATAATAGGATCGAATACTTAACATTTTTCTTTAAATTAGGCCGGTGTAAATGTGGCTCAGATTTCCTGTCGTTAACAATATTTTTATTTTTTTTTTAATTTCAATCATTTCCTTTATCTGCAATTTTTGATAATTTATATCTTTGTTTTTAATTATAGTATTGTTATAATCGAAGGTACGTTTTTCATCTTAGGTGTGTTTGTTTAACGCTGTTGAGGCGTTTTTCGTATATTTATGGCCATTCAATATATTCTTTAGCAATTGACTTGTCATGCCTATATATTTTTTGGGACAATTTAACCAAGGGATCTAATATACTACATTTGACATTAGAGGAGTTTTACTTTTTAAATTAGTAAATAGTGTATTTAATTTATTATGAGACCTGTGACATACGATAATGTCATGCTTTTTTAAAATTTGTTTTATTTTTTCTGACAGTTCACTAGTGTAAGGTAATGCTACATATTTTTGTTGTTTATGTTCCATGTTTCTTGTTGTTAAGTTATTATAAAATTGATATGTTCTTTTATTAATTATTTTAGTGATAGTCTTTTCATTGAAATTAATATTTATTAGCGTATTTTCACTTTTTGTAGTATTCTAGGTCGGAATTCTGGAGACGTTAGAGAGATGGCATGTCTGTCTGCGATTATAACACTGTTTTTTTGGGTTTTTAAGTGATTCGAAGAACAGTTTAGATATCTACCCGATCATGTTGGTTTGGTGTACCATTCAGTTAAAATTTTGTTTTTTCTGCATATAAGTGTCATATCTGGGAAATTTGAACCACATTTACACCGGCCTAATTTAAAGAAAGATATTGAGTATTCGATTCTATTAATAAATCAAAAATTGAATGTCCTCTTAAACATAAAATTAAATGTATGATTTCTTTCTTTTTTTTTTTTTGATCTATTGTTAAAATATAAAAAATAAAACACACTCGCATTCCATGTATCTTAAGTGCCTAAATAGACGATATAAAAATTTCATTTTATTATTAATAAATAAACAAAATGTCAAAATATGTACTGGTAAAATTAAATACTTTTTTTTTTTTGATTAGTTTTTTAAAGTGTTTGTTTTTTAAAATTGTATATATATATATATATATATATATATATATATATATATATATATATATATATATATATATATATATATCGTCACTTGTAAACATCGCTCTTTTTTCATGTTGCCAACGTTATAACAACCTAGATATTTCTATTGGAAAATCGTTTGTATTTGCAAGCTTTTTTACCTCTGGCATATATCAATTTGCTGTAGTAATAAAACAATTTTTAAAATAAATGTTAATTGCTTGCTTAAACCGACCTATTTTATCAAATCAAGGGTCATCTAATATTGTACACGTGTTTTCATCATCATTCTCAGCTTCTTCAACCATTTCCAACTACGGTGCAGCTCCCTTATTCAATGTTCCTATAGTTCCTTCTTCTATTTGATCTATAATTAAACCTTTGTGGTTCGTCTACTTTCCGAAAGATATTCTCTAGGGCTATTGTGAAGGACTTCGGGGATATTGTTTCTCCTTGTCTGACTCCTTTTTGGATAGAAAATTGTGGGTGTTCATATATATGTTTACTTTAGCTACAGCTTCTCTATATATGTTAGCTAACGTTTCTACATATGGTTTGTTTACTCTTTGATCGACTAGAGCTTCTATAACTGTTTTAAGATATACTGAGTCGAAAGCTTTCTCAAAGTCTATGAGTGCTAGCGCTAGTGGCAAATCATATTATTTTGTCCGATTCATTATTTTTTTTAGTGTTTGAATATGATCCAATATCCTGAAACCACTTCTAAAGCCTGCTTGCTCTCGAAGTTGTGCATAATTTGTGAATATTTTGTATAATACTACCTTTCTTATGAATGATAAATATGTTGGCACTATTCCACTGTTTCGAAATATGCCTTGCTGTTAGACAAGTTGTTTTCCCAGCGTGCTATAAAAGTTCGGCTGTAACACCATCATTCCCAGCTGTTTTGTCGTTCTTCATGGTCTTAAGAGCTCTCTCTACTTCATCCACGACAACTGGAACGTCTTCTTGAACAGCAGTTACTTTTTCCCCTACTTCTTGTATTTCTGGCGCTCTGTGTAGATCTTCATAGAATTTGGTTACGTGTTCTATTCTTTCACCATCTTTCATCAATGCTATTATCTGTTTTCTGCTGATTGTCACTGTACTTTTGGTCTTTTTGTAGCACTTACGATTTTCGACTGCATTTTCTACAAGCCTTTCTTGTAAGTTTTTATATCTTCTGCAATTTTTTTCCTTATTGCTTGGCAAATTTTGGCGTATTCTATTCTGTGTATATTGTTGCTAACTTTCATTTGTTTGCGTTATTTCAGAAGAGTTGTACATTTTCTATTAAGGTTTTTTTTGAAGTAGTTCTTGGCGATTGACTGGTAAATGCATATTAAATCAGCCTTTTTCCCTTTTATTTTTTTTCCCAGTTCCGAAATTTCCCACATGTTGTTCCTGATTGAATATTTTCCTTACTTTAACACTGAAGTCCCCAATTAGATACTTAAATTGAGTTTTGTCATTATTTAGCACCTCTGTTATTTCATTGTAAAATTCTTCTCTTCTACTGAGTAAGAGATGGCTGGTGCATATACTTGTACGATTTGAATGGTGTATCTTTTTGATAGTCGTAGAGTTAAGCTAGCTGCTCTGTCGGAAGTGCTTATTAAATCAATTATCCTATCTTTCCCTCTTTTATTAATTGTTCGACCATTTGTTGTTCCTTTGTGATAGAGGATGTTGCCTGATTTAAGTTCTATTGACTCGTCTTTTCGTCTTACTTCGCTGATTCCAATAATATTCCCATTTTATGTTAACTGCTTCATTCTCTAACTCAATTAGTTTTGTCTGGTTTGATAACGGCCTGCAGTTATATGTCGCTATATACAGAGTTATTGTTCTATTTGGGTAGTGGTTAAGACGCGCAGATCCTTAGCGCCCTCTGCTCTTCTGACTGGTTCCCGAGAACTACCCGTCCCGGGGCAAATTGGGCCTTGGAGTGTGTTTTCGACCGCCCATTCTGAGTCAGACGCTATTTGTAGCTGCCCACTTTGGTTCAGACGCTGCTAATATGGACTTTCTTAGTTTCACCTTCGTCACTGTGAGATCTTACTGGCATGGGTGGCCCTACCAATAGCTGCGCTACCACCTGCATCGCTCTCTGGTTACTGAGCCCTCTCACCGACAACAAGGTTGAAGTCCCCGAGAGGTGTAAAAATGTAAAATTACACCTACATTTATATTTGATTTTTATGAGAAGTTACTGTTTTCTTTTTCATATTATCAAATATAATCTGTTGTGTTATATCTAGAAACGAAAAAATATTTTATTAATTTATATTTATTTCTCCAAAAATTACCTCCTAAATCGGATCAAGTTCACTAAAATCGAATAAGGAAATTCATAGTTCCATTTTGTTTTAAAGGTTAGAGCAAAATATTAATTATAAAAGTTTCAAAACATAAGAAGTAGATATGAAAAACTTAAAAGAGCAGCTACTATTATGTTTAATTTTCTTGAAAAATTGTTGTTTTTCTAGTTTATATAATAAAATACGCACTCTTACAATCTAATTAAAAACTTAAAATTATTTTATTTTAATTTAGTTTACGGGACCTATTTAAAATTATTTTCAAGCAAAAATGGTAACAAAATACATGCGATAATATATAGAAACTTTTTACCATACCATTGTGTGTTAAATGGTATCAAAGAAAATAAATGTTCCTATCTTCCCCAATATTTTTTATTAAACTTCACTTGGTTTTTACATGCAAAATACCTTTAGCAATGAGTATTTTTTAAAAAGAGTGCTTTTACTTTACATTACGCGACAAAAAATGTATATAAAAGGCAAAAACCACCCTCAAAGGAAAACAGATTGAAAAATTCCATTTTTAAATCATTTCCATCGTTTTAAAAAGCACTTAAGCTTTTACACACATGAAATTTTTCGTACATGACACGCAAAATAAATGTCAGTTAAGTGTTTCTGTTTTTTTGTTGCCTGATGAGGGAATACAGAAAAAAAAACATGAAATCGAGCGACAAGTAATATTTCAGGTTTACATTTGACTTTTATCTGTTTTTTTTTCCTTTATTTTTATTGTTTATTTTCATAACTCGAATATTCATCAATAAATAATGATTTACATATTATAAACAACTGATTTACAAAAAAAAAATAGATTACCTCTTATAGTCCAGGAGCTCAGTGGATTTTCGTAGCCTTTGAAGAGACATGGTTTCACGAACGTTTTTTATATGTCTTTTGACCTCTTGACTTCAAGATAGCGGATTCCCGACAAATAGTCAGGTAATTTGATATAAATCACAAATTGAGACTAATTACTATCCGAAAATATAATGTTTTTATTGTTTTTTAACTCTATAAACACGTAGCGTTTAATTAATCATAATGGACGCGCCGCCGTGTTTAAAGGGAACTGGAAGCCTACTTAGAGATGCTTACCACCATGAAGACAGAACATGAAGGAAAACTACCTTACTTGATATCCTACTGAAAAGAAAAGAAGATGGCTTGTTTTCGCACACTGTCTACAGAAAACCCACTCATACCAACAGATACCTCAACGCCGATTCACATCACCACCCCGTCCAATTATTTGCAGTAGTGAAATCACTTGCGTTTCGATCGCAGTCCCATACCGATCAAGAAAATTACCACAAAGAAATGAACATACTGCAAGACATTCTATTAAAAAACGGTTATCAAAAAGAACATATAGACAAAGCTCTAAAAAAACAAATGCTTGGCCCCGAAAAATCGTGAAAACCAAAAGAATAGCTCCAAAATTTTGTTTCTTATGTCAGAGGTGCCACAGACAAAATCGCAAAAATTCTCTTACACAACCTTAAAACCATTTTCACCACAGACCGTAAAGTACAAGATCTCTTGCCAACACCTAAAGAAAGAATCCCTCTAGAAAACCAGGGAGTGTATGAAATTCCATGCGAAGAATGCAGCTCATCTTACGTAGGCCAAACCAACCGTAAAATAAGCGCCAGAAGAGATGAACATATAAACGCTGTCAAGCAAAAAACAACTTCTTCTGCACTGACACAACACTGGTTAAAGATATAAGATAAATTTCTCAGGAGCAAAAATGCTATCGAGATGTGAAAATTAGTCCACAAGAGTTATAAGGGAAGCCATCGAAATTGCAAAGAGGCCCAACAACTTAAATAGAAGAAATAATAGACAGCGATTGCCTAATACTTGGAAAAATCTGCTTACAAAACATCAACCAGTAGTAGGTAGTAACGAAACAGATTACAACTCGGCAACGCGACCTCAAATACTGGCAATAAAGCGGATGACGCGCAACAACCTGATTGGGCAGAACCTTTCGGCCAACAAACGAGCCCCGCGTACACACGGGACCGACAGCACCCGAGTCGCGAACGTCAGTTCGCTCGTAGACGCCGTACAGTGAGCTTTGAAAATGATGATGTTTAATAATTATAAACATCTAATCATAAAATAAATAATACACTAGCATAAGGCACTTGATTTATTATGACTTATGTTTGAGAGCGGGCGAGTTGATGTATATTCTGCATAATAATTACAATCTGTTTAAAATGAATGTGGCCTAGCTTCCCTAGAGCACATAATCCATTATAGCTTTTTCTGATCCCTACATTAATACTTTAAACACATTTTAATAAATACGTATATATATATATATATATATATATATATATATATATATATATATATATAT
This sequence comes from Diaprepes abbreviatus, assembly GCA_034092305.1. Classification (NCBI taxonomy): domain Eukaryota; kingdom Metazoa; phylum Arthropoda; class Insecta; order Coleoptera; family Curculionidae; genus Diaprepes; species Diaprepes abbreviatus. The sequence goes on along the minus strand of JASJET010000080.1, from coordinate 2,124,596 downwards.
ATATATATATATATATATATATATGTTTATTATAAGTAAAAAAGATTGTTTTTTTAACATTGATTTGTGCATTTGCATTTATGAAGAAAATAAAAAAGGCATAAATTTAACGAGTACTGACCAATTTGCATCGAAACATTGTGTTTTGTCGCTTAGATGTAACAACTCAAGGACGTAAAATTGTAACAAAAATTATGCATATAAGACGAGGCTTCGGATACTTTATTTAGCTTCAAGCAACTTTAAATAAACATTAATTCAATAGAAAATGTCATATTTGAATGCGATTGAAGTAATTTGTTCAAGTACCACATGACTAACGAGAGCTATAAAAAATATGCACATAAAAACCTAAATAAGATAGTTTAAAAGTTAAAAAGAGAAAATATTGATCTAAGTAATGATAATATTAAGGAATATAAAAAAGTTAAGCTTAGTCAAGAATCAATATCAATACAATTATCGAGAAAACATCGTACATAAGAAATTCTCAAGTACATGAGATAGCATGGGTACCTGCTAAAAAATTATATACACCTTCCCGATTATTTAAAGATCACATTTATAAAGATAGTATGATAATTTTTTCACCAAAAATTGTATTAACTTTGAAAATCAAGTATTACGCTCAACGCTTTATATCGTATGGAAAAAAATATATGGAACGTATAAAAATAAAAGAACAACTGAAGCAGCGCACCAACACATAAAAAAATAGTTAAAAGAGGCCGTTCAAGTATTACGTAAGCAAAAAAAAGGGGTAGGGGTGGTCGTTATTGTGCTTATTTTTGATGACATGGGGGACGGGGGGGTTTAAATGACGATTACGTCAGAAATATTTATTTATTTAAGTACTTTTCGTACCAATATTTGTGGCTGCTCAAAAGAAACAGAGAGATCGTATGAAAAGAAAGGCAGAAGATATATGTCATGAAAATCCAGATATTAAAAAAAATTATTTACGAGGGATTCAGCTGGACATCCTAGCCTAGAAAATGATCAACCATTACTGTTAATAACGATAGTGGATATTGCTTTACTTGGAAATGCAGCAGACTATAGGAAGTGTGAAAACTCTTGATGAACTTACAAAAGAATTACAGAGAATCGGATTTGATTTCAGCGACATACCTCCGTTTACTTCCTAGAAAATCTACCTGCACAGAGGGGCGAAGACATGTATCGATAGTTCCTGTTAAGCTCGCACGAGCACATACTAATCACCACACAAACCACATAAATAACCGTTTCACCGAGACATCAATCCATTATTTGGAGAACATAGCATGAATACTTGGACCAGATCAAGTGTTTTTCATATGTCAAGGTGATAAAGCTCGGGTTTCTCTTGATGTAACTGCAACAAATAAATAAGCACCTCTTTTAATGCATATGGAATATAGAGTCATATTATTACGACTAGGTAATTGCCGAGCGATATAAATTGATACCGTTTGGTTATGCTGGAATTTAAATAATTCCCAGTATGTTAGAACAATGTGGGCCTCATATTTTCAATTGTTTTAAAGGGAAACGGAAGTTTTTTCTACGTCAAAAGAAAACAAAAGCAAAAAATTTTGTTTTTTTTTAAAGAGGTTATGTGTTTTGTTGTTGTTAATTAAAAAGAATTTCATAACTATTTAAAAGTAATTAGTAAAGTTTTGTCCTATAAAGTAATTATTCAACTCTCAGATAACAACAAATATGATAAATTGTAATAAGAAGAATATAAGTAAAATTAATTGGAATTTTGCAAAGAAGAATATAGTGGAACGAGACTTTGGATAAATATTTGTCAATTTCTTACTTTATAGGAAGCGACAATAAAATTTTTGGACATTTGGAAGAATCTCAAAGAAAAAAATAAATAAAAAAAAAACTGGAATTGTGTTTTATAATATTGGGACCAAGTAACACAAAACAGACATGGTATTTTTAATAGACTAAGCAGTAGAAAGCTTTTAATTTTTTTATTTTTTTTGGTAGACATTGAAAACTAGCATCTATAATAACCTAACTTTTCTTAAAATATAATTAATTAAATTAATAAGTTAAAGTTTGCAATACTAACCTGTTGGATCATAAATAATATTTATCATTATCAATATTAGGTTTTAAACTATATTAACCACTTGAATCACAATACAGCACACGATAATTTGTTTAAAATAATATCAATTTTGTAAAATATACCACGCTTTCCATATTAAACTGCAATATAGCCATCGAGTAGACAATTGCTAAACTAAAAACTAAAACGTTGCCAATTTGTGATACAGGTTGTTAAAAGACAATGCATGGTAAATAAAAATGAATAATTACTAATACTGATTAGAAATATTGTTGTTTGAAATATAAAAGCATTGACCATATTATTTCATCTAAGATTTATTAAAAAATTGTGCCATTTTTTTTATTGTTATTCTGTATATTGATTGTCTGATTGAGATCTTATTAAAAAACTGAACTCTCCTGAGAAGGAGTCAATTAACAGGTAGGAACACATCTATATCTATAAAGAATATTTTGAAAATTGAAAATTTTTCAAATTCGTAAGAAATAGTTATAATTTATTATAATAATTTTTTACCTGGTGCTCAACAAATAAATATTAAAATTTTAATTAAATTTTGGCAATATTTTGGAAAATTTAAAAAAAATAAATTCAGTGATAAATAATAACCAAGTTTCCTAAATTTTTTTTAACCGGGCAATATTTTGTGCGGGTACGTAGCACACGCGCGACTACCACCCATAATCGTCACAGTATACATATATATATATATATATATATATATATATATATATATATATACATATATATATATATATATATATATATATATATATATATATATATATATATATATGTATATATATATCTATTTAGTAGTAGTCTTGTAGTATTATGTGCACTAAGTAAGCGACATCCACTTCCCTTCATACACGGCGGCGCGCACGTTATAATTGATGAAACGCTATTTGTTTATAGGGTTAAAAAATGACAAAAACATTACATTTTCCTAATGCGGTTAACTTATAGTTCTTGACGTGAACTGCCAATTGCTCGACGCAGAATTTGAAAATATTTATTTATTCAAGTTATTCATGTTGAAAAGTGGCAAAAATTGTTATTTTTCAAATGTTTACGATTTTCAACTCGAAAACTATACGTCGGACGCAAAAATTACATACTTTTTGCTTAGAAACGGCCGAGGAATATGAAAATTTTTCTATTTTACAAAAAAACAATTTATTAATTATTATCGATTTTTTTGTTTATTAAAAATTACCTGACTATTTTTTGGGAATCCACCCTCAATATTCATATTCAGGGGGTCAAAATACACATAAAAAACTTTGGTGGGACCATATCTCTTCATCGACTACGAAAAACCACTGAGCTCCCGAGTATTAATGATTTTAAAACAAAATGCAGGATATTTTTAAGTCTCCAAATGAAAGTTTCTAAGAATACCTGCATTGAAAGTTGTAACTAACTAATTTAATAGTGTGTGTCAACACGGCACAAAATGTCTGGATATCTATACTCGTAAGTATAGCATATGATGCAGGAATGATTTGGTAATTCCACAAGCTCCTGTTTCTTCTAAAAACTCACTTTACCACAGAGTTAAGGTTTGCTTTAACAATATCAATGAAAAATAGTAAATATTCTCTCGTTAAAATTACTATCAAGAACTTTCTTGTATGCAAATCACAGAGATTCGCACAACGATTTACTTAAGTCGACATTAAGGAAAAAAGATCTATTATTTTATAAAAGCTTTTTTTATTGAGACCTAATACTTCATTTTTCACCTTTTAAAATTTCTAATTCAAGAAAAACTTAACAGTCAAAAGGTGTTCCCCTAATAAACAATTCAAAAGAGATTATATAAATACGCTCTCTTCGCTCACCGAAATAGAGCTTTCCTTCCTAATTCAAAAAAGAAGTGTTCGCTTGGTTGATTCTCCTAAACTAACCAAAAACTTTGACACTCGAATACACTGAAAAGGTATAAATTTAGAATTAGGATCTAAATTGTAGGTCACGTAGGTAGGTAATACGTAAAACCATACGCGTCATATCAGGGAAGTATTTAAAATATTTTTATTTTGGCTTTTTATACAAAAAATTTGGCGTACAGTGTGTATAGAATTGTCAGGAATCAAATTGATTTTATTCTGCTTAACGTAAACTTTAAGAAATACATGAAATCCGTAAAACCTATCCCAGAGCAGATATTTGTAACGACCACAATTCAGTTGTAATGGACTTTAAACTCAAAAGATTTCTGAAAGTCGAGAGAGGAAAAGCAGCAAGAAAGAAAGAAATAAGTCCCAAGATCGAAGAAGAAATGCAAACGATAGCAGAATCGGTACAGGGAGAAGACGTTGAAGAAACATGGAAAGCTTTAAAAACTAAAATAACAAAAGTCCAAGAAGAAGACATCGGATTTACGAAAAACAATAAGAAACAAGAATGGATAAGGCAAAAAATCCTGGACCTCATGAATTAAAGATTAAAACACAAAACAAACCCAACAGAATACAAGCAATTCAATAAAACCATTAGGAAAAAATGCAGAGAGGCTAAAGAAAATTGGATGTTAGCAAAGTATCAAGAAATTCAACAACTTCAGGAAAAATAACACCTTTAACGTCCACAATAAAATAAAAGAGATGATAGGCAGACACAGAAAGCGGCAGGAAACCATCTTAAGAGAGTAATTCTGGGGACAGAATACATCCATACACTTTTCGACGACGACAGACCCTGTAATGCACCACCCACAGACAAGCAAATAAATGAAAAAGGTCCAAAAATATCTAAAGGAGAAGTTATTCACGCAATAAAAACACAGAAAAATGGAAAAGTTCCCGATCCTGACAAAATCAACGTCAAAATACTCGATCGCAGGCAATGAAAACAAAAGCCTAGACTTTATGACATCACTATTCAGTAAAATATATAACTCTGGCAAAATATCTCCAGACTGGCTAAAGTCAGCATTCATAACAATACCAAAAAAATCTAACTCCACACAATGCAATGACTACCGAATAATATGTCTGATGTCTCATGTTCTTAAAACGTTTCTCAGAATCATCGATACACGAATTTACAAGAAGTGCCAATATCAGATGGAGGACACTCAATTCGGTTTTCGTAACGAAGTGGGAATGAAAGAGGCTTTTTTTCCCTAAATGTACTGACACAGCGATGCAGAAACATGAATGTGGATGTATACGCCTGTTTTATAGACTGCCGAAAGGCGTTCGACTGCATTAACCATCAAAAGATGATGAAAATTCTGAGAACAACCGGAGTCGACGAACAAGAGCTACACATTATTTCAGAACTTTATTGGCACCAATCGGCAACAGTCGAGATGGAGCAAACAACATCGGAAGATATTCTGATTAGACGAAGAGTCCGACAGGGTTGCGTCTTGTCTCCGCTCCTGTTTAATCTGTATTCGGAGTCTGTATTTAGAGAAGCAATAGACAAAGAACTGTAAGAAACAAAATTAGGTACGCAGACGATACCATCCTAATAGCAAACAATGTACAAGAGCTACAAAATATAATGTTCGGCTTACATCTAAATATTGTCAAGGATTGAACACTCATGAGTATGAAAATATTTTTTACAAGATCAGACCTTAGTCTAGAACTCAGAACCCGGATGATCCGATGTTACGTTTTCCCTGTCTTACTACATGCGTTCTCCAGCGCATGGGTAAACAAAAACAACTGCTGAATACCATCAAAGAGTGAAAGATACAATATCTGGGTCATGTGCTGAGAGGTGAGAGAGACGAGTTACTCCGACTCATAAAAGACGGTAACGTGCAGGGTAAAAGATCAGTAGGAAGACGCCAAAACTCACGGCTAAATGATCTGAGGAGATGGTTCGACCGCTCATCTACAGAAATATTTCGTGCTGCAGTTTCCAAAACTACAATTGCCATTTGGATCGCCAACTTCCGGAAAAGGGAGAGGGCGTAATAATAAAAAGAAGAATTCACTGGCGTTTGTGTTCTCCCCGCCCCCTTTTAGAGAGCTGCTGGCGCGATGGATTCGGGCTCAGAGCCCGTCTCGGTACAGTTGTCCTGTTTAAGGAGAGTTTCTCATGTGATAGGATTATCAAATGTATCATCTTCTTTGTTCAAAATGCCATTCTTTTCAATTTTAATTCAAGGGACTTGTCAATCTTGCCTTATAGTATTTTATATATGCAGTTTGCCGGTAGTTGTCGAAATTAATTTAGTGACCCTTCTCAAACTGATGCTGATAAAGAACAGATGTCCTCTATTTATTCTTATCTCTAGCAACTGTGTTTATACGAGTCCGACTAATATGATACAACCCAATGTAGGAGATCATCTGGCAATTGCTAACTCTTTGAATATAAACGAGACAGTTACTTTTGATGGTCTGGCCTGCGATGATATGGCCACTTCGTACAGAAGCTTTTCTGAATTTAACCACGGTGTTATAAGACTGTTTTTATAAATATTTCATTTGAACGATGTGGAGAGCGTATGTAATGAAATAGTAAGTAGTCTGTAGAGGTGAACTATCCTATCAAAGGTAAGAGACACACTATCAAAAAATTATAGTAAAAATTGGTTAACTCCCGAAAAATCCTTAGAAATTGCATAAAATACACGTCTGAGTCTGATTGATTCTCATCTCCAGGAATTTTAAAGAATTAAAAAGAGGGAATATGGAAATACAAACCAAATATATATATATATATATATATATATATATATATATATATATATATATATATATATATATATTAGACGTTAAATAGATGAAACCGAAAATTAACAAAAAACAAAATGAAATATTGTAAACTCTAAATTAAATAAAACTAAAGGAAAGAATAAAATTCAATTATTAAAAAATAATCTAAAGATAAAAGGACAAAAAACTATTGCAAATATATTTGCAGACTATCTTTTCTCAGTTACTGAAAAATGTTTAACAAATAGATTTGGAAATAATAAAACTATGGATCCTGGAGCAGACATTGGATCTGACCATAATCCCTTGATTGCTGATATTAAAATCAAACCTAAAATAATAAAAAGTAATAGTCAATACAGTAAATTTGATATAGCGGAAAACGATAAAGAACTGCTTACAAAGGATCTGAACAACTACAGGGTGTTTTTTATAGAGATATAGAACTTTTAAATGGAATAAAACAAAGATGAATTTTTTAAATTGACATGAAATTTACTTTATTCGAAAGATAACCTTCTGGCATTATAATTTAAATATGACTTCTGGCATATGACCGCCACGGCTGGCTCGGACGTAGTCTAATCTGGAGGTCCAATTTTCGATGACTTTTTCCAACATTTGTGGCCGTATATTGGCAATAACGCGGCGAATGTTGTCCTCCAAGTGATCAATCACTTCACATATCCCCACAGAAAATAGTCTAGCGGCGTTAAGTCGCACGATCTTGGAGGCCAATTCACGGGTCCGAAACGTGAAACTATGCGGTTACCAAACGTTTCCTTCAATAAATCAATTGTGGCATGAGCTGTGTGACATGTTGCGCGGTCTTGTGGAAACCACAGCTCCTGCACATCATGGTTGTTCAATTGATGAACGAAAAAGTCAGTAATCATGACTCTATAGCGGTCACCATTGACTGTAACGTTCTGACCAGCATCGTTTTTAAAGAAGTACGGACCAATGATTCCACCAGCCCATAAAGCACACCAAACTGTCAGTTTTTCTGGATGTAACGGTGTCTCAACATACACTTGAGGATTATCATCACTCCAAATACGGCAGTTTTGTTTATTGACGTATCCATTCAAACAAAAGTGAGCTTCATCGCTAAACAAAATTCGCTTATGAAAATCGGGATCAACGGCAATCTTGTTTTGGGCCCATTCATCGAATCTACGCCTTGCTAGGTGATCGTGTAGCTTCAATTCTTGCACGAGTTGGATTTTGTAAGCATGCAAACCAAGATCTTTCCGCAAAATCTTCCATAAAGTGAATGGACACATATCCAATTCCTGTGCACGATGGCGGATAGACTGATTCGGGTCTTCCTCTACGCTACGCTCTACAGCAGCAATGACTTCTTCTATACGCACTGTACGACGTCTCTGTGGATGCGTATTATCATTTAGAATAAACGTGGTGCGAAAACGTTCTATAGTTAATCGAATTAATTGCTCTGATGGACGATTATGTTGACCGTAAAATGGACGTAGTGCGCGATACGTATTTTGAACAGAACCATGATTTTCAAAATAAATTTGCACAATTTGGAAGCATTGTTCAGGCGTCAGTCTATTCACGTTGAAATGCCAAACCAAACTAAACATAAATCACTTGACAGCTGACAAAATGGCCGCCAGTTAAAAACATGTTGCCAACTTAAAGTTTTATACCTCTATAAAAACACCCTTTACATAAAGAACACAAGAACTGACGACAACGTAGAAGAAATTTGGAAATCGTTTAAGGAACTAACCAACAAACTAATAACTGAAAATACTGTACGGAAGAACAAAGCGAAAAAACAAAAATGGATGCCAGCAGAAATATTAGACCTCATGGAACAAAGGAGACAGTCGAAAACAAATCGAGTGGAATATAAAAGAAGACAAAGAGAAATTAAACAGAAAATTCGGATAGCCAAAGAGAACTGGATGAGAGACAAGTGTATCGAAATGGAAGATCTAGAAAGGAAACATGAGACATTCAACATGTACAAAATGGTCAGAGAAATAGCAGGTCTATATAATAAGAATACCACTAAATACCCTTGTGGACCCTGATAGTAAAATTATCTTGGACGAAAAAGAAATTTTTGAAACATGGGTTAAATATGTGAAAGAATTATTTGATGATGACAGAACAAATGAACACAAGTCCGATGATCTTGCTAATATAGACATGGGACCGGAAATTCTAAACAGTGAAGTTCTATCTGCCATAAGATCTGCAAAAACCAGGAAAGCCATCGGGCCTGATAACGTCCCAACCGAGCTGTTACAAATTATCCATGAGGAAAATATAGGAATCTTGGTCAAACTGTTTAATACCGTTTACGCGACTGGAGATATACCGGAAGATTGACTGAGGTCTGTATTCATCCCAATCCCAAAAGAGCAGCGAGCAAAGCGATGCAGTAAGTACAGACTAATAAGTCTAATGAGCCACACTTTGAAGGTCTTTCTCAGAATCATCCACAGCAGGATAAGATCTAAATGCGAAGCAGATTTGGATGAAACCCAATTCGGATTTAGAAACGCCCTAGGTACTAGAGAGGCTTTATTCGCTCTAAATATACTTCTGCAAAAATGCCGGGACCAACACAAGGATGTATTCGTATGTTTTGTCGATTACGAGAAGGCCTTTGACAGAGTACAGCACAGAAAACTCATAGACATTTTAAATAACGTAGGGGTAGACAGCAGAGACGTAAGAATTATTAAAAGTCTATATTGGCGGCAGAAAGCAACAGTAAGGCTAAATGGAAAACTCACAGAAGAAAGTAAAATTCTGCGAGGCGTCAGATAGGGCTGCATACTATCTCCACTGCTTTTTAATATGTATTCAGATAAAATCTTTAAACGGGCTACTCAAGGACAACGAATGGGAGTACAAATCAATGGAGAATATATAAATACAACACGATATGCTGACGACACTGTTATCTTAAGCTACAAACTACAAGACCTGCAACATCTATTAAACTGTGTTAACACTGAGGGTCAAAAAATGGGGCTCAACATAAATATCAAAAAGATAAAATTTATGGTCTTTAGAAGACAACCTCATCTTAACGCTTCAATACAAATAGAAGGAAAAATTATAAACAGGGTGACTCATTTTAAATATCTTGGATGTTATATCACCGAAAATCTAAACCCAGATAAAGAGATAAGGTGTAGAATAGAGACTGCTAGAGCAACTTTTCAAAAAATGAAACCACTTTTCTGCAATGATAACCTCAACCTAAAACTACGACAGAGAATGATAAGATCATACGTCTGGCCAGTGTTACTATATGGGGCAGAGATCTGGACAATTAAGACTGCCACGATTAATCGGTTGGAGGCTCTCGAAATGTTGTTACACCGGCGAATGCTGAGAATACCTTGGACAGCTAGGCAGATCAACGAAATGGTACTCAATAGGGCCGACACAACTCGTCTACTATTAAACACTGTGAAGTGTAGAAAAATCTCATATCTTGGACATATATTCAGAGGGGAGCGATATAGAATTCTTCAGCTAATCATGATAGGTAAAGTAGAGGGACGTAGAGGGGTAGGAAGGAGACAGGCTTCCTGGTTGAGGAATATTCGTGAATGGACAGGTATACGTAGCGCGGGGGAACTGTTCCAGCTAGCGCAGGACCGTGAAAGACTTGCCAATGTAATTGCCAACGTCAGGAGGATCTGATATGGCACTTGAAGGAGAAAAATGGATTGCACTTTACCTAATAGAACTATTTTAAATAGACCGGTGGAACACAAAGAAATTTATATTTTTTTTATTTAGTATCCACGTTTCTACTTCGTATGGTATAATGTTCTTTAGCATTTAGCTACTAAAAATCTCTTTGTTATATGATTGTCCCACAATATCATATTTAAATGTTGTAGTGTATCCTAGTCTGAATTACAGGGTATCCGAAATTCAATGCCTTTTTGCAGCTGGAAAATCGGGTGCAGACGAACATACAAATATTAAAGAAACCGACAACTTCAAATGTCTAAGAAATATATTAACAAAACAAGTCACGGCAGGGGAGTATAGACAGAGTATCCCAAATTCGATACTTTCCTAGGGTTTATCATTAACTATTAAAGTTAGCAAAAAACTAGTGTAGCATTCACGAGCTGTTTTTTTAGGAAAACTAAAAATGCCGCAAACAGAACTTAAAAATTTTCTTTTGTTTTGAAGATAAAAGGTCAAATCCTAAAGTTGACGATTTTTATAATACCCTGTAACGTTTTTACTTGATAATATATTACAACATTTTAAACGACTTATTTTTATGATATTTTAAGCGTAATCTAACAGTGTTCTCACAACTTTCATCGGAGGTGTATGTATTTTTAGATGGTAAGGTAGAGTTTTTAATTATATTTATAACAATACACTTTTGACAAGGCTTTCTTACAGATCTTACTGCGTTAGAAATATGAACACTTCCTACTTTTCTAAATGCACTGTGAATTAGTTTTGTCAGCTGTCAAGTGATTTATGTTTAGTTTGGTTTGGCATTTCAACATGAATAGACTGACGCTTGAACAACGCTTCCAAATTGTCCATTTTAGGTCAACATAATCGTCCTTCAGAGCAATTAATTCGATTGACTATGGAACATTTTCGCACCACGTTTACTCTAAATGATAATACGTATCCACAGAGACGTCGTACAGTGCGTACAGAAGAAGTCATTGCTGCTGTAGAGCGTAGCGTAGAGGAAGACCCGAATCAGTCTATCCGCCATCGAGCACAGGAATTGGATATGTGTCCATTCACTTTATGGAAGATTTTGCGGAAAGATCTTGGTTTGCATGCTTACAAAATCCAACTCGTGCAAAATTGAAGCAACACGATCACCTAGCAAAGCTTAGATTCGGTGAATGGGCCCAAAACAAGATTGCCGTTGATCCCGATTTTCATAAGCGAATTTTGTTTAACGATGAAGCTCACTTTTATTTGAATGGATACGTCAATAAACAAAACTGCCGTATTTGGAGTGATGATAATCCTCAAGTGTATGTTGAGATACCGTTACATCCAGAAAAACTGACTGTTTGGTGTGCTTTGTGGGCTGGTGGAATCATTGGTCCGTACTTCTTTAAAAATTATGCTGGTCAGAACGTTACAGTCAATGGTAACCGCTATAGAGCCATGATTACTGACTTTTTCGTTCATCAATTGAACAACCATGATGTGCAGGAGCTGTGGTTTCAACAAGACGGCGCAACATGTCACACAGCTCGTGCCACAATTGATTTATTGAAGGAAACGTTTGGTAACCGCATAGTTTCACGTTTCGGACCCGTGAACTGGCCTCCAATATCGTGCGACTTAACGCACTAGACTATTTTCTGTGGGGATATGTGAAGTCGCTAGTCTACGCCGATAAGCCCGAAACAATTGATCACTTGGAGGACAACATTCGCCGCATTTTTGGCGATATACGGCCACAAATGTTGGAAAAAGTCATCGAAAATTGGACCTCCAGATTAGACTACGTCCGAGCCAGCCGTGGCGGTCATATGCCAGAAGTCATATTGAGATTATAATGCCAGAAGGTTATATTTCGAATAAAGTAAATTTCATGTCAATTTAAAAAAATCATCTTTGTTTTATTCCATTTAAAAGTTCTATACCTCTATAAAAAACACCCTTTATTAATGTAAACCTGTGTATTCAAATTTTATTCGTAAATATGATAAACCAGCTCACGAGTTTTCGAAAAACAACTTATGTTATAAGAATATCTGCCCTGTTGACGAATTTCTCGCACTACATAGGTAAGGATTAGTATTGTTCCAGAGTATTTCGTTATGTCGGTTTAAAATATCGTTACTTGTAATTCTTGCTTCATCAGACTATACAACATCAGTGGCGGCTGGTACATTAAAAAAGTAGGGGTTGCAATTCCAATAGTACATTAAAAACATAGATATGTATAAAATCTGTCATTGGCACTGGTGAATGAAAAAATAAAAATTGAATTAGTATGAAATCAAGCAGTGTATTTTAAACAACTAAGCATAAAGAAGGTAGTAAAAATTAAAATATATAGCAGTCAAAATAAAATTCACGTATAACTTACTGTGTGAATTATTTATAAAAAAAAATCCATACGCCGATCATTGGCATTAGCAAACTTACTAATAACCCGCTGATTGAAATCAGGTATGTCTTTCTTGGCTCATAGTGTTCCGTAAAAGCTTTTTTGTCCGTTTAAGGGTAGAAAAGCACCGTTCTGCTTCAGCCGATGCCATCGGAATAGTAATTAAAATTTTTTGAAGTTTTAAAACTTTACTAAATATCTCACTTAGCTCGACATTTTACGAAAGATAGTCATAAAGTACAAGAAGTCCCGAAATTGATCTAAATTATTTGGTTTCATATGTAACGGTCAGATCTACGGAGTTTTTGTTCTTTAAAGAAGGGTTAAATTTTAATCGTATCCTTAAATTTTTGTTCGGGAAAACATGTACTACATTCAACATACTGTTCCAAAAAAAAAGGACTGGCTGCTATCAAGTGACCTGTAAAGCTAAATCGTTCTTTTACTTGACAAATTATTGTATCACAAACTTCCTTTGCTTCCCGAAAAAACTCCGCGGAATCATCAAGCTTACGTAGATAGAGATGGCTCAACGTCGTTTGAGGTAATATTATTTTTAATTTCTGTTAATTTTGATTCAAATGATAATATATTTTTATTTGCGATATTATCGCCAATTTGTCTTGTTTGAAACTTACAAAATAACAAATCAACTTAAGACATTATTTTGTAAAATAAGTTTAACCATGAAAAGTAACTCTTGCTTTTGAGAATTTTGACATACCGTGATGACTGGCTCGCATTAGTAACTTTTCTACTGTCATCTAAGATTTTTTCCATTGTCTCTAGAATGCTGTCTTTGTATTCGAATACGGTACAAACAACTCTAGAATTAAAATTGCATCTCATTGGGACCAAATGACGTAAGCGTTTGATCTAGTATTGCGGTTCTTTGAAAAAAAAAAAAGAACAAATTTTTATTGACGAATGCAGCGTTTAACATTCCCAAACTTAATTGATGTGCATAACAATGAACATAAGCAGCATGTTCATAGATTTTTTTTTATAATTCCTTGCAACTCAGCCGTTCATGTTTTCCAGAAAAAATAAGCGCTCACTTGGTTTTACTTACACATACAGGAAGATAAAGATCAGAAACTGCATTATATTTAACTGCTTTTCTAGAATCCCTTACAAGAGATTCTTAAAAATATCGAACACATACACGATGGTTTTTATAAACTCCTTCGGAATCCTTTGAATTAGAAAAACGAAATCAGCCACTGTATTTGCCTGCACATTTTGGGACAGAGCACTTAATTTTGGATGTTTCTTTTCTCGTCAAACATTTTTAACCTCTTGAAAATGTAACAAAATATCTTGATCGAATTAAAAACATAGTCACTTTCGCACAAATTAAAATACTAGTACAATAAAGATCACGCATAGAAATACCGGCACAGTAGACACCACTGTTGTATTCTAACCTGAGCTAAAGGAATGATTTAATTGCTGCTTGATACTAGTCGCGCCACACGCGACTGGAAACAAAAGTTGAAATACTAGTCCAGTGGGTTGCATAAGAGACATTTTTCTAGTAAAGGGATATTTTGTGAGGCAAACAAAACACATTTGTTTGAAGGTTGTAGCCAATGTTGATGATTAACTAAAGTGTGGTTGTCGGACTTGCATTGTCTTTATTTTTACGACGTTTCGATTAGGTTGTATCTCTAATCGTTATCAAGTATAAACTGAATGTTTTGTCTTAAGACTACGAGTTTATATAGGAACTGAGATCTTCACTCTCTCCAGTCGTCGACAATATATATATATATATATATATATATATATATATATATATATATATATATATATATATGGAATGGTTCAAAACTCATTCTATAGAAACAGCAACAGTAAAACTGAAAGTCTGGTTGAGATATGTCGATGATACCTTCATCGTATGGAAGGGCAATGATCAAGAACTTTATGATTGCTTGAAACATCTAAATACCATTCGAGCTACAATTAAGTTTACCATAGAAAATGAGGTAAATGATCAATTTCCCTTTCTAGATGTCATGGTAAACCGTTCAAATGAAACCATTTAAACTTCAGTATACAGAAAGCCAACACATACTGGACAATATAGTAATCATAGTTCTAATCATTCTGTTGTAACAAAACGGGGAATTATACGCAACCTCTATAATCACGCTATATCTATATGCAATAATGCCGATTCATTGAAAAAAGAGGTGGCAAATATTAAATCCGAATTACAACAGAATGGTTATCCTTTAAAACTAATTGACGATGTCATAAATAACTTTAGAACAACGAACACTGGACAACAAGAAACACATTCATTCTTCACAATTTCGTACGTTAAGGGAACTTCGGAGAAAATAAAATGAATTGCCCGTAGTTATAATATAAAAACAGCTTTTAAATCAGGAAATACACTTAGAGCTCATTTAATAAATACAAATCCAAAAACCACCGATAAGAAAGCATGTGTTTACAAAATTCCATGCGAGTGTGGTGAGATATATATTGGAGAAACCAAACGATCACTAGAAGTTAGAATTAAGGAACATAAAACTCATACACAAAAAGGGGAAACGTCGAGATCAGGTATTGCAGAACACGCCTGGGATAAATAACATCATATAAAAAGATCTGAGGCTGCGGCAATATATATGAAACCCAACATGAAAAAAAAAAAGAAAATTTATAGAAGCAGCTTACATTAAAAACAATAATGGAATCTTCAGTAAACCGAGTGTTAAGATACCTAATCTTTGGTAACCACTATTTTGTAACATCAAATCATTGAGGTGTGTACAGTGAAGCGGAACTTTGCGCTTCAATGGACACAGTCCCCATATAAGCTCGTAGTCTTAAGACAAAACACTCAGTTTGTACTTGATAATGATTAGAGATACAACTTAATCAAAACATCCTAAAAATAAAGACAATACAAGTCCTACCACCTCATTTTAGTCAAACTAAAAAAATCTGACCTGCAACCTACATGAAGCTTATGAGACTAAATTAATCTCAACGTCTTAGATAGGCAACTCCATATACGATCCAATGCATTAGCTTGGATTGCATTAAAATTGCACACTAGCAAAGCGAAAACATTTTCAGGCATAATACTGTAATACAGACAAATTATCAATAATATTTAGGAGAAGTAAGTTAAATTATTACAATAATTGACTGCTGTTCCCATATAATTTTAGTAAAAAATTGATTTAACTGTAATCAATAAACTATCAGTAGAAATTAAAAAATATATATATATTTGTACTTATATTTATTGGTATGTTTTATTTCAATTTACAATTTTTTTGGGGGTTGCACAAACCTGCAAACCTAAGCAAAAGCCCCCACTGTACGGCATTGTTGTACAAAGTAGGTATTTCTCTACATTTATTTAAAAACCACTGGCAAAACTGCAATATTCTTTCAAGATCTCCAGGGTATAGATGTTGCATCATGTTTACTTTGTAAGGAAAATAGTGGTTCTTTTTTAGCATTTTTTGAGACTTTGTTTTTAAACTCCTACTTCTTTTTCTATTTTAGCTATAGACGTTGGCTTTCCCTGCTAAAAATAAGTTTTCATTTCTTATAATCACTTTTCCTGTATAGATAATAACTAACAACAGTCTTACCTGAATGTGGGCTTCCGCGTATCTAAGAACATTTATTTCACCATTTTCTTTAAAATATTCGTGTAGCCTCGGTTTATTAAAACTTCCAAAATTTATTTCAAATCTTTTAAAAATATCTTTAAAAGGTTGTCACCTGTCTGGAAAACGTTAAAAATATAGATTAAGGGCATTCTCTTTGTTTTTCTCGCTTTTTTATACGCAAATGTCATATCGTACTTCTGAAATGAAATGAAATGAAATAATTTATTAGCCGTAAGACTGATACTTCAGCATTGTTTTTCGTCAACAGTATACAATTATATAAAAAAATATATACATAACATACCTTAAAGCTAGAAAAAAACAAGAAACAGTTATATTAATTAGTATCATAAGGCGAAGGACGCAACGAAATAATCACTCAGTACACAGTAAAAGAGTCAGTCAGACTTAAGTATTCGTTAAAAGAATAAAATGATACCTGAACAAGAAATTTTTTTATTTCTGTTTTGAATTTATGTTTGATATGTTTTTTTAATTTTGCAGGCAATTTGTTAAACAGAATAATGAAATTATAAATTGGGGATCTCTCAAAGAATGCCGTTCTATGTTTAGGTATACTAAAAATGTCACTATTTGGTGTATCTTATCTGTGACCCTGGCCAAGAGTTTTAAACTGAGTAATTTTGTTTTACATATAAAACACATTTTAGAATATAAATAGAGTAAAAAGTCATAATGCTGTTTTCCTTAAAAATGGGTCTATACGAATCCGTCGGCTTAAGACCAAATATCAACCTCAGTATTCTCTTCTGAGCCAGAAACACTCTATTCACATCACACCTTCTTCCCCAAAACATGACATTACTTGACAGATGACTGTATGTCAGAGAATAATACACAGTCAGCAATCCAGATTGATCTAGAGATGACCTCATCTGCAAAATAGCAAAGAAGGCAGAATTTAATTTTTTACAAATATGTTCAATATGGGAAAAGAAATGCAGCGATTCATCAAGCCACGTGCCCAAAAATTTAGCATAAGCTGAGGTTTCAATATTATATGTTACTTTATCCTCTACCAGCAATAGTTTTTTAATATTGAAATTTATATATACAGTCTTTGTAGCGTTAAGTATTAACTGATTATGCTGACACCAAATCTCCAACTCCTCACATACCCCTCCCGCTGTACGCAACAGCTCCTCTGGAGCATCCGCAGATATAACTGTCGTGGTATCATCAGCAAACATAACCAACTTTCCCCTACTGATGAATCTAGGTAGATCATTAACATAAATCATAAACAAGAGCGGCCCCAAAACCGACCCCTGCGGCACACCCAAGGCGACTTTTTTGCAATCTGATTTACTTTTTTGCTATCGGACAAACATACTCCTATCAGACATATACGAGTCGATGAGTTTTAGGATATTTCCTCTTATACCTGAAGCAAAAAACTTTCTCAATAAGAACTCTCTACTCACAGTATCAAACGCACTTTTTAAGTCAAACATTAGACACATCACATACTTGCCCCTGTCGAGCTCTGTATATACAAAATTAAATAAATCACAGCATGTTGTCTCGATGGATTTGTTCTGTCTGAAACCATGTTGGCAAGGAGTAATAATTGAATTCTGGTTAAAGAAATTTGTCAAATTTTCGTATATTATTTTTTCAAAAACTTTAGAAAATACACTCAGTATAGATAATTGCCTGTAATTGGACGGGTTGTGAGGATCATCCTTTTTATATATGGGCCTAACTGCCGCCTGCTTTAGTATTTGAGGAAAAATGCCCTCTGAAAGTGTTCTGGTGATTAAATATGTCAAGGGAAGTGCGACAGATTCTGAAATTTTAAAATTTGAGGACTTATACTATCGGAACCTGAGGAGCGTTTGTTTTTTAACGAATTAATAATAGATACTATCCTTTCTTGAATCGCAAAACTACTATTGTTTGAGGAATTGGTTCTATAGTTGTTGCTGGTAAGGGCATGTTTCGACCGTAGGCTTCAAACAACTTCAACTTGGTAACAGAGCTGAAATATTCAGCGAAGGGGTTAGACACCTCTTGAGGGTCATCGCTTATACCATCGATGAAGCGCAAAGCGATGTTATGGTTTGTTACCCTTTTCTGTCTATTAAGATTTTGGTTAATACAATTCCATATTTCTTTAATTTTGTTGGTTGCATTATTTATTTTGTCTCTATAAGTTTTTTTTGCGTTTTGTAAACTCCGCCTATAATCTTTGTTGCGATAAAGAGTCCTATGTTCGGTACTGGCTTCTAGTAATTATAATTCTTAACTTATTTTTAATAATTATAATGGAAGCAGAACTTCACCAACATAAACATCATTAACTTAAATTGCGTAATTCCAAATATTTTTTTTTTGTTTTTCATGTCAAACTCAAATTATTTGAAATTATATCGTTAAGTCTAAAAATAAGTATCATAACACGTTCTTTTGTTTTTATTCATGGCTTACTACGATTTTTAATGAAACAACCGCAAAATCCAGCTTGCCTTTTCATTTTGACATAGAATGTGATATATTGTTATCAATAGTAATAAAATCTCTACCATATCATCTACATTTAGTGTTCCATTTGGAATAACCAAATTGGGATGAATAACTTTTTAACCACACCTCTGAACTAACCCGAACTAACTACACCTCGTGTTAAAGTTACGATTACGCAGTTAGATTACGCTTAAAATATTATAAAAAATAAGTAGTTTAAAATGTTATAATATCTTTTTAAATAAGAATGTTACAAGGCATCCTATACTACATTAGTTTTTGCTAGCTGTAATAGTTAACAAAAAATCGAATTTGGGATACTCTGTACATCCTCCGCTGCAGTTCTTTGTTTTGTTAATATATTATTGAATTTGTCGATTTCTTTGATTATTGTATGTTCGTCTGCCCACAAATTTCCAGCTTTGATATAAACACTATTTCCTCTGTAACGCAAATACAATAGAAACTGATTTTACATTAACTTCATCATAACTTTAAAATTCCCGACACCCACTTTCCTTTTAAATAATTTTAATAAATTTTAAAGGCCAAACAATTTAAAACTCAATTTAGGATAAATCTGCTTGTCAGAAACATTAAGTGAGGAAGAATTATCGGAAATAAATTAATCATGTAAAATTAATAAATCTTGGGAAGAGACAGATCAATTTTAGATTTTCCAAAGATATTACTTAAGTTAAAATCACATTGAATAAATTTTAAGATAACATCGATTAGAAGCTATTATTTTCCTATAAGAAGATATTAGCGTAACTTCAGTTACAGTGATTTTCAAAAAAAAAACGGCTTCAATGTTTAAAATGTGTAAGGAGTGAACAAATTAACACTTTCTAGCTTTGACGTAATACACTCGCCATTGTTTTTTATGTGTGAAAAATTTGAACAAATTGAAATGTCTTTCAGCTTATACAGAGTGGCTCTTTAAGAAGGTTTTAATATTGAAAACAGTAAGCTAGAAAATGAAGACGCCGTATTTCCACTGAATCGGGGACACTGATATTTATTTCTATTTTCTTGGGTATAGATTTTGGTAGTACCTCAAAATTTTTATTTTCTTAACATTTCGTTCATTAAATTGAGCTTCCTTAGAAGGATGTATCTTTTCTTTTATTGTCTCACATTAATCTCGAAAATAACTTCTTGTTTCTTGTAAAAGTTATATTGTTAATTAATTAACAATAATATAACTATTACATTATTAATTAACACCAATATAACTTTTACAAGAAACAAGTATTTATTCTCCAGATTAATGTGAGAAAATAAAAATTTTGAGGTACTACCAAAATCTATACCCAAGAAAATAGGAATAAATATTATAATAAAATGATTTAAGAAAAAGAAAAATCAAATATATATATATATATATATATATATATATATATATATATATATATATATATATATATATATATATATATATATATATATATATATATATATATATTCGATAATTTGTTTAACAGTACATAATGATGGCTTCTGTTTTTTGTGGATATCGAATGACAAATGTGTTACATGATCTTGATATAACTTTAGCACATTCTCGATAAATAATAAATAAATTTAAATAATCTTCGTTTGTATAATTTAATAAATAACGGGTATTAATAACTTTCAAATGGTGACAGTTTCGTAAGTGTCATTAACATTTCATTGTTTTTCAATGTCATAACTAAGATTGTATACGCTTCAAAATCGCCATATAAAAATATTTCGAAAACCTAAAATTTTCGGCACAGACAACCTTACATAAACTTATGCTTACTACTAAATGAGATAAAATTAGAAAATTTGGGACTTTCCATTTGAAAAAATTGACTGTTGACGATTCCTTGAATTTAATTTTTAATCGTATTTTCTGAAAACCCTGTATTGTTATTTATAGGACATGATACACAAAATATTCCTAGAATCTTGCGCAGAATCCAAAAATGCAATAATATATGGGGTTTTTCCTTTAAAATAAGCAAGTTGACACCTATTTCCGGTTTAACCGGAAAATATTTTAGCCGGATTGCCCTTATCGACATTGGTATACTGTCAAATTTTCAAAATTTTCCTATCCTATATAGAATTTTGTTCCTGGTGGGACATCCTGTATATATATATATATATATATATATATATATATATATATATATATATATATATATATATATATATATATATAGGTGTGAAAAATCCAAAACAGAACATGTAAATAACAGCAATGTAACATCCCATTTAGCTCTGTTAAAGAGTCGAAATAAAGCACAACTGTTGTACCGTAGCTTGCTTCCAATGGGGGAACGTCTACGCGGCATATTACCCCTGTAACTTTCGTGCGACATGAAAAGCAAACAGTAGTTTAAAACGAACGAGAGGATGTATAACTTTTCGTCTAAACTTATAACGTAATCGACGACATTTTGAATAGTTTTATGATTATTTGATTTATTTATTGTTTTAAATTCATCAAACAGTCCAAATACAAAAAAAAATTATTGGCCTTTTGGCGTAAAGAAAACTGGTATTTCTGTCACAAAATAAATATTAATTCTAATAAATATACTAGTGAAACGTAACGGTAATTTCTAAGTAAATAAGTTAATAAACCACTTTAAAATTTAAAATCATTTTCAAAAATAAACTTTGATTATTTGAGCGAGACAATAACCGAGTATTTGCCGAAACTTCCGGGGTTATATTTATGAGAACTTCATTAATTTTTTGTCTCAGTTCATCCAAATTATTAGCACGTTCATATCTGTGCCGATAAATTTTTTGGGAAAAAAAACATGACCCCAAAGAAAAAAACTCGGCAGACCTGGGAGACATTTAAATGGTTCCCCTTGCGCTTATGAGACAATCTGGAAATATAGTTTCCAAAAACTGTTGCAATTCCCTCGTATTATAAGCAGGGCAACCATCCTGATGAAACCAAATTTCCTCAAAATTAATATTCAATGCTCAAATGACCTGATTTTGTAAAAGGTCCAAGTATTTGTTGGTAGTTAGATTCCCATTAATAAAAAAGGGTCCAATTATAAAATCCCCTAACATAACACCTTTTGAGGGTATTGTGTTCTCTGAGGAATATTGAGATGTTGATTCTCTCTAGAGTATCCTACGGTGATAGAAGGATGGTGACGGATGTGCAAGGAGAATGTTGGTGATGAACCTGTCGTCCCTATTAGCCCTTTCCATGATATCTTCAAAAACATCATCCGGAAAAATTTCTTGAGTTGTTCGCAATTTGCAACAGCGACATTTGTTAGGCTTTAAAAGATTCCGAACTGTTCGAGCGTTCATATCAAGTTCTTCGGCAATTGTAGTACTTTTGCAAGTAAAATTAATTTCCGCTAAACTACAAATGTCAGTGGCTCGTTCTTCAGTAATTTGAGGAACCGGTTGCTCCTCAGTATTATCAATGCATTTTTTATACATTTCTAGACAACCGGTTTTCTCAAATTTTTTAATAATTTCCAAAATTCTAGATTTTAAGAATATGATGATTTTTGTACGTAAATGCAAATCTGTCGATTATAGCATCCATACCTTTACCAGAATAGTACCACTTAATAATCTGCACTTTTTGTTCCATGAAATAAACTACCATTTTAAATAAAAAAATTAGGCGCGAAACACGGCAATACCAATACTCAGTACTTACACTTCGGCCTGGATAAAAAGAAAGCAAATCTTGGAACCCTCTTGTTTTGCTAGGGTGTAGCGTATGCTGCTGTCCACTCTCACCACGCCAGCATTTTATTACCCCTCATCATAGGGCCAAGCTGCTAATTTATCAAATTTAAGCACATATGTCGATGTTTACGATCCTTATATTCTGTCTTACTCTGATTTGGTTAATAATATAGTATTTCCAAACCGAAACGTGGACATTTCTTAAGTAAAGTAAAAAAAAATCCTATATATATATATATATATATATATATATATATATATATATATATATATATATATATATATATATATATATGTAGCTTTACAACCCTTCGTGGGTCCTCGCTGCATCCACGACCTGCCTCCATTTGCTTCGGTCCATCATGTCGTTACTCCAATCTCGTACTCCCAGTACATTTAAATCTTTTGTGATGTTATCCCTCCATCTTAGTCTGGGCCTACCTAAGGGTCTCTTTCCGGTCGGGTTCTCTTCCCATATTCGTTTGATGAGACGTTCGTCATGGACCCTATGACTATGACTATATATATATATATATATATATATATATATATATATATATATATATATATATATATATATATATATATATATATATATATAATATATATATATATAAAAAAAAAGGGTGTGTCATTTCAATTTATGCATTCAAATTTATCCGTACGTAAGCCAGATACAGAAAAATGGTTCAGACAAAAATTGTTTAGGAAAATGGGAGAGACACCTATCCATGCTTGTGATTTTGACTTTGATGTCAATTTACAAGGTCATTCGAAGGTCAAGTTGAGTTTTTTTTAAATAGAAACCCCCATGTTTCATTGCAAAAATGGAAAGCGGAGTAAATTTCCTATCTAAAAATATAAATAACATAGGAGGTAAAATAGCATCTGAAGATCATTTGAAGGTGAAATATATATACTATGGATTGATGTAATAGCTCGACAACTAAGAGTGATGGAGAGAAAAACTAGTTCCAAAAAAAGTTTCAGGAAATCAAACAGTGCATCACAAAGTAACTTCAAAATTGATCTTGACCTTGAACTTTAAGGTCATATTAAGGTCAAGTACCTTTTCTTCAATGGAACTCCATACTTTCAACCTCGGGGGTGGAAAGAGCGCAAAAAAGACAATAAAAATAAAATACGAACCGTGTATAATGTTATGAAATATTTTTTATTTTACATAAATTATAATTTTCCTAAAAAATCAATACAATTTGAGACATCTAGCCTGAATAGATAAGGCAGGTAAGCCTCTTAAATTATGGTCTACAATTTCAAGAATAATTAGATATCTCAAGGCTTATCTTAGCTATGTTAAGCGTAAAAGTTTACTCACCCTTATTTGGCCCACATTATCAAAATATGAGATTATATACAGGGCATTCCATTTAAACTTTTACAACTTTAGTGTGATACTTTTTTTTGAACAACTGTGTATATTTCAAAATATTATATATATATATATATATATATATATATATATATATATATATATATATATATATTGAGAATGTTTAATTTCATTATTTCTTGCGTTTGAACTTCAGATTTTCCTGAAACTGGTAATATTTTAATTGAAAGGAATCTTTGGTAGAAAAGTAATGTATATTTTTTATATTTCAGGTGAAAATTACTTGGAACGACCAAAACGTTAGTGTCTGCACTAAACATGACGCCGCCTGGGTTCAGAACTTCATAACCATCGACGGCTACTACATGTTCTACTATTTATTTAGATTAATTTTCGTCCATATGGTACCTTGCATAGCCTTAGTCACTTTAAATCTTCTCTTATTCAGGGCGTTGAAGAAAGCTCAAAAACGAAGAGATATACTGTTATCTTCCAAGAAAAACCAAAAGAACGAATGTAAAAAGTTAAGAGATTCCAATTGTACGACACTGATGTTAATCGTAGTAGTTAGCGTATTTTTGCTTGTAGAGATACCACTAGCTGTAGTCACCATGCTGCACATCATTTCTAGCTCTATCATAGAATTCTTAGATTATGATGTAGCAAATACCTTGATTATCTTTACAAATTTTTTTATTATTTTGAGTTATCCCATCAATTTTGCCATTTATTGCGGAATGTCACGACAATTTAGAGAAACATTCAAAGAACTTTTTATATCTGGTGCTGCAAATGCCAGAAATGGTTCCTCCAGGTACTCTATAGTAAATGGTCCGCGTACTTGTACGAACGAAACGGTGTTGTAGATTTTTTGACGAGCAATGTATAAATACTTTTGAGATAATTTGTTGGGCAGTGTAAGATTTTTCAGTTAAATTTTTTTTTATAAAAAGGGAGTATGTTCTACAACAGATTTTTCGTAATTGTAAATTTAATTTCTAAAAATTTTTGTAAATAGCAATGCCAATAATTTTTTTTTATGAATGATCTTATAAAAGCTATAAGCGCACAGAATTTAATGTCATATTTATTACTAAACATTTGTCATTACCTAGTAAAATTATTCACAATCTGTTCGTGATTATTCACGTGTATAAACATTTTTATTAATTTTTTGGGGGCAGTGTAAAATATGGGGCTCTAAAACTATAACAGACATTTTTTCCCGACTGATTTACCAAACATATAATAGCTTTTTGCAATATTTAGATATGATGAGAACAACACGAGATATTATTTTTTTAGTATGTCGGATACATTGGTAGTTGGTACACGTTTTTAATAAAATGTCAGTTCCGTTTTTAAAAAAATTATAAAGTTCTTCCAATTATTTATGACAGAAATACAGTAAAACTAAAATAATGAGTAGGTTAACTCGACTTCGATATAGCTGAAGCCTACGGAGAAGTATAAAAGGTCTAACCTAAATTCTAGCCCAAATACTGTTGTAGGAAAAATAGCAGCGACAAGTTTAGTTCTTGAGATATTCCTTCCTAAAATAGTGGTTAGGTTGTGAATGCTTCAATTCACATTTTTCTTTCTTTACTGTCAAATACATTAATTTTTTTGCTAAAATTATAAAAATTAACATTCTGTCGCATTTGGAATAATAAAAATTGTAGTAAATAAATATCACTTGTTGAATACGACCTTAATAAGAGGGAACATTTTCGAATGCTTTTCGACGTAGAATCTGACCACAGAATTACTCTATTTCAAAGATATACTAACCTCAAAGTGCAGAAAATGCTTTGCAACGTAGTCTGCAAGGGTGGATTCAGCCTTTCTCTTTTGGGGGCGATATCACAACAGTAAAAAAAAGGTCAAAATTATCCCCACCATATTTGTTTACAAGACAGTACAGTATGATACGCGAAAGCAAGTTGCCGACGGGGGGGGGGGGGGGGATCAGCGACATTCACGTTTCTAATACAGCAGGTAGGCGAGTCTATTTTGTGCGTCCTAACCTCAAATAAAGTTTACATCCTAAATGCATGTTTTAGATTAGGAGCCTCAAATGCTCTCATATATTATATTAAAGGTAGAGTTCAGTTCGTTCCAAATTGACGGGAATGTACGTGGGGTTGCAAATGTCACGAAAGGACTCAAGTTGCCTCTTAGGGGAGTTCTACTGAATCTAAGGGGAGTGAGTGATGAGGCCTACAATCCGTCCTGAAGCCGGATGTACTGCAATCATAGTAACCCTACTATGCTCACCCTAGATTTACAACCACTCTGTTAATCTAGCCTCCTGGACTAATTTATACAGGTCTACTTAGGAATAAGTAATTACTTCCCTCGGTTCCAGGTTTATTGACCCGAATGTTGTTGTCGTTTTCTTTCCAGTGACTTACAGTTACTATGATATGTTTTACCATTTCCTCGTTTTGGCCACGTAGTCTGCAGCCGAGGTCTCCGTTATACAGATTCATTTTATTCAAATGTACTTTGACGGCCATGTATTCCGTCATTATATCTGTAATACCTCTTAATTGATTTCTGCTCATTTGCAGTGGTTTCTTTGCTAATGTCGGGTCAGGGTTCCCAATAGCTTTCCGTAATTCAATCCCTGTCTGCCTTTCCAGTGGTTTTTGGGCTCTTTTCTGATCCATCGTTTGACTGCTTCCCGAGCCGCACACCGCAGCACCCCAAAAGCCGATCTGGACCAATATATTGAGATGATGAACCAGCTCTCGCTAGCTGGTAAGCTTTTTCATTACCATGTTTGCCTTCGTATCCTGGTACCCATTTTAGCATAACTCTGTTATCCTTTGCCAGAGTTGTGATTTCACTCTCACATTCCAAGACCAATCTAGATGACACATGGCCCTTCAAAACCTTCAGGGCTGCTTGGCCGTAAGAATAAATGTAAATTTGCTTCCCTTTACAAGCTCTTTTTTTATCTCATCTGCACACTCTAATATTACATATATTTCTGCCTGGAGCATCGTTGGCTATTTCTCCAAAGGAAGTGTTACTTACCTCCTTGGTTGTAATCCTTATAGTCCACCTCCGGTACCCTTACTGACTTTTGAACCGTCAATATATCTGATAGTTATACCAGAAGATGTTTCCGGTTTTCCTCTTTTACTCGCCATTCGATCTTCTATTATGACCTCGAACGGTATATTATAGGAGCAGCCCAAGGTCATAGATCCATGTCCATTTCCAACTCTGGACTCCTGATTTTGGTCTATATAGCTTTGTGTCCAATCAACGGCTTTTGTGTTATTGGCATTGAGTGGTATAGCCAATGGCGCCCCATTCTCGCCTCTCTCTGAATCAATAAGTATAGAGGAGGTAGATCCAGAATGCATTCCATTGCCGAAGTGGGGGTTGATTTCATGGCCTCCGTAATGCTCAATTGGGGACAGCTCAGTTACGACAACAGTAAATTCGCTGTCGAAATACGAAAATTATACAGGCTAAATATAATCGGTTATCTTTAACTGACAAGGATAGCATAGCTTTCCGAATTTTTATCGATATAAGTAGATGAACCAAACGGACAGTAGAAAGAGATAAAATTACATTATTACATTATAAAGTCACCCGACTAATCCAATTCGGGTCCACTGATAATCTTTGGATGTCTGCGATACTATTGATTGGTTGTAAAAATAAATAGATTAAAAAAATTTTTGATTCTTAAAAATAACTGGTCGTTAAAAAAATCAATATGTTGATGAACCGTCTCTTCAAAACATTTTATTTTTTGAAAAAACAATTGAAATATTGAGAGTTACTTGAAATTTGAGATTACGTACATACAAAATGATCACAGGACATTCTATTCATATCTCAGTAGCATAAGCGTGCTATTTAAAAATGTTTTTCTACAGCTAGTTCTGATTCTGAATTTAACAAATAATAAAATAGGGAGTTTTTGCTGGCAATTACTGTGGTTTTCAAAGGTTGAAATACATTTAATTCCTGTTCCCGATCTCCAAGACATATAAGATACTAAATAAAAGTTCAAAATAGTAATACAAGAGCTATCAAATATACATACAAAATATCATGGAGTATGATTAAAATATTGAGGAATATACAAATATATTA
Source organism: Diaprepes abbreviatus (assembly GCA_034092305.1). NCBI lineage: Eukaryota > Metazoa > Arthropoda > Insecta > Coleoptera > Curculionidae > Diaprepes > Diaprepes abbreviatus. The sequence continues at coordinate 2,096,401 of JASJET010000080.1, read as the reverse complement.
TGGTTATAAGTGAAGCACAAAAATACTTAGATTTTCGGTGTGTAAAATAATTTAGTCCATTCGATTTCCATCCTATTCTAATGTAATTACCCAAAAATCTTTTATGTTCATTGTAAGTAATCAATTAGAGAAATCTATAGAATTTAATGTATTTGATCTACTAATAAAACAGAGGATTCCAAACATATTAGTTTTAAAGAGTTAAATCTAACATAATTGTTTACATCAACACAACTTATAAACAGTTTGAGAAATAACAATTTGTAAGATCTTTGAAACTTTTATTAAAATAAATAACATTAAATTTTATTTTTAAGTAATGTTGACTTCAATATTTCACTTACTTACGCCGTGTTAAATACTATACTATACTACAGTTAAATAAGTATTATGATTTCAAGCCAAACGGCTTCGCAATTCCTCCAGGGAATATTGATTTATACCAGGTATACAAAGATATGAAGCTTTGTGGGAACCTTTTCCATGTTATCGGGTCCTAGGTGAAGTGATTTGCTGTATTTTCCATAAACTTTCCATTTAGTGGTCTCCTACGATTGGTTGAAGGAAACCTTGGATCTATTGGTCCCCGGGTCCAGTCGGAAATCTGAAAGAAATTAGTTTCTAAGGGATTATGTAGGAATTGTGGGTAGGTGGGTCAGGGCAGAGGGATGTTTAAAAGGTAGAGAAAGGATATGGTTAAAGGTCAGCGGACAACTGGCGGTGCTGACTGTACTGTCTACGCATTACAGTAGCGACAAGTATACGCTGGCTGCAGCACACTGCCGGCCAGACAATAATAAGTATTGTTATAATTTATGGGGACATATAAATATGAACCCAATAGGCCAACGACCGACGCATACGCATTACAGAAGCGACAAGTATACTGCTGGCTGCAGCACACTGCCGGCCAGACAATAATAAGTATTGTTATAATTATAATTTATGGGGACATATAAATATGAACCCAATAGACCAACGACCGACGCCCTTCGCTTAAGAACCTGGTACATTTGATTTTCAAGCCTCTACAAATATTTACAAAATAAAAAAAAAGTATATTCAAGGTTAAAGATGAGGTCTGCCAGTGTCGTTAACGGATGTCTTCTTGTTGGCTTTTGGTCCCGGATCTTATACGGTTCCTCTATCATTGGACGAGTTTCAGGTTTTCTTTCGAAATTAGTTGTCAGGACAGGAACTCTTGCAGTAGTAGGCTGGGTGTTTAGTGAAAAATAATATTGGATTGTTTATGTGGTGGATTAATAGGATGAAGGATTTTAATAATACTACGTAGAGCTGGAATAACCAGCGTTTCAAGATTTATCGGTGCTAGTTTTCTACAGTTACATTATATAGGGGGCATGTATTGTAATAGACGTCGGCATATTGCATTGTTTATGTGTTTGGCTCTTCGTTCTAGAGTGCCAATTTAAGATAATTTGGTAGTCTATATTTACTACTAAATATTTGACTGATGGCTTGGTCAATATTACTTGGTTGTTAAGTAATATTAAATAAATTTAATCTGGGGAAAGAACAAAAATTCTACTTGCAATTAACAATTGCGCAACAACAAAAGCAACAATGACAGTATTTTTTTTTACTTTTAACGTTAATTTGACTTACCAAAACTACTTTGTCCTCAAAATGGCGACGAGCATACTACGGACATTTTTAGTCTGACAGATTAATTTCATCCATTTTACTTTATGAAATCCCTGTTTGCAGCGGAAGTAAAGTAGTATGGAAGTGTGATTAATAGAAAAGGTCATGCGCAAAGATCTCTAAGAGAGGAACGGAATGCCGTAACCTCCGAAATGTTTTTCTTAAGTTTGAGAATTTTTTTGTATTATTTCAATTTATTGTAATTATCGGGATTATCAGGGGCACATGCCCGATTGTTCGAGAATCCTACGGAGAGTCCAAACCTGGAAAACGTGTAAGCCTCCCCGAAAGGTCGTCGGGAGTGTAAGCGCGGTACGAGAAGAAGGAACTAGCAACTGTCTAGTATTCGTCCGCGAGACACGAATTTTCCCAATCAGTTTATTTCTTGGTCTGAAAATCAAGGGTTGTTATAACTTTACATCCTCAAACGTTTGACATTGCATCTTGCGACAGTTTGTACTTTTCGAAGGCAAAGCTACAAATTTTTATATAACAGCCTTATCACTTGACATACTACAATATAGAGAAAAAGGGGATTATTTGAACTTTAAGGTTAGGATATCTCTGAAACCTGACGTGTTGGAATGATTCTGTCAGATTCAGATTCTACGTCGAAAAATATTTCGAAAATTACCTGTTCTATTCAAGTTGCAAAGTCCTATTAAATTGTGTTATTATTCTTAAGTCGAAAGCATGAACTGTGTAAACAAAATGATTACATCATGTCTTAAACTGTAGATACCTGTGACATATTAGACACCATGTTGAGTACAATGACTTGTGGCAACTCTAGTTTTTCCCTGGTGCCAATGTGCAAAATTATATATAATAATCGGTTGCATTTGATTCACAAGGATGGAATAGGAAGAATAGTAGGAAGAGACAAAACAACCAATCAATTGTATATAATAATCTTTATCGATTTTCTACATTTGTATTGGCAATTAAAAAAAATCGAATGTCTTTAGACGATATTAGCTATAAAAATGTGCTGAACATAAAAAGATTCAAAAAATGCAAATTTATCTCAGACAAAATTATTATTTTGTTAAAAATAACTATGTCAAAGAACCATCTCTTCAAAAAGTTTTTATATTGATAAGGTCAAAATCTTATCATAAACACAACACTAACATTGACACAGTACTTTGTTGATGGTTGACAATTAATTTAGGACCAACAAAATAATAATTAAAATGGCATTATTGTCACAATCCGTTGCACTCTGCAAACATTCAGCAATCTTTTTTAATTTGACATATCTAGGTTTGAAAACAATTGACTTCGAATTTAAATAAAATAGTTTTAAAAAGGATTCTGCCAAGAAACAAGAAACCCTAAATTTTTATAAACGACGATTTTTGAATATTTCTAATTTTTTAGCTGAGACCTGAAAATCATAACTGCATACAACTCAGTGAAACTTTATAATATTTTAATTTTAGTAAAATGAAAGAGTAATTTTATGATTTTAGCCAAAAAAATTTGATAAATGGAACAGTAAAAAAGGGCAAATGCCAAAAAAGCATTGACAAACGAACCTCAAAAGTTAGTACATTTCAAGAAGGAATATCTCAAAAACTGAACATTTCCGCGTAATTTTATCTTTATATTCTCAATCCACGCCTTAAAATACAACTATTCTGAAATTTTGTGTAATATTATAATATTTTTAATGTTAGTAAAATGGAAGAAGAGTAATTTTATGATTTTAGCAAAAAAAATTGATAAATAGACCAAGACAAATGCCAAAAAAACATTGACAAATTAACCTCAAAAGTAAATACATTTCAAGGAGGAATATCTCAAAAACTGAACATTTTCGCGTATTTTCATTATCATTTTCTCAATCCACGCCTTAAAATACAACTATTCTGAAATTTTGTGTAATTTTATATTTTTAATCTTAGTAAAATGGAAGAAGAGTAATTTTATGATTTTAGCAAAAAAAATTGATAAATAGACCAAGACAATTGCCAAAAAAACATTGACAAATTAACTTCAAAAGTAAATACATTTCAAGGAGGAATATCTCAAAAACTGAACATTTTCGCGTATTTTCATTATCATTTTCTCAATCCACGCCTTAAAATAGAACTATTCTGAAATTTTGTGTAATTTTATATTTTTAATGTTAGTAAAATGGAAGAAGAGTAATTTTATGATTTTAGCAAAAAAAATTGATAAATAGACCAAGACAATTGCCAAAAAAACATTGACAAATTAACCTCAAAAGTAAATACATTTCAAGGAGGAATATCTCAAAAACTGAACATTTTCGCGTATTTTCATTATTATTTTCTCAATCCACGCCTTAAAATACAACTATTCTGAAATTAATTCTGGTTAATTCTGGCATGGTGTAACATAACTAAATATTTAAAAATGATGACCAAATCTACTAAATAGATAATCTGTTCGAAATAAATAAAGATGGTCACAATAGTATTCATCAAGGCCCAGCAAAGAATGCAAGGCTAAAGTGTAATAGTAATTCTCCTTGATATTCGGCCTAGGTCACAGAAAACTTAACGACATTATGAAAGCATTTTGGTGAAGATATCTTACTAGTTATTTTGATTATACGGTGTTAGTAATATAAATAATGGCGTAAAAAATCATTTACAGATAATATTTATGTTTTCATGAGTAAAATCACTTGTCTAACTTCTTGTTTTCATTTTTTTACCCAGCAAAGAAAAATTACGTCACAGTGGGGTAATTCGTTTGCAGAATTTACAGATAAAATCCATTTCAGCTGTTGTGTTATTGGGATATGAGTTTTTTTTTTAATTTTCGCAGCATCAATAACAATCATGTCCCTTTTTGGATTGAATGTTGTATTAACGGTTTTATTTACCGAATTTTGGTTAATTTTTCAACTACCTTTCGGGATTTTAACTATTTTTAGATTTTGGCGAGACATCAACGCACCTCGCCATTATTCGGTATTTTGGTACTCATCTTCGAGAATATGGACCTATTTATGAATTTACGTTAACGAAGATTAATTAAGTTTTAATTTTTAATCAGGGAACACTTTTATGGAATGGACCAATTTATAAAAGATTATCAAGTAACACTCACCCTAGACTCTTAGGTAACTTTTATTCACTTTTTACTTTTCCACTTTTTCCGTTTTTTTTTATGTACCGAATTCAATTATTTTTCGCAAGTCAAGTTCAGGGTTATTCCACTCTCCACTGTCACGTTCAGGATTTATTTGTCAAGAGTGGAATTTCCATACCTTTATAGCCAGTACTAAGAGTTGACTATTAATCGCAATTTAATATCAGGTTATCTTCACTTTGTTACGTTCTGGTAATTATTTTTAAGTCAGGAAGCATTTTTTCGGGATTATTAAAGCCTTCAAAACTGGCGAGAAATGTTTTGTTGTTTAGCCCTGCCGAGCATTACACTCGACTTGTAGCTCTTCCTAAACCGAACGTTCGATCGCTGCGATTTATTGGCAAGACCCTTACTAAACGACATTTAAGTGTGAATGTAAGAATTCGTATGCGCCACTAACCTAGTCTTTTTATGGTCGGTATCAGTTCCAGGAATTAAGACTCGTAAACGATCTTTATTGGCAGAAGATGTTATGTTGTCCAAACAACCACGATTTGTCCTAGTAAGGGAACAATCTCGTGGCCTCCGAGAGCTAAGCTCAAACGGAAAAAGGACGAGTTGTCTCAAGGAAAGCAACCCGTAATGTCCTTAATTTTCTAGCTGACTTAATAGCAGTGGTAACGTCGCGCTCTGAAATCGGGGAAGCATCGAATCAAAGTGCCGCCACCGCGCCGTTTAATGTATGGGTTTCCCCGTTTCGGCATCATGAATATGGAGTTTTAGCACTGCAGGCAATATTATTTAATTTATTTTATTTATTTGAAGAGCTTGTGGCATATAAAATCTGAAATTTAATATTTTGTCGCAAAATAAGCGTGTATTCACGATAGAGCCTAAACTTCGGATAACTTGATGGACAAACCAAGATAATAAGAATAAAAACAATGATTTTTACTAATTATAAGAGCATATAATAAAAATATGCCTTATCTAACTTAAATTAACGCATGACTGAAAAAAAATCTGCAAACGCATTCTCATTTAAGGGTACTGTACGAGAAAAATTCTCACAATTACATGAAATAAGATGACGCTTAACATAGAGACTAAATGTTTTATATTTATAGAGAAGAAATTGTAGATAGAATAAGTAAACTTTTGTAAATAACCTGAACTGTACTGTAGTATTACAGATTTATGTAAAAAATATCTAATAGACTTAAGACTAATAAAAATAAACCTATCGGAAAGTATGTTACTACTTGTTTATATATTACATAAAAAAAAATAAATAAAAACAATACATATTTGTTGTGGCTACAAAATACATGTCAAAATATATTAAACGAAAATAAACAAATTATATGTTAAATAGAAATTTAGGTTTTCTATGCATGTAAAACGAAAGAAACAGTGTTATTTACTTTCAAAAACAGAGCCCTACATTGAAAGTAAAAAACATTCGTATTAGTGCATTCATTATACAGAATATATAATGTATTATTATTTTGTTCTAACAATTTTCGTGAATGTAGGCCAGTCGAATTACCCTCGAAATAAGGTGATTTTGACATTTAGTATTTCTAGATATCAGCAGACGGGAGACTGTTCAGAATGATGATGGTAATTTATGGTTTCTTAGGCGTTAATTTCTTTTTTGGGCAAGCACTTTTATTAAAGAATTAAAGGTTGGAAAAACAGTTTTTTTTTGAGTTGTAGAAAAAGTTATTAATTTCTAGAAAAAAAGTTCAAAACAAAAGTGCCCTATGAGATAGAAAAAAGAACATCAGTATTATATTATTTGTTCATTAGTTATTGCAAGAAAACATGCTAAAATGGCTGTTTTTTCAGTTGTTAATAAACAATAGAAAAACATATCGCATATACTTCATACTGCATCAAAGGAAACCGCTTGTGACATAAAATAATCATGCAAAATTTCAAGTAAAATTATTCAATAGTTTTTTACACACTGAATCTGTTTATAACTTTTGGGGTTGTATTTAATTATTTATTCTCAGCTATCAGAAAAATCTACGGCGATCTGCGGGTGCGCAAATCAAATTTCAAGGCTTATATTAGTAATGTCAAAAAATAACGAAATAAAGTATTGATGTTAAATTGTTAAAATAGTTTAACAAAATTAGGGTTTATTTTTTCGTTATAAACAAATAGAATACCGCTTCGACAAATAATGATATCGAAAGGCCGATAAGTGGACGTGGTAGCTGATATTTTTGCTCGAATTTCTTAGAAACAAAAAATTCTCTACGGCCAATAGAAGCCAAGATAACTTTTTTAAATCACTGTGGCGGTGTTTATTAACATTAAGGAATTATTTTAACAGGGATTCACAGGACATTGCTTAAGCTATCGTATGCAGAAATTTTCGACTCGATTATTTGAAAATTGTTGATGTAGTTTAAAGTTACAGCTTTTCCGGGATTCAGTGTGGGTGCGGTGATGGGAGATTCCGGCAGCGCGTGGTCGACAACGAGACTCTGACTCTTCAAATTCATTTTGCAGGAAAATTTTGGATTATCTCTGAGAACATTGGTCGTAGAACCTTTTTTTTTGTCTTTGGATTTTGGCATCTCGATAAAACATGAACAATGGAATATATATTTTCCTGAAAAAATTATTTTTAAGCTTGACAATAAACAAATTATTGCATTTTAATACAAAATTTATTGATTAACGATATTTTCAACACATTGAGTGCATTTTAAATTGAGAAAATTTATTGACATTGATATAACAACATGCTGCAACCTATTTATACAAACGATGACTTAATTTCGCAAGAGTTATTGAAACACATAAGTTGCAAATGTAACACAGGTTGTAAAACAAAAGTTTGCACTTGCCGGAAAAATAACTTACGTTGTTCAGCGTTTTGTTCCACTTGTAATGGTGTTCAAATGTCAAAAAAACTGATGTAAATATCGATATATCTGATAATTCGATATCTGACTATGACGTGATAATCCAGCCATAGCCACCAATAATTCACAATCCATCGTGATTGAAGATTATTACGATATTACTTCAAACGACGACAAAAGTGATGATAGTGATGATAATGATAAATATTATGATAATAGTGAAATCGATGTGTTTCGAACATGAAGTTATCTTGATCTCCAAGAAACGGGGAATCGAATAAATATTTTAAACAGAATTACTCGAAAAATATTAATGCTACAAAAATTGTTGAATATATAAATATACAAAACAGTATTGATGTGCTTTCTTGTAAAATTAATTATTTGGCGGCAAATGACTGTCGCAATTTGTTTCAACCTATATCTTGATAAGTATTAATGATATATTAAAAATGAATCTGATTTTCAATATTTCTAACCTATGGTATATTATTCACTAATGTCAATAAAGTCAACCTCATGTGGGTACCGGGACACACCGGGATAGAGGGAAATGAAATAGTAGACAGGCTCGCGAGGAAAGGGGCTGAGATACCATTCTCTAGGGCCATAGCCTTTTTGTAGAATCAGTAGCAGCGTAATGCTGGAAGAACTAAAGATAGAAGAAGGAAGCAGGAGATCCAATTATTGGACGGAGCTGCAAGTATTGTGACAGGCGAAGATATTTCTTGGGAACTACGACTAGAAGAGATTCAAAGAATGCATAAGCTTAAGTAAAAACAGGGGTCCTGTCGGGGAAGGAAAAGAGTGCTTCTGTGAGGAGGAGGACGAAATCTCTATTCATATCCTTTCAGAGTGCAGGGCTCTAGAAATTCCTAGGATGCGGTTCTTGGGAACACACCAAATCGAAGAAGGTGAGCTACCCACCTAAAAGCCTTCTAACATCCTAAGATTCCTGAGGGAAATAAGACTGGAGGACCTGCTCTAGCCGATAAGGTAACTCTTACGACTTGGCAGCAAGTAGGGGGGGGGGGGATTTTTTAAAAAAATATATATCTCAGCATCTATTGGTCATAGAGACTTTTAATTTTTTTTTTTTGTTAAATTGACGCACAAATATCAGCTATCACGTCCATTTATCGATGATTCGATATCGTTATTTATCGAAGCGATATTCGATTTGTTTATAACGACAAAATGAACGCTTATTTTGCTAATCTATTTCAACAATTTAAAATGAATATTTCATTTCGTTCTTTTTTGATATTACTTATTTACGCCTCGAAATCTGATTTACGCATCCGCAGATCGCCGTAGGACCTCCTGATCTCTGAAAATAAACAATTAAATACAACCCCAAAAGTTATGAACAAATTCACTTTGCAAAAAACTATAGAATATTTTTACTTCAAATTTTGTATGCTTATTTTATGTTACAAGAGGCTTCTTCTGCTGTAGTACAAAGTATATTCAATACGTTTTTCTATTGTTTATTAACAATTGAAAAAACAGCGATTTTAGCATATTTTGTGCAATAACTAATGAAGAAATAATCCTATTTTGATGTCCTTTTTTCTATTTTGCAGGTATTTTTAAGGTGCACAACTTTTTTCTAAAAAGTAATAACTTTTTCTATAACTCAAAAAAACTCTTTTTCACAAATTTGTTGTTTAATAAAAATTTTTGCCCAAAAAAAAACGAAGCCTAGGAAACCATGAACCACTAAATTTTTTTCTAAATTTAATTCGACTGGCCTAAAGAGTAAACATGACAAATTAATATTTTGTCGAATCTGGATTTTTTTTTAACTCGTGGTTAAAAAAGAAGAACCTAAAATGTTTTAAGGCGCTTTGTAAACGGTTCCTATACAAACCCAATGATTATAACCATGGTCTACAATTTATGAAAATTTTGTATAATGATTGCATAGTGAAATTCACATTAAACATTTCCAAGTGTTTAATAGACGAATGATAGAATATTGTTAATTTATTATTTATTCTGTCGTAAGTGAATTGTGTACCAAAATTATGCTGTTTTTGTTATTGAAAGTTGTATTACTTTACCAAACATGTCACTAAATGTGTTTACTGAAATAAAGTCTATGTTAAACGTTTGGTATAAGTGTTTTATTGTGTTTGACTTCAACATCTTCTAACCTCTGCTACCGGTTGGTTCTTCATCTGAAAACAGTCTGTATTCTTGCGAACCCCTTCTCAAAACCGGAATAAATTGAAGAACCTCTTGTGTAGTCATTAGGAACAGTATATGAAACAGTAAAATTGGGTATTTAAATTTATTTTCCATGATGAATAATAGGTCAGTAGTATAGAGGGCGGGGTTCTGTGACACCCGGATGGCATCTGTCCCTTTTCAGCCCTTTACCATCCGAAGAAGTGCTGAAACCCTCCTGAAACCCAAGCCAAAAAGGCCTTATTGCCAAAGAACATGACGTAATAGCCTAAGAAGTGCCTGAAATCCTTCTGAAACCCTTGCCAAAAAGGCCTTATTGCCGAAGAAGTCCTGAAAAATCCCTATCCAAAAAGGCCTTCCTTATTGCCGAAGAAGTCCCGAAAAATCCCTATCCAAAAAGGCCTTATTGGCAAAGAAGGGTTGTCCTAGTAGCTTAAGAAGGACCAAAAGAGTCCTTAGCCAAAAAGGCCTTATTGCCGAAGAAGTATCGACAATGACGTCATTTACCAGAGGCTGTTGTTTTGTAAAGTAGTTGGTAGAAAAAATAAATTGGAGTGGAATATCGGGTAAAATAAAACAAAATTTTATATATCAGAGTGGTATATTGGGTAAATAAAATTACAAAAATAATTAAATATGTTATGCTACAATACTTTTTTGCCTGTTTTATTTTTACGTTTTCTGCAGGAGGTTAGCTTGACAACATATCGATTCTTCTGGTCTAGAAGTAATTCTTCTCTTTCCAAGCAGGCATTGAGATTATCAAAGAGTTTATTTTGATGCCTTAAGCTTTGTATAAAATTGTTATTACATTGATCCAACGATAGATTTAATTTATTAATGTCCAGTAGAAAATAACTGATATTATTTTTTGCATTTGCCAATTCATGTTTGGTTTCTCCAAGTAGTGTGTAGGCTGTACTTTTTTTGGTTTCACATACATCGGTTTTTTTCATTTCAAGAAGTAAATTTGCTTCCAATTCAACGTTTTTTCTTGAAAGGTTGAGAATATTGGTGTAATTAATGGAAGATGATAGATTAGCTGCTTTGTTTTCACATTCTTTAATATTTTTTGTATATAATTCGTTGAGATTTGATTCAGTTTCATATAAATTCATATAGTTATCAAGTTCTTTTGAACATAGTAGGTATAGACTTAAACTTGTATTATACAGAACATCATAGTCATCTTGTAGGTATTCACAATACTCAGTTTTATTGTTTTTGTTTAAGGTGTTATTTTCAATCGCAATAACACTACAAAATGGTAAAATTATGAGCAAAAAATATGCTAAAGACATGTTTCCCGTTCAGAGGTTTCAAACGTACTAAATATGTACTATGGATAAAGTGGGTTTTTATATAATGTTTGTTCTATTAATCCAACTATTGTGCTTATCAGTGAACCCAAACCATTTAACGAATACTTGGTCTTTATGTCTTTTTAGAATTTTTTCAACTAAATATACATTATGATTGAGAGTTTTTTGTAATTGTTCTTTGTAGAACGCCCCAAGTACGTTTTCATTTTGCATATCCTTCAAGAGATAAGTGGTTGGGTTTGTTAACTGAACTTTGCGTATAATAAATACCTCAGGAGACCAATTTGGATTGTATTTTTTATCGAAAACACCTCTTACTTTAGAAATGCGTACATAGTCACCAACTTTAAGTTTAACGTTTAAATCACTCATTTTTATTTTGTTGTAAACAGTTTGAAGTAAAAATTTTTCATTTTTGGTAGTAACATCTGCTGGTTTCATTTTAATGGTTCTGTGTTTTGTGTGATTATATTTATAAACAATTTTACCAAGTAAATTAACCCATTTGTAATTTCCTTGTATATTAAATTCCTTCCACATCCAGTTTTTTAAAGTCCTATTAACTCTTTCGACTATGGATGCCTTTTTTTCACTGAATACACTATAGTGGTTAATATTGTATTTCTTTGTGAGTTTCTCAAATTCTTTATTGTAAAATTCTTTACCCATGTCTGTTTGAATGTTTTGTGGAGTTTGTATTTTAAAAACTTTTTCCATATTTTTGCTTACTTCTATAGCTGATTTGTTTTTTAACGGAAAAGCCCATACAAACTTTGAAAAGCAATTAATAACAATAAGTATATATTTGTAACCATTGTTTATTTTAGCATAAGGAATCATTTCTACTAAATCTGCTTGAAATAGGTCATCTAGAGATTTAATAATTATTTTTCGCCTTTTAAAATTGATTCTTGCTGGCTTGTGAATTTCTTCAACAAGTTGTCGTTTTGTATCTGTAACAAATTTATTCATTTTTTTTTTTTGTTTAGTTTTTTCATTCAATAATTTGAGCTTCTCTTAGTTCCTCTACTATGGAATTAATTTCGTTATGATGTCCTGTGTGTCCAGCTTGTTGAGAGGCTAGCAGTAAACGTAATCTATCAACTAGTTCATTAGGATTATCCCAATGTACATAATCTATGGGATGATCAGTAACATTCATGTATAAACCGTCTCCCGTTATGTAAGGTGCTATAATCTTTTTATATTTTATTGATCTACTACCATCAACTTGTTGATTGGACTGATAGTAGCGACGATGTGCATTTGTTTTAAATATAATTTGTCTATAGTTTGTTTCATCCTCTTTGGAGAAATTTGTAGGGTGTTTCTTAAATAGTAGTTCGTAGAGACCATGTGTCCCTTTGTAGCGTTTGTTTTTCACTATAATATCTTTACCATCGATATTCAGATTAGAATCACCAATGTGAAATTTCTCAGTATCAACGTTAAATCGAACACCATATTTGTGATCAAACTTGTTTTGAGAATCATGATGCAAATCACTGATATATTTTCTAGGTAATGGATCATATTGTTTTAAAAGATTTGTTAAGGATTTGTCTTCCAATTGTTGTTGTTTTTGTTGTCGGAAAACAGATGAATTACTTTCATTCTCGTTTTCATCATCATCATCATCATCATCATCATTATCAGTTTCATTTATTGTATCTAGTGTCTTATTTGCATCATCATCATCATCATCATTTTCATTTTCAACTAGAAAAGGATATTCTAAAGATGTATCGTCAGTTTTTATTTCAGATGGTTCTTTAGTTTTTGGTGGTGGTGGTGATGCTGCTGCTGCAACTGTAGCTTTTGTGCTTAATTCACTTTGAATATTTTGTAAACGTTTGGTTATGGGCAAAAATACTTGTTCCTGTACAATTTCACTATGTTTTAATAGGTTTAGTTTATTTTTAACGTTTTTTCGTTTACGAATTAAATTTTTTTTAAGTTCTTTTTCACTAGATTTCATTTTTTTTTTTTTTTTAATCTGCTTAGTCAACAGGTTTTGATCAGCTTTTAATCAGCTTTGAAACAGCTTATAAACAGCTTCTAAACAGCTTATAAACAGCTTATAAACAGCTTCTAAACAGCTTCTAAACAGCTTTTAATCAGCTTTAAACAGCTTCTGATCCGTTTGGAACAGGTCTGATCTGGTTGAAAACAGGTTTAAGCAGGTTGTAAACAGGTTTAATCAGGTTGAAAATACAACAATCCGCTTATAATGAAGTATGGATCTTGACTAAGCTATTTTGGGAGATATCATGCTATTATAAAATGATCAAATCCCAGTCGATAACGTCCGTTGTTGAGATTGTAATCTTTAAAAATAGTTAAAAATCCATATGGTTTCTTCCAACAATACGAACACATATTTTTAAACTTGTCAAATGACATATCAGAACCAACATGATCATTATAAACATGTTTTAAATTTAAATCGTCTTGTTTGAAGAGAATAAGTACATTGGCATTATCTCGTATTAGATGTTTGGGAATTTTTGCGTACGTTTGACACAAATAAAACGAGTCAATATTATTGTGTCTACCCATACTAAAATACTCTCGAATAATATCTTGATTGTCACATGCTACATCATCAAAAATAAATATGGAATTGGATTTTGCTTCAGATGGATGCACAATATTCTCACTAGCACTAAATGCATAATAATTTATTCCTTTTATAGGAGTCAATAATTCATTTAAATATAAATATTTTGGTTGGTATAGCGAACGTGAATACACATAAACATTTTCAAATTTCAATCCGTTTTCATGTTCTATCAGCGAGATCATAACATTCGTTTTTCCACAGTTTGATGGACCAACAATGATACATCGTATTGTAAAAGGAAATAAAATTCCATGTTTTCTGTACGAATTTTGTGGTTTGAACTCATCAGCGTTCTCAATAGGTAAACTGGTTTTTTGTTTTAGAATTTTCATAATTTCAATAGATCTGTATATATAGATAACTTAGAACAGAGAACTCAAACAGAAATGACTTATATTAACATGTTACATATCATTTATAGTCAGTTGTTGATTAATTGTCAACATGAAATTTTATACAGGTTCAGGATTTGTAAACAATATGATAAATAAATTACCGTTTGAATTGCATTTGCCTGGTTACAATTTTTGTGGACCGGGTACAAAACTTCAGACTCGTTTATCACGTGGTGATCATGGAGTGAATCAGTTGGATGAAAGTTGTCGTGCTCATGACATTGCATATTCTCAAAATAAAGATTTAACATCTCGTCATCAAGCTGACAATATATTAGCAAAGAATGCAATGAAACGACTCAGATCGAGAGACGCGTCCACAGGAGAAAGACTAAGTGCATTGGGAGTAGCTGGTATAATGAAGGCAAAAGTAAAACTTGGAATGGGTATACAACAACAACAACAACAAAGTATTAAAAAGTGTCTTACAACATTGGAAAAAGTAAAACGTACTTCACAGAACTTATTAAATGATATTCGAAAAAGTATAGAAGAATTGAAAAGAAATCAATCATCATCGTCATCATCATCATCATTGGTAAAAACTAAAAACAATACTAAAAACAATACCAAAAATACTAAGAAAAAAACCCCTAAAGTTCGTAATTATTCCACAAAAAAGAGAAAAAATGTGAAAAAACAAAAAGAAGAAGAAGCAGAACCAATGGATATTGATATTGAAAATATTAATTTACCATTATCAAAACCAATTAGACTTAAAGCAAAAAGAAAACTTGATACTAGAAATGTTGATAATGATAGAAATGGTCAAAATAAAATGTTAAAATTGGATTTAAATGAACCATTACATTATCCACCGTCATCATTGTCATCATCATCATCATTAAAGAATGGGAACAATAAGAAACGTAAGATGGATGATGATGATGATGATAATGATGCTGATATTGATACTATAAGTATAGAAAAAAGACAACGATTGATTTAGTAGCTTGTAAATTGTCAAAATGGTTAGAACTAAACGTAAGCAAAAACCAAAGCAACGAAAATTGAAAAAAAATAAACAACGAAAATTGAGAAAAAATAAACAACAACGACAAAAAGGACAACGAAAAAGTGCTGGTATAAAAAAAGTTAAATTTGAAAAAGTGTTAAAACAAATTAAACAACATATATTAAAAACTAAACCCAATAATTTGGGAAATGCTATTTTAGTAGCTTTGAATGCAGCAAAACAAATTAAAAAAAATTTCAAACAACAACCAAGTTTCAATCGTGTTCGCGTCATTAAAATTCCCAAAGTTGGTGGTGTTTTACCTCTTATACCAATATTTGCTGCCCTGTCTGCATTAGGCTCTTTGGGTGGAGCAGCTGCCGGTGTAGCAAAAGCCATCAATGATGCACGAGCTGCTCGAAAACAATTGGAGGAATCACAACGTCATAACCGTTCTATGGAAAGTATAGCCTTAGGTAAAGGTCTATTTTTAAAACCATATAAAAAGGGGTTGGGTGTTTTTTTATACCCACCACCACTACAACCACGAAGCAGTTAATAAATTTACCAAATAGACCATTAACCAATATTGATTTAGTTATGTATGCCAAACAATTTTGTATTCCTCATTTTCGTGGTGTATTTATGCGTGATGCCTTACCAAAGAAAATTAAATCCAACAATGAAAGAGGTATAATAAATTTGGATAATCTGAATGGACATGGGACACATTGGACAGCCTATAAGAAATTCGGAAATAAAGTTGTATATTTTGACAGTTTTGGCAATCTTCGACCACCCTTGGAAGTTATCGACTATTTTCGTTCAAATGGACCGGTAGACATTATTTATAATTATGATATTTATCAGAAATTTAATACATTTAATTGTGGACATTTATGTTTAGAATTTTTAAATAAATAGATATTGTACAATAAATAGATTTTAGTTTTATTTCAACCTTAAAATAGAGAACATGAGTTATATATTTACCTTATCAGGTAGAAAGTCTTTGTTATCTCTAAAATTGCATCCACCAATAATATTACAAGAATCCAAGAATTATGAATTGGGTTTAATTAATTTTGTTACCTACAACTCAATTCCAAATGTTGACAAAACAAACAATAAGTTCTATTTTGGTGAATCTGTAATTGAAATACCCGAAGGGACATACGAGATCAATGATATTTCTCGTACAATAAATGATTCTCTTAGAGGTGTTAAAAAATTACTACAACAACAACAACAAAAGGAGCCAATACCACAACAACAACAACAACAACAACAAAGATTAGTAGAAAATGAGAGCAGTGATGATGATGATGATAATAATAATAATGATAATCAGAATGATGCTAGAAATCAAATTGTAAAATTAAACGATCCTCCTATTCCATCGAAGAAGAAAAAGAAAAGAGATAGTCCTACTAATTTAAAAGAAGCCAGTGATTTAGTTAAAATTCGCGTAAATTATAATACTTTAAGGTGTGAGATAAAATCAACGAAGGATATTCATTTTGAAAAACCTTACTCTATCAATACTATTCTAGGTTTTAAAAACCGAACATTGACAGCACAAAAACTTCATGTATCTGATTACCTCATTAATATAACCAAAGTTAATGCTATATGTTGTGAATGTAATTTAGTGACCAATTCCTTCAATAATGATAAACCGTCTCATATTTTACACATGTTTTATCCAACTGTACCGCCAGGTTATAAAATTGTGGAAACCCCCACCAATGTAATTTATTTACCTATAAATACTCACTATTTGGATGAAATCATTATAAAAATAACCGATCAAGAGGGTGATTTAGTTAATTTCAATCGGGAATTGATAACAGTCAGAGTTCATCTGAAAGAAGTACCAACATAGAAAAAAAATGGTATTTAGATACAATTACCATCTTTATTACTCTGAACCTCTAAACGACAACAACAACAACAACAACAATAGTAGTAGTAGTAGCAGTATAAATAAAACCACAATGCATGATAAAACTAGTGTACAAAAGAACTTGAAACGGTTAACATCACAAAATCGCAAATTTTTACAGTCTTTGGGATTTAGATTGTTACATTAAAAAAGAAAAATTGCTCCAAGAAAGAAAATTAAAAAGGCAAACTTTTGGTACAGATTTAAATTGAATTTTAGATCTGGTGTACGAAGACTCCTTATAGTTTGTTTTTGTAAAAAGGAAATTGTTAGTAGTAGTAGTTGTAGTAGTAGTAGTAGTAGTAATAGTAGCAATAATGAATATTTTGAACGTGAGTGAAAGAATCATCAGTGATAATTCAATTACCAGTAAAGAATACCACAGTTATTTACCCTATGCCAATACAAGTTTAAATAAATCCGATGAAATTCGCATTCCTATTCAGACTCAAGATATTTATACATATCCAGCTGAAAGTTTTCTCGAACTTGAAGGTGTCGTTGTAGATGAACATGGGAAAGCAAGTGATACCATTGAATTGACAAATAATGCTTTTGCATTTTTATTTGATGAAATTCGCTATGAATTGGGTGGAACTGTTGTGGATCGTGTAAGAAATCCAGGTATTACATCTCTCCTAAAAGGTTATGTCAGTTTTACAGAACAAGACTGTTTACGTTATCACAATGCCGGTTGGAATCATCTTGAAAAGCCGAAAATGTTGTCAAAAGGACATTTTAATGTTTGTATTCCTCTAAAAATTCTTATGGGTGTTTTTGAAGATTTTCGAAAAATCATCATAAATATTAAACAAGAATTAACGCTTATACGAAGTTTTTCCGATAGCAATTCAGTCACTACAAATAAGGCAGGTGAAAAACCAAACATTCGTCTCGATAAAATAACATGGAAAATTGAACATATTAGAGTGGATGATGAGGCAAAATTGAAACTTTTAAGTTACATTGAAAAAGGAAGAGATTTAACCGTGGCATTTCGAGGATGGGAATTGCATGAGTATCCGCTTTTGCAACAATCCACGCAACATACTTGGAATGTAAAAGCGATTAATCAGTTAGAAAAGCCGCGTTATCTCATTTTTGGTTTTCAAACGAAACGACGAAATCAATTATCAAAGGATATTAGTCACTTTGATCATTGTAACTTAACCAATTTCAAAGCCTATCTCAATTCGGAAATTTATCCATACGATAATTTAAATGTTCATTTTGATAGACAACAAGTGAGCATTTTGTATGAAATGTATGCCAGATTTCAACAGTCCTATTACTATAGAAGTGTTGGACAACCTTGTTTGACATTTAAAAAATTTATCGAACTTGCACCTTTAGTAGTGATAGATTGCTGTTATCAAGTGGACACATTGAAAAATGGCACTGTTGACATCAGATTGGAATTTGAAACCAGTGAAAATATTCCAGCAGACACATGTGCCTATGTATTGATTTTACACGATAAAAAACTTAAATATAATCCTCTAACAAGTATTGTCAAAATACAAACTGATTAAAGATATCCCCACTCCAAACAACGTATATAAATTGGTCTGAAACTGTATCCTGCCATTATTTCAGCATTTTGTTTAAAGTGAACAAAAACAATACTAGTAGCAGCAGCAGCAACAGCAAAAAAAAAAAAAAATGTCATTTGAAAACAAAACAAAAGTGTCATGTGAAAACAAAACAAATATTCTCTTTGTGGATGTTCAAGGGTTCCAGTATGATGTTTTACCGTTTATGTGTCAGGAAATAGCTATTTACAATTCATTAACCAAGGAACATGTACACAGATTAGTGAAATTACCAATAAATGTGGGAGAATTTAGTGACAAGGTACAAAGTTTTATCAATTATACCACTAATAATATACATGGAATAGAAAATAATTTTTGGGATGATATTGATGATGCTACTGACGCCTATCACGCTAAACTTAAACCAGAAGAAATGTCTGCGTTTTTAAATGCTTATATTGGGTCCACAAATATGACAGTTATAGTGAATGGCAAAGAAAAGATGGACTGGTTGCAGAAATACCTAAATGGTTCCAATCTCATTATTAATGTTGCAGATGATCCAAAATATATAACAGTTGATAAAATGAAAGAATTATTTAAATCATACCACTGTCATATGCATGATTATAATAATAATGTATATTGTGCTTTAGAAAATGTATATAATTTGTATCACTGGTTTATGGTGTATTGTTTTTAAATAAATAAAAAAAACTAAAGAAATATATGTATGTTTTATTTATTCAATTAATGTATAAATTTAGAAAAATTATTTTTTATATATTGCTCCTTAACTTCGTTTTCACACACTTTTGGTAACTGCAAACGAGATACGTCTTCGATTTTTTTTAATTGGAGACTTACCCTATTTGCAGCTACCTCATAAAGTTTCGGTGGAGTCAAACAACCATTCCGATACTCCGGTGTCACACAACAGGGATAATCTTGCTCTGGCATTTGTGCTCCTCTCGCTAGGGCCATTTGTCCTTGTTCTTGGTTTAATTCTACTAAACGAACCTACAGGGTTTCAAACAAAAAAAAAAATCAAACAAAAAAAGAATTAAAAAAATATTATTTATTAAAAAAAAAAATTACATTATCTACCACTTTTGGGAGAAAATGTCATCCTCTTCACCACCACTTATAATACTACCTACCCCAGCTACTGCCGCAGCCTCTTGTAATTGTTGTGATGGTGGTGGTGGTGGTAGTATTGCTGGTGGTGGTGATAGTGGTAGTGGAGGCTGTTCGAAACGTTGACTATGACGATGATGCTGACTGTAACTTGTTGATGGTTTTGGCTCTGGATTTTTCCTTTGCTTTTTTCTCGGAGGTTCTTGGATATTTTTGGTGGTTGTGGTGGTGGTTGCGGTGGTGGTGCTGGTGGTGTTCGTATGGTTGTCCTCCTCCTCATCGTCATCATCATCATCATCTTCTACCCCAACAGTTACAGCTGCCGGTAAATATTGCGGATAGTAGGGAGATGGCAAAATTTTTTTAATCGGACCCGCCTCCATGGGCGAATCCTCTGAAATTAAATTAAATTTGTACCGCCTTACTACTTGTTCCAATATATGGAACTCTTCATCGTTGTCCAATTGGACCCGCATGTATCGTACCGGTAACTGCCCAAATTTCTGCTTAAGAGATTTGGCTGCTGGTATGTAGTTTAAGTGAATAAACACTTTATCCCTTTTAGTTTTAATTTCCTTGAGACCCCATCTGAAAACCAAAAAATAAAAAATAAATAAATATTTTATCGTAAATTTTGTTTGTTAAAGTTAAAAGACCATGTTTTCTTCATAACTGTTAAAAAAAATTACATTTAAAACAATAGTGCCCTTTTTACGCTATATACATAGGTAAAATAAGGCTCAAAATCACTTAAAAATACTCTATTTCGAATTCTCCAGACCTAAATTTTACGAAAACAGCAAAAAAAAAAATTTTTTCCAAAGTGCGCAGTTGACCAAAAGGCGTTTTCTGACGAAACCAAAAGAGTGAGACGTGCGCAAATAGCAAAAAAAGTGACTACGTCATCCCGGCTTATAACGATCTTTCAAGAAAATCGAACTTATGGTCATTATTATTATTATTGGTTAGATCGAAAAATTTAATATTTTTGACATTTGTTCAAAGTTGATTGGAAAATTTGGAAAATGTTCCTTAGAAACAAAGGTAAAATAAAGGTAATTAAAAAAAATAGTTAAAAAATAAACTTACGGAAATAGCTGCTTGACAACCACTGCCAACCATTTTATTGGTAGATTCACAGGGTCCTCGGTCATTACAACGATGGTTGATGGTACAACTAGAGGATTGCTTACACTTGCCATTTTTTGTTATTGTTGTTTGTTTTCTTTTTCACTTTGAGGTAAGTCTTGTTGTTGTTGTTCTGGTTTGTCGATTGACTATGCTGCTAAGCGAATTTCTGCTCGTATTTAAACACATTTTGGAAAAAAATACCTAACGTCATGTTTGATAAAACGAAAATTTCCTAACATAGAAATAGCATTAAACATGTGGAGTGACACGTGAATCTTTTGGAAATTTTTGGTGTAGTTGCAATTTTAGAATCACGTATTATATGTTTGATTGTGCATGTTTTTCTTGATAAAATTTATCTATTACACATGTTTTACATTAAGTTATAACGTTGCATTTTTTTCCAAAAAACATATAAAAGCGCTCGATTTGCTTAGTCGAGCACACAGTACAAAAACGAAAGTAATAACAGTCACTTGAAGAAGAAGAAGAAGAAGAAAAAGACCAACTAGAACCATTGGTAAGTTTTTTTTATTATTTATTTATAATTTTAAGAAGTGAAGTGAAGTGAAAAAAATTTAGATTCGCGACCCAAGGAACAGTGAGTAACATCACCCTACCATACAGGGTGTATGTGTATAAATTCGCTGTTCGCGGAAGGTTCAACGCTAGGGATATTTTATTAGCTTCGTGACCCAAGGAACAGTGAGTAACATCACCCTACCATACAGGGTGTATGTGTATAAATTCGCTGTTCGCGGAAGGTTCAACGCTAGGGATATTTTATTAGCTTCGTGACCCAAGGAACAGTGAGTAACATCACCCTACCATACAGGGTGTATGTGTATAAATTCGCTGTTCGCGGAAGGTTCAACGATAGGGATATTTTAGATTGTTTTTTGCTATTTATTATTATTATTAGTTTAAAGTCTCATGCATGTTTTTTTTTTTAATGTTTGTAGTAACAAACATGAGTTCATACAAGAACACTGACACATCCTCCTCATCCTCTTCCACCACCACCGCTAGTATCAACGAGAACAACAACAACAATTTCCTTTTCCTCGATGAAGTCTCAACTGAGACAATAAAAAAAATTGAACAAGTTAGTAGAATTATTAAAACAAGGGGGGAATATCTAAGATTTATAGTACATATAAAAAAAATTATTTTAAACTTGAAAAAAGCTATTAAATCTAAAGATAGAAAATGTGTAAAAAATTTTTCAAGAATTGAATCTAATTTAAGCATTTTGAAAAACTATCTAATTAACTTTCGAATTAAAGCAAATGGTGTCAAAAATAACAAAAATAAAAATTTAGTTTGGCAAGACATTGATTCTTGTTTCAGTGGAAGAATAAAAACCGGACTTATTTCAAATTTAAATATTAAAGATCCAATAGAATTTTTAGAGAAATGTTTTAGAAGTTTTTCAATAAAAATTAAAAAAGAATTAAAAAAATCCCTGTTAAAAGTAAACGCTTCTTTTGCTGGTCTTTTTATAAAACCTCAAACCAATGAGACTGCATTTAAATTTTTTTCAAGTAAAAATGAGTGCATTGATCATACAACTAATTTGGTTTCATGGTATCAAGAAAATATAATTGCTAAAATTCTCGTTAAACTTGAGGAGTTTCAAGAACGTGACTCTGGTTGGAGTTTACTTCAAATATTATATCTCAAAGTAAACATTAACTCTTACAATCCCATTAGAGGTGGGATTTCAACTTATATTCCTTTACCTGATTTCATCCAAAAAACTAAAAGTGTTTTAAATATTAAAAATAAGGACGAATTTTGTTTTCTATATGCTGTTACAGCAGCTTTATACCCAGCTCCTCTTGATAAAAATCCAAACCGCATCTCATCATATCCCGATGTAAGACAAGTTTTAAAATTTGACGGTATTGAATTTCCCATTGCCCTTAAAGATATTCCAAAATTTGAAAAAATGAATAATCTAGGAATTAACATTTTCACAGTTCTTGACAATAATAATAATGGTAAAGAAATCCTTCCATTAGTTTTAAGCAAAACTGAGTTTACACCACGGATCAATTTACTTATGATATCTTGTGATTATTATAACAACTTCAAAGATGGTGATGATGATGATGATGATGATGATAACCTACAAAAAAAATCATATTTTCATTTTACTTACATTAAAAACTTATCTCGCTTAGTAAATAATCAGGTGGGAAATTTGAAAAACCGTAAATGGTTTTGCGAAAGATGTCTTAACCATTTTAAGACTGAATCAATCTTAAATAGACATTTAGTTGATTGTAAAATGCTAAATAGTTCTAAAATTAGTTTCCCTAAAGACAAAATTCTAAAATTTAAAAATATCAAAAATCAAAATCTCATCCCATTTGTAATATACGCAGATATCGAAAGCCTGCTTACCACTAATAATTTATCTAATGCTACTACGGGAAAATCACAACGGTTGCAAAGACATGAAGCTTTTAGCGTTGCATTTTATCTAAAATGTTCATATAATGACTCACTTTCAAAATTTGACATGTTTACTGGAAAAAATTGTGAAATTTGGTTTGTTCAACAACTTTTCAAAATTGCCCACGACATCAATAATATTCTTCTAAATCCTGTTTCCATGCAACCGTTAACTAGTGAGGAAAAAAATAGCTTCTATTACGCGGGCAAATGTTACTTGTGTGCAAAACCATTTTGTTCCAATGACATCAAAGTACGAGATCATTGTCATCTAACAGGAAAATACCGTGGAGCCGCTCATAATTATTGTAATTTACAATTTCAAAATTCTCATGTTATTCCTGTAGTGTTTCACAATTTATCAGGCTACGATAGTCACTTTTTGATTAAACCTTTGTGTACTAAAATTAAAGGTTCAATATCTTTACTTCCCCTTAACAAGGAAAAATATATATCTTTTACGAAACACATAGAAAATACCAAAATTCAGTTTCGTTTTCTGGATTCTTTTAGATTTATGGCTAGTAGTCTTGACAAATTGGCATCATACTTAAATGATTCGCAAAAAACAGTTTGTAGAAAATTTTTTAACGATGATGAAAAATTTAAATTGGTGACGCGTAAAGGAGTCTTCCCCTATGAATATCTTGATTGTTGGGAAAAATTGAACGATAAATCTTTACCACCTTTGGAAAAGTTTTATAGTAAAATCAATAATAGAGATATTTCTGGAGAGGATTATAAACACGCTTGTAATGTTTGGAATACATTTTCACTAAAAACACTACGGGAATATGCAGAATTATATCTAAAAACCGATGTAATCCTTTTGGCTGATATCTTTGAAAACTTTCGTAAAACATGCCTTAAGCATTATGAGTTGGACAGTCTTCATTATTATACTGCTCCAGCACTTGCATTTGATGCTATGTTAAAAATGACTGACGTAGAATTGGAACTATTGGATGACATTGACATGATTTATTTTATTGAACGTGGAATCAGGGGAGGTATTTCCCAGTGTTCTAATCGTTATGGCAAAGCCAACAATAGATACATGGGTAACGATTATAATCCTGAAATTCCAGAATCATACCTCGTATATTTTGATGTTAACAATCTGTATGGAACAGCAATGAGTTTTGCTTTACCCACAGGTGAATTCGAATGGTTGGAATTAAAAAATTCCAATGACGAAGCTGCTTTTCAAAATTATTTACTAAGTATTAATTCAAATAACACGCATGGGTATATTCTCGAGGTTGATCTTCATTACCCCCAAGAACTTTTTGAGACTCATAAAGATCTTCCATTGTGTCCGGAACATTTAGTACCACCTAATTCAGAATCAAATATTCCAAAACTTCTAACAACTTTTTTCGACAAAAAGCGCTATGTATTACATTATTTAAATTTACAACAAGCCATAAAGTTTGGTTTAAAAGTTATCAAAATTCATAGATGTTTACAATTCAAACAATCGGCTTGGTTGAAAAAATACATAGATTTAAATATAAAATTACGTCAGGCAGCAACTAACGATTTTGAAAAAAACAATCCTAAATTAATGGTTAATGCCTGCTTTGGTAAAACTATGGAAAACATTAGAAAATACAAAGACGTGAAAATTGTTACTAAATGGTCTGGAAAATATGGTGCAAATTACTATATAGCACAACCCAATTTTCACAGTTGTGAAATATTCGATGAAAATATGATTATTATTGAAATGAAAAGACTGAAGTTAAAATTTAATAAACCGATTTACTTGGGTATGTGCATTTTGGACATTTCAAAAACGTTTTTGTACAATTTTCATTATGATTTCATTTTACCAAAATTTGGTCCCAATGTTAAATTATTATACACGGACACTGATAGTCTAATTTATCATTTTAAAACCGATAACATTTATACTTTCATTAAAAACAACATAGATAAATTTGATACATCAGACTATCCTCTTAATAATATATATAATATCCCGTTAAAAAATAAAAAAGTATTGGGGCTAATGAAGGATGAAAATAACGGGACAATTATGACAGAATTTATCGGTTTACGTTCAAAATTATATACTATTAAAGTTTTATCAAATGAAACTGAAAAAAGAGAGAAAATTAAAAAAATGATTACTCTTGAACATACCCAACGTGAAATAAACAGTTTTATATCGAATTTTGGAATAACAAAAAGGGCTAAAGGTATCAGTAAATCAGTCATAAAAGATATAACTTTTGAAGATTATTACAATGCACTATTTAACTATCAAAAAACCCACATTATTCAAAATCAGATAGTTTCCATGAAACATGAGGTTTTTACTGTCCAGCAAGAGAAAATTGCATTAAATCCGCGAGATGACAAACGGTACATAAATTATTCTTTCACTGATACTCTACCGTGGGGATATAGGTTTTAAAAAACTCATTCTAAATTTACTTGTTTAATTTTTTTTATTTCTGAATGGGAAGAAGAAAAAGAAGGAAAAGAATGAAAAAAAAACAAGAGAAGAAGAAAAATAATAACAAGAAGAAAGAAAAAAAGGAAAAAGACGAACAAGAAAAAAAAGATGGAGAAGAGAAAAAATATGGCATCCTCCAGATCTCCGACTACGAAGATGACGATGATGACAATTTTTTCTTTAATTACGTCAGGCATCCAGACGATCATGATGATGATGATGATGATAATGATGATGAGGACTCGGAATGTGAAGAGGTTGGACCGCTTCTTATAACACGAAGTGGTACAATATATGTTAAATGAAAAAAAAAACGTAAATATATCAAATAAAACCATTTAAATTGATACAAAATTTTTATTTTTAATTTTTAAATATATAAATTTTATAATCATCTTCTTGAATTAGACGGTCCCTGTCCATTTTGACGATCATTGCCTCTGTTTTCTTGACTATTTAAATAATGCGATGGTAAATGTTTGGCACCATGAATTTCTTTAAGGTATTCACGTACTTCACAAGCCACACATTTATGATTGTATAAATCGGTTTCACCCTTACATTTAGGGCACTTTACTCTTTCTGGTACTGGCATTTTTTTTCTTGAATCAAATGATGCAATTTTAATGAAATCAATGTTTTTATACCTTCTGATCCTCCTCCTCCTCCTCCTCCTCCTCCTCATATCCCTTCTCCTTTACCATTTATAAAACCAGTTGATATTGAGGAAAAAGGTTCATTCCATCAGTGATACAGTCATGACTTACAGTTATGCAATTAAATTGTTTTGGTTCAAAGACGGTAAAATAGTCAGAACTGAAAATTTATCATCCCATAAAGGAGAAAGTTTATATGAAAAATTTTATTTTAATGAAAATGAAAATTATGACTATATAGAAGTTTATTTCTATAACAGCGATAAAAAAGGAGAAGAGGCAGAAGAAGAAATTACTTCAGAAGACGACGACGAAGACGAAGACGATGACGATGATGATGATGACAGTGATGATGATGATGATGATTAAAAATCCAGTTTGTACGTTTGGCAGTTGTAAAAATGGTACCTATTATAAAATTCAAGTAGCAAGAAGAGGTTTTCGTCGTTTATGTAAAACTCATAGTGTGTGTAAATTATGCAAAAAACTTTTAATTGGTTACAAAGTTAAGGCACATTATAAATGCGGGAAATATCTTTGTCTCAAATGTTACAAAGAAGAACGAAAAAATACACAACCTCATTTTGCTAAGACTATTTTACATTTTTTTTCTAGTGTTAAAACGTAATAACATGTTATGTTGTCAAGCTAACCTCCTGCAGAAAACGTAAAAATAAAACAGGCAAAAAAGTATTGTAGCATAACATATTTAATTATTTTTGTAATTTTATTTACCCAATATACCACTCTGATATATAAAATTTTGTTTTATTTTACCCGATATTCCACTCCAATTTATTTTTTCTACCAACTACTTTACAAAACAACAGCCTCTGGTAAATGACGTCATTGTCGATACTTCTTCGGCAATAAGGCCTTTTTGGCTAAGGACTCTTTTGGTCCTTCTTAAGCTACTAGGACAACCCTTCTTTGCCAATAAGGCCTTTTTGGATAGGGATTTTTCGGGACTTCTTCGGCAATAAGGAAGGCCTTTTTGGATAGGGATTTTTCAGGACTTCTTCGGCAATAAGGCCTTTTTGGCAAGGGTTTCAGAAGGATTTCAGGCACTTCTTAGGCTATTACGTCATGTTCTTTGGCAATAAGGCCTTTTTGGCTTGGGTTTCAGGAGGGTTTCAGCACTTCTTCGGATGGTAAAGGGCTGAAAAGGGACAGATGCCATCCGGGTGTCACAGAACCCCGCCCTCTATACTACTTAGGTCAATACGAAAAACTAAAACATAATCGTAAAACATTTACAAACAAACATTATTAAAACTAAAGTGATAGCTTAACCGACAAGAAAGGAATTATTACAAAATGAATGCACTAACACAGAACTTGAAAAATGCCCTTAATGAGATATTTGACTGTTTGGCGGAACAAAGAAATGCAAAATTTGGTTCGAAGTCTGAAAGTTTGAGTCTCAGATCAGGTTTTGCATTTAAACTGCTTCTGTACTTATCTTGCAGGTAAATGTATGTTAAAATCCTAAATACAAAAAGGCAATTAAACTTTAAGGACTTTTTCTTACACGGAGCCAAAAATTAATGAAAGGGCGATCTTTAAAAACGGTTTTTACGGAATTATCAGAGGATGTCAATGAACTTTTCTTTTTTCAGTAAAGTTAAAGAAGTATTAGAAATTATATCTCCTTGAGAAGTTGTTTGATCCAGATATAATAGGTTTATTAGGAAAATAGCCCTTGAACGTTAATTGAAGGTGTTTGTGTTGTTCAGGTTAGTTCAGGTTAGTAATATCTCTTTTAATATTTTCATTAGGTTGAATTTCGTGTTTTAATAAAAGGCTGCTAAAAGAACCAAAACATTCATACTCATTCATCTGCAAACACTGAATCCAAAAGTTAGACTTATTTAATATAGCTGCTATTCTATCATGCACAAAATAGTGGGTCTTGTAAAGACAAATTTAAATCATTTAATTTAGAAAAAATGTCGGCTAAGTAGCCAAGTTTTTGTAGCCAAACAATATCAGATACACAAGAGGGCAAATGAAATGAATTGCCAAGAAAAAATGCTTCAATTCAAAGAAGAGGGCCAGAAGAAAGCCATCTAACTTCTAAAATAGTAAAGTGGAGGCTTCCAAAGTTCCCATATAGCGCAAGAAATAAACGAGAGTTTATAGCACGAGATTTTATAAAATTTACAATGGAATTCTTAAAAATATATCTAACATAGACAATCAATAATGCAGCGTTTGCTACAACGGTCGACTCTTGCAACTGAACAGCGAAATAATTTTTTATTTTCGTCTTAATTCTTAATTTCTTATTCTTTTTAAAAGTTCACTTTCCACATAATTTACCAAATCATTAATTCTCCGCAACACTATGTTGTTTGATAACGAAACAAGGTAAATTTTCTTTGCCACTTTTCCTCCAAACATAGATTTAGTGATGTCTTTGGTACAAGGTTCAATCAAACTTGCTGCCACTGTATGTGCTTGTTCAGGTGAGTCTTATTTTCATTTCTTTCTTTTTTTCTCACTCTGTTCGCCTATTTTTTTGCGTTCAGTCTGGCGAGACGGTAGCTCACTACAACTGCCGCCCTGCGTTGGTTTCAAATCAGGGACTAAAGTACAATAATCAATTGATTTCCCGTCCAGCTTTTTGTCAGATTTACAGAGCAATAATTATTTACTTTCACGTTCGACGCGCGATTTGTAAAGCTTGGGTATTTGTTATAATTTATTTACACAAGAAGAAATCACTAAACTGGTTTATACTACTAAAATTTATGCATTATATACCATGCATTAACTACCAACTATTGTATCTTTTTAAAATCACTCGAGGTTCTTAAGCTCAACGTACGATTCAGTTCTACTCTACTCTTCCTTATATGTGACTGCGGCGGAAAAAGTTTTAGTTCGCCGAAGTAGAAGTTGCTAGCTCGTTCGAGAATGTACTCGAATCGCCAGAGGCGTAACTACTCAGCACGCTACGGATTGTTGCCTGTTGCGATATTTAATTTAAAATTTCGCCATTATAATATTTTTACGGGAACCCCTTTCATAAAGCTAAGGAATCTCTGGGGGTTCACGAACCACCGTTTGGAAAATGCTGGTTTGGAGGCTTTCTAGGATACAATTAGTTCTAATTTGTTTTGTTTTTTTTTTCGATGTAAACTTGCAACTGGGACATGGCTTAATAACAGGAGACACTAGGTAAGAATAGATCTAGCTGTGTCAAAAAGTTGATAGTTTCCAAAATACAGTGTGTCAAATTTATACATTTTTTAAACTTTTTTGTAAATATTAATCTTGATAATATAACACAACAATATTGTACATAATTATAGAAAATTCGCCAATATGGGCTCCAATTTACTGCTAAAGTACTCTGTTTCTTTTTCATTGTTGTTGAAATGAAAATTTGTGAACTTTTGTAAAAACTTTGTTGTTATAACAATTGAGAGATACTGCTAAAGTATACATTTACCATTTGTCATTATATTTTTTAAAAAATGTTAATATTTGAATAAAAATGCAACCGTTTTTTTGCCAAGTCGCTTCCGAAATATAAATTTTTCCAAATTCATCATTAATGTAATTTTTTAGGTTATCACTTAAATGTTACCTCAAAACTTTTACAAACCATGAAAAAGTTTTACTTTTAAACCCGATTTAGTTGTTATAAAGACTAGTTGATAAGGTTTATTTTGTTTTTGATATTGTCGGTTTTGCTTATGATATCGTCGGTTTTCTTTATGGTATTGAGATTCTAGGAAGGGTGAAAACCTACATGTTGTATGTGAGGATGGGTGCAAATACACTGCGACCTAATAGATCTATTATGTTCCCTTTCTGCTGCCCAGTCGTTAGGGATACCTTGCCGATTAGAGCAGGTTCTCCACTCCTATTTCCCTCAGCAACCTTAGAATGTGGACGGCTTTAAAGTGGGTAGCTCCCCTTCTTCTATTTGGTGTGCATTATAGAGTTTTCTAAAGCGCTGCACTCTGAAAGGAGAGGTTTCGTCCTTTTCCTCGCAAAATCCGCACTCTTCTCTCTCTCGAGTTTCCTGAAACGTTCCTTCAAGTGGCAATGCCTCGTCAGGATTCGAGCCTTTTAATTTGTGACAAAGTTTTTTAAAAATTTTTTAATTGTATACAATTTGTTCTGTGTGGAGGCTGCGGCTGGCGACTGCTCTCAAACTGGCAGGGTTAAGGTGTGCCCTTTGACGAGTGAGTATGGTTGGTAAGTACTAAGCTTATTTGCTGACCATATTCTCTTGTTTTTAGGGTCTGAGCCCTGAGGATGGTCTGTTAGACCGAAAGCGCTTGGCCGATATTAATAAAAACATACACTGAAATACAAAACCCGTCTATTTCTTAAATCATTACACTGCTGCTGATTCCACAAAACAGATTAGACCGGTACTCATAGTAGGGTGACATTATTCTTGTTTAATTCGTTTAGTTCCTCTAAACATTTCCAAACCACCTTGAAGCTGATTACATGATAACTTAGTGGATTGATGGCTACTCGACTAAGCGACATGATAGTAATCTCTTGTCCGCAATAGTTTTCTCTTTTCGTGATATGTGATACTGTGTTAAAATTTCATGGTATTTCTATCCCATTCTTTGCCGACTCAACTTTGTGGTGAAGTTTTTCACAAAGTAGAACTTCTCTTTCATTTCATCTTGTGGCATGTCCCAGATTTGTTGATTTTTGAATAAGAGATTGGGTCTTCATTTTGTGACTTCATTTCTCATCATACTATATATTGTCTTCTTCACCATACTCTCCACATGTAGGGGTGTAAGGTTTAGCATTACTTCCATGCCGGCCGTTAATCAGGTTTTCATTGCTCTAGTTATACATGCACAGGCCAGCCTTTGAACTTTCGAGAGATTAGCTCTCGTATTGACCAAACTTATTCTGTTACTCCAAATCAGTGATGATTGGTCTCGATTCACTACAGGATTTTTGGGTTTGTGTCCCAGCTTTTTTCCGCGAACTTTCTACAAACCACCAAGACTTTTGTAGCCTAGTTGATTACTTCTTTTACGTGTTTATTCAAAAGAAGTTTGTTATCTAAGATCAGGCCCAAATATTTAACCTCTGACTTCCACTCAATAACGTTCCCATCCTTGGATGGTTTTCAGGTTTCTTTCCTTTGTAAAGGCTTCTAAGGTGGTTTTGGAGGGATTGACATTTAGTCCAATCACCTGACACCATTCTTTAGTGTGTTCAAGTGCTCTCTGGACTCTGTCGCATAGAGTATTCTCGAATTTACCCCTCTCGATTACAACCACGTCATCGGCATAGCTCTAACAAGAAATACCAAGACAGTCAGATCATAAAAGAGTCGACTTACAATTAGGCTCCACATTAGTAGAGAAACTAATCCCCCTGAGGACATTCCTTGGTAGTACGGAGGGCGATAGTGTCCTATTCTATCTCTGTGTCTGCTATTCTAGTGACGAGAAGTCGTGCTATCCATTTGGATGTCGTTCTGTCCACTCTCCTGGCGTCAAGTGCTCTTTTGAATGCCTCAAGTGGAGTGTTGTCAAAAGCCCCTTCTATATCAAGGAAGACACATATTACAGTTTCCTTCCTGTTCAGTGCTTCTTGAATCTCATTTGTTAATTGTATCAGTACGGCTTCCCGCCAGATACGCATGTTGATGAGGCGCCTGTTCAAGAATTTCTGTTCTGATACAGTTAATTGTTTTGTCTATCGTTTTTAAAATAAACTATGTGAGACTGATGGGTCGCAGGGATTTAAGGTGTGTAGTGTCTTTTTTCCTCCCTTTCGGAATGAAGGCGACTCTGGCCCTTTTCCATATTTCTGATATATAGCCTATTTCCAGGCTACTTCGACTAATATGCAGTATATGTGGTAAAATATCTTCCTGTCCTCTAGAGGCGGGATTATTCCATTGACTCCTAGGGTTTTAAATGGTTGGAAGGTGTTCATTGTCCATTTCAGAAGACCGCTACAGCATATGAGTCTGTCATTGCTATAGCTTCTATGGTAAATCTTTCGTGGTATTCTGTCGCGTCATTCACGGTGCTAGGCTTGCTCCCCGGAAAGTGAGTGTTGAGTAAGAGTAATGCTCTTTCCTCCTCACTCTTAGTGTAGCTTTCCGAGTACCATTGCTGTATCAACCCTACTCTTTGCAATGATTTTGTGTAGTCTCGCTTTGACAGGTGTTCTTTCTGTGAACCTACATAGTAGAGTGCTCTAAAAGGGAGACCTTGTTATCTCCAATGTCTTTGACTGGGTATCATATGACATGTTCATTAAAGAACTTTTACCCAAAAATGTTATACCTAGTAGGTACCACTTCGAACCGGCG
The DNA here is from genome assembly GCA_034092305.1 of Diaprepes abbreviatus. Taxonomy (NCBI): domain Eukaryota; kingdom Metazoa; phylum Arthropoda; class Insecta; order Coleoptera; family Curculionidae; genus Diaprepes; species Diaprepes abbreviatus. The sequence goes on along the minus strand of JASJET010000080.1, from coordinate 2,063,644 downwards.
CATATCAACACATGCATGTTGAATCAACGTATAAAAAGTTATAACGAAACGTTAAATTTTAATTAGGAATTGAATTTGAATTGTAAGGAAAATGTCGCGCTAAAAAGCTATTTTTTTTTTCTTTTTTTACAACGTTGAAATCGACTAAATAAAATCAACGTTGACTCAACGTTGTTAAAACACCGAATAAAAGTTAAAATTAACTAGATAATATAACCATATTCATTAAAAAGCAACGTTATATGAAGATTTACGTGTAGCTGAAGTGCCGAAAACCCCCAAAGTACCAAATTTAGTGCAAATAAAGCAGTTATTAAGATAAATATTTTAAAAAAAAATTTTATGTTACAACTTTGACACCCTCTATTTCGGAAACTATTAACTTTTGGAACAAGGTGAATTGGACTAGATCTTAATATTTTAGCCGCAGGAATTTGCGCTAACGTTTTGTACATAAATTTTTAAGACATCCTGTATAAAGTAATGCGTGTCAAACGCACATTTGGCCATACATTACTTTATTGTATTTGTTTTATTCTCGGTTCTGGACTTCCATTTACATTTTGTTTTATGAATATAATATCCGATATATAATCATAAATGAGCTAGCTATAATACTTTGGCGATGCTATAAAAATAAAACAATATTTTTTATTTATTATTCTTTATTAGGTATACTCATACAAAAAAGTATGTACAGCCAACTACTTATTTTTTATTAATACTAGTCATACCTCTAACTACAGAGTGTTGCAGAAATAACTGCGTAGAAATCCAAACCTAAAAGACACTTTTCTTTAGCCAAAAACAACCTGCTACCGAAAGTTATCCCAAAAACAATCGACCTTAGACCTAGAAAATATTATTCTAATATCAATATAACCATCAAATAAGTTGCTGCATCGAATATTTCTTTCAAAAGTAGGAACTAAAGTAGTAACTAGACATCCAAATTACGCACAAACATCCGATTTCCTGAGCTTTTCGCTGACACGCACAAACACATTAAAAAAACAGTATATTTGCGTTCTGTAAAAAAAAACTAATTTCAAATGGCGATAGGTATTTCCTGCGTGTGTGGCAACCTTAACAGTTGTAATCGCTCCCCCCTTTTAACAGTTTTTAAAAATTTTAATAATTTCAATATCTTCCTACAAGTAGTAAAATCATTTATGGCAACACTGTCCACCTTATTTCTCGCGCTTTCACCGAAAGTTCCAATCACTCATGAGTTTACCAGAAATGTATATTGCAGTATAAATGTAACGATGTAAACTAAGTCGCGTAGTGTTGTAAACAGTGGCGTAATTAAGAATTTATGCGCCCTCCCCCTCCCGCACATTTTTGATGCGCCCTAATATTTTACACCTATCATGATCCTTCGTATTTACACTTTGGTACTTGAAAACGCCCCCCCCCCCCCCCGCGTGGGCTGCGGGGTCGTTATTTACGCCACTGGTTGTAAATATCTGCATGATACAGATAGTGGTACATTTAATATTTGGATTAATTCTTCCATACGTAAAATATATACTCCGTCCGCCGTTGGATGATCCGCTGACAGAGTAAAATGGTTTGAGGAATGTTGTCGAAATAATACAAATGAAACCCTTCGCGCATTCGGAATTATACTTAAGATAGGGAATCATATTAATGCATATCATCTTTATTCCGTATGCTAAGGAGATATTCGTATTAACCATCAAACCGTACACTTCAATCCAGCACCCATAAATCGTACATATCCAGATCTATTGATATATTTTCGGGGTAAAATTTTCCGGAGAATTCAGTGGTAATTGAGTGAAAAATACATTAAGTTATAAAAAATAATTATAAACAAATCCTATTTTGGAAAATGGCTCTTTAGATTTATTCGTTAAAGGTTTAAAGGAAAAAAATACGTGAATGTGATAGAATTATACTGAGTATTTTTCCAATGTCTCCGAAGTTACTGTATTTTATATGTAACTCGCTAACTCGGTAGCCAAGACAAAAATGAACCAGGGGTCCCACATATTAGTCGTAAAGGGGTTATAATTCGAAAAATCCAATGCGTAAAATGCCAGCAATTTGAAAATCTAACTGGTGCAATTCACACCGGTGTACGATTTGAGAGTTAATACGGATTATATGGTCATTTTAATTGGTATTCTCCCATCACTATGGTGCACTGACGCTGTATTTTAATCTTACGTACAGTCTATTTGACTTAATTACTCGACAGTGTAATAACTAAACAAGAGCTTTACATACACTTTTACCATTTCCTACGTGTCAATTTATAACTTTATTATGAAAAGTTTAAATGCACATTTTGTTACTTACATTTGATCAACTGCGTAACATTTTATTTCCTATTACTAGAAAGTATTTGAAGTCATTTTCCTCTCGTATTTTTCGATCTTTTTTTAACTAAATTCGCTCCCCCTCCTTTGTTCCAAGGCGTGTCTCTCAGGGGCGCGCACCACATGTTATACATCGCTAGGTTTTCGAGCACATTCCACTAGAGGTAGCATCGAGGTAACCCTTGACTTTCGAAGCGTGCATCATGCGCGGCGGTCGATCACGTTCAGAGCAAGAAAGTTACAATGTATTATTATTCGCCCTGTCTCTCTTTCTGCCATTTAACCAGCGTGAAGCACTAGATGCTGCCTCCAATAGTACATGCTCGAAGAACGCCGTAATATATCATGCGATTAGAAAATATCTTAATTCCTAATTTGAAAATGAAGGTCATTTTATAATAGTAGATAACAAAGAACATTAAAAGTAGTGGCGGCATTGGAATCTGAAAAATTGTCATTTCAGGTCATTTTTGTAAATTTTAATACAAATAATTTGCTAATATGTCGCTATCAGACTAAATGATCTATGATTTGAATATACGCACTTATTGCCATAATTCTCTGTATAACTGAAAGTACAATAATTTCGAAACAACACTAAATTCCCTTAAACGGCATAATTGTGCATTTTATGTTATTTTAAAATAATAGAGAGAGTACCAAGAGAAAATGCATGCGTAAAAAGACATATTTTTATTAAATTTCAAGCTTGGTGATTGGTTAGATATATCAGATCTGACTGTAAAATAACGAGACTGATAACTATGTAGGGTGAAGACTTCTCTTGCGAATACGGCACCTCCCATATGTGTAGACAAATCAGTATAGCCATGTAATAATAGAACAATGAAATTTCACAAGAAACTTGGAAAAACCACTACTGAAACATCTTTTACTAAAAAAAATAGTGTATGGCAAATGAATGTTTGTCACGTGCGCGAGTTTTAAAGTGATTTAAGCATTTCCGAGATGGCCGATTAGACGTTGAAGATGATTCACGCCCGAGTCGCCCTTCCGCGTCAAAAAGAGATGAAAATATTGAAAAAAATCGATAATCTGATTTAATCTGACCGTCGGTTAACTGTGAGATTGCAGAAACTCGAGAAATTGATAAAGAATACCTAAAGTAAATTTTTACATAACAATTTTAACATGTAAAAAGTGTGTACGAAAATGGTACCTAAAATTCTCCCCATCGGACAAAAAGGAACTCGCGAAAATGTTTGTAATAACACATTAAATGCCATTGAAAATAACCCAAACTTGTTGGAAAGAGTGCTAACATGTGACGAATTTTGGTTTTTCACTAATGATCTTGAAACTAAACGCCAATCCATGCACTGGAAGGGCCCCACTTCACCGAGAACTAAAACAGTTCGAATGAGCAAATCAAAATTCAATGCGGTAATGACTGTTTCGTCGATATTCATAGGATTGTGTACCCTCACTGGGTTCCTGAAGGTCAAAAAATTAATCAACTTTACTACCTTGAGGTTCCTGCTCAACTCCGTGAAAGAATAAGAGAAAGAGTCATGGGTTCTCCATCACGACAACGCGCCTGCTCATTCTGCATTGTCTATCAAGACTGTTCTAGCCAAGTACACCATACCAGTGTTAGACCATCCGTCTTATTCGCTTGATCTTGCACCATGTGACTTTTATCTGTTCCCCAGGGTAAAATCAGCATTAAAAGAAACAAAACTTTAATCCATTGAAGCTGTGAAAGAAAAAGTGGCACGCGTCCTAAAAACGCTCACAGAAGACTTCGAGCACTGTTTCCAAGAATGGAAAATGCGCATAGAGCGTTACAGAGATAAAGGATGGGTACATATTGAAGGTGATAATAACTAAATATTTATACATTTGAAATAAAATGTTTTACAGCAACAGTCTCGTTGTTTTATAGCCGAACCTCATATATAAAAGGATAAGATCGAAAATAAAGAGAAAATCTCCAGTCTCTGTCCTTTTCTGAATTTAACCAATCACAAATGAAATGTATCAAATATTTTGTTACGCTACACTTCCGCTTCGTGGTTTCCTGTCATCTGATGGTGCACAGAAAGTTTGATAGGATAATAGAACTAACCAAGGATTAACTTACCACTAACTGATCACCAGTAAACCTTTCAAAAGGGTAACCGGAACTCTAGTCACTGTATTACAATCACAATTACAATTCACAATCAATCACGGATCTAAAATACTAACACTGAACTACTGCCCATACAAAAAAGGAACCTGATAAACTAAAACTTAAAATTTTCGAAAATATAAAATGCATTTTAAAACCTTTGTTTGCTATTACATGAAGGCTTTCCAGCCGTTTCATCTCTAGGCCTGCCGCAATCTTAAATCCGGCTCTGAAGATAATTTCAAACTGTTACACAAAAATTTCTTAGAGAGCATAAAAATTCAAATTTTTTAATCTCCTGATTAGAATTTAAATTTAAAAATCAACTTTGGCATTTTTAATTTCAAGTTTTGTTCTTGAAGTTCGATTCATATTTAAAAAAAAATGAATTTTTATGTCCCGAGGGCATGCACACAGTAGATACCTACTAAAAATACAGCAAACTGCAGAACAGAACTACGACATAAAATTCTAAAAAAAAAATCTAAAATAAGATCACAGATATCCGAATATTAAGGTCACAACAATCGTTATTACTGAGGTTGTAAAAAATATAATACATCTTTTACTCATATAATACTAAAATTGTTTCTCGTTTTTGGTCTCGAGAGCTAGCTGGATGAAGTTACTGCAAAAAAAAACCTTAATTAAAACAGTTCCAAAAATATCATATAAAGGGTGTTTTTTATAGAGGTATAGAACTTTAAGTTCGCAACACTTTTTTAACTGGCGGCCATTTTGTCAGCTGTCAAGTGATTTATGTTTAGTTTGGTTTGGCATTTCAACATGAATAGACTGACGCCTGAACAACGCTTCCAAATTGTGCAAATTTATTTTGGAAATCATGGTTCTGTTCGAAATACCTATCGCGCACTACGTCCATTTTACGGTCAACATAATCGTCCATCAGAGCAATTAATTCGATTAACTATGGAACGTCTTCGCACCACGTTTACTCTAAATGATAATACGCATCCACAGAGACGTCGTACAGTGCGTACAGAAGAAATCATTGCTGCTGTAGAGCGTAGCGTAGAGGAAGACCCGAATCAGTCTATCCGCCATTGTGCACAGGAATTGGATATGTGTCCATTCACTTTATGGAAGATTTTGCGGAAAGATCTTGGTTTGCGTGCTTACAAAATCCAACTCGTGCAAGAATTGAAGCCACACGATCACCTAGCAAGGCGTAGATTCGGTGAATGGGCCCAAAACAAGATTGCCGTTGATCCCGATTTTCATAAGCGAATTTTGTTTAGCGATGAAGCTCACTTTTGTTTAAATGGATACGTCAATAAACAAAACTGCCGTATTTGGAGTGATGATAATCCTTAAGTGTATGTTGAGACACCGTTACATCCAGAAAAACTGACTGTCTGGTGTGCTTTATGGGCTGGTGGAATCATTGGTCCGTACTTCGTTAAAAACGATGCTGGTCAGAACGTTACAGTCAATGGTGACCGCTATAGAGCCATGATTACTGACTTTTTCGTTCATCAATCGAACAACCATGATGTGCGGGCTGTGGTTTCAACAAGACGGCGCAACATATCACACAGCTCGTGCCACAATTGATTTATTGAAGGAAACGTTTGGTAACCGCATAGTTTCACGTTTCGGACCCGTGAATTGGCCTCCAAGATCGTGCGACTTAACGCCGCTAGACTATTTTCTGTGGGGATATGTGAAGTCGCTAGTCTACGCCGATAAGCCCGAAACGATTGATCACTTGGAGGACAACATTCGCCGCGTTACTGCCGATATACGGCCACAAATGTTGGAAAAAGTCATCGAAAATTGGACCTCCAGATTAGACTACGTGTGAGCCAGCCGTGGCGGTCATATGCCAGAAGTCATATTTAAATTATAATGCCAGAAGGTTATCTTTCGATTAAAGTAAATTTCATGTCAATTTAAAAAATTCATCTGTGTTTTATTTCATTTAAAAGTTCTATACCTCTATAAAAAAAAAACACCCTTTTAATTCGAATTACAGTTGGTCCAGTGAGACAATATCCATGCGTCATCACTATACGAACATATCAAAGACAGTTGTGAGACTTGTTCATCTTAATTTGTATAGAAATAGTAAAAAGACGGAAAACATTATTATTCTAATCCAAGCCATATGTGGTAGAAAATCTGACATTATGGGTAGAGAAAGAAACAAAGAGACAAACCAGAAAAACGAGTCATTTCGTTTTATGAATACAGATTTTTTTACTTCAATCAAAACATTATTTTATTGACAGTCATCATTCAGAGCCTTATTTACATTGTGTTTTTGAGAAATTCTAATCATTCAAGTCAATTTAAAACACAAGATTGTTTTATATAAAAGCTATTAATTATAGTTTTATAATTTATTACCGGTAAGTATGTATTATTTTATTAGAAAACTGAACTTAAAGGTATAAAAATTTCTATCCTTCAGATCTGTCGTCGGTCTGTAAATGCCTCACACCAATGTATAATTTTAAAATGTTTTTCGAACTACTGTATTCAGTGGTAATAATCTAGCATTAAAAATTAAAATAAAATAATGAAATTCTATTTGTCTTTTCGGATAATGTGGGGTGAAACTCTTCAAAGGCAAGTCCTAATAGCTTGTGATTAATTTGTGCGAGTATTTTGACTGAAAGAAGAGAAACGGTGGTCCTGTGGAATCAGTTTCATCTGTCCAAGAGGTAAAAAAAATATTTTATTATTGGAAATGAACATTTTCAATTAGATATCATTATATTAGAGAGTAAACATTGGCCTTAAAATTTCAAGGAAAACCTTATATGCCATGTAAAAAAGAAAAGAAAACAATCCAATTACTTCCTCTCCTGAAAAAAATCACAGATCTTCCCGAAAGATCCAAAATAGAGCTTCGAAATATCCTCTACAATATTAGGGAATTAGCATCTGGAAAAATTTATTGTTAGTAGACTTCTAACTACGTAGAAACCTTCAGAATGATAACTAATTATGTAGTATCTTATGTCTCATTTTCTTTTTTGGGGAAAATTTTTTATTTAACAATTAAAATGTGAAAAACAGTTTTTTCGAGTTCTAGGAAAAGCTATTGTTTTTCAGTAAAAAAGTTTCAAACAAAAGTTGTACGATCTGCTAAAATGGCTGTTTTCTCAATTGTTAATAAACAATAGAAAAATATATTACATTAACTTTATACTATACTGAAAGGAGCCTCTTGTTGCATACAACAAGTATGCAAAATTTCAAGTAAAAATATTCAATAGTTTTTTTGCACAGTGAATTTGTTTATAACAGTTTATGATTTTTTTGGTTGTTTATTCTCAGCGATCTAGAGATCGTACAGTGATCTTCGGGTGCGCAAATGAAATCTCGCGACTTATACTAACAATAACAAGAAAGGCTGAAATTAATGTTGATTTTAAATTGTTGAAACAGATAAACAAAGTTGTGGTTGATTTTTTCGTTACACGTTACAAATAGAATAACTCTTCTACAATTGTTGATATCGAAAAGCCGATAAGTGGACGTGATAGGTGAAGTTTTTGGCGCATATTTTGAAAAAAAAAACAAATTCTGTACGACCACTAGAAGCTGAGATAGAATTTTTTCAAAAAATCGCTGCTGCGTTGTTTATTATTAAGGGATTCTTTCAAAAAATACTCCGCACAACGTCAGTACCCAACGAATGGCGGAAAAGCATCACAATTCCGATCCACAAAAGAGGATCAAAGAAACAACCCGAAAACTACAGGGGAATCAGCCTACTGAACAGTTCGGCCAAATTGTTAACCGAAATACTGTCACAACGGATCGTAGACAAGTTAGGGGCGTGCGAAGAACAGCAGGGCTTCCGGAATAACCGCTCTACTATCGACGGTATATTTATTATCAGACAGCTGGTTGAAAAATCTATCGAATACGATAAACCGCTGTTCATTTGTTTTGTGGACTTTACACAAGCGTTCGACCGAGTCAAACTGGAACACATAACAGAACTACTGCGAAGAAAACAAATAGACGAAGCAATCATACGCACAATATACGAACTGAATTCCAAAAACACCATGGTAATTAAAACAAATAACACTCTAACAGAGAAAATCCCACTATCCATAGGAATAAGACAGGGTGATAGCCTAAGTTCAACACTTTTCAATGTAATCATGGACGAAATCATTGATGAGGTAAAAAGCACAAATATTGGGTACCCAATGGGACACAACACCGTTCAGATTATATGCTTTGCAGACGATGTTGCCTTGACGCCAGATAGCGAGGACAACTTACAAAGAATGCTTTTCCATCTCAATCGAACAGCCAAACAGTATAATATGAAAATATCTGTGGAGAAAACCAAAGCAATGGTAATAGCAAAAGAACCGGTAAGATGCAAACTAATGGTTGATGACAAACGTATTGAACAGGTTGGGGAGTTTAAATACCTGTGAGCACATATAACAAGTAACAGAGCAGTAACGGAAGAAGTACGCACACAAGCCAACAAAGCGGCCGTGATATCAGGCCAACTAAGAGACATAATCTGGAACAATAAACATATGACGGTTGAGAGCAAAGCAAGAATTTACAAGGTCTGTGTAAGACCGATACTGACCTACGGCGCAGAAACAAGAAATTAAACAACAAAGACAAAACAAATTATGAGAACAACAGAAATGAAAACGCTGAGAATGATCACGGGAACAAGTTTAAGAAATAGAATAAGAAACGCAAAAATACGCGAGGACAGCGGAGTGGGGGATGTTGTGAAGTAGGTTCGAAACCGTCGTAGGCAGTGGAGAGATCACGTGGAACGAATGGACGATGACAGACTAGCAAAAACCGTGATGAGAGAGAAACCAAAAACCAAACGGCCGCCTGGACAGCCCCCCAAAAGATGGAGAGACAGCTGGATTTCGACCTCAAACGAGGATCGATGAGGCATTGTGTAGATAACAGAACTTGGTTCTACCTAGAAGAAGAAGAGGATTCTTTAAGTAGGAACTCATAGGGAGATGGTTAAATTATTGTATGCAGCAGTTTTCAACTCCATTATTTCAAAATTACTGATGTTGAAATAGTTTAAAATTGCACCTACTCCAAAAGTCAGAAGTAGAGGGGGGCGTTCTTTCAGCCTGCGGCGCTCGGAAAAAAACGTGACTCGGAAGCTTCACATTCGTTTCGCCGGAAAAATTTGGATTATCTCGGCGAATATTGGTCGTACAATCTTCATTTTTTTTTAATTTGTGTTTTCTCGATGAGATATGAACAATTGATGATATATTTTTGTAATTAAATTATTGTTAAACATAGCAATAAACAAATTGTTGCACATACTTTTCAAATTGCGAAAAAAATGTTACATTGGTCAACCGTATACTAATAATTAGAAATATTAAAAATCAGATTGATTTTTAAGGTACCATTAATATCTATGGAGTTATGGCATGAAACAAATTGCAACTGTCATTTGCCGCCAAATTATTGGTTGTACAAGAAAAACACATGCCAACTTTTTGTTTATTTTATTGGATGAACATTTTTCACATACAAAATTTTTTGCTAACATACATATTTTTTGCTTAAATTTATACAAAATATTTATTCCGTTCTCCGTTTCTTAGACATCGATTGACATTCATTTTCGAAAACCTTATCGATTTCATTATTATTATTACAATTATCATCATCATTATCACTCTCATCGTCATCATCATTATGCTCTCAACATCATCATCACTGACACATTGACATAATTATCATCATCATCATTATTGATTAAAATGTGGTCAGACTTGCATTGTCTTTATTTTTATTTTTACGACGTTTCGATTTGAGATACAACTCTAATCGTTATCAAGTATAAACTGAATGTTTTGTCTTAAGACTACGAGCTTATATAGGGACTGCATCTATTGAAGAGCAAAGTTTCGCTTCACTGTACACACCTCAACGATTTGATGTTACAAAGTAGTGGTTATCACAAATTAGGTATCTCCACACTCGGTTTACTGAAGATTCCATTATTGTTTTTAATGTATGCTGCTTCTATAAATATAATATATAACAAAACGAGGATTTATACGCAACCTCTATAATCGCGCTATATCTATATGCAATAATGCCGAATCATTGGAAAAAGAGGTAGCAAATATTAAATCCGATTTACAACAGAATGGTTATCCTTTAAAACTAATTGACGATGTTATAAACAATTTTAGAACAACGAACACTGGACAGCAAGAAACACATTCTTTCTTCACAATTCCGTACATTAAGGGAACGAATTGCCAGTAGTTATAATATAAAAACAGCCTTTAAATCAGGAAATACACTTAGAGCTCATTTAACAAAAACAAAACCTAAAACTACCGATAAGAAAGAATGTGTTTACAAAGTTCCATGTGAGTGTGGTGAAATGTATATTGGAAAAACCAAACGACCACTAGAAGTTAGAATTAAGGAACATAAAACTCATACCCAAAAAGGGGAAACGTCGAGATCAGGTATTGCAGAGCAGTCCTGGGATAAACAACACCATATAAAATGGTCTGAGGCTGCGGAATATATATGGAACCCAATATAAAAAAAAAAGAAAATTTATAGAAGCAGCATACATTAAAAATAATAATGGAATCTTCAGTAAACCGAGTGTTGAGATACCTAATCTTTAGCAACCACTACTTTGTAACATCAAATCGTTGAGGTATGTACAATGAAGCGAAACTTTGGACACAGTCCCTATATAAGCTCGTAGTCTTAAGACAAAACATTCAGTTTATACTTGATAACGATTAGAAATACAATCTAATCGTAACGTCGTAAAAATAAAAATAAATAAAAATAAAGACAATGCAAGTCCGACCATATTTTAGTCAATCTTCAACATTGTCTACAACCTTCAAACAAATCATCATTATTATCATAATCATAATTATTTTCTCCCCTATTACTTTCGTCGTCTTTGAAAATAATATTACAATAATTCTCGATTGGATAATCTCTTATCAATATAATCGTCAAATGTAGTTTATTCTGCGTCTCGAAAAATAATAATGCTATCAACAAATGTTGCTATTTGTTTCATGCTATATCTCGATAAATATTAATGATACATTAAAAATCAATCTAATTTTTAATATTCCTAATTAATAGTATACTGTATACTGTATACCACTGTAACAATTTTTTCTCAATTTGAAAAGCACGTTAGTAAGGTAAAATTATAATTATGAATAAAAAAGTTCAACAATTTGTTTATTGGTATGTTTAACGATAATTTGATTACAAAGACATATATCATCCATTGTTCGAATTTGTAGCGTCCGAGTCACGTTTTTTTCTGCGCGCCGTAGGCTGAAAGAACGCCCCCTCCACCGCTCACTTTCTGACTCTCGGAATGGGTGCAACTTTAAACTATTGCTACATCAACAATTTTGAAATAATTGAGTTGAAAACTGCTGCATACAATAGTTTGACCATCTCCCTATGAGTTCCTACATAAATAATCCCTTAATGTTAATGAAAAACTATCTCAGCTTCTCGTGGTCGTACACAACTTTTTTTTTTCAAATGTGCGCCAACAATTGTCGAAGAGTTATTCTATTTGTTTATAACGAAAAAACGAATCACAATTTTGTTTATCCGTGTCAACAATTTAAGATCAACAATTCATTGCGCTCTTTTTTGCTATTGTTAACATAAGTCTGAAACTTTCATTTGCGTACCCGTAGACCGCTGAGAATAAACAATAAAAATAAACTTGAAACTTTCCACATTTGTCGTATGCAACAAGAGGGTTCTTTAGTTGCAGTATAAAGTTAATGTAGAAGTCTACTAACAATAAATTTCAAAATCAACACATATGAGACTAACTCCGCCCGCCTATATGTACTAAGAAAGTAAGAGTATAATCTGTGTTATAATATAAGCTAACCTTGAAAGTAGTATTATGGTTCTATATTTAATACTCTTAACGTCATTTTTATTTTTAGAAAAGCACGTTACTCTAAAAAGCTTAAATACTGAATCCACCAACAAAGAAATTGGATCTCTGGATAAATGGTCTTTAAGTATTCTGCTTAAGGAGCTGAGATTCAAATATAAAAAGGCTGACAAGAGAAAAGCATTAATTGAAAGAACATGCATTACTTTTGCAAAATCTCGTTTTCTTCGAAAGTGTATGGAAAGTCTCAGTAGTTCTTATCCAATAGTAATTTTCTTAGACGAACTGTGAAATGTGTATATTTTATTGTTTACACTTGGTCTGATTTATTATTGCTTTATTTTTGAGTCTTTTCCAAGGCCTGATTAATGTAAGGTTTTTAAGTTAAGGTATTTCTTGTTCACTGTACTATTTGGGTATATTCCTGTTACGTAATTAGATAATGAATAAATAATTTTTTGTTTTTTTTTTTATGCCTTTTTAAGGATTATTATTTTATTCACACTTCTTTTTATGATTTACAAGCCAAGCGGCTTCGCACTCCCTCCAGGAATTATTCACTCATACCAGGCATACAAAGACACTAAAAGTATGAAGCTCTGTGGGAACCCTTTCCATGTTATCGGGTCCTAGGTGACGTTGTCTGCTGTATTTCCCACGAACTTTCGGACGGTTTGCGCGGTTGCTAGAAGAATTGCTTTCTGCATCGGCTTATACAGATCCTCACTAAGGCCCAATCCTTTGATGTTCTGCAGGAGGTTCTTTGGTATCACTCCAGTTGTTGACAGTATTATGGGAATCATTTGGACGCTATTCATTGCCCATTGTCTTCGGATTTGCACCTCCAGATCTCTGTATTTGGCGATCTTCTCGTTGTATTTTGGCCTTAAGTTGTTGTTGTTAGGTACAGCAATGTCGATTAGTGTAGTTCGCCTAGAAATTTTATCTATTAGTATAATGTCTGGTCTATTATGAGCTACTGTTTGATCCGTCAGAACCGTTCGGTCCCAATATAACTTAAACTGGTTGTTCTCAAGAATAGCCTCCGGATTGTACTTGTAATAGGGCACTTTTCCTATCTGTAATAGGTTGGCTTGGCATCCTCCAGTTATGTGCTGAATTGTCTCCGATGTTCGACAGCCATATCTGCATTGGTCATTTTCTATTGAGGGATCTCTAATGATGAACTTCCGATAGTTCTTCGTCGGAATAACCTGGTCTTGGATAGCTAACAAGAAGCCCTCCGTTTCCGGAAACATCTGTCCTGAAATCAACCAGTAGTTCGACGCTGAGTTGTCGACATTGTCCTGATTGACCTCATTTGGATGCCGTCCATGAAGTGGCTTCTGAAACCAGGTTTGTAACTTCTCTTGGTCTGTTTGGTGGTGAGAAGTAATATCTTGTTCCCTCAACTGTAGCGACGTTGAAACGTCTGCCTCGCATATTGCTCGATGTAGTGTGGAAGAGTCCGCTAACCTGTAGAAATATGAACGTAAGTTTATTTGTTGGTCGAGCTGCTTACCAATATTGACCAATCCTCTTCCTCCTTGGTGTCTTGGAAGCATTATACGTTCAATAGCACTCCGAGGGTGATGTTTTTGTGCTTTTGTTAGGAGTGTCCTTATTTTTCTTTGCAGGTTTTGGATGTCCGTCCTGCTCCACTGTACAATTCCAAAAGAATAGCTCAGCGCAGAGCAAGCATACGTGTTGAGCGCCTTAAACAAATTTCTACTATTTAAATTAGTTCTTAATACCCGCCTTACCCTCCTGACAAATTCGGCCTTCATAGTGCCATGGTCAATTCTTTTAGCCTGTTTCATACCTAGATATTTGTATGTTTGGGTCTGCTTCCATTGCAGCTATAGTTTCACCGTTCTGCATTTCAAAAGCCCCCGGTTGTATCTTCCCTTTAACGATGTTCAAAATACGGCACTTGTCAAGTCCAAATTGCATTCCGATATCCCCGGAGAACTCCTCTACAATTTTAAGCATTTGTTCCAGCTGGTTTCTGGTAGCAGTCATCAGTTTAAGATCATCCATGTATAGAAGATTATTCACTCAGACTACCTCTTCGTTGTCCTTTCTAACACTAAAGCCGTATCTGATTGAGTTCAAACGGCGTGATAGTGGGTTTATTGCAAGGCAAAACCACAATGGGCTAAGTGAATCGCCCTGAAATATTCCCTTTCGTATCGGATCACACTTCTTTTTATTTTATGTGATTATTATTGCTGTTTTTCAACCTTAAAAGTATATTTTATAAATATTGCTTTCACAAGAGCTATAGCATAATTTTCCATAATTTGTACCGTTAAAAAATGTTTATTTCAAGTGTTTGCAGCTAAATCTTATTGTGTTTTATTTAATGTTCTTTTTGGTTAAGAAAGGAGTCCTAATTCCGCTGTTTTGTGTTTTGTGAAATCTATTTATTATTATTATTTCACTGATATTTTCACTTACCTAAGAAAGTAAGAGTATAATCACTGTTATAAGTTGTGGAATTTCCCTTTTCCTAATAGCGAATCCAAAAATATAACGGAATTTTCAATATACTATTTAGTTTCGTTCGTAGGAGCAATAGACACGTTTTTATGAATATAAATGTTGTGTTACCTAATTAATTTTGATTTAGTTCAGGCGAATATTACTGATGAAGCATGGATATTCTCTCGATGGAGCAACTGTATGTAGTCGGAAAACCCAGTGGGCTTTCGTAGTCGATGCAGAGACATGGCTCCACCAAAGTTTTTTATACATTTTTTGACCCCCTGATTACGAATATCGAGGGTAATCTGGTAATTTATTATTAATATCTTCAATATGTACCTGATTTTGTTCGGCACGTCGACGGCTCTACAAATAAACTTATGTCCAAATTGATGCTTTCCATCAAAGGAATGAAATATTGTCTCTCCTTGACTCGTATGTCTGCACTGTTGAGCAGTCTTATATAACTACAAATAAAAATAAAACAATAAAAAAATTTTGCAAGTAGTAACTACTGCAAATGCTTTACGAGAAAAAAATTCCCACGAAACAACGGTCCTTTACCACTCAGGTTAGTTCAGGTTAGTTACAGTTACCTTATATCCTAATCTAAAAGGTACAACTTTGTCATCTTCGGCATGGAGTATCATAATAGGAATATCAATCCCACAAATGTATTTGTCAGTCTCAAATGGAAAATTTTCCGCCATTGGTTCTACCACCGTAATTTGGAACCAAGGTAGGTATTTAAACAACTAAAATAAAAAAAAAATACTCTTCAAGCAATTAATTGAAAAATACAACCCCAAGAACACTTTTCTAGTAATCTATTTATAGAAATAAAATTTAAGTGTCTGTCTTCAAAACGGCTGAATCAATTTCGATGAAACTTTACAGATATGAAAAGGAGATTGTCTAAAGTCATATATGCTGTTTTTTGTCTGTCTGCCTGCCTGTATGTTTGAAGGGACTAATCTTCGAAACGACCAAACCGATTTAGATAAAACTTTACAAATAAAAAAAGGAGGTTATCAGGAGTGATACGGCCTGCTTTTTCTCTATCTCTTTGTCTGTATGGGCTTTCAAACGACTGAACCGATTTCGATGAAACTTTACAGTCACGAAAAGAAGATTGTCAGGAGTGACATAGGCTGCTTTTTTTCTGTCTGTTTGTCTGTCTCTACGGGCTAATCTTTGAAACGGTTGAACCGACTTCGATGAAAATTTACAGACATGAAAAGGAAGTTGTCAGGAGTGATATAGGCTCCATTTTTAATCGTTTATAACAATAGTATTTATTATTTATTTCCCAAGTTTAACGCGGGCGAAGTCAAGGCCCGTATCCTCGAAAGCATGATGTGAATGGCGATGTGAACTTTCACTTCATACTTTGACAGTAAAATCCGTATTCTTGAATAAACAATGTTGCCAGATATGAACGTGCTAAAACTTACGGATTTCAAAAAATAAAATGGATGACATATTGAATTGAGCCGTCAGACCGAAAATATCCGTAGTATGTTCTGTCGCCATTTTAGGCAAAAAGTAGTTTTGGTACGTCAAATTAACCGTCAAAAATAAAAAAATAGTATGGTTGTTGTTATTGTTGTGAAGTTATTGATTGTCATTAAAATACTTGTACTTCTCCTGGATTAAATTTATTTAACGTAATAATTGGGATTATAGTAAATCTAGCGGTGGGTGCCATTTTGGTTTTGTTTGTTTTTAATCATTTTCTTGATTTTCCCGATAAAAAAAAGTACAATTTATTAATTTTTATATAATACAGAGAAAATAAGGAAAATTATCAAAAAAAAAAATCAAAACAAACAAAATCAAGGTATCCACCTCTAGATTTACTCTAATCCGAATTATTACCTTATTTTATATCACCTAACGACCAAGAAATATAGACCAAGCCATCAGTCAAATATTTAGGTGTAAATATAGACCACAAAATTATCTTAAATTGGCACTCCATATAGAACTGTTAAACAAAAAAGAATATAAAGAGCCAAATACGTTAGGAGTCTAATATATAAAAAAAAGGAATATCAAGAAAAATAGCCACTCATATATATATATATATATATATATATATATATATATATATATATATATATATATATATATATATATGTTTATGCGGATTTCACGGATTCCTCCGTGTGAGATGCAATAGCAGTGGATATATCCACATTATGCCGTTGTAGTGCTAAAATCACATTCAGCAAACGTACAACTATATGCAGCTCCGCGTATGAATGAAGTAAAATGCGAACAGTAAATGCAAACTTCTCTCCATCATATCCTTTCTGTGTTAGAGGTTCCACAGTTAGAACAAATTGTTATAAAACGCAATTTATCCTATTCCACCACCATCGAGATGATGGCCTACCTGTACCACCATACCGAGAAGAAAGTCAAAACTTACCCTCCCCGCCACAGTGATACGGCAGAGGTACATGTTTCGTCTCTACTAGACTTATCAGGGTACCGACATGCACCTGGCTGTGCAAAGGACATGTACCTCTGCCGTATCACTGTGGCGGGGAGGGTAAGTTTTGACTTTCTTCTCGGTATGGTGGTACAGGTAAGCCATCATCTCGATGGTAGTGGAATAGGATAAATTGCGTTTTATAACAATTTGTTCTAACTGTGGAACCTCTAACACAGAAAGGATATGATGGAGAGAAGTTTGCATTTACTGTTCGCATTTTACTTCATATATATATATATATATATATATATATATATATATATATATATATATATATATATAAAGGGTGTTTTTTATAGAGGTATAGAACTTTAAGTTGGCAACACTTTTTTAACTGGCGGCCATTTTGTCAGCTGTCAAGTGATTTATGTTTAGTTTGGTTTGGCATTTCAACATGAATAGACTGACGCCTGAACAACGCTTCCAAATTGTGCAAATTTATTTTGAAAATAATGGTTCTGTTCGAAATACATATCGCGCACTACGTCCATTTTACGGTCAACATAATCGTCGATCAAAGCAATTAATTCGATTAACTATGAAAAGTTTTCGCACCACGTTTACTCTAAATGATAATACGCATCCACAGAGACGTCAGACGACAGAAGAAATTATTGCTGCTGTAGAGCGTCGCGTAGAGGAAGACCCGAATCAGTCCATTCACTTTATGGAAGATTTTGCGGAAAGATCTTGGTTTGCGTGCTTACAAAATTAAACTCGTGCAAGAATTGAAGCCACACGATCACCTAGCAAGGCGTAGATTCGGTGAATGGGCCCAAAACAAGATTGCCGTTGATCCCGATTTTCATAAGCGAATTTTGTTTAGCGATGAAGCTCACTTTTGTTTGAATGGATACGTCAATAAACAAAACTGCCGTATTTGAAGTGATGATAATCCTCAAGTGTATGTTGAGACACCGTTACATTCAGAAAAACTGACGGTTTGGTGTGCTTTATGGGCTGGTGGAATTATTGGTCCGTACTTCTTTAAAAACGATGCTGGTCAGAACGTTACAGTCAATGGTGAGCACTACAGAGCCATGATTACTGACTTTTTCGTTCATCAATTGAACAACTATAATGTGCAGGAGCTGTGGTTTCAACAAGACGGCGCAACATGTCACACAGCTCGTGTCACAATTGATTTATTGAAGGAAACGTTTGGTAACCGCATAGTTTCACGTTTCGGACCCGTGAATTGGCCTCCAAGATCGTGCGACTTAACGCCGCTAGACTATTTTCTGTGGGGATATGTGAAGTCGCTAGTCTACGCCGATAAGCCCGAAACGATTGATCACTTGGAGGACAACATTCGCCGCGTTATTGCCGATATATGGCCACAAATGTTAGAAAAAGTCATCGAAAATTGGACCTCCAGGTTAGACTACGTCCGAGCCAGCCGTGGCGGTCATATGCCAGAAGTCATATTTAAATTATAATGCCAGAAGGTTATCTTTCGAATAAAGTAAATTTCATGTCAATTTAAAAAATTCATCTTTGTTTTATTCCATTTAAAAGTTCTATACCTCTATAAAAAAACACCCTTTATATATATATATATATATATATATATATATATATATATATATATATATATATATATATATATATATATATATATATATCATTTTTCTTTTATTTTGTCTTTTCTTGGGTTTAGGTTCTATATTTAATAAATACATAAAAACTGTTTGACGTTTCGCCCTTTATTCAAGGCATTTTCAAAATATTTGCTACCTAAAAATATATAATTAAATTACATCACATAAAAACATATTCACCATTTTCGAAAAACAAACAAGACACTTAAATAATAGTTAAAACTTTAAAATCTCTTAAAAATACTTAATTTTACCGGTACGCACCTTGACATTTTGCTGTTTTGTTTCTGAATAAAATTTAAATTTTGCATCGTTTACTGAGGATACGTGGAATGCGAATGTGTTTTATTTTTTTAATATTTTTTATATTTTACAATGCATAAAAAAACAAATATGGTATATGTTTGGTTTTATGTTTAAGAGGATATTTCATTTTTGATTCTTATTTGACTGGATCGAATACTTAATGTTTAAATTAGGTTTGCGTAAATGTGGCTCAAATTTCCCATATCTGTTCTGTCGTTAACCGTGTTTTTATCTTTTGTAATTTCAATCATTTCTTTTATCTGTAATTTTTGGTAATTCATATCTTTGTTTTTTATAATGGTACTGTTATAATCAAAAGTGTGTTTTTCGTCCTGTGTGTGTTTGTTTAACGCTGTTGAGGCGTTTTTTGTATATTTATGGCCATTCAATCTGTTCTTTAGCAATTGGCTCGTCATGCCTATATATTTTTTGGGACAATTTGAGCAAGGGATCGAATATATTATATTTGATTTATTCATTAGAGGAGTTTTACTTTTTAAATTTGTGAACAATGTATTTAATTTATTATGTGACCTGTGGCATACGATGATATCATGCTTTTTTAAAATGTATTTTATTTTTTCTGACAGCTCACTAGTGTACGGTAATGCCACATATTTTTGTTGTTTATGTTCTATGTTTTTTGTTTTTACGTTATTATAGAACTTATATGTTCGTTTATCAATTATTTTGGTGATAGTCTTTTCGTTGAAATTATTATTCATTAGTGTCTCTTTTACTTTTTGCAGTATTTTTGGTCGGAATTCTGGAGACGTAAGGGAGATAGCACGATCAGATAGACCGATTATAACGCTATTTTTTTGAGTTTTTGAATGATGAGAGAAATAGTTTAGATATCTACCTGACCAAGTTGGTTTGGTGTACCATTCAGTTAAAACTTTGTTCTTTCTGCGTATAAGCGTCATATCTAGAAAATTTATTTTATTATTATTCTCTATTTCGGAAGTGAACTGTAATTTTTCGTTGAAACTGTTAAACTCTTGGAGAATTTCATTTATTTTATTTTGTGGTACAGCTGTATTTATTAAATATAGAACCTAAACCCAAGAAAAGACAAAATAAAAGAAAAATGATATAATCTATGGTTCAAGAAACAAGAAAATAAATAAATATATATATATATATATATATATATATATATATATATATATATACAAAGCAATATAATGACGTCAACTGGATTACATGTCCCCTGTAAACAGTAATTGCAGGAAGCCGGCACTGATAAACCTTGAAACGGTGAAAATTACAACTCTACGTAGTATGACTAGAAGCTATCATCCAAATCCACTACGTAAATCAGTTATTGAATGAATTGTATGATTCAAAAAATAAAGCGTCTTAAAGAAACGGTTCGGCAATATATTGTTTTTTTAATGACAAGTTATTTTTACCAACCAAAAATAAAATAAAATTTTTCCATACTAATCGCCAAATATATCATTTAGCGGATGAAATTTCATTTGCGCATGTTCAGTAACTTCTTTCACCGTTCGCTTGCTTTCCACCGGGCGATCAGGGATTTGAATGATGAGCCGCGTCAAAAATATACTTTCACTTTACGTTCCCCAGTTCGAGGATCGGGCCCCAGGGGTAAAAGCTAGTTATAAATAGAGCAATTCTTCTACGTAGCATTTGACTGATGGGAAAAGGCACAAATTTTTATTTCCAATTCGTTTTGTAGCATTTTCATACCTTAGCTAACGGAAATTCACTAATCTCCTCCTTCATATTATTAAAAGGGCTCTCCAAAATGAGCCCTACTGGCTTTTCCAACTTTATACTATGTATTTTTAACAAACTGTGCGTCGCGAGACTTGTTCCCAATGAATGACCCCATATAAAAATATTGCTTGTAGTTCTATTCCGGACCCATTGATACACATTCAGTATATCGTTAACTAATGCTAACTCGCTTGGGGCCGATTGCGTGGAGTCAGCATAACCTAAAATTTAAAAAATTATAAATTTTTCAAAAGTTTTTGTATAAAATAAATATTTTTACCATGCGAAGTAGCAAATATCTGTTGGACTTCCACTGTCTTTATTTTTTGTTGAATATCAAGATGTTTCGAGTAGTAGTTATCTCTATAGGTTTTCAAATGAAATTGAAACGAATTTTTAAGCTACAAAACTATTTTTACCATTCTATTTATCAAAAATAATACTTACTTCTATAATCAAACGCAATCACATGAAAAAACTTTCGTAAAACTTGATATAGTTCTATCCGATGAGAGGACAATCTTGAGCCCCCATTTCCATGAGTATATATTACAACATTCTGGCCATTATCTAAAATGTTATCGAAAAATCCAGCTTCAGTTTGATTACTGTTTTCTAGGTTGGAAGGGAGAATCTGCCAAGCTCCAAGCTTGACGTCATCATCCGTTGTTATGTAGAAGTTTCGGGCGCCCTTTAGGCCGTATTTTTGTAGGTTCTGGTAGTCGGCGTTTATTGGAACGTTAACTAAAAATATAAATAAAGCGAAATTGTACAAGTGTCCCGTTTTCGACCCTTTTACGGGGTATTAGAGTTATTTTCAAAGATATAATGTTGCGGTTTTCACTTTGGTATCCTACTTTTTAACGAAACGAAAGATTCCGGTGTCAAATTTGTCGTAGCTCTCTTAGTTTTCAATCTACAGGGTGATTATGAAAATCTTGTTTTTTTTAGGTACATCTCGTATTTCCGTTATACGTTAATTTATCAAAAAGGTAAAAACTGGTTTTTATATAGTTTTTTACATAAAGTTCACTAACGCAGCCAGTTTTTTTTTCTAAAAAGTTTAGTTTTTGAGATATTAACCAAACTTCCCACACAGCACCAGATGTCTTATAGACGCCATTTTTATATCCAGATTATGTCTGAACGTCTTAAGACATAAATAAGGCGTCTTATAGACGTTGTTTTAAAGACGTCCATAAGACGTCTAAATACAACGTCTTTAAGATATCTTTTAAAAGTCTACATACTACATTTAATATGAAAATAAATACAGTTATGAATAATTTAGTTGATAAAAACTAAAAGGCATTTCCTTCCCTATGGATTTTGTCGCAGTTGGGTAATAAGTTTGCAACGCCGCATAGAGCTCAGCTGAATACAAGTTGAGGTTGATTGAACGACAAATTTTTAGTAGCCTCACTACGACCTTGGTTAATAGAACTTTTGCATGATCTTTTTTATCAATACTTTGGTGCTTTTTGTCACAGACTGTTTGATATACCGATAACAATGACACACATAAATATAATACCAGCGAAACTATAACTTTAAAAAACCCACCTTTTGTTTCTGTCAGCTGTGATTTTTCACTTTTGTATTTGTGTTTCGTCATGTCGTTATCCATTTTTAATGTTGTTGGTGTGCCGACTGTGAAAATTTAGCTTTTGAAAGAATTTTATTAAAATAGTTGATTTATCTATGTGCCTCTGAAAATCTTTTTTATTCGTGTTTATGTAATACTTAAGGTAAGATCGAGAAGCATATGTACTACTGTATGGAAAAACAGTAACGTTATTTATAGGTTGTGTTACAGGAAATTCCCGAATGCTTTACCGCTTATATTTTTGTAGTAACTCGATGTTATTAGTAGAAGTATGAAATGAAATCTTCAAAAATATTATCTGTGCAAAAAAGGCTTGCATAGCTCATCCAGACCGGGTCCTAAATATTACAAGAAATATTACTAATGAAGTGGAAGGCGAAATGTTTGTTTATGGAGTGCTCCACTAATGAAACCTGTAAGATTTATTTTGTTCCTGATGATTGGTTTATATTTAAAGAACATAGAAAATAGAATTTTGTTAATTACAAGAAGTAATTTTCTTTAAGGTTTTAGAAATTTCAAAACTGGGAGTAGGGAGCATTTATGACTTTGTAAAGCGAGCTTGTAAAATTACCATGTACAGTTGATTAGTACGAAAAGGAAAGAGAAAGTTTTACGATTCCAACCTGGCGAGATTTATTATGAGTAAGTTCTGTCTTTCATTATACATACTAACCTTGAAATAGCATAAGTCACGATTCTATATTAGAGGACAATTATAAAAATTCGCAAAAATATCAAAAAATTTACTCCCACAAATGATAAACTTTATCCTATAAAATTTAAATCAGTTTGTTATTAGGATCTACAGAGACAACAGGACTGGCAAAAAGTCAGAAGACTGAGGAAATTTCAATCTAAAGATGGCTGAAAAGGGCATCAGACCAGATTTGTTATTCGACTAAATAAAAATTTTGTTTTTAAAACTATTTAAAGATTTGTGTACTTTTTATTTCAATAAACTTTTATAATTCTGATAGTCTACCTTTTAGAGTTACTATATCGAAGGGATAAACTCAGGCTTAAATTTGATAGATTTACTTATAGTTCGAACAGTAGTAGTTCTGAAAATATTTGCTCTTCTACCTCACTTCTTAAATTTCAAATTAGAAAAAGTTTACATTAAGCTTAAGTTATGTATTTTTTTTATATAAAGAGATTATGTTGAACATATTTTTTAAAGCAAATTATTCATACGGAACTTGTAGTTATTTAAAATGGTAGTGTATATTTTGCTCTTGATTTTTTCGTAATTAAAGTTATTTCTTGGACTTGTGAGTAATTACGGTTTGACTTTGTAAACAAGACAAACAAAAAAATTAAAGGGACCCTTTTTAATGTACATAATTTTAATGGTGGAATATGTTGTTTTAATGTTGGGAAGGGACGTCCATAAGACGTTGTAAGCAAATGTCTTAAAGACGTTACCTTTTGTACCATAAGACGTCTATACAACGTCTTATGGACGTCATTCGACTTTAATGGATCTCCATAAGACGTCCTGAGTGTTGAGATCAAACGTTTTATGGACGTCTTTAAGACGTATTTGTGTTGTTTGGGTTATGATTTTTTAAATAGGACACCCTGTATATTATTTTGGATATTGATTAAGTATAATGTGGGCTTTCCAAAAATATATAATGTGTTTAGTTTATTTTGAAAAACAAGGTTTTAATTCGAAATTTTTTTTTACTTTATTTCTAACAGTAGGCCATGGCCAATTTATAAGAAACAAATACAAAATTTTGACAATAATAATTATACCAAAAGTTAATTTTAATGTTTTACTATATTTTCAATTGTAAACACTTAATTATTATTACAGTTTTTACTTTAAACAACACTGTTATTATCAAAACCAGAATATTGAAATTTGGTTGCAAAGAAACAAGAATAACACTATTTCATAAAACTAAAGTAACAAAAACAAGATGGTTTTTAAAATGGCAGCCGTTTTCTCGAATGCAATATCGCCACAATTTTGTTATTTTTCCAATTGCATTTAACAAGTTAGTTTATTATAAAGAGTTTGGAAGGCTAATCCAATTGCCTCACGAAGTTCCACTATAGATTCATGTCGTGTTTTATACACTTGATTTTGCATAAAACTTCACAAAAAAAATCAAAAACGGAAAGATCGGAAGATCTTTGAGGAAAGCTATTTTCCAGAAATGGCCTTAACAGCACAGAGTTGTAGCTAGGGGCACCGTCTTGTTGAAGATAACTGGAATTGCAAAAGGCCAATGGAACATTTTCAAGCAATTTTGGAATAATTTATTCAAGGATTTCTAGGTATCTACGTGCTGTGAGGCCCCTTCATATATCCTGTAGGCTAAACATAGATCTAAAATAAAACACAAGACACCAACCCCGAAGCGCCCTTGTTGTGCTCTTTCAAAAATTAAATGGTGATTATCTGCAGACCAACGCCTCGTTTTGTGACGATTAAAAATTCTCGCACGTGAAAAATAACATTCGTCAAACCAGATGACAAATCTGCCAAAAGATTTGTTCTAAATGCCATTGACAAAACGTTACTCGGCGCTCATCAGCTCCGGGGTGTAAATGTTGCACTATTTTAAATTTATATGGATGATATTTATACTTTTTTTAAATTCTTTCAGTGTAAAATTTTGCTACACCAACTTCTTCCTCTATTTTTCTACAGAATGATGAATTTGTTGCTGCTGGGTAAAATAACACATTTGTTTCTTTTCTCCTCCTGTCTTCTCTGCCATATGTTTTGCGACGTGTTCAACTAGATTTTTTTTTAAACGAGCAGATATGTCTGGAAGGGTTGCCTTCTATCTGGATACCTAACATCAACAAATGCGTTCGCCAGATATTTGAAGTTATCCTAATGATAACGCTATAAATACATAACTTATTGAAATATAATTCAGACGCTTCTTGGGTACTTTCATGGCTTTGGATAAATCAATAAGTTATTAACAGGTTGTACACCGAAGAAATCAAGAAATTAATGGATTTTGTATTTCAGTGTATATTTGAAATTATTACAATCGGCCAAGCGCTTTCGGTCTCTCTATCGGACCATCCTCAGGGCTCAGACCCTAGAAACAAGAGAATATGGTCAGCAAATAAGTTTACTCAGTACTCACTAACCACACTCACTTGTCAAAAATGGATAAATCATACTAACATATCATACTTCTCATAATTATCATAAACGGCCATTGTAAATGCTAAAATAAATAAAAAGTAAAATAAAAACACCTACGCAAAATATTTCATAAATAAGAACAATCTGACAAAACTGTAAGGTTTTGTACACCTACCTTTTGTTTCTTAAAAATTGACCATGGCCTTCTGTTACAAATAAAGTAAATTATTGAAAATATCGAATTCTGACCTGACACATTTCAATTTTTGAAAACCATAAATAATACTTATTTAATATCTAAAATAATCTACAGGTCCTATTTGAAAAAAGTTTGGTTAATATCTCAAAAACTAAACTTTTTAGAAAAAAAAAATGACTATGCCACTGAACTCTAAATAAAAAACTCTATAAAAATCAGTTTTTATCTTTTTGACAAATTAACGCATAACGGACATACCAGATGTACCTAAAAAAAGGAGATTTTCAAAATCACCCTGTAGATTAAAAACTAAGAGAGCCATGACAAATTTGACACCGGAATCTTTCGTTTCGTTAAAAAATAGGATACCAAAGTGAAAACCGCAACATTTTATCTTTGATAATAACCCCCTAAAGGTGTCGAAAATGGGACATCCCGTACATACAAAATTATTTTCGAATATTTTAGCTTCAATTACACAAAGTAAGTTTTTATAAAACTATAAAGGCGTAAAAAATTCAATAGATAAAAAATACTCACCGAAGTTTAAGAATACTGCTGATCTTTGTAATGTGTAGGAATACTTATATATTATAGGAAAAATAATAAAAAGTAGCACGCAAAACAGAATGCCAAATTTAAATGTGGTGATTGTAATTCTGAAAAAAAAAGTAATAAGGATGTAGTTGTAGAAGTAAAAATGTGGACTATGTTTTTTGTGATCTTCAAAAAATAGATTTTTCGTTGCATCGCCTTAAATAAAGTACAACTTTTCGAAAATATGCTATGAAAATTTTGTATTAATTCGATGAAAATTGACATGTATCTTGGAACGAAATTGTTAAGGATGCCCAATTACTGCCCATGTTAAATAAAAAATTTTAGATCAAATTGAAAATCAATTTTTTTAAATATCGCGGAATTTCGAATAACTTTACCCTGTAAATTTTTAACAATTCAATTTTCAAAAATGTACAGAGCCCTATGGGAAATCAGGATCCTGGCACTTTTCTTTTAATTATACTACCATTTATCGATCAGATGAGGTTGAAAAATATCCAGAGTTCTAGAAGTTTTCTATAATAACTAAATAATCTTCGTTTGTGGAATTTAAACATCCCGGCATGATTATTATTAATGAATGTCAAATAGCAAGAAATAGTAACAATTCTGTAGGGTTTGATTGTTTTATTTTCGCCACGCCTCGCCGTCATGGCCAACTAATAACAAAACTTAAAAGCCGTATAGCATTTTAACAGTGGAAAAATGTTGAATTGCCAATATTTTGAAAGCTATAAATTTTTGGAATAGACAACCTTATATCAAGTTACCCTTACTTTTAATGCTTAATATGATAAAATTATAAAAATAGGTGCTTTCTATTTGAAAAAATTGACTTTTGACGATTTTTCAAATATAGTTTTTATTCTTCTTTTTTGGCCACTCTGTACTAATAATTTTCAAAATATCATAAAAAGACTACTAAAGTCGATCTTCGTCTACAATACAACTAACCCAAATGAAATAATAAAGACTTTCTAACAGCAAAAATTTATAGTTAAGTTTTGGTCCGCAAACGTCATTTTTGACATAAACTTTTAAATATGTCCAAAACGGTGAGACTTAAGTATAGAACATTATGAAAAATGTCTAAAATTTTACGTAGAAATCAAAAATGCGATAATATATAGGGTGTTCCACTTAAAATAAGCAAGTTAACATCTACTTCCACTATAACCGGAATATATATATATATATATATATATATATATATATATATATATATAGGAGGACGAATCAAATATTAACCGGAATTTTCTTTTTAACGCTCCCTAGGTGAAGTCAGTAACGTGTCGTCTTAATATATGGTGGGTGGGGATGTAAAATGGAGGGGAGGAAATCGGTTCGGCTTGCCAGAGCAGACTGACTGTTAGTAGCATCATGTCTGAGAATGAGGTACACACGTCTGTTGAATAAGGAATTATTATTAAATTTTCATCACGGGAGGACGTAAAACTTTTTTGCTGCACGGGTCATTGAAAAAAACCAAGTCTACGACTGGTACAAAAAATTTTCCGATGGCCGAGAGTCAGTGCAAAATGAGACCCATGCACGCCGACCGCGGACAAGCACCAGGGAGACGAATATTTTTGGGATCCATGACATGAATGGGAAATTGCTGCACACGTCGGAATATCGTATGAGAGTGCCCAATCAGTATTATATAAAAATTCATAAATTTGCACATTTTCATTGCAAAAATTAAAAAAATTATTAAAAAACAAATCAATACAAGTAAAAACAAAATGGTTTTCGCTATTAAATAATGGTGTAAGTTGGTTTTAGTTTCTCAAGCTAACCAAAACTAAGCTAAATCTGAACTAACCAAAATTGACCTAAAATTTTGGATGGTTAAAATTAATTTTACCCTTTTTTATACATTACAAAAATCAACTACATTGTTAACTGTCATGGATAAATTTTATAGTTTATATTACGAAAGTATAAGTCCAAGTCAATCTAGATTAGTTCAGATTTGTTTCAGTTTTACAATTTAATCAAGATCAAGTTGTACCTGTACTAACTAAAAATTTTGGGTGGTTAAGAATAAATTTTCCTTGAGACTGTAAAAAACATTACAAAAATTAAACTATGTTAGTAGTGAACATAACCCGATCCTCTCTATCCCCCCACTCCTCGACCTTGACCTTGACCTTGCCTCACCCCTCTTTGGCCCCGCCCACATGTCCTTGTCATTGACCTTGAAAGTGCACGTGTGCTTTGGCCTTGACCTTGTGTCCAAGGCTGTGTGTGACCTTGACCTTGAACTTGGTCGTGACGACCTTGACTTTGTTGAAGGCCATCTTGGGTGTGTGACCTTGAAGATATGTTACGTGGTTTGGGGTGACCTTGAATGGTTTTATATAAGGTATGGGGCAGTTTCATTCATCAGTTGGCTCTGACTTGTACAGGTAGTACATGTGTTAATATTTGACAAATCATGGCATATGTTTGTGAAAATTGCGGTTCCAAGTTTACTAATAGTTATAATATGAGACGTCATCAAAGAGAATCGTGTTCGGCGAAATTTAATGAAGTGCCTGGAGGAAAACGGCTCCGAATTGAAGAGTATACATCGACGATTCCGGTAATTAATTGCGCTACATGTAATGTAGATGTTCCAATAAATCATATGTCAGCGCATAAACGAACACAACAACATAAAAATAATTCATGTTTGCCGGTATGTCATGGTGTGCAACTCGTTGAATGTGCCTTCAAAAGGAGAATTGCAACCTATCGGGTTAGCAGTGATATGGAGCATTCCGATTACGTAATGTTCTTTGCAGACATTAAATCCAAGGTGGTGGAACTTGTTAATAATTTATTGCGTGTGCATCATGCTTTAAAAGTTAACATGACAGCTGTTGGCGAGTACATGCTTCCATCACAAGAAATATTCAGTGAAAAATCCTTCAACACTGCTAATCAAATAATTAGTGTAGAAAGTGATTTGGATGCCGTTTACCATTCTTTCACCGAATTAATAAAAACGCAGGCGATAGAGTTCCAGGAGAAAGATTCAGGTATGGAAAAATCAAAACCCGATATATTAAATTGATTTTTATATATTATTTTTCTTGTTATAGGATGGGCTCTTGTGCGAATTTTATACTTGGAAGTTGGTATCAACAAGTATATGCCTATGGGCGGCTCATCATACATCAAGTTGCCGTGTTCTATTGAAAAGAAAGGAGCTGTCGTCAATGTGATTAACCAGGACGAATTTTGCTTTGCGTGGGCTGTAACATCAGCATTGTTTCCTCCAACGGCAGAGCCTTCACAGAAGACATCCTACCCCCATTTTTCTAGAGTGCTAAATGTAACAGGTATGGATTTTCCAGTAAAATTACGTGACATTAAAAAATTTGAGGAAATGAACAACATATCAATTAACGTATACGGTCTGGAATCTAAATATGAAAATAATGAAGTAATACATGAAGTTATTGGTCCACTGAGGTATGCGTCAAAAAAGTTGGATAGGCATGTAAATTTATTGTTAATTACAAAAGACTGTAGTAGTAAAGATGGCGGTGAACATTTTTGTGATACGACTTGTTCAAAGAGTCATTATTGTTGGATTCGGGATTTATCACGTTTAGTTTCAAGTCAAATTAGTTGTCAACAACATAAAATATATTTCTGTGATGGTTGCCTCATTTATTTTAGTACACCGTCAGCTTTAACTTTACATCAAAGCTACGCTTGTAACCACATTTTCACGCAAACACCCTCTGTGGATTTAAAAATCGATAAATTTGGAAAGAGTGTGCCGGAAAATATTTTAAAATTCGAGGGTATAGAAAAGCAAATGCGCGTTCCATTCGTGGTTTATGCAGATTTCGAATCTGTTTTAAAACCCGTTGAAACGGTACAACCAAACCCACAAAATTCTTACACTGTAAAAAGTTTTAAACATGAACCTTATTCTTTTGCTTATTTAATTAAATGCTCTTTTGACGACTCACTTTCGAAATTTGAGCTATTTCGGGGGAATAATGCAGCTCAAGTCTTTGTGGATCGTATCGAGTGTGATTTAAGGGTTCTATACAACACATATTTAAAAGACATTAAGCCTATGAAACCGTTAACGCCTGAAGAAAAAAGGGAGTTTAATGATGCTAAAATATGTGGTATATGTGAAGGCCCTTTTGAAGATGGTGAGACCACTGTCACATAACTGGTGCAAAAAGATTTGGTGCTGCACATTCCGTTTGTAATTTAAATTATAAATTACCCTCTTTTATCCCTATCATATTTCATAACTTAAGCGGCTACGACAGCCATTTATTTACAAAAGAGTTATGTAAATATGGGGATAAAATTGGTGTTTTGGCTCAAAGTAAGGAAAAATACATATCATTTACCAAAAGCATTTATGTGCACGATTATTTTGATAGTAAATGTGGAAAAGTCAAGAGGAAATATTTAAAGTTGCGATTTATTGATAGTTTTAAATTTCTGTCAACGTCTTTGGAAAATTTAGGCAGCGGTTTAAACGACGACGATTTTATTGAAACGCGGAAATATTTTTCAAATATCAACCAATTTAATTTGATGCGTCAAAAGGGTGTTTTTCCCTATAGCTTTATTGACTCTATAGAAAAAATGGAAAATACATGTCTTCCAAGTAAAGATGAATTTTATGATAATTTACGGGAAGAACATATTAGCGATGAAAGCTATAGAAGAGCAAAAGAAGTATGGCGCTTGTTTGGGTGTATAACTTTGGGGGACTATTCGGACGTGTATTTAAAATCAGATGTGTTGCTATTGTGTGATGTTTTTGAGCAATTTCGGAATAATTGTTTAAAATTCGATAAACTTGATCCAGCACATTACTATACCCTTCCAAGTTTATCATTTGATTGTATGCTACGTATGACTAAGGTAGAGTTAGAGCTCTTAACTGATATAGACATGATACATTTTTTTAAGAAAGGTATACGCGGCGGCATAAGCCAGTGTACAGAAAAGAAGCACATCGCTAATAATATTTTTTTACCAGACTATGACCCAACAAAACCTTCTTCATTTATAACATACCTTGATGCTACAAATCTATATGGTCATAGTATGTCAGAAGCATTACCATATGGTGGTTTTCGATGGTTAAGCGAGCGCGAAATTCTGGATTTAAATATTATGGCTGTTGGTGATGATAGTTTACATGGCTACGTTTTGGAAGTGGATGTGCATTATCCGACTGAGTTGCATGATGCACATTCTGATCTTCCATTTCTAGTAGAAAATATCATACCGCCAACAGAAAACGCTAAATCACCGAAATTAATTCCTAATTTACAAGATAAAAAAAAATACATTGTACACTATAGAACTTTAAAACAAGCCATCGCCAACGGCTTAGTGGTAATGCAAACCCATCGAGTATTACAGTTTAAGCAATCAAAATGGCTAAAATCGTATATTGATTTTAATACCAATTTACGTAACAAGGCCACCACAAAATTTGCGAAGGACACTTTTAAATTAAAAAATAACGCGATATTTGGTAAAACTATGGAAAATGTGGAAAATCGAAAGGATATAAAATTAGTAACACATTGGGAGAACAGTGTAGGCAGAAATGGAGCTAGAGCACTAATATCCCGCCCCAATTTCAATAGTAGCTCGATATTTACCGAGAACTTTGTTGCTATACATATGAATAAAGTTAAAATATTGTACAATAAACCAATTTATATCGGTTTTTCCATATTAGATATATCAAAGACTGTAATATACGATTTTTATTATAATTTTATTAAATCCAAGTTTGGCGATGATGCTTCGTTACTTTACACCGATACTGACTCGCTTATATTAAAAGTGTATACGGAAAACTTTTATCAAACTATATCAGAAAACCCCGAAAAATTTGATACATCAAATTACCCCGAAATTAATAATTTCAACATAATTAAAAGTAATTCTATAGTTGGTAGAATGAAAGATGAGTTTCCTGGTGATCCGATAATAAGTTTTTATGGTACCGACGCGAAGGCTTATTATGTAAAGTCCATTAATAATGAATTTAAAAAAGCCAAAGGTATCAAAAAATGTGTTATCGAGAAAGACCTTCATCAGGAAGACTACCAAAGAATTGTTGAACGGGGTGGTTTGATAATAAGAAAGATGAAGACATTTAGAAGTGAATTACATAACATTTATACCAACATAATAAATAAAGTAGCATTGTCACATAGCGATGATAAACGTTATGTAATTCCCAGTTCAACAAAAACTCTACCTTGGGGGCATGCAGACATAGATTTTTACAAAACAGACCCGGAAGAAAACTTAGCAAATTTAGTCACCGTGTTGGAATCATTTCTAAGTCAGGACAGCACGTAATCTGGAAAATCCATATTTCATTATTTGTATTGTTTTTATTATTTCTATTAAACATAAAACATTAATATGTAACGATAGTATTGTAATTTTTTTTTTAAATAAAAAACATGTATTCATTACTTGATTGCTTTTTTATTGAACCTTTATTTTAAAATTATAAATATAATGAAGTGTCGACAAATAACAAACTGTAAAAGTTATTGTTGAAAAATTTGTCTAATAGTAAATTAAACGCACAGGTCTACGAGTAAGTGTGAAACGAGTGTAATGTGAAACAGGTTTGCTGACAAGATCCTCCATAGTCTTTTCAATTTTCAACATTCTAGAGTTAAGTTCATCACGCAGTTCGTCTTGCCTAAGTTCATATATTGCAATAACAGTATCATCAATGTATCCTCTAAGATCTTGACCGGTTTCAATTAATTTCTTGCGTACGTAACCTTCAAGTTGGTTTCTGAATATATCTTTAATAACAATTGTTGAGTCATGTAAAGCTTTCTGCGTATCTTGCACACACTGAGCAAGGTTATTATCAACATAATTTCGTGTGGTCGCATCGTCTCCTTCAAGAGGTTCTGCTAAATAGCACAATCTTTTGCTTCCCATGTCGTAATCTCCATTAGGTGTAAGTTTAAAACCTATTCCTGAAGGACCTCGCATAAAGTTAAAATCCTTAAATTTTCTTTTGCGACCGAACTTATCAATAGTGTTTACTTCTGACATTGTTATGTGAGACTGATTTGAAACCATTAGATTTCACCCTAATATATGGTTCTATTTCATTAATAAACGGACTCTGCAGAAAAATATGGATTGCAAAACGTATTTTAGGTGATGTTTAATAAATACACGTACAGATTCATTTTACTATTGTTTTATTGAAAAAAAAAATTTAAATATAACAAAAGATTGAGTTTACTTTTTATTATTAAAAAATAAAAAATATAACAAACAAAAAAATTAAAAATTAAGAAATAAAATACATGTTAATTTCTTCTATACAGGTAAGCTTCTTCTATGACCCAATTTCTTCTCTGGATGGCACGTTCATTAATGTCCTTGAACTGGTAGTAAACTAGTCCACAAAAGCCGCATTGTACAAATTTAACCCTGAAAAGGTCAATGTAGTTGAAGTCGTACGTAAGATCATTTCGCCAGCAGATACCTAGTCTTTTACAATGATGACCAGTTAAATAAAAAGCTTTTGGTATATGACTGTATGTTTTGGCTGCTTCACTAGGTTGTTCATCAGTTGGCAACATGATGTTTGAATATGTTGTACTTTTCAATCGCGGTACTCTAATTATGTATTACTTTTTAAAATAACCTTGACAGGGCCAAAAAAAAAATCCTTGAAAATTACAACCTCAAAAACGACCCTGACATTGACGAGTACTTTGACCTTGGCCTTGGCCTCGCATCTGACAAGTTTAGTACTATATTTATATGCTTCTTTAAAATAACCTTGACAGGGACAAAAAAAAATCCATGAAAATTACAACCTTGAAAACGACCCTGGTATTGCCGGTTACGTCGGCCTTGGCCTTGGCCTTGCATCTGACAAGTTTAAATATTATACTTAATGCATCGAACAAAAGGAATAAAGGTGGTGTAGTGGGGGAAATGGGCATAAAAGCAGACTTGCTGGCTCGAGCTCTTCACAGTTCGTCAGAACACCAAACAGTACAGTGCTAAGATAAAGTTAATAGTGTGAGTTTTAATATCGAAGATGTCGAGTGTACGGTCTCTTTTAGATGCTCTTGACGTGAGCTGCGGTTCGCAACAAGGCATGCTGGATAATATTAGTGGTTTGGAAGTGTTAAGTCCGGGGGTATTCGAGAATTGGAATGGCATGGAGCATGAAGATGCCGAAGACAGAGCCCTCAATGATGGTCGCGACGAAGAGATAGTTCAGTCGGCAGCGCAATTCCTCGAATGCTGGACGGAGGAGAAGGAGCCAAAGATCAATGTGATAAGTGATGTGGTTGTGCGAAAAGCATCGCGGCCTAGGGAATCTTCTCCGAAAGCTTCTAAATTGAAAAAGCTCTTGACTATGCAGAAGTCGGAAATCGCCGATAAAAAAACATTTTATTCGGCGATTAAAGGTGTGGGACAAGGGAAGAAGAAAAAGTTTAACTTTAAGCGTCCCTCCACCCCTGTTCCATTACCCGACTTCCTGAAAACAGCACCACAAGAGCCATTGTCGGTAGAAGTGGAAGTGATAGAAGGCCCCGATGGACCAACACCACCAACGCCACCAACACCGGCCAGCGTAGAGAAGGAAATAGTGTCGGAGGTGAAGTCTTCCCCAGCCGCTATTGGGGTGCCGGAAACCTATGAAGAAGCGGTTTAAGCGGTGTTTTGAAGGCGATGAAGTTTCCGCTGCTTCGTCGTCGTCGTCGTCTTCGTCGTCATCGTCTTCACCAAATGAAACCGCTTCTTCTTCGTTAATATATTCCGAGCCATCGCAACCGGAGTGGGTTGAAGACTTCACCAACTCTCAGAAGAGCAAATTAACAGACATTTATGAAATGAAAAAACGCTTAGTGAAAGAAGTGAACGCGTGTGACAGTGACATTTTAGAACTTGAAAGACAATTAGAGATAAAAAAGGTGAAATCTGCGCGGTTAAAAAGACAATTAGAGGACTTTAATAAATTATGTAGTAGGTGTTAGGTAGTTGTAGATATTAGCTTTTAATTTATAGTATTAAGTTTGTAAATATATATATATATATATATATATATATATATATATATATATATATATATATATATATATATATATATATATATATATATATATATATATATATATATATATATATATATATATATATATATATATATATATATATTGTAGTTAATAGAAAAAAGTGTTTGATCAAATTTTTATATTTTATAATGAGAATAAAAATGACTTGAAAATTTATTTTTGTGTGTTATTTCATATAGGCCCTGTCCCACATAATATTAGGTAATAAAAAAAAAGAGTGAATAATCCACTAAAACTACGCAATAGCAATAGTTGTAAATATTTTCTGATAATATTTACAAGTATGCTAAAACATGGTTCGGTTTAAGAAGTTAAGGTTCTGTCGCCAGAACTTCTAATACTTTGTATCTCAATATTGTATGTTTTTATGAAAAAAACATAAAATATTGGTTACAAAGTATTATAACCAACTAAAACTACGATCAAATTATTTTGTGGTCCTGAAAAGGACCGTTTGGTTGTAAAACATGCGACTCTTTTATTGTGTTGTGGAGTCGCACGGCCCGTCATTATCAACGGGGGTGGTGGTGGTGCTGTCCTCTGTATATTCGATGATGAACCGCCAAAGTTCATCCCATCTGGGATCGTTCGACTCCCACTCCAGACAATTCTCTGTGGTAGAATCTACCACAGGGCATTGGATGGGTTGTTGTTGTTGTTGTTGTTGTTCAGTCGCAGACATGTTGAACTAAAATGATTGTAATAAGTATTGGTGGTCGTATATATAGAGACAAATTAATGGTGGGGGGTGAAAACAAATGTCGTATTACGTATTGAGACCAAAAGTTGTTTGCGGTCTCAAATACGAACGAACGATTTAGCTGGGTTCCACCAGCACTTAAAGTTTTAATACTTTGTATCTAATATTGTATATTCTATACATACAATATTAGTAACAAAGTACTAATATGTACTAAAACTACGATCAAAGTATTTTGTGGCCCTGAAAAGGACCGTTGTTGTGTGCCCTTAAAAAGGGACAGGGAGAGTGTGGGGCTTATGGTGCCCCATCCTCGCTGATCGACCACCAGCTTGACGAATCGCAGGGGCCTTGCGGGTCATCGGGTGTTGGTGATGCTGGAATTTCCAGCACCGCATCTTCTGTCGAGTCCGGCTCTGGCTGCGGCGACGGAGTTTCGAGTCTTTGTAAGACCCAATCGCCCGCATCGTCTAATTCCACTAGACCCGGATCATGGTCATACACTAGCGGAATCGGCTCATCCAAGTCGTCCCAACGTAGGACGTCAATTTCAAAATCCACCTCTTCGTCGTCGTCGAAGACTTGCAGATCTCCAACGTTGTCGGCTACGGTGTCATCACTAAAGATGGATGAGCCTCGGCTGGCGGGTCTTTCTTCCTCCATGTTCATCGTATGAGGGTTGATGAATATATGACTGTGTAACTGGCCCAGTCTCATATATATAGAACTACCCCCACCCCACCAACGGATTCTAAATGTTATGTATTGGTGAGAGCTTATAGAATTATTGATTTTTTCAAAAACTTTAAATAAGGAATTAGATTTGTTTTTTTTTTTTTTGTTTAGACAATAAGACTTATTCTTAATATTTTGTGAAGAATACATTACAAAAAAAAAAATAATAGAAACCTTGTTTGGACTGTTAACATTTTCATAGGTTCTCAAGCATATAACTTGACACTTAAGCTACGAGACAAATCGTCGTTAAACGAATATCTCACCCCATAAGTGACGATTACTAAACTACGATCAAAATATAATGTGGTCCTGAAAAGGACCGTTTTTGTGGCCCTAAAAGGGCCTGGGGGAGGGTGGGGTGCCTACCGTGGAGTAATACCCAACGATATTAACACCGACCTAGGTGCAGCCCTTGGTCTTCTCATTGGCGGCACCGTCGCCGTCGCTGGTGGTGTCGGCGTTGCAGGCGGTGCCGAAGGTGCCGCTCCTGGTGCGGTACCCCCACACTCCTCACACTTGCATATTTTGCCGGGCACGAATGGCCTGACAATGCCAATGATCCTTTTTGGTGTATCTTCCATCTTGCCGATCGAATGTGTAATGATGAAATAATTCTAATACCGGCCTCTATATACATTCAAAAAGTTGGAGGGGGTAAGGTGGAGTGCATATATGCATTATATAAGTTCGAGAATAATATGATTTTATAACTCACCGTATCTCTGTTATGGACACAAACTACCCCCCTCCACTTTTCTAGCATATAGTACTAGACTTTCTCTACATTTTTTTCAAATAGACTTCGAAAAAAAAAAAAAAAAAAAAACCTCCCCTACAACTTCCACATACTCCCGTTCGGCGGCTCTAGCCTCCTAACTCGAGAATTTCAATTTTTTCGTCTAAATTTTTTTTCATTTTTAAGATTTTCCAAATTTTTTTTTCACCATTGTATTCTACTCAAAATTCTAGGTAATTAAAGTGCTTTTATTTTTTCTCTATCTTGAACGGTTCCCGAGCTACAGCGCTTTAAAGAATTCAAATTACTAACTTTCTATAACCCTTTTTTTCAAATTTCATGTTTTCGAATTTTCAAAAATACTACAATATGTAGAAAAAAATTCTCTCTTTAATTTCCCAATACCGTTTTTCTCTAAATCTTCAACTTTAGCGCGTATTCAGCATTTTCAAAAAAAAAAAAATTATAATTTTTTTTACACCATCGGATTCTTCTCAAAATTTTGGGCTATCAAAGTGCTTTTATTTTTTTTCTATCTTGAACGGTTCCCGAGCTACAGCGCTTTAAAAAATCCAAATTACTAACTTACTATAACCCTTTTCTTAAAATTTCATCTTTCCGAATTTTGAAAAGTACTACCATATGTAGAAAAAAATTCTCTTTCTAATTTCCTAATATCATTTTGCTCCAAAACTTCAACTTTGGCGCGCATTCACCATTTTTCAATTTTTTTTTGAAAAATTTTTTTTACGTTTTTACTATCGAAAAAAATGCTTGCTTATAGTACTCGATTTCCTCTATAATTTTTTCTTATAACTTTTTTCCCTATTCCTAACCGTTACTTTCCTACAAATTTTCTAAATCGTGGTTTTCATATTTTGCCTTAAAAATTTTTTCTTGTGTTATTTAAGCTCTTTTTTCCACTTAATAAACCATCATTTTCTAAACTCCCGTACTCCTTTCTTAAAGAGCGGGCTTTTCCGCCAGCTTTTTTTTGGTTGGGTTTCAAATAAATATAAAACTACTACTTCACTCATTACAAATTTATTGATTCAAGAACATTATTTTGTGTTACATAAAATAGATACATTAAAATATAGATTTATTGGTCACCGAACCGTTTAATACATTATAACTAAAAAATGAGTCGTGAATAACTAATGCGTACACTTTAGTGTCTTTGGGGAATTTATTCTTTCTCGTTTGGAACTCCAATTTTACATCCACTGTCGATGAGTTAATCGCCTCTGGTTGATGACTGCAATTGATAATAAAAACGGGGTTTTTCATATATTCCGCGAACGTTATCATCGGATCGTTTATCTCGCGCCCGTAGTAGCTGCTTTGGAAGTTTTCGTAATTGTAATAGGCTGCAGCGTACAGTTTCTTGGCGAAATCTAAATTCCATCTTTAGTATGGATAAACGGTTGAATTCAGATACAGTCTAATGTCGCATACGTCGGCGTGGGTAAACTGGGTTGCGTTTTTTTTTTCTTGTCGCAATTATTGCTGTCTTGAAACCCGACGATTATATAGCGCGGTCTTTCCAGACTTGTACTCGTTCTCAAGGCCCACACGTCGGAAGATGTTTGCCTTAAAGCTGGTAATTCGTACAGATCCCATTTACGATATGCCATTTGAATACTGGCATTGTTTCCTCCTTTATTAATGCGAGACAGTATTTTCAATTTTTGCTTGTCGTCTGGAATGATGTGACGAATTTTCCATTCGATTTTGTCGATACTAATTTCTGCCTCTACTTCGCCGACGTAACAATTGGTAAAAGTGCGAGCTATAATCATAATAAGCTCTTGTTTTACGTTGAAAACACCTTTTGCGTAATCTTCGGCGAATCCCATAAGATATTTTAAGGGTAATTTCCCGGAGAATACGTTACTTGCCGTGTCTACGATATCTTGGTTTACTTCGTCGAGACCCCATCCGCACGTCATGAGAGATCTTTGTTGCAAACTTCCGAATGAAACCATGGTTTTTAATGTCGTCGTAACTCCAGGTTTACGAACCACGGCGACCTGCTCACCTCCCATCTCGTAGCGAATTTCATCGAACAAAAATGCGAGGGCATTATTTGATAAAAAACATCTTTTCGTTGCATCTATGGGTTTAAATTTTCCTTCGATATATATATGTAACTTTCGGCGATATCCAGTATAATATCTTGAAAATTAATGGGGATACGGACTTCATCCGAATTGTTGAATGATGGAGATCCGTATGGTTTATACGTATGCTCTTCTAGACTAATAATGGAATTGTCCAAGATGGGCTCGGATAAAACCTCTATTTTATCGTTGGTGGTGGAAATCATTTTCGCACTTTAAGACCGATTGATTTTAAAAATTTATAGTCTTCGGCAGATAACTGTTGAGATGTTTGTGATCTAACGTCTGGACGACGACTAACCTTGACGTTAACTCTTCTTTTACTTTTATTATGTTTCGGCGGTTCCCCCATCTTAGTCGACAGCACACACAATTGACGATTGGAGCAAAAACCCATTTCTATGAAAGTTTCTTCAGTTCCAATTTCACGATTATTTTCTCGCCTTGAAAATTGATTAGATCACCGCTATCGTCCAAGATGCGAAGAGTAATGTTGTCGATAAACTGACGTCCTGCCGGCATTAACGGCATATAAATATTATTTTGTGGTTCTTTACTGATTTTGTAACCGGGCTCCACGTCGATATCGAATTCGAACAAGGTATGACCTTCCACCGAATTCATATATGCTCCGGAAATTATATTACAATCTACGCGTATGATGCGTACTTTCATTATTTCCACCATCTCGGTTGATTCGTGCTTTTTGTCTCTTTTTAACACTGTATGATTAAATCCTAACATTTTACCGATACTCGCCTCTCCCCGGAAATCTATAGTATATTGGGATTTCAGTTCACATTTCAGCGTATTATTATTAGCGACCAAGTAAAAGATTCCATCGTTCTTTTCTTCAGTTGAAATCCTCAAAGCCTCCAACATAGCTTTACCTATCTAATCTATTTCATAGGCCCCAGGTGGAATCTGCAATTGTATCGACTCGGTGGTATAACCCTCCTTCATGTAGGCAAACTTATTGTTGCTTTCGTCCACATTAAAAATTGAATTGTATGTGTAAAATCCCAGCAATGCCAGACCATATTTGTTTTCTCTATTTAATTCGACTGGTGGATAAAAATCGGCGCTTAAGACGCTCGAGTGTCCTGTTAGTGTGAACGTATAAGACATGACTAACCATTAAAACATCACACATCTCGGTTTTATTCTTAGCGGCAACATTTAAAAAGATTCATCTTCACACCTTTTCTCACTGCATTAGATAGTGATGTTTTTATGCTATTTTCTGCTTTTATGCGCACATCGCTGATTTTGCAATAACAACAAAATATTTTTCTAGCTGTAAGATCCTCATCAGCCGTAACCTCGTTTAAATTGCTGCTGCTGCTGAAATAATGTTTGCAACCGCACTGATATTTTAATATATCGATATCGCTTTTGAGGTGCTCGGGCAACTTTTCCCAAACGAATGGAATTTCATTTGGGGCTAATGCAATCATTACTTCCTTGGGCATGTTTTCTAACTGTTTCACGGTCATTTTCCTTAATCCACCGGCTAGATGAAATGCTTTCAGTGATTGCAACATTTTAGTATAGTTATTGCGATCCATTTGCGGTGTTAATGGTGACGACGATGATGACATCTTTTACGCTGATGATTCGACAAGAAACTTTAAGCACAAATGTCCACACCAGACTGTTCCAAAATCCTGCTGACGATCGTATGTATAGTAAATAATTTTTGATGGTTCCGATCCCGTTTGTAGATATCGTACCAATTCGATCGGTGGGGGTAAATCGCCGAAGCTGTCATAATATGTTACTTTAGAATTACTTTTTCTATAAGCTACCCAATGAGTCCCTGCACCACGCGTACTATCCAAATTCACTATAGCTGCTTCGTAACGTCGAGGACCTTATCTAGGTAATAAATCCCTCATATAAACGCCTCGAAAGTGTCCTATTCTTTTCTTTTTGGCATATTTTTCTATATCGATGTTAGATAGTGGTCTTCGAGGTAGGGATTCAATTAGTTTTTTGATCTACGATTTAAAAATAATCCCATACCTTTACGATATGGCTTTAGAAACAAACCATTTCCTTTCGATTTTAAATACAGGCCGGCACCGGTTTTATCTTCGCTGCTTTTTTTTACTGCTTTTATGGCGCGCACAATTCCCGCTGCCCCACCGGCTAATGAACCCAAAGCTGATAACCCGGCAAAAATTGGTATTAATGGTAATATTCCACCAGTTTTAGGAATCGGTATTATTCTTGGTGTACGAACCTTCCTTTTGCCACCTGCCGCTTTTACCGATCTACGTGCTGCCGACAGAGCTATTTTAGATGCATTCATGACATTTTTTTCCAACACATTTTTACTTCCGGCTTTTAATAATTCCCTTCGAACTGCTTGTCGAATAGCTGTTCCGAAACTGGCTTTCCGAACATGTCGATTTTTATTTACACCTTTCCTTTTTGTATGACGTGTGCCTTTACTAGATGTTTTTTTTGTTGATAATGATGATGGTACACCCATACCAAAACGTTGTTTTCCTTTCATAATGTTTGTAACTAACCAAGCTGCTGTTTTTTCACCTAAACTGGAATCTTTCGATTTTACTCTATTCCAAGCACTTTGTTCGAGCTCGTAATCCGCTCGATGTCTCGCACTTATGTTGTCTTTATTATGTAAATAGGCTAAATCGTGTTTTTTGCATGCGGCATCCAAAGGATTAATGCCTGGATCACCTCTTGTCACACGTTTTATTACTTTTGTTCCGGGTCCGCAATATTGATAACCAGGAATGTGTACCTCGAATGGTAATTTATTTATTAACGAATTCACAATACCGTATCCAGTTTTGTTGGAAACGTGAGACCGTCCACTTCGTTTGACGCTCGGCATCTGAATGACAGTTTTTGTGAAAAATTGCCTATAAAATATCAAATTTTCCTAAGATGCGCGTTATCGATCTTAAACAAAAACTTCCTATTGACAATCTCGATGAAAAAGTCGGACTTGGATTTGAAAAGAAGATAATGAAGAGACACGGTCCTCTACTTCCTTCCTCTATTCGCGGCCTGTTAATTGGTCCATCCAATTGTGGAAAAACTAATGTCATGATTTCGCTGCTTACACACCCCCTTGGGCTACGTTTCGAAAATGTCTATATTTACTCGAAATCTCTGTATCAACCGAAATATGAGTATTTAAGGAAAATTTTAGCGCCCATCAAAGGTTTAGGCTACTATGCCTTTAGTGATTCCAGTAATATTGTGGAACCGTCCGATGCAAAACCAAACTCTATATTTATCTTTGATGATGTTATATGTGAAAAACAAGATGTTATAAGATCGTACTTTAGCATGGGACGTCATAAAAATATCGACTCCTTTTACCTAGCGCAAACATATTCGCGAGTGCCTAAACAGCTTGTGCGAGACAACGCCAATTTTATTATTATGTTTAAACAAGATGAGTTGAATATGAAACACATATTTTCCGACCACGTTTCACCGGATCTAACTTTTACTCAATTTCAAGAAATGTGCTCAAAATGTTGGGATAATAAGTATGGATTTTTAGTAATTGATAAAGACAGTGATGTGAAATCGGGAAGATACCGCAAAGGATTTGATAGCTATATATTACTGTAATAATAAGAGAAAACGCTCATTTGATTGTTGAAACGTCCTTTGTTAACATCATGGATAACGCGATCGACTTAAAACGTAAACTAGTGGAAGCTACCAATGCCGTCAGAAAAAAATTTAAACAAATTAAAGCGGCTAAAGAATTTAATGTTGTGGAATTGGAAAAGTTTTACGAACCCATTTCTAAGCCGTTGACAACTATATCTGATGTGGTTAAGCAACGTCAGCAGCAGCAGCAGCAGCAACAACAACAACAACAACAACAACAACAACAACAACAACAACAACAGCAACAACATTATCCAGCTACAAAGTCACATAGTCTCAGTACATCAGTGCAGTCGACTCAAATATCAGGTTTTCCCCAACCTACACATTCCTTTCAAACCTCCACACCTATTCAGCAGCAGCAGCAGCATCGCATTTCAAAAGAAGATATTAGCCAATCGGTGTTTGATACACCCTCGGCATCAACTAATACATCTCTCGCATCCGCTGACACCACAACTTCCGATACTTTAAACGCACACCTGAAAGGATTACGTTCGAAACCATCTCTATACGATACTGTATATGGTGTACGTTTTGGTTCAAAAACAGATTATAACAAAAAGTTAATTGGTAATTTAGAGGTGCGTTTTCGAAATGGAAATATTGTCTTATACAGAAAAGGGAAAAATATTGCAGAATATGGTGGATCACCGGCACTTTATGATTTGTTATTTCTTAAAACACCCCCAAGTGTAGGCAAGGAACAACAACAATTAAGTGATAATGTACTTTCAACGTACAAGGAAATTTTGGAATCAACGAGTGCTGTCTACAACAATTTTAAAAAAAGTGATGGTTTACGGGAGACCAGATGGAACAAATATTTACGAATTATTAAACCTCTGATAATGGGCACAAAATTAGGTGGTACTATTACAAGAAAAAATCTCTCGGAAAAACTAGTTACCCGCAAAAAAGAAATTATCTTCGAAAAAATTTCAATATGTCTACTGGAACAAAGCTAAAGAGTTGGTGGATCGTTTACGTTTGTTGTGGAGTTCCAAAATGGCCGGTCACACTGGACACGAAAATGAAATTATGTC
Organism: Diaprepes abbreviatus; assembly: GCA_034092305.1. Lineage (NCBI taxonomy): Eukaryota > Metazoa > Arthropoda > Insecta > Coleoptera > Curculionidae > Diaprepes > Diaprepes abbreviatus. The sequence continues at coordinate 2,018,971 of JASJET010000080.1, read as the reverse complement.
AATCATAGAGGAATTACGAGAAGAAGATATAATATATTAAGCTCAATATTTAATGATATTATTCAGTTCTTCCTTCGATCTGAAATCTTTAATATTACTAATAATATGGAGCCCAGTCTAGAAAAAATCAAGATTGTTAATGAACTACATAGAACGGCTAGAAAAAATTTTGTAAGACGGCGCACGATAATAAAAGGATACAGAGATTTGTGGCAAATTGATTTGGCTGAAATGCAACAGTATGCTGATGAAAACGATGGTTATCGTTATATTTTGGTCTGTATAAATTGTTACTCTAAATTTGTCTATACCAAAGCCATAAAAAACAAGACTGGTATAGAAGTTACTAATGCGATGAAAAGCATCATTGAAGAGGCATCATATACACCAACAAATCTGCAAAGTGATCAAGGAAAGGAGTTCTATAATACAAACTTTCAAGCCCTGATGAAAAAATATAATATAAATCATTATTCCACTTACAGCACAAAGAAAGCTGCAATTGTTAAGCGAGTCATAAGGACTTTAAAAAATAATTTATATAAACAATTCTCGACAAGAGGATCTTACAAATGGATACATATATTATCGGCAGTAACAAAAACCTATAACCATTCGAAACATCGCACCATTGGAATGAAGCCTGCAGACGTGCAAGAAAAAACACATATTAAAGCATATGATTATTTAAAAATTGTACCTAAAAAATTTAAGTTTTCCATGGGTGACATTGTGCGTATTAGCAAGTACAAAAGCTTATTCGAGAAATGATATACGCCCTCTTGGTCAACCGAATTGTTTAAAGTTGTAAAAGTTAACGTTACAAATCCACCTACTTACTTGTTGGAATCGTTAGAAGGTCAGCCTATAAGAGGGTGTTTTTACGAATCAGAACTACAAAAAACAAGCAGTCCTGGCGTTTATGTGTTAAAGAAATGATCAAATGTTGTATTGTCTCTGTAAATTTAACTAGAAGTGGCCAAAATTTAAAGGCAGTGATCGGAAAAACGGGTTATATGAGTGAAAGTGGAACATTTTTGGGAAATCACGCAAAAAAAATTCTTATTCATATTCTACGACCCGAAAATAGAAGGTATGTAAGAAATCAACGAACGGAAAAGTTGGTGTTTCCAATATTCCGAATAATTACCATAAATTAATAATTAATTAAAAATATATATAATATTTAAATCATATAAAAATGACAAAAATTACATTTTTTTAACTTTAGACATGAGCTTGCATTTGTTGTTGGGTGACATGTTAGTGGTAGCCTAATCGTATTACGCTGCATATCGCCGTAACTAATTATATAATATACATACGTTCTTGCCTACCTACGACATATCGAATTATAAACAATCTTCTCGACTTTCTGAACTTTAATTAAATCATGACCAGTCTTTACGGCCGTATAACCAACATTGGAAAACGATTTATCTTTCAACATGCTATCTTATTTATAACTGTTTTTACGTAAAACAAGCACCAAAAACTAACTCACAATAAGGATTTTGATTACTAATAAACTGCAGACTGGCCATACATAATTAATTATTATAACGAAAGTAGAAAAATTGTTAACCTAGATTGTTTCGTTTACGCCAGTGGTTTGAAAAATTGCTTATTTATTTAATTTTTTGATGGCAAATAACAGGACTCATTAATATTGATATATTTCACTGGCGTATCTTTCAAATACCGTCGAATCAGTGCACTTGTTTAGAGTCCGACCTTTCTAATAGTCCAGTCAAAGTAGACATTTAACTTCGCACCAATTGTAAATAAAATATTAAAAGTCGCCACCGACCTTACGTCAGCTAAAAAAATATCGATTTTTCGCATTTTTCTTATAAAAGGTAAGTATTATCGTAAAAAGAGGTAAGACAAAAGTTGTGGATCATGCAATTCCCTACAAAAGTGTCTTTTCTGTTTTTTTTTTCCTACAAATCACCATTCCTAAAATATCGCGATTTTAAACATCAAAAATACTAATATGCACTCGTACACGACCTGTATACGTCATCAGATGTCGAATATAAGTAAAAATATGGAAGTATTGGTTTTTATGACTCGCACACTAAAATACGTACAAATTATATGATTCTGAAAGAATGTACTCAGTCCCTAATTCCGTTCACCCATATAACCTTGAGCAACATCTCTCTGCTACTCCATTATTCGAGTGGCGACGGTCGTATACCTGCCCTTATTTGAAGGATGTAAATGAAATAACGACTTTTAATACTGAAAGTATCTTTGCAGTGAACAGACGTACTTATTGATAATATTTTTTTTTTTTGATATTGTGCCGTTATAGGCTATTGACTATGTCGAAAAAAAAAAGGATTATAACAAGAACTAAAACGGTAAAGTGTTGTCATTATCTCATACGTTCAATTGACCTCCAAATATGACAAAATGAAAAGTACTGCCAAATTAAGGGATGCGTTTTTTAGATTAAGGTAGTTCACTCGCGACAGTCGTAGACAGAAGTATAGCCTTTAAGTAAGTACCAAAAGTTAAAGATTCTCAGGCCTAAAGAATTTTGTTTTTATACGAGACTGTACCCAACACACGTTAACTTTCAATATACAGACACATTCTTATACAGTAATAACTTTCAATGCGCCGCAAATATCTATATTGAATGGTCTATAGAGTAAACGTGTCTATAGTAACGTTCATATAGTGTGAGTCTCATACCTATACAATTTGTTATGTTGACATCTCAACACATTGAGAAAATAAATAAAAATATCGAGAAATATATTTAAAAAAATATCACATTCTGAAGAACTAACCTAACTAACTTAGGTTTGAATTATCGTGCGTTGCCTAGTTGTGATCACTACACCCCACTACGCGTCAGATGTTTTCAAATTATTTTTATTTAAAAAAATCTGTATTTTATAAACAAAACGGTCAAGAAATTCCGGGCTTTTTCTAAAAAATTCATAATTTTTGGATCTACGCCGCATTAGTTTTTAAAAAATATGGTAAAAACCATTTTTGAGATATTCCAAAATGTATTGGCATTTCGTTATAGGTAGTGACCTCCAGCATGTTAATTTTGCATATTTTAATTGTTAATATTTCGTCTCACAGGCGATTAAAAAATTTAGTTTTTTGTTTTTAATTAAATAAGACACTTTTATAAACTATATATTCAAATTCGATCACATTCCTAAGAAAAGCCGTTTCACCAATGAACTACCTTAAGGTATTGTCGTATTAGCGGACTAAGAGGGTTTTTTAAATTTTTTAAAACATCAATAACAATTATGTACTTCGATCATACCGTATAGATTTAAACAACAACAGATTTGTTTGAAGGCTTTATATGGTCGGTGGGGGAAAGGCGTTCTTGATGTTTGACAGACAAAAACATGTTTACTTATCTTTTATTTCAGTTTAATTGCCTATTGTGACTCTTTTCAGTGTTTTTAAGCGTTAGAAATTATTATAAATGCGAAGTTTGCAATTAATATTAACAAAAAGAGGATTTAAAAATTTATTTTTATTGGTAAATATGGTTAGATATTGTTTACATATCGAAAATAACAAAAATAACAATTTAGACAACCATACATTCATATCTAGAGTTGACATATCGATTATCATATGATACTTGTTTAAATAATGCAATTAGATTGATACAAAACTGACAACCCACGCTCGAAAAATGATAAAGATCTAGAAATAAATGTATCTCTGATGTCATCACAGCAATTTTGCAAAAGATCTAATTAAGTGTGTTTAGTTTTGAAAATTGAACCAAATATATTCCTCGTTGAAAATCTGTCAATTTAGTATTTTAGTTTTGAAATTGTCTAAAAAAGCATTCTTTTCTAAGTAACAAATTCAAAAATTAGTCCTTCAATATTTTTTCCAAATGTCCCTGACACTTAAAGCTGTTAGTTCAGGTTAGTTAGTCAAAGCTAGACCCTATTGGTTGGAATTTTCAATGATCAAAATTATACAAAAAAAAATTATATATATATATATATATATATATATATATATATATATATATATATATATATATATATATATATATATATATATATATATATATATATATATTTAAAAAAACCACATATTGGTAATTATTTTGATTAAGTTTAACCTAAAAAAATTTCAACATAACCCCTATTTCGAGGTCATAGAACACGATTCAGACCTTGGTTTTCCACTATTTTTTTTTCACTTCCCCAGAAAACCCAAAAAACAGCACATTACACTTCACTAATATATTTCAACACAAATTTTAGCAAACAAATTTAGAAGAACTTGTATTTTCAACGAAAAAGCGACCATTGTACTACTGAAAACGCGAAATATTCGTTGCGACGTTGCCAGATGTAAAATACCTTCGTGGTATTAACATAAAATTTGAATTTTTGTAATTTAAAAATTAATCTTAGCCAACCAAAACTTTTGCTTAGTTCAAGTTTAGCTTGATTAGTTGGTTTGGAAAACTAAAACTAACCTGAACAGACCTATCTATATTAATTAATTTTTGTCCAGCAGAGACTACATGGAGGCAGGACAATCTCTGCCAGGGAAAGATATTGGGAAAGGTCTGAGTTAGTAGAGAAGTGGGTGGTTCAGTACCTGCTCCAGAAAAAGAAAAGGTTAGCACAATTATAAGACCAAGAAGTATAAAAATTAATTGGGATTATAAATTTGATGGAAGAAGGGTATCCTTAGGAACCAGAAAAATAGCAGAAATAGGCGGCATAAAGAAATATCCAATAAAAGCAAATTATTAATGTTCTTCCCAATTTTCATTAAAAGAGGAGGGATAAACCTGTCCCATGTATTTAAAAAATTAATGGTACATGTTTTTGTGGTCACAATATTTTTATTCCTGCCTTTCTTCTTGCATTTTGTATCCACTCAACAGTTTCCGCTAACAATGACAAAAGCCAATATAATCTTAAATTTGTAGGGAAAATCATAATACAAAATTAAAGGAGAACAGACAAGAGTAAATATGATCCTTAAAACCTTTAATCTTTGGAGACAAAATTGTGCATAATGTAAAAATCGAAGAAGGGAAATATATGTTTTGGGACCTTTTCATAAATCTTATTTATGCTCTGATAACAGCGCCCTTTCTAAACTAGTGGCGCCACTATTCAATATGATAGGCCCTTTTATTTTCACTCGTTTTTTGGTCTTATTTATGAAATTATATATATAATATACAAGCTTCTATTAGTGTGAAATTTGTGGTTGTAATAAAATTTTTATGATTCATTGCAAAAAATAGTGAAAAGTGATTTTCTCTATTTTCCAGGAAAATAAGGAAAAAAAAAAAAGGTCGTTTTCTAGATTTCACTTAATCAAAATAATTACCCACATATTTAAACATTATTTTGTTAAAGTGACCATGATCAGTTGAAAATGAAAAAACTAAATATTATCTATCCTAGAAGATTTGATTGACAGATTTAGATTTAAGCATGGTACTTACATATCAAAAAAAGCCAAAATGCCAAAAATCACTGGAATTGATGGTATAAAAAAGCCAATCGGTGAAAGCTTGTTGTCATTAAAAATTTCTTTATCGAGAAAATCTGCCATTTTTTACCTAATAGAAATACAGTGGTAATTTTCAAAGACTAAAATAATAGGAAGTATAGGAAATATAAATCACGCATGGACAACGTGGGGCATGATGAAACTAATGATTGAAATAAAAAAAAGTATTTAACCTTTTCTTATCAAGTCAAAAAGTTAATAAAGAAATGTCTTAATTATTATTGTTCTCTTACCTTCTAATAAACCTCCTTTTGTTTAATATCATAATTTTTAATCCATTTATTTACAATTTTAACTAATATATCCTAAAAACACTAAAATAAGCAAATATGGGGCTGCAGCAGTATATTTCGATGTAGAACTTTATGTATATTTTATAATCAATAACGAAGCAATTAGGATTTAGTTTTAAATATTTATTATGTTAACAAACTTACTACTAATACGTGTATCTAGAAATTTAATAATTTAATTTATTAAATTTCCAGAAATTGGAGGCTTTCTTTATAAATAAGAAATCAACGTCAAAAACAGCTGTTTTTGTATTTGGAAAAATGGTTTCTAGAGATTACTTTCAGCAGTTTACTTGGTAAATTGATAGAGGGCAATAAACCACATGTTCTTTTATAATGACTTTATATATAACAGAAAATTCAGCTCTAGTATGAGATTTCTTCAGACACATTATAAACTACGTAGATTTCTATCACTACTTATATTTATCATAGAGACATATGAACCAACAAAATGTGTAAAGCGACATTTACCTTTACAAAAACTCGAATCAGACTTACGCAACTCCGACATTCAAACGCCAACAGAAACACTTAATTCAAATCTTCGAGCTTACCTTACTGGAGCATTCAATGTTCCGCGCGCGTTGCACGACAAAGAGAGAGTGAGAGAGAGAGAGGGCGAATATGAGAAATTCTATCTCTTTCACTCTCTCGGAAGGTTTAGTTTTGTTTCTCACTGTAGCAAGCGTCGGTCTGTCGCGGTTTTTATCCTCTCTCTCTTCCTTGAGTGTAACGAGCGAGAAGCATTAGATGTTCGAAGATTCAATTGGAACTATATAATATTCCACCAAAATAATCGCTGCGTCAAAAAACTGGGTTTGCGCCAAATATACAGCATTATGTATTCTAAGTTGCCTGCTCAATTTAAAGCTATATTCATGTTACCCTCTTGTTATCAATAACCAAACTAAAACGTAAAAATCGTATTTTAATTTGTCGTTTTATCACTAGATGTCTATAGCAATTCTATATCATTGATACTTTTTCCACCACCGGTCATTTTTAATTAAGCAAAGTCGAGAAACGTTTCCACCAACGTTCCAGTATTAGATACATGAAAATGCAAACAATTCAAAGGTATTTTATTTATTGACTACCCCTTGTAGTATAAATATATTTTAATAAAACTTTTATATGCAACGGGAACAGCTCGGTATTGTATTGGGTATTTATAAAATATATAATATGTATTAAAATAATTTTAAACCGTAATTAAATGCTATATAGAGAAATATATATAGCGTGTTTTAAATATTTATGGGTCTTGATGGCTGAAGTTTTTTATCATGTACCGAAGATACGGAATTGAGATTTCAAATGGGTGTCGGGCATGCATTATGTTTGGGTTCCTTAGCAATTATTGGCGTTGTTATATTGGCATATGAAACATAGGTAATTTTGAAGACGTAAATGAGGCTACTAAATAAAATATATTTAACTGCAGATTTGAAGACATATTCAATGAAACCTCCTAAGTAGGATAAACGAAGAAAAAATTTTTTTATTCCTTTCTCAGAGGAGGAGATAGCCATTTTTTGCAATTGCAACTCATTCTATTTTTGGGTTAATTGAAAGTACGCCCCTGTAAATTTGCAAGAGATGAAAAACCCGCGAAATTATAAAGCTGAGATACACAGGTACGTCTATTGTATTTTCCTCTAGCTTGTTTTGTTTTCTTGCCAATTAAACTTTTAATGACCCGAACATGTACGCGAAACATTTCCAGAATAATATAAAAGATATTTTGTCACATCCTATAAGTATATTATGATTATATTGCATATAAATTTCACTGTACAATGTTTTAATAATTTTATTTATTTCATTTTACAAATAATTTAATACGTAAAAATCTACAAAAATACCATTTTTGAACGTATATATTATTTATATATATATATATATATATATATATATATATATATATATATATATATATATATATATATATATATATATATATATATATATATGAAAAAGTTATTTTATTCTCCTTACGACCGTTAAGAAAGGGGGCAGACAGTATATTCTCTGCGAATTCCACTCTGGTTCTCTCTCCATACTAGTTTCGACCACCTAATGGTCTCATCAGTGGAGCTGTAACGAACCGAGAGTAAAATGCACAGAGAACAAATGTCTACTTAAAATCCCCATATCGTAAAATATCGGCAGGATATTACCTGCAGAACTTGATGCCGGACTGTTATCTTAAACAGTACAAACGAACATCTGAATATACCCCGGAGCGGTAGGAAATTTATTAAAAATAAACAAATTCACGGTCTATATATTTGAAAAAGTTATTTTATTCTCCTTACGACCGTTAAGAAAGGGGGCAGACAATATATTCTCTGCGAATTCCACTCTGGTTCTCTCTCCATACTAGTTTCGACCACCTAATGGTCTCATCAGTGGAGCTGTAACGAACCGAGAGTAAAATGCACAGAGAACAAATGTCTACTTAAAATCCCCATATCGTAAAATATCGGCAGGATATTACCTGCAGAACTTGATGCCGGACTGTTATCTTAAACAGTACAAACGAACATCTGAATATACCCCGGAGCGGTAGGAAATTTATTAAAAATAAACAAATTCACGGTCTATATATTTGAAAAAGTTATTTTATTCTCCTTACGACCGTTAAGAAAGGGGGCAGACAGTATATTCTCTGCGAATTCCACTCTGGTTCTCTCTCCATACTAGTTTCGACCACCTAATGGTCTCATCAGTGGAGCTGTAACGAACCGAGAGTAAAATGCACAGAGAACAAATGTCTACTTAAAATCCCCATATCGTAAAATATCGGCAGGATATTACCTGCAGAACTTGATGCCGGACTGTTATCTTAAACAGTACAAACGAACATCTGAATATACCCCGGAGCGGTAGGAAATTTATTAAAAATAAACAAATTCACGGTCTATATATTTGAAAAAGTTATTTTATTCTCCTTACGACCGTTAAGAAAGGGGGCAGACAGTATATTCTCTGCGAATTCCACTTTTTTCCACGAATTTTACTCTCGGTTCGTTACAGCTCCACTGATGAGACCATTAGGTGGTCGAAACTAGTATGGAGAGAGAACCAGAGTGGAATTCGCAGAGAATATACTGTCTGCCCCCTTTCTTAACGGTCGTAAGGAGAATAAAATAACTTTTTCAAATATATAGACCGTGAATTTGTTTATTTTTAATAAATTTCCTACCGCTCCGGGGTATATTCAGATGTTCGTTTGTACTGTTTAAGATAACAGTCCGGCATCAAGTTCTGCAGGTAATATCCTGCCGATATTTTACGATATGGGGATTTTAAGTAGACATTTGTTCTCTGTGCATTTTACTCTCGGTTCGTTACAGCTCCACTGATGAGACCATTAGGTGGTCGAAACTAGTATGGAGAGAGAACCAGAGTGGAATTCGCAGAGAATATACTGTCTGCCCCCTTTCTTAACGGTCGTAAGGAGAATAAAATAACTTTTTCAAATATATAGACCGTGAATTTGTTTATTTTTAATATATATATATATATATATATATATATATATATATATATATATATATATATATATATATTCTTGATTCTTAAACCATATATTATATCATTTTTTCTTTATTTTGTCTTTTCTTGGGTTTAGGTTCTTTATTTAACAAAAAATACAAACAAATTGACGTGTTATCTCTCTAACGTCTCTAGAATTCCGACCAAGTATACTGCAAAAAGTGAAAAATATACTAATAAATAATAATTTCAATGAAAAGACTATCACAAAAATAATTGATAAACGAACATATAAATTTTATAATAACGTAATAACAAAAAACATAGAACATAAACAGCAAAAATATGTAGCATTTCCTTACACTAGTGAGCTGTCAGAAAAAATAACACATTTTAAAAAAGCATGATATTATCGTATGTCACAGCCACAGGTCACATAATAAATTAAATACTCTGTTCACTAATTTAAAAAGTAAAACTCCTTTCATGAATAAATCAAATGTAGTATATTCGATCCCTTGCGCAGATTGTTCCAAAAAATATATAGGCATAACGATCCAATTACTAAAGAACAGATTGAATGGCCATAAATATACGAAAAACGCCTCAACAGCGTTAAACAAACACACACAAGACGAAAAACATACTTTTGATTATAACAATATCATAATAAAAAACAAAGATATGAATTACCAAAAATTGCAGATAAAGGAAATGATAGAAATTAAAAAAGATAAAACCACTGTTAATAAGAACAGATATAGGAAATTTGAGCCACATTTATACCAGCCTAATCTAAACAAAAATATTAAATATTCAATCCTATTAATAAGCATCAAAAATTGAATATCCTCTTAAACATAAAATTAAATGTATGAGTTATTTTGTTTTGCACTGTAAAATATAAAAAATGTATAAAAAATAAAACACACTCGCATTCCATGTATCCTTAGTACCTGAATACCATTAATAATTAATAAGCAAAATGTCAAGAAATGTACCGGTAAAATTAATATTTTTTAAAGATTTTAATACTGTTTTAGAGTGTTTGTTTGTTTTTAAAATTGTACATATGTTCCTGTGTGAATGTTTTAATTATATGAAAAATATTTTTAGGAAGGAAAATAAATAAAAAATTTTGAAAATGTCTTAAATAAACATATATATATATATATATATATATATATATATATATATATATATATATATATATATATATATATATATATTAGCGTTCAAAATGATTTTGAAAATAACTGAAAATAAATAAAAAAAGACTTGAATTAACAATATTATTTATTTTAAGAGGTCTGTTTTTCTTTACTGGTAAAATTTTTTTTATAATGAATTATTTGACAATTAAGTAGAACATGCAAAAATCTTCGATCATACTCCTAGATGTAATCAACAATGCATTTGTTTGAAGGCTGTTTATGGTCGGTGGAGGAGAGGCTTGTTTGATGTTTGACAGACGTAAATATGTTTACTTATTTTTGTTTTGTTTTATTGCTTGTAACTCTTTTCGGTGTTTTTAAGTTTAAGAAATTACTACAAATACGAAGTTTGCAATTAATATTAACAAACACAGGATTTAAAAAATTATTTTTATTTATAAATATTGTTAGATATTGTTTATATATTGAAAATAACAATAATAATAATTTAGGCAACCACAAATTCGTACTTTTATGTATTCTAGAATAGACTTACCGATTATCATATTACACTCGTCTAAATAAGTCAATTAGAAAAGGATAGTATAGAATGGGTATGTGTGTACCAAGAAATAAAATATCTACTGTTAATCCTTCGACAGGGGTGTGTTTGAGGTTAATCAACACTTTTCCAAATATAAATAAAAATATTATTACGTTATTAAGCATTCAAACAACCGGGCCCTAGTTCTGACGATATGCCAATTCTACAGGGGTATGTTCGAAGGCAAAAACTGTAATAGCAAAGGATTACAAGTATTTTTACATTCCCATTCATTTTTAAATTGTGTATTAAAAAATAAGATTTTCCTCTATCAATATCAATGTTTTGTTGAATATCCATTAACCTTGATTGCATCTTCACTGCGCGCCGGCATCAAGTCCACGAACTTTTGTAAACGATTCAAGAGGATTCAGTTCCATTAGTTTTTTAGGGCTTCATATAAAACTTTCTTACTGGAATAATTTCGGTATCTTATTCAAGAATTCAACTCTTCCCACAAGTGCTCTATAGGGTTTAAGTCGGCACTATGACTGGGCCTGTCTAGAACTTTGACCTTTTCACGTGTATGAAATCACTCATGACTTGGATTTGTGCTTTAGATCAGTATCTTGTTGAAAAAACCATCCGGGTGACATATGGTATCATTTGTTTTTTTATTATATCACGGTACAAAAATCGATCCATATTGCCTTCAAAACAAATTAACGGTGTAACTCGATGACGAGAAAAACATCCCCAAACCATCACATTGCAGCCGCCATGTTTGACGGTGGGTGCTTGTTACCGAACATCATATCTTTTGTTTCTAGGACATGGAACATACTTTATTCCATCAGATGACAATAAATTAAATTTTCTTTCATCACTCCATAGTATTGTAGACCATTCCGAGCTCGTCCATGATCTATGTCGCTTTACGAACGCAAGTCGTAATTTTCTATTTTTTACAAATATGAAAAGCTTTTTGCAGTGGCCTAACTTAAGAGTATGTGCGTCCCCCCCCCCCCCGCAGATTTATGAAAGCGCCTTACTATTGTTCACCAGTCTTGATCCTTTGTATTTATTTATTTTCATCAAGGCACTTGTAGGCGCCCCTGGATTGACTGCGCCTCGGTCGAAGTCTTTTAGCCGACGTTTTACAGTTGAAACACGAAAATTTGTGTTATAATTTTTTTGCCACAGCAGACTTACGGACATTACTAGTGGATATTTTTTTATTAAGCGACCTCCTTTAAAACATGTTTTCTTCAACTGGTCACTTCTAGACTTATTTTCCATATAATGACGTTTATTATAAACTTTATTCCACGCACTAACAAGCTGCCGAGACACTTTAAAATTCTGAGCTACTTCTATTTGCAGCTCTCTTTCCTTTAAAGCTCTTATTACAGCTTCTTTAAAGCCACTTTTAATATTCCATCTGTTTAGACATGTTAAATAAATATCAGTGGAACGATAAAACACAAAATTCATGCTGCAATGCAACAGTGTGTCTTCGACTAATCGTAACTGAACAACAATCAAAAAAATATTAATAATTAAAACCATGATAATAAAAAAAATTGTCAATTAGCTACCATGAGGCCATGCTAGCCGAGAAAATCCAATGGAGATAGAACTTGCGAGGAGGAGACGGATATATGTCCTTCTCTTTCTATCTTCGCTGCAACTGAAAACTCACTTTTTGGAAAAGCAAATAAAGCGTCGCGCCTTACCTTTTTACGCACTTGTCGATGCAGCAGACGTTGCCCATTTTCATTTGTTTTTCATGTCCCCATACTGTTATCGTTTTGTGCGCAAACTCGAGGTTATGTGACCGTCAGATGTTTTACGAGTCATCTGGAAAGCGCAGATGCCTACTTTGTAGTTCCCATGTCATATCGCGCTTTTTCTTTTATCCCCACCAAGCGCAGTATAGGTACATACATACATACATACATACATACATATATATATATATATATATATATATATATATATATATATATATATATATATATATATATATATATATATATATATATATATATATAAATTTAAAGTTAAAATACTGTTATTTGCAATTTTATTTAACTAGATAGTTTAATAAAAAAATTTAAAAGAGTTAATTTCACATTTTGACCTCCTACTTAGTACACGTTTTCTAATCTTTTGCAACAGCTTCCACAATTGTTTCTTTTACTAGGTCAATGTCGTCATTAAAATCATTGTTACAAACCTTCGCTTTAAGTAACCCCCTAGAAAATATTGTAATGGGTTTAGATCAGGTTACCGCGCAGGCTACTTGGCCTTGAAGTGTTTAAGCAGTTTGTCGCTCGTAATATGTAGAGTGAACAGGACATCCATCTTGTCGAAAAATAAGGTTTCTTTTAAACTCTAATAACCCGCTCATTCACTAACATGGTCTAACTTTATAACTGTCCTAAGCTGACAGCTGACGGTTTAAACTGACAATAAGTCAAACAAGTTTTAAACTCAAAAAAAAATTTCTTTTATTACTGAACCGGTAAAAATGGAGAATTTTATTTATTTTCGGGATACAACTATTTTTTTACATATTTTTTAGGCTTTATTACTAGATTCTTATCCTCAGCATCCCAATATCAGTGGCGGGTTAAGGGGAGGGGACGGAGTGGGCAGCCCGTCTAGGACCTCGGTTCCTGGGGGTGCCTCCAAATCTCGACAAGTCTTTTTGAACTAGTTCAAGACGCTGGATTATCAGGTCAACTCAATATTTGAAGGTATAGACCGATTTATACAAAAATTGTTGCAACGATATACGGTTATGAAGGAAATCAACAAAATTTTCCAAATTGTTGAAGCAAAGTTTATGCTTGAAACTCCGATGACGCTCTGGCTGTAGCACTGAACAATCTGGTAGAAATTTACGATGTTTGATAAGAAGGAAGTGTTGCAAGTGTGGACGTTGCCGCTATATGGACAACCCAAGAAATCCTTCAATTTTTAATTAAATGCGACTTCAGTAAACGATTACCCTGTATATTACTTATAATCCAAATTTTTTTACTATTTGTGCGTCAGCTGCATCATGCGAGAGAAGTTTTTCTAAACTAAAACAAATAAAAAATTATCCCCGATCTACGATGAATCAAGGAAGACTAGTCAATCTGTTCATTCTGTCAACTGAAATAAAAGTTTCAAAAGAAACAGATTTCAACGACGTTATTAAGTTATTGAGAATTTCAGTAAAATAAAGGCGTGACAACATGTATATAAAAATATCAACAATAACTACTATCTCGTATCTAAGGTTACGCAACGAACTGATATAATTGTACAAGCTTTGTTTTTACACATATAAAATAAAAGTTAGTGTCATTCTTCAATATTTCTTTGCATTCTACGTGCTGGTTGCTGTGATTCGTATTATCTTTCTCACCTATATCTATACATATGTATATTACAATTTCTGGAGCATAAAGTACACACATTAAAAATACTTAATTTTTTTATCCGCCATTACGTCTATATTAGTCATTTTTTACGAAATGTACACTATAAATATATCAATTTCTAAGCAGACCGGGAGCTTCATTCAGTTCTGCTCCCCGGGCATCCGACGGGCTTAGTCCGTCACTGCCCTATATAAGATTTATTTGTTGACATATGTAATTCTCAGATCAAAATCAATTACAAAAAACTACTTTATACCACGAGAAATTTTTAACTAAAGCGAACTATAAAATTTTACATCCAGATTTACTAAAAAGATTTAAACCCGATATAGTTTCCTAGGAAAGTAAACCTTCTAGCTGGCCAGTTTTGTTTTGCTTATGATATTCATACAATGTCTATTATGTACGTATATTCATAAACAAACCTTTATATTGGAAAATCAAGGATTCAAACAGAGATAATGCTTTGAAATGGGTAAGAGATATAGTTATCTCGAGAAAGTAGACAAAATTTTTAGTATTTGAAAGTTTGCCAACAAAGTAACACGATTAATAAATATATTTTTGCATTTCTAAGATCCACAACTAAGTAGACTTATTGTTGTTTTTGTCATTATAAGCCTATTATTGTCAATTTGGACCAGTTTTAAAGTTAAATCATGTTGTAAATAAAAAAGGAAAAGTCTACGTATGAGTTTTTGTGGAGTGAGAAATAGTAATTAAATTCAAATTTTCTTCCCGTCGACGTTTCGTTTCATTATCATCAGCACAATTTCATCTTTATAATACTAAAAAATATAAATATTGCATCCACGTCGTTTTTTTAATATTTAATAAACATAAAACTGATAAGAAAGAATGTATAAACAAGTAACATCAAACAACAAAGTCCAATAAATAATTAAATAAACAAACTTATATTGGTAAGCATTACTAAATTGAACATGAGATACTTTCCAAATATTCATCACTGCCTGACTGGTTTTATACACGATAACGAACTCAAATTGAGGTCACACGATTGTTACGTAGTAAGCAAGTCGAGTAAGTGGCAATAGCGCTTTCACTAACAGTATTATTTTTGCTGGAATTTATTTTGAACATTGTCTGTGCTACTCGATCGAAAGCATTTAGGAATTGCCGCAATACGTAGAAAAAGGAAATTGTTAAGGGAGGTGTTAGGAGCGAAGCCTTCTTGGTATTTATATAAAATGATGCTGGCCATAATTAAAAAATATTTATAATGTGGGAAACACAAAATTATGGCGTCAAAAAATTCTCAAAATTCTTCCATGTATTAATCCCAAAGCATCATTACTGATTCATATTGAAGTGGGTGTTTTAAAATTAAAGGAAATTTCATAGACTTTTCGAAGTGGGATCCAAGGGTGTCAAAATTTCAGCGGGACCTACCTTTATATCCTACCGCTATATACCGAGCCAAAATAACTTAAAGAGAAGTTTCTAATTATACTGTTGTAGGTATGTTATAGTTGCAATGGAACGATACATAAGATGGCTGATAGTTAAAGATATGAAAAACAAAAATTCAGGAAGAAAATCATTTAGACTGGAATAGATAGTTAAGAGAGATGTAAACTTTTTAATGACATATACGTGTAATTACTCGTAACATCCTTGGTACAATCCTTCCAAAAGGCTTTTTGGTATTTTTTCCCCCGAAAAGCCAACATAAAATCACGATAAAATGTAACTACTAAAAAATAATATTTCAAGGCTACCATCCAAAATAAACCATAACATCAACAACAATGTCAACATATTCTAAGCCTAACACCTGTCGCTGATTGGTTATAACACATAATATACACATGTATTGTAACAGTATAATTAACATGTCACCGTATGTGTACGAATAAAGACAGTTTAAAATGAAATGAAGGATAATTCTTGATCCAATAAAAGTGGCTCATTTGACATTTCCTAAGACGACCCGAAGATCTATAACACGAAAACTTGGTGGATAAGTTACTAGAATGCTTTTAAGAGGTAATTATTGTTATATAATGAATGCTATTTTCAAAATCGCATCCAAGCAAAATCTGTAAATAATTTTCAAATTACCCCGGTAGGGGCTAACATAAAATTTAGAATGACCCTCGTAAAAATAATTTTAATGAGTGAATACGTAGATTTAACTAGAAAAATCGTTTGGAAAATATAGATGGTTATCCTTGTTACAAAAAATAAATACAGAATAAAATGGAATAACATTAAACCCTCGTATAAACTCACTCTGACGATACCCGTGACCGAAACGTACCCCAGCAACAAACAGAAAACCAACGTTCCAGTTTCAATGAACTCATTTAGAGGTGACTCGAAGGTCAAACAGCGGCGCGTTACGTGACGCAAGGCGTTGCCAGATTGCTGCTATGCGTGGCTTGGCGGAATGTGCATTTCAAGCCAGCTGGGTTTCGAGTTTTCGATTTTAGAGGCTTGGAAGGAATGTAATTCTCTGTCCTTATCAGATTTAAATTATTTTGTTTAAAGGTAACGCGTAAGGCTTATGAGGGGGGCACAGAGGTTTATAAAAGGGATTTCTAGATTATTGGTGGTTCGATAGGTCCCTACCAAAGACGCAATTTAGAAACAAATTTACAATTTTTTGCAACTACCAGGGTTGTTCAATTAAAGACTGCCAATATTTGTTATACTTTATTTCGAATTATAAACAATATAAAACTAAAATAATTTTCCAATATTATTTTGGGACTTATTTTGTGACAAAACTCAGTTGTACTTCTTCCCAAGACGTGAAGTAGTAAATTGCACCCAATAAAAGTAAACTGACGAAAAAACCTCTTGTTATTTCAAATATAACACAACCTGTCAAAATGAAAAGAACATTAAGTGGAAATAAAATCACTAATTTATGAATATCTTCAAAATAGCTTAATTTAACTATATAAAAATATTAACTTAAAATATAATCCCAACGTACTATTTTAATATATCTCTTATTTCGTTTTTTAAGTCACTCTGTATAATTAAATATGTTTTAGTTATTCTTTGATCATTTTTAAGATGGAAAAGCTTCATATTCTTTTGCGGTCACCCTGTATAGATATTTATAAAAATTAACATAAATTTGCTGCCAAAAATTCTATATAGTAAATAAATTGTATGCCAAAAAATGTTCACCTGTATTTTTTGTAATTCTCTTTCCTAAATTGCACTCTCCATAGAAAGACGGATATTGATCTCGTCTAATCTACAACTCTAGATCCGAAAAATTCACTCAGGATAGTATTTATCCGAATTTAAGTAGTTCTAAACTGGGACATTATTTGAATAACCCCTGTAATGGAATCAAAATAAACAAATGCCATTATTTCAAAAATTCCAAACATAATCAAGTAGACTTATCACAAGCAACAAATGAAACAAACAAAAAATAATTACCTCTGTACATAATATGACAATCAAACCGATTCCACACATCACACCAATCAATTTTCCCAAACGATTCTACATAAAATTGACGTCCAGGACCAAGGTATCCGCTTCTCCCTTCCCTCCAATTTCCAAATGGAATTTCTCGTCGAAGAATTGAGGGACAAAATTGAGTGAAAACAACAAGGTACTCACCACTCGAGAAGCATAGGAGGGGCTCGAGTTCACATGCGCTACGAACGATAAACACTGTTAAGCACAGATCCGACAACGCTGCTTTACGGACTCCCGCTTTCGAGTTGCCAGGGTCGTTGTGTGTGTAGTTTGTCTGCTGAAAATATTACATTTTTAATAATTTTATGTGGAATTTTAACAGTAATATTATTATTTATTAGTTAGTTTATATTTTTAATGTGCCGCTTTGATTAGTAGTTAGGTAAGTCAATATATTTAACTCAAATTGTTAGTGAACACTTACCTTTTAATTTAACCTCAAAGCATGCTAATGAAACGAAGTGTTTGTTGATATCTCAGGTGCTGCACTGGCGCCATTTTGATTTGATAAGTTTTATCAGCTGCAGTTATGTCAGAAGTTGCGCAAGTAAAGCGTCTCCGAAGTCCGAAAAAGTAAGGTTAGATTTGTGGTTTTTAAGATGGCGGCAATTTTGAACTAACGAAGTGGTGGGGGTAATATACAAGGGTTATTCAATAAATAAATGTATTTATATTTGGCAGAATAACGTACAAGACTAAAAGATTTTCTTGGAAAGTAAATTCTTGTTCAGCTATGAAATTCGCAAAAAAATTCTGAAACGAAAACTCGAATCTTAATAAAAAAAAATGTGTGTAATTGACTCTTGCTTTTGCTGCTGAGAAGTTCAATTTTTATATTGATTTACATCATATTAACCATAGATGAAAAGAGGGTTATGAGATATTAGGTATTTAAAAATAGTGTTCCCTGATAATGATTTATTAAATAGGGATTACATTTTTCGTTAAGAACAGAACTGTTTTGTCCTAGTTATTGTTTCTAATATATTTTATCGTTAACTATTGTTTTTCATACTTTGAGCGATCTTAAATGTACTGAGTGATCCTACCTTATCTGTAATTTTTATCTGATAATTTATTGTCAACATGTTTATGGTTCTGATAAATAAAAACTCTCAAGTAAATACGAATTTTAAATTAATATGTATTCTGGTTTAATGATATAATTCTTTAAAAATTTATTGATCACACGTTTTTATTTATTAATAAGGGTGCGTAATAAAACTTATATAAATATATAGTACAGTATAAATAAATTTTCATTATTCAGTTCTGTCTAGATATGTACATATGATCACCGCAACTAGATAAAGAGAGTATAATTTGTCTTCAAAATTAAGTAGAATTATGCGTGAACAAGAAGCCGAAAAAAAACTACAAGCATTATAGATTCTACACTAAGGCCCAGTTTCACAATCAAATGGTAACATTAAGTGCTTGAGTAACCAACACTTTGAAATTAACAATGAATTTTCAAAGCCAGGTGTTTCACAAATAAAAATTGATGGTTAGGTACAAAATAAATGGTTCAATTTTATTTGTCAATGTTCATATTTGAATTTTGTGAAAGTAGGTTTAAAACATCTATTTCTTTGATGATATTTAAAAAAAAAAATACATTTTCTTATTAAGTTTTTGTGTTAATTTTATAATAATGGAAAAAAAACAGAAAAAGAGCTATGAACATTTCTAAGAAACAGAAATTCCTCTTGTATCTCTCGTAGACATATAAAAATCCATTAAAAGTAATAGATCTAAATCTATAATTCATCATAGTCTTCATCACTGTTATAAACATTCACCTCGTAATTATTCATGTCTCCTGTTCTGGGTTATTTGTACATTACTACGAAAGGAGCAAACAAAGTATTGAGGTTAGGTTCCTTTGGTTAAGCAAGTAACCACAGGGTCGTCCAATGGTAAATTTAAACCGTGGTTAACTATCAGTAAGATTTAAACCATCATTCATGAAACCAGATATTGTGAAACGGGTCTCAGGGGGATAAACAAACCCTAAATAATATTTTTTGTACAGGCTAACTGTAAAATACCTTCCATTTTTTGGGTCTCTCTTTAGATTCAAAAATCTTTTTAAATTGTAACCGTATTTTATAGATTGGATTATAAATTCCACGTTAATCTTTTATTCACCTTGAATATTATGCATCAGTATGTACAACAAATTTACAAATTGAATCTGTTAATAAAACTTGGTTAGTATCTTCGTAACATCCTGTATACAATAGCAAGTCTACAAAACATTTACCGCATGGAGAATTTTAATATGAAATACACCTAGGAAGATATTCTTAAGTTGATCGATTAATATTTCTCGGAATAATCACCAAAAAGTGCAGATTTTTGTTATATCTGATAAAATCTAATCCATAATTTAGGTTGGCAACAAAGGGTGTAAATTGGCAAGAACAACAGTAAATCAACCAAGCTTGGAACGTACAAAATACAAGGAGTTTTTTTAATTGCCAACCCGGAAAAAATATAAAGTTTTCTTTATTTTCAGGACACAGTTATTCCTTTTATCATTTCTAAAGCTTTATTACTAGTTTTTTCCTTAATGCTCCTAGATAAAGAATTGTTTGATGACATATAACACACCAATATATGACAATTTGATGGAGCTGAAAAATTAAACATTTTAATGAATCTAACCGTTTATATCAACATTGCTCTGATGATGAGTGAAGTGCAAAAATCTCGAAACATCACATTAACTTTCAGCCATTTTTTCAAATTATATTACATATACTTTTAACACGCCATGACAAAAAAAGTTTCGTTTTCCATAATTTTTCCCAATAATTACCATCATCAGCCAAACGTCGAAAAAGTAAAATAACAGCCAACAGCACAATTTTGACGTTGATGATAATCGGCGTAAAAACGCTGACCTCGCAACGAGCACGGAAAAGTACGGACGATTCCATTCTCGCTTCCCGTAGGGGCGTCGCGCAGTCATTGGAGAATATGGCACAATCGTTCAACAGCGCGCTGGTTTGGAATCCCAATCGTTTTACTATTTAGCGATAAAAAATGTTGAAACTTTTTTTATGGTTTTATGAGTTGATTTCCTGTTTTAGTTGGTTTGACAACATTTTTAGTTTGAGTTGTTGATATACGGGGAGTACTGTGAGCGGTACTGACTGAGGCTAAATACTCATTTGGAATCGATGGGGCAAGCAATAGATATTTTCGGGTAATAATGCGTGTTTAGATCCGTTTTGTGGAATAGGTTCTGACTAGGAACCCAAATTCTGGATCTAAATAATATTAACACTTAATGAATTTAAATCCGTTTTGTCAACGACTTGCTTCTTGTGTACGTATTTCAATTCTTTCTTTCTGCAAGATTAGATAGGTAGAACACCAGATGGTCATATTTTAGCTTTCTTTGTTCCACTGCATTAAAGGGAGAGAAACAGAGAATAAACTGTTTTATATCATTTTTGAATTTGTGACTATTCTGAATTTTTGCAATTTAATTAATTTTATTTAAAACGAACAATAGGAAAAGCGCATGCGTTATTAACTCATTATTACTTACTAAAGTTTTTTGGATATGAATAAGTCATAAAAAAAAATTTAGAATGTTTACAGATCAGAACTCCGTAAGTAACACCAAACTTGTTTACGGACGATAAAAATACCCGAACGAATTAATAAATTATTTTGACTACGTAGCGTGAGTAAATATGTTTTGAATCAATATATTTTAAAATGAATTACGTGGACATAAAATGATTTTAGTTCATAAATTACTATAAATTTTAAGGACTAAGAGCATTGGGAAGCATAAGGCGGTGTTTTACTTGAAGCCACCAATTAGTAATTGTTTTTTTTTTGGGAAATATTAGATATCCTGACTTAAATTTGAAAAAATGACAGCGTATTCAAATGTTTCATATTATCAAATATTTTAAAATTAAATTATAGACCTTGTTTCCAATGCAGCTTTCCGATTCAATCGAACCGATCCAATGCAGTTATATCCACTTGAAATCCACGTAATAAACGGCGCTATCTGAGGTTTCTATCGGATGCGACATTTCTTACTACTAGAATGTTACATCCAATAGAAACTTCATTTAGTAACGACTATTCCCTCTTCAAACTACTGCTTGCATCTTTGTACTACGTAGACTTAGAGTGTGATATTGAGGAACTACTTATCCTAATTGCATTTGGTCAGGAATTGTCGTGTGTCAAAACCAATCTGCCATATCTAATATTGCCGATATGATACGATCTTGCAGGATGTTTTCGATTTAAAAGTCTCCAGTCACTTCCACAATTTCGGTTATAATTTTCAATATTCATTTGAACAGGTGTTCTGGTTGAGCAAATTGAGCATTTGCTTACCGAACAAAATGAATTATCTCAATAAACGATTCATCAAGCCATATTTTCACTTCTTCATAAGAATGTAAGTGTTCTTCTGAACGTCCGTGCTGCATAGCCCCCTTATCTTCTCACCAAATACACAGCAAAGCCTTCTCTCTATGTATATTGCGCACAGAGTGTGATGTTAAAGGCTGGCCTGAATTTACCCATGATTTTGTGCGCTTTGAGTTGTTAAAATAGAGATCCACTTTTCATCATCTGTGACAACTCGATGCAAAAACCTTTTCCTTTTCAGTCTGGCAAGCAAAATTTCACAAGTGGTTTTTCGCCTTTCAATGTCTATCCTTCAATTCATACGGGTCTTGACGTTCGGAAATGGTGGATTGAGAAACATTCCATGATTCTGCTGTTTTAACATTTGAGTTGAGTCTTCATCCAATAATTCTTACAAATCTGCATCTTCAGACGTTTTCTGTAACCTGTGTTTGTTTTTACGGTTTTCTTTAAATGGAAGAAGGAACTTCCCCACAAAACGTTTTTTCCTGCTACAAAGTTCTACATAACACAATGACAATTGTGCAAAAAACGCCGTACATATCATCAGTATGTAGCAACAAATATATTAGTGACGTCATCTCTTAGTAAAATTGGTGTTATTAATCGAAACACCTATTAATCGATGAGTTTTGTGGAAAAGACGCCTTGGCTTTAAAGCAGCTTCTTCAAACTTCGTCTAACTGTCTTCGAACTAACATTAAGTTGTCTCAATATATCTGTCTACTGCGTTAATGACATCAGCACACCTATAAGTTTACAGTGCGAATTTAAAATAATTCTCAAACAATATTCTATAATTTAACCCACGAGTGTATTCTCTAACTTCCCTCAAGCCTCAAAAAAAAATTAATTTTTCTGACGACCCCGGTATGTAATTGTGTTTACCGAATCTATTTGCCAGCTCCAGATGCAGTGATTACATCGTAATGGTGAAAGGCGACAGTTAAAATGACCTCATTATCTATTTCTCAGCGATATGAAAGAAAACAAATTAGGCGTTTTTATGACATACATTTGACAACTCTGTTTTGTACATTGACAAATATACGTCAGTTAGTTGATACATCTATGTTCACAGGTTTTCTAATAGTGTTGGACTATGACAGACAGACAGATAGCGATCAGAATAGGCACAATTTACTTTCCCACAGTAATTCCGTTTTTGCTTTTTCAACGTGAATTATGAGAATACCAAGAACTTGTTAATTATTTATCATATTTCTTTTTATCCTCTTGGATAAGTTTTTATCAGATACTTATTATTATTTTTTATTTCATAAATGGATTAAATCTCTGTTTAAGAGACGAGTTATTTTTTGTGAAATTTTCAGTTACATTCAACGAAACTACCAAAACGTGAGAGGAGGGGGAGAGACAATCCTAACAAAAAAAAGCAATATTGTTTATTTTGTTTGTTTTTTTTCAACGGAATTTCTGCTTTAAAAATATGTAGAGCGATTTAACTCCAAGCAGAAATTCCATCGAAAAAATGCTAAAAAGGTAACCAAAACGAAAAAATCCATAACAAAGCATTCGTTCGAAGGTCACCTCATTCTGCGTGTGCGCCACGGAAACCATATTGCAAACACGCCTCGGCTAAATATCGAAAATTTATTCCCCTAGAAATCTGACAACGCCGCCTAGCGGTTCCGGTTGTGCATTCCCCTCCTGCCCCGCCATCACGTCGCCTTCGATAAAAAGGATTTGTCATGACGCTTGGCATGGCATGCCATGATATCATGTAGCGCTCGAAGCTTGGTATTTTTGTTTTGTTTCTAATTAGGCGGAGGTTTGAAGGAGGTCCAAATGTCGAAAAGGGGTTTTGGTGGACGGTTTTGGGGTCGATTTGGACGATGGGGAGCGAGTATGGATGGATGTGATATTTTTTGGAAATTTTGAGATTGGTTTTATAGATGATGCGATGATTGATAGGGAGGTCTTCAAACAGTACTGATCTTACCAGGTCGTCTTAAAAAATATATACAAAATAATTTTAATAAGTTGGCAGATAATTTTAATTCCAAGCACTTGTTATCAATTAGATAATACTTCAGAAGCACACAATGCCTTTATGAAATATCTGTAAAAAAATTTTGGTGAAGTTTTTTTTTTTTAATTTGGCGTTTATGTATAAAAAAGTAGTCTGAAAACCATGGTTCTTGGGTTTAGGCCATCTCAAATTCGAATTATTATCTGACGTTTCGCCTACGATTGCACGAGGGATAATAATTCCAATTTGACACGGTCTAAACCCAAGAACCATGATTTTCAAATTGAACAAACCGTGAAAGCTATCGTTCTTTATTAACGAAGTTGTCTTTTGAAAATTCAAACACATTGTGTGAAATTGCTATTAATTAAAACTTTCCAGAATAAATAGATCACAGATCTTGTTTCTATCGGATGGAGACTTTTTAAAATCGAATTCGTTTTTTCCGAAAACTGAATCATCCAATCGAATCATCCCAATTTTAGTTCTTTACAATAAAGCAGAGAAATAATATTGAGAAGTAAAAGATGCCAGCTGTTGTCCTCTCTTTAAATATGACAACAACTGTACATTACTTCAGATAGGTAGATGTGCCCAATTATTTTGAAAAAAAGATAAATAAATCCAACTTATTCATCCTTTACAAAAGTTACTATTTAATTCCATCCTATTTCCATATATTTATTTTTTTTTACCTTTTTCTTTTATTTCCACTTCTGCTTGTGACATTTTAATCAAGAAAATTTAGAAAACTTTTTCCAATTACATGTTTGATAAGAATGATAGGTTAAGTATTAACAAAAAAAAGAAGAAATCAACCAGTGACGGATGTCATTTTCATTCGAATCCGTTTTTAATGCTCTAAATAAGTATGTTGGAATGTTGCATTCGATCCAAACTTGAATCGGAACTGTTTATTACGTAAATGTCAAGTGGATGTAACTGCATCGGATCGGTCCAATCGGATTTTCTCAAACTCGTGGAAAAGGTAGTTCTTGAGCAGCAGGACAAAAGTTTTCATGGACCCGGAGCTCAAAAACTCATAGTTTTTGAGATATATGAACTTGAAGTAACAATTTTTACGAGGATTTTGATGAATCACAACTATGGATACCCATGGAAATCTCGAAAACTAGGGGTTCTGGAGAATAACTTTGAACACAATACTTATAGGATTTTTCCTTAGGCTTCTTCTAGTGACATTAAGTTTGACCTTGACCACGACCTTCAAGATTATTTCAAGGTCGAGTTGATTTTCTTCAAATAAAAACTCTCATTTTTTATTTCAAAATCGAAATATAAGAAAAATTCTAGAAGCACTAATATAATATTCTTATGTTTTTATTTTGTCTAGAGGTCATTTGAAAGTTAAACCACAGGTATGGATACCCTTGAAAATATCGAAAACTAAAGGTTCAAGAGAAAAACGTTAAATACACTATTTGTAGGATTTTCCCTTGGGCGTCTTCTGGCGATATTGAGCTTGACCTTGATCTCGATCTTCAAGGTTATTTTAAGGCCGAGTGGATTTTGTTCAAATAAAAACTCATTTTTTATTGCAGAATCGAAATATAAAAAAAAATTCTAGAATCACACTTATGTTTTTTTGTCTAGAGGTCATTTGAAAGTTAAATCATAAGTATGAATACCCTTGAAAAATTCGTAAACTAAGGGTTTTAGAGAAAAACGTTAAATACAATATTTGTAGGATTTTCCCTTGGGCATCTTCTGGCGATATTAAGCTTGACCTTGACCTCGATCTTCAGGTTATTTTAAAACCGAGTGGATTTTGTTGAAATGAGAAAAGTTCTAGAATGACTAATATATAATATTCTCATATGTTTTTATTTTGTCTATAGGTCATTTGTAGGTTAAACATACTTTAAGATCATAAAGTGCAGGGATGGCTAAATAACTTTTAAAGTAAGGTGTCTGAAGAAAAACTTTGAATACAATAATTATAGAATATTTTATGGACATCTTATGATAACCTTATAGGTCGAGGTGAAGGTCAAAGTCAAAATCATCAAAAGATTCCCAAGGAATAGTATTCAAAGTTTTCCTCAAAATCCTTAGCTTTCGTGATTTATGCCAGGAACACATTCTTGACCTTCAAATGACCTTTAGATCGTATGAAAATCTATAAATATTTCACATAGAACATAGATTTTTTAATAGTTTTTATTTCTGTAATGAAGAAGCGGTCTCCATCTGAAAAAATCTGCTTCACTTTGAAATAACTTTGAAGGTCCAGGTCAAGGTCAAACTTGAGGTCACTAAAAGAAGCGCAAGGAAAGATCCTACAATTTTTGGGTTTAAAGTTTCCTTTTCATTTTAAAGGATATTCCTACTTGTGTTTCACCAACTCCTCGTAAAAATCTTAACTTCAAGTTCATATATCTCAAAAACTCCAGGTTTTTGAGCTCTACATACATGGGAGCTTTTGTTCTATTACTCAAGACCTATGTTTTTTCTGAGTTTGAGAAAATTTAACTTAGAACCATTTCCCATAAAAAAGTACGGGTTTCTTTCAAAGTAAGTATTATAAATTTCTTCAATATTCTGCGACCCCTTTGACCACCCTAGCGCCCACCCCCACCCCTTGCCCCTGGGTCTGCTATAACGCACTTAAAATGCTTCATTGTTATAAAATTTTTTTGGGTTCCCCATAGAATTCAAGTTTGAACTAATAAACCAACATGTATACTGATTATTTTAGAACATTAACCCCGTGTGACTGATAAGCATGTTGATCCACTTGAACTTACTTGCCGACATTTCATCAACGATTACACAATGATCATGTGTAGGTACCAAATTATTTGTAGTGTTGTAAATATGATTCATGCAATCTTAGGTTAAATGTCGGAAATAATATTATCTTGCAACGTTTAACGCAACTTGATAAACTCAAAAACTATAATTTTTCATTTGGCTAAAGTCTTAACATCTTTCATTCTATCTTTCGTCATAAAAATCAATAGTGATCTGAAAACAGGTCTAGGGAAGCAAAATACCACACTCTAGTGTTGGCAACTGCTATATTTTCCCCTCGCTAAATTTAACAGGGCGTCCCTTACAGGGATATCTTGTAATTTTCCTTGAAAGGGAGATAAAATGGGAAGAGCGAAGGAAAGGGTAATGGGAAATGTGAGAGAAGATAAGGGAGAAAGAACTCTTACTAGTCTGGTATTCGATTAAAAGGAGTACATTTTTTATGTTTCATGCTATGTATTGAAACTGTTTTCAATAAATATTGCTAACAGCTATAGGTAATAGAGTTAAGATATACAGGGTCTCAAATTAAAGCTATCCACCGTATCTTGGTAAATATTGGTCACAGCGGTTTCGGAAAAAAATATTCTTAAGTAATGTTGACAAGATGAATTAAAATAAAATATTTTTAAGTCGCTAAATAGAAAAATAACAATTTCCCAAGGAAAAAAAAACCAAGTATAATGTTAGGCGCTCTTCTGTGTTTTTCAAGCTTTTGAAACTTTTATACTTTTAAAACAGGGTAAGGGGGAAACATGAAATATTGTTAATCAACAAATAATGCAACTTTGGATTGCTTTGTCCGATTTTAATGAACTTGAACATATTTAGGAGGTAATTTTTGGAGAAATCAATATAAAATAATAAAATATTTTTATGTTTTTAATATGCCACAAGAGGGCGTATTTGATAATTACTTAAGAAATAATCCTTATTAGTAAAAGAGCTTTACTTAAATTTTAATATTTTATTAATCAACCAACGGATGGTTACTATTTTTTCCAATATTGTTAATAAAACGGTGTATTTCCAAATTACTTGCTTCATAAGATATAAAATTATGAGGAAAATCCGAAAATTAGATCTTATTATATGTTTTTAAAATCAAATTATAAGCGAAAATAATGATATTTATTGAGGTTTTAAAGCAAAAAGATTATTTTTTCACTTGCGTATTATATTTGAGGGCCCGGAAAGAAGAACCGACAAAACCACTTCGCCAAGGTAAGCCTAATAGGGCCAGAGGAAGGATACGCATCCGTTGATTCACTATCGAGAAAAAAAATTATTTTGAAAATGTACGAAAAAATACTACTTTATAGAATATGTTCTTTCGCCCAACTTTGCTCCCGGAAACTTGTCCATAAAGCTTTTAGTTCTTTGAGAAAAAATCAAAAATGATTTTTTCGATTCAATGAAAATCAATGTATTTTTTATATTCATCTCACGATAACTCGGTCAATTTTGGCTCGATCATGATTTTCCGAAAATATTTTTATTCCCCAATCTCTAACGACACCATTGACGTGAGAAAAATCGCTGTAGCGTTTTTAGTTACGGCAAAATTCAAATGCTTATAAAGACCCGTGCTTTTCAAAATTCAAATGAAAATGCTCAATAACGAACTTTGATTTATTGAAATTCGACAAAACAGTGTTAATCTGCATAGTTTCAGGAAGTTTTCCCAAAACGGATATTTTTTAAACAAAAATTGAAAAGGCGCTTCAGCCGCACGCTGTCAGTTTCGCCGCCGATGAGCTCGCGCTTGGCACTCGTTCGCTCGATGTGCAAATGTCCATGGTTTATTCATTTTTTGTGCCATATTACATCATTTTCATATTTAATTTTCCTTGCTCGTGATGGTGCTGTTTTTTGTATTTATATTATTGTGCGTTGTTCTATAAAATTATATGTTAAAATGTTTAAATAAGTATTCACGTAGGTTGCGTTTTTCTATACGTTTACTGTCGATCATATTCACATATTATTAATTTACCCAATAATTCAACAATATACTCTCTTATTTAATAATACATGCTTTTTGGTTTGAACTTTTGCTGTTCCCCTTTTTTGTTTTCCGGTTTTTCCAGTATCAGCGACATCTTTTGACACTTCTGACGTATAAGCCTTGATTTTATCTTTAGTGACACTCGAAGATTCCGCTTCCGAAGCATTTACTATTTATGAAATTTTAGTTTAAAGCAATCAACAGAAACAATTACTTTGTTTCCATATGCTGTTTTACAGCATTCTTTTAATGACAATGACGAACCCAGTAGGTTCTGTATGTAAACGATATTGCAGCATGAGCAGAACAAAGTATTCCGTCGACGCATAGTAATATAAGATGCGAAAAACGGCATCATCATGAGCTGAGCTAGCTTAAACTGAAAAAAATATAATACGGCACAAAAAAATTATAAATAAACCATGGATATTGCGCGTCGAGCGCCAAACGCGAGCTCATCGGTGGCTGAACTGGCGGCGAGCTTTTTTAGAAAATATGGCTGCGACCAGTGGCGTAGCTGAAAGTCGGGGGCCCCTCGCAAAATCTCAATGAGACCCCTTATTTAATTTAGGAATATAATTTAGTTCAAATGCTAGATAAACTGTAATACAAATTGTTTTTGACATTTATTAATCATAATATCGACGTTTAAATGTCGAGCTTCCAATCCGTGGCGAGATCGATGTTCGTTACACAGCAGACAACCAAGCGTATCTAGTTTTAAAAGTGTATGGCCAAAACCCAAACTCCCAAATCCACCATATTCTTCGAGCATCGAGATCGATAATCGTTACACAGCAGGCAGACAAACGAAGCAAGATTTTAAGCCAAAACCCGAACTCCCAAACCCCCATACTCCACGCACAGCGAGATCGATAATCGTTACATAGCAGACAGGCGAGCAAAGCAAGATTTTAAACCAAAACCCAAGCTCTCAAAACCACATACTCTACACGCAGCTAAATCGATATCCATTACACAGCAGACAGGCGAGCAAAGCAAGATTTTAAACCAAAACCCAAACTCCCAAACCCACATACCTCACGCGCTGTGTCTGGGGTGTATTCTTGACAACTTATCTTTTAATAAAGGTAATAAATACGTCAACTTTCTAAGGGCACATATAAAAATTCTCGTTCCACATTGATTTGAATGAAAGTAATTTTATTCATATTCATCAAAATAAACATCAAGTACATCATAAAATATTCATTTTTATGTGTTATTACTAAATTGTTCCAAACGTTTGGCCTTTTTAACCGACTTCTAAAAGAAGGAGGTTCTCAATTCGTCGACTATGTATGTTTTTTTTTATGTATGTACACCGATTACTCCGGAACGGCGGCACCGATCTGAATGAAATTTTTTACGTTGTGTTCAGGAAGTTGCTGCGGTGGTTCCATATCTTTTTGGATGAAATTGGTGCAGTAAAATCTAAGATGGCGCTAACAATATGGCGGCCAAAAAAATTAATTTTGTTTGATTTTCTTCAAAATTTTTATGGGGAAATTTTCGGGGTCGTAAACAACGAATCTGAAATTACTTTTAAAAAATTCAATATGGCGGATCCAATATGGCGGCCAAAAAAATTTAATTTTGTCCGTTTTTCTCCAAAATTGGTACGGGGGAGTTTTCGGGGTCGCACATATCGACTCTAAAATTATTTTTAAAAAATTCAATTTGGCGGATCCAATATCGCGGACGAAAAAATTGATTGATATCTAATTTTGGGATCGCACATGACGAATCTGAAATTATTAAAGATTCTACATCTCTCGATTTTGTCCAAAATCAGTATTGGGGGATTTTTGTTAATGTTAATTGCGAATTTATAATAATGTTAAATTGTTTGTTAGTATTAATTACGAATTTATAAATAATATTTTTTGAAAAATTCAATTTTGCGGATTCAATATTGCGTCCTAAAAGTTTTACATTTTTCGATTTTCTCCAAAACTGATATAGGGGGTTTTTGAGAGAGAAAGAAAATTTATTATGTCAGATGCAATATGACGGTCTAGAAATTTTAAATTTTCAGATTTCATCCAAAGTTGGTACTAGGGGGCTTTAAAGGGTTTAGATTTAGATTAGATTAAGACGTTAAAATTATTTTTTTAAAATGCAATATGGCGGTAGGGGGCTGTCAGGGTGGTGTATTACTAATATAAAAATAACTTTTTACAACTTAATAATTGTTAAAAATTAACTTCATATAATATCTTATCATCCTAATGGTTGATAAGATACAATATGAGGGACTGAAAATTTTACATTTTCCGATTTTGTCTAAAATTCATATTGCGGGATTCTTGGAGCGTATACAAACTCAATATGCAGTATAAAATATATCGGGCTAAGAAATTTACGTCTCAAATTCTTTAAATATTGATATTGGAAGGTTTTGGGGCCTATATTGCCAATCTAAAATTAATTTGAAATTTAGGATAGCGGATTTACTACGAGAGACTAAATATTTGTCTGACACAATTTCACTGGTATTTGGAGAACTCTTAAGAATCAAAGAATTTTTAGTGGTTCATTTTAGGGTAATTTACAACTTTTGATAAAATGGGTACTTTTTTGCCACCTTGGAGTCATTGCGAGGTACACTAATCTCGATTAGTACTTAGTTCAAATAATTTATGAATGTCATAATGAATTCAAAACTAAAAATTGAAAAATAAATATAAATTTTTATATGAAATTGAAATTTTTGAAGTCGACGCCAAATTATTTCTAAATGAAATAAATAATTACTAATATATACAAATTATGGTAAAGAAGCAATGACAAATAATTTATTTTTAATCTCTTTATGCGAATTACATATTGTCAGGTTAGTTCTTACTTGCGTCATTGTGCTGCTTTGTAATGCAAGGACGAGCAACTAATCTAACTTCAATCGTCTTTAGAATCACGAGTTTTAGAGCTTTTTAGACGTTCAAAAAAAAAAAAAATTACGCGACTCTTGAAAATGCTACTTTCTATTTTTTTAAATGTCTGAAAAGCTCTAGTACTCGCAATCCTATATACAAATAGAGAATAAAAAATCTAAATAGTAATTGCGTTTATTTAACTTTAAAAGATTGTCAAATCTCCAGACTTAGAGTTTTTTAGACGTTTAAAAAAGGAATTACGCGTTTTAAAAATACACAGAATTTTTTTTGTGAACGTCTATAAAGCTCTAAATCTTGAGATTTGAGAAACATTTAAATTTAAAACGAATTCAATTTTTCAAAGTTTTTCACATTATTTGCCTGTTGAGAATCGAGCTTTGGAGCTTTCTGAACGGTTGGAAAGCAGAAAGACGCGTAATTATTTTTTTAAGCATCCAAAAGGCTCTAAAACTCCTAGTTCGACTACAATTGAATTGTGAGTAATAATCGCTACAATTTACAATGTTTTTTAAATAGGAAAAATTTTACCCCGCTTTATAAATGGAAGAAACTTCAAAAATATATATCTCGGGTAAACGATCAACGATTTCAAACAAGAAAGTTCTGAGCACTACAAATTATTACCCAAGTCTCTACTGAGACTGATTTTGTCGACATTTTACTTTAAATTAAAGTTCCTGCACGCCGTGAGTATAGATACTAATACAGACTGTCACAGAGTCCTTGCGTTCAATAGGTTTAATTAGTGAGTCTTAAAGTGATTTCGTAATATATGTACATTTAATATAAATCTAAACGTCCTGCGTTGCATACGTGTCCATTCATAATAAATAATTACTCACACCTTGCGTTAAGTGGATTGTAAAGTAGCAAGTTTATTGGAGATTGATTAAATTGAATTTTAAAGATTTTCTTGGGTGAGCGCCCCCCCAAAGCCCGGAGCCTGCGTAGCCTTCGCTACAACTTCAATTTTTGATTTAAAAAATTTGGAAAAAACTTCCTCAACCTATCCAGATTAATACTGCTTTGAAACTCGAAAAGCACCACGGGCTTCGTCACGCCATTACAAACTTAATTTTGGCGTAATCTAAAACTTACGTCATTGGTGACCTTGGAGATTGAGTTGAACATGAAAAATGCATCGATTTTCATTAAATTGAAAAAGTCATTTTTGATTTTTTCCCAACATACTAAAAATGCCATACAGACAAGTTTCTGGGACGAAAGTTGTGCGAAATAAAATTTTCTACAAAGTAGTATTTTTTCTTTATTTTTTGCCGATTATTTCGTTAAAATATTTAAGTTTCAGATTTCGATGAATTTTAACTTGTTTTTTTTTTAAGGAACACTTCAAGACTAATTTTTTCCTGCCTAAAAAATTAAAAATGCCTTTTTTTTTTGTGGAAATTCCGTTAACGATTTTGTTCTTAGTGACTTTAGGGATACTTAGCTATTGACCCTAGAAAATGGCACCATTTATTTTCCCCGGAAAATTCGGAGCAAGGCGTTTCTCTGATTAATTGATCGAGAGCAAGAAAATATGCGCAATAACGTAGATTTAGTTCTTAATGGGTTTCGTATCTACTTTATGAAATTTTCAGCTGAGCAGTTTTCATTTTCATTTAGAACATGATTTTAAATTTTAACTACTACCTACATATCAATTTTGAACAATTTTTACGAGATTCTAAAGACCCATATTAAAATTTTGGTTTTTCATTTACAGACAACTTGAATTCTACCTCAGTTAATTGACAAAATTCCAAAAGGAATATCTATAAAAATATGTATAAGGCACTGTTTTTATAATTTTTATGGGCTTTGCACAGAGTAAGAAACAAATTGCTGAGCTAGATGATAGAAAATCTAAATCTTTAAATCGTAAGAAAGAAGAAACTGTATCAAAATCAGGTAAGATATTGGAGTTAAATGTTTGTTAATGACTTAAAAAGTAGTTGAGACAATATATTAAAACAATTAGAATACATGTATAACAAACCTCAGAACATACATTTTCTAATTTGACTGCATCACAATAGAATCTAATATGGCGTCTAGCGGTAATCAAAACCAAACGAGTCGACATCAAAAGCGAGCAACTCGGCCGGAAAATGAGTCAGCACATAAAGAAAGGTTATCTCTAGTCGGGGGTCACGCTAAAGCAACATATTTATGTCCCTGCGGCAAAATTTAATCTTATTTGACGCGATTCGGATATAAATAGAATATTTTGGTTGTTTCTGAGCTACACACTGAAGTCTCTATGTTTGCTTTTAGTGGATACGAATGAACATGAATAAGTATAATTCCGAGACGTCATCTATACTAATATATAAAGCTGTAATATATATGTGTTTGTTTGTTCGAAATAATTTCCAGTTTTACAGAATTGTTTCGCTATTGAAAAAATAACAGTTTTCATTAAAATATAGGCTACTTTTACTTTTATTAAAAGAGGGGGGCGGAAAAGGTGCTGGAAATGAGGAAAATCGTTCCTCTTTGTAGGTTACCATCGCTATTTATCAGTCACCAAAATTATTTAGCTTAGCACCTGGAGGCTGCTCATAAATCCCGTGATCGTTCTTTAAGCATTTTTACCCCCCCCCCCCCCAATGATTAAACATGATTTTTTTCTTTGACACCCCTCCCCTTCTTGAATATAACGTGATATACTAATTTTAAATAATTTAACATTAAAATGGAATTAGTAATTTTATTGATCTAGAAACAAATAAGTAACAATCATAATAAAATTATTATGAAAAAATAATTATGTTGATAACAGTATAAGAGTATACAGTGTTATTTTAATCTTTGTCCAGTTTCAGGAAAGTTATTTGTACCCTTACCTCCTTCTTCAATATCTATCCTTACTTACAGGTAGTATAAAAACAAAATAAATTTCAAAAATTATAGGAGAAAAGATACATATATGCAAGGAAAAAATGTTTTCAATCTTATAATGTACTAAAAAATCTGTAAAATAGAATTAAATATGCTGTTAGATTTATCAATTAATAATAATCCAATAAATATAAAAATTATTTAATATTGTACTAATATTAATTACTAAAAAAATCTGAGAAATGAAATAGCTCAAATTCAATTGAAAAGTATTTCAAAATATCACGTGATTCGGCTAATAAATTCCGAAGTGATATGCCATGATTTTTTCGTTGACCCCTCTTGAAGATCGGTGATATATGGACAACCGCTTGATGTGTAATCTAGAACAACCGAGGAATCAATGCCAGTGGCCGATGATATCGTGATCATTGCAAGTGCAGAGCCCGAGGTAGTGGGTGTTAGACTGAAAAAGTGACAGAATGAGTGCGATTAGAATTAAACTTCCTGAAGGCCAAGTTTATGACAAATCAAGGGGGGCTAAAACACCAAATGATTATCGAGCAACATCAAGGATGACGAGCCTTTTCTGGATCAGTCATTATAAATAGAGTAGAGAGATATGAATAGTTGGGACAAACAATGTAGAAGAGGAAACCAAGACGCATGTGGTAAATACAGGACCTCATGAAAATGAGGTCTTGTATTTACCACATGCGGGTACTCTAGACATAACACAGACCTGGAGAATTACAAGATCCGTTCTAAAATGGGGACCTGGAGAAAACAAAAGAGGAATACGGTGTCTCCAGATGAAATCGGCTGACAACTTTAAAAGATTGGCTAGATTCAACTGTTTGAGTGATTTTAGAGGTTCCATCAGCCTCTTTCGTCAATGAAAAATAAAGTGTGGCAAACGTGTATGATTAATATGGTTATGAAGAGCATAGATGAGAAATGGGAGGCTATTCGGGAAACTCTAATATCTACGGGAAGAGAGACATTGAGGACAAGAAAATTCAAAAAGTATTGAATGATTGACGAAATTCTATGCCTTGTAGATCAAAGAACATATAAAGCAAAGACAACACAAAGTATGTGTATGTGTGAGGAATTGGGGATCGGTACACTGCTACCTAATGTATCTATTGTGCTTCCTTGCTGCTACCAAGTCGTTAGAGATATCTTGCCGACTAGAGCAGGTCCTCCAGTCCTATTTCCCTTAGGAACCTTAGAATATTAGACGAAAGAACTATATCGAAAAATTAACAGATAAATAAAAATACGTCAATGTGAAGAAATGGAACGTTAAAAAAACACTAAACAAGTCACAACATTCCAATGGCAGCATTATCACAAATGCAAGAGACAAATTAAAAAGGTGTACTGAATCCATAAGAGGATTGTTTCAGACAAAACACGACCAACAAGATTAAAGGATGAAGGCTTGTATGCCATAAAACAAACAAAAACTATAGCTCCGGAAGAAATTCTAGCAGAACTATTAAAGCTCATTGTTGACAAAACAATGTTATAATCAAATTATTTAATCTAATTTGCAGAACTGATATAATACAAAAATACAGGCTATTATCTTCATTAGCACCTACACCTAAAAAGAGTCACATCTTAAAAGCATTTTTAGAAATTAACATACAATTACGTTTTAGAATTGGGATGGGTACTGGAGAAGCACTATTTAAAATAAATGTACTAATGCAAAGATACCTCGATATGAACCAAGATGCATGATATTTTGAGAAAGCATTTGACAATATCTTCAAAACTTGTTCGAACGTCTAAGCCCAAATTGTGATAGGTATGGGATCAAAATGAATTTAAAGAAAACAAAGTTCAAGGTTATGACGACGATAATCTTACCCCCGCTGACAAACATATAGAAACGGTTAAATAAGAACTCGCATAGAAAAAGCTATGACTCTATTTATAAAACTAGAAAAATTATGTTGTAATATAAGCAATAAAATTACTCCATCTAATTATCGACTCATCCACTATACCGATTCTTTGGCAGAATAAATTGGTGACTTAAAAAAATACTTTTACCTAATTGCTTTTCCAGTCACAAGGGATTGCTGTAGCATTTAGTCGGTCGTATTTTATTTGTCACATCATCCTGACTATATATTTTTAAAACACCAACGTCATTCGAACGATAGAACTAATTTTGATGTGCAACATTATACGTGCAGTTTTTAATAAAAAATGACTTACAATTCCGATAAACAACAAACGTGTTAGTACTAATGGAATTTGAATAATAGAGAAAAAGTTTTTTATCACCTCCAATACCCCCAAACCCCAGATAATTACGTCATCATTATATCCTAGTAAGCGATGCTCGAATATATCTACACATTTAATTGTCTATTCCAAAATCTTTATTTAACCTTATGAAACGGAAAATACGTCAATGATTTAAAAACTAACCCAGATACATTAAAATACTCGAAACACCAGCAATATTTTTCCATCAAACCAATTTAAACTAACAGAAAAAATACCCACGTCAACATAGCAATAACTAGGAAAAAATGGAACAAATATTAATTATCTCCGCCAACATAAAATACCTTCAGCAAATTGACTGCAACAACTTTCAACCAATACCTGAAGAGCTGTGTTCTGCATAACAATGGAATAAAAAATTCCACACTGTTGATAGTTATAACATTGAATAAATGTTTGTGAAAGCTCTAATAAATAAAAAATAATTATATAATTTACTATCTTAAAAAAAAAGAAATTAAGTTTAAAATGGGTAATGTACAACCCCGAAGACCCTTTAATAATAATTTTGGGCAAAATTGCGAAAATGTAAAATCTGTAGCCTGCTGCATTGCATCCGTCACATTCCACCTATAAAAAATAATTTTGAATTCGTAATCTACACCTCTAAAAACCTCCCAATATCAATTTTGGGCAAAATCGAAAAACACAATTTTTAGTCCGCCATATTATATCCGCCATCTTTAATTAAAAAAAAAACATTTTAAATTCGTAATCACAAAAAAGACAGAATCTCAATAAATGAAACAGATAAATCAGTAACTTAAAATTAAATGGTAAATGTATTTATCAACTGCCCCCGGTAACAGAAAAAAAAAACATTTCACCAAACGAAAATTTTTAAAAAATCAAATTTTACTCCCCAACACCTCAAATTACCTCATCTCCATACATACCAAGTAATTTAGCAAACCATTTTCAAATCTCCGTGGATACCTTGGTGACAATATCCCTCCAAACTCTAATAAATGCTTTGGAGGATAATACAAAACATGGAGAAAGAGAAAGCAAACAATAAATTAATGAATTCAATCTGCTTGAAGATAAACTTCCAAAAGGTGGGAGTGGTATGTTGCCCACGCACGCGCGGTGTTGCCAAGTGAACCTCGTTTCGAAACCCGACCGGTTTCAATATGCGTCTGTTTTTTCGAGGCCACTCATCCATTCCGCGTACTCGTGTGAACGTTTTAATGAAATAATGCACGTTTTCACGTCGATTTTAGGTAGTTTTTGAGATATTCAATTGATTTTTTTTGGTGATTGAGGTGGTGTAGAGTTGAAACCAGGTAAGTTTGATAAGTAATGTCATATACTTGGTCGTATTTGGTTTATTAGTAAGTCGAAACGCGTGGGTATTGTGGGTTGAGATTGAATTCAAGATGGCGGCTAGATATTATTTTGGTGGGGAGAAAATCGTCATTGCGCAGTATTAAGTATTGAATAATTTTTGTTGTTGCGCATAAGTACTTTTAATGTTTTGCTCAATACATTTTATATATAATTATATGATTCTCTGCGTTTTTGAATGTTAACAATTGTATACATACCAGGGTGAATGGAAAAGATTCTATTACAAAAAAATAATTTTCCGAAATTTGGAAAAAAAAGCGTTACAAATTAATTAAAAGTTGGTTTATTTCATAAAGACCAAATTTCTTCGATTTTTTTTTTCAATTTATAAATTTTAATAAAAATAAAGAAGAGTATAATAATTTTGCGGTTTATGATATTACACAGTCCCACTTGCACTGTAGAATCAAAATAGTAAAGAAGTATAAAATGAACAAAGTATACAGGGTAGTTTATCACTACGGAGATTGGAGATATCTTCACTTTATAGAGGATATAAAAAATTTTTTAACAGAGTATAGATATTCCAGAAGGACGCAAATTTTTTAAGTAGTGAGATTTTTGTGTTGGTTAGTATTGTTATAGTATTATTATTGACAGTGCTGTTTTGCCTTCATTTGGGACTCATCAGGCCATTGCATCCGGTACAATCTATAATATATATATATATATATATATATATATATATATATATATATATATATATATATATATATATATATATATATATATATATATATATATATATATATAGTATATATAGATATAATTTCAATATAAATTTTATTTTTAGTTTATAGTTTTTTGCATGGTACCGAAATATACAGGTTAACTCGAGAAGAAGATAAGACGTCGTCGGTACTTTTTTTCAATTGTAAACTCCATTTTTATTGCATAATCAGAAAGGGTACGTTTTTTACATACAAGCTAAATATTGATGTTGGTTTTATAAGGAAACTATCAAGAGAGATTTCTTTAATTCGCAAGATCTTCCACCTGCCCACCTGTAATAACATTAACGATATTAAATTTTTTTACAAAGTTTTTTATTTCTAAGTCAGTTTTGACATTAGATATTAGCATTTTGTATCTTAAATAAGTGTTCAGCGTTCTTGGTAGGAGAAACAAGTTTGTTCAAATGTTTAACTTTACTGCTATTTTGTGAGAAAATGATAAAATTAACGGAACGTGATATTTCATTATATTATGTATGATTGGTTTGTAGTTAAAATACGTACACAGAGTTGGTTGAGTTATGCAATTCACTCTTATCGGCAACCTATAAGCCAGAGCATAGTAAGCCGAGTTGAGGCAAATTTCGGAGAATATGAGCATATTCGAGATATCAAGAAATCTGTTCGACCTTCAATAACAGGAGAAGAGCAGATTAATATTCTGTTGACAACTCAAGATAATCCTCTATCTACACTCATAGACACAGCTTCAACTTTTAATATAGCACATTCTATTGTGCATAAAATACTAGAACAGGCGAAGAATCAGTTCTACAAGATATGCTTAGTTCAGGAGTTGTTGGAAGATAATTTTGATAGCCGATGGTAACAATAATTTTGAAAAAAAAATTATGTTTTCTGACGAGGAAACATTCACTTTGAATTATTATGTCAATAGACAAAATTGTCGCTATTGGGCAACTGAAAATCCTCATTGGTTCACAGTAGTTAACAAAACCACTAAAATGTGAACGTGTGGTGCGGTATATTTGACGGAAGAATCCTGGATCCTTATTTCTTTGGCGGTACCCTCACTGGTGCGAGATATTTGGAGTTCCTTCAAAATGACCTCATTTCTGTACTAATAACTTTGTATCCAGACCCACAAGGACCTTATTTGTTCCAGCGTGACCTCTTTTTCCAAGATGAAGCGCCGCCCTCACTACGCTGCCTCTTTCCGTGTTTATTTGGATGAAGTTTATGCGAATCGCTGGATAGGAAGAAGAGGGGCACTTGAGTAACCAGCTAATCAGATTTGACCCCCTTAATTATTTCTTGTTGAGATACTTAAAAACTAAAGATATTGTCCCCTCCCAACAATTTAGAAATCCTATAAGTTCGAATACGCCAAGAAGTACGAAACGTAATTGCAGATGTCATCGACTTGTTAATAGGGCCTGGTTTGAACATTTAATTTATATGGTATTAAAAATTTTTTATATTCTATACAGTTTTACGGTAGTTTTTATTGAGAATTTCCTTGTGTAACCAACATCGATATTTACCTTGTCGTATGTAAAAAAAAAGTGTCCTTTCTGAAATAAAAAATAGGCTCTACAATTGAACAAAATATCGTTAACGTCTTATCTTTTTCTTGAGTTACCCTGTATATTTCGATATCACGCAAAAATATTCTAAACTAAAAGTGGGTCCGAGCGTTTTCTAAACAAGTAACCATTTAGTTTATATTGAATATATCCACTTCTTTACGAATATATATATATATATATATATATATATATATATATATATATATATATATATATATATATATATATATTGCTTTTTACTATATATGAGTAAATTTAATGTCACAGTAGCAACAAGCCTTCCTTATTAGTAACATTGTTACTAAGAAAAAAAATCTACATTCCTGGATTTTGAAAATAATCCACTTATTTTTAAACCATCTTGTATATTAAAAAAATAGTGTTAAAAATTTATTTCTTAGAAATTAATACATATTTTCCTAACGAGTGCAGAAAATTGAACTTTTCCATAGGCTAGCAGCATGTTTCCACATTTTTTTTACGAATGTAAGGAAAGGTTGACAAATGATTTAAATGTTCTTCAACCTATTAAGTTTGTTGATTAATGATATTACTTGTTGTTGCTGTTGATGGCTTTATATTATTCTCTTTATTTGGAGGTCCCAATTTAAGTAAAAAGAAAACATTAAAAATGTATTTATAAATATCTATATTATTATCAGTTCTTTCCTCTACAATACAGTAGATACCAAGTAATTAAAAACCTCAACAGAATATAATACTTATTTTATTCAATACTCATCGGCAAATATCTGCAGACTGCAGCAAAATTAAACAGCTTTGACTCACGCGCAACGTTGCCGGCGCGACTTATTTTGTAACACGACGGCAAACGGTTGATTTTGTTTTGTTGCCTCGGCGGACGGCTGCCTGAGTTTCGAGGCCGCGGTTATTTCTGTAGAGTAGATCTTTTATTAAATAATGCTTCAATTTGTGTTGATTCTAAGTAGTTTTTGAGATATTTAGGTGATAGTAATGCTGATAAAGGTGTCGTAGAGCGTTTACGAGGTGAGTATGATAAGTATATGGAAAAGTTGTAATGGTAAATAATTATTTGTAACTTGAAATCAAAATGGCGGCTACATATTTATGTTTGAAATTGGAGGGGGAGATAATGGGATTGTAAGATGCGATTCGCGCAATGCGCAGGATACAATTTAAAAGTTAGTATAGAAGAGGTTTTTCGCATGCATATGGAATATGAATATTTATAAAGTGCGCGCGTATGTTTCAAATGTTGAATTAGGAGTCAATTGGTGCTGCTTACGAGTAGTAAAGTTCAAATTATATTTCCTGTCTTCCACATTTTCAAAAGTTATTGGTGATATCAGTATAAACTTACAACACATAAATATGAATTCATTTCATGGTATTAATTTATGGCCCCGGACATCCTTAGGAATATCAAATAAGGTACTTTGGGATTGGGCAGAGAATTATCGCTCTAACCAACCCTGCAGGGTAAATAAGGATTTCGTGCCCGAGATAAAATTCGGTTTTGGCGAATTTCAATGGAGAAAATATATTTTTATTGTTACAGATTACATCCTAGAAAATTTGGTAGAATTTTTAATCTTTTGCAGCATATTTTAAGCACCCAAGCGAAAAGTTACACTTTAAGGGATAGAAGTCTTTTTTACAAGCAATAGCTTGTCAGTTATACATCAATTGAGTGGTGTTTATTTATTAATGAGTTTAAATAAACTGATTTGCGTCAAATTAAGGTTGAAGTTTTAATAAATTTATTAATTATATTGTTATGTTTTCCTTTCAGCTATTATGACCTGTGGAAGAACAAACTGATTGTCTTTA
The DNA here is from genome assembly GCA_034092305.1 of Diaprepes abbreviatus. Classification (NCBI taxonomy): domain Eukaryota; kingdom Metazoa; phylum Arthropoda; class Insecta; order Coleoptera; family Curculionidae; genus Diaprepes; species Diaprepes abbreviatus. Next base: position 1,976,332 of record JASJET010000080.1, on the reverse strand, counting down.
CACAGTTTGTTTTCCTTCCAGTTGGAACGACCCTTTAAATTGGGAAGGACTAGACTTTCAATTTAATTAAAAGTGTACTAAAATCACAATTTTATAGCCTCTCTGAAACCCAGTAGTTAACACAACGAATTTGCTGAATTTAATAGACATATTATGCTAAACTACTAATCGTAAAAATAAATTAATAGTGTCGTTATGGACTCCTTGGAGCTGACAAAATGGTGCCCCCCAAAATATTAAATAGCCTCAATCTAAATTATATTATTCAGTGCGAAGGAAAGCAGGCGGATAAAAGCGTGGAGTGACGTCGCGCACCCGCAACGTTGCCAAGTGCCCTCGTGGCAGCTTTCGTTGCGAGCAACGTCGCATTTGAGAGGCCACTGGCCTAAATCATGAATTCGTGTGGATGGATGTTTTTAAAAGTAATGCAGCATTTCGCGTAGATTTAAAGATGATTTTTTTTATATTGAGTTGTAGAATTTGTACGGGGTGAGTTTGGAAATATATCGACTTAATTCGTAAAAAAAAGGTCAGATTTATGGGCTAGTGGTATGGGTGGGGTGTCGGGTAAAGGATTGTCATAAATTTAACAAAGTATTGTATCGCTGTCTGACATAAAGTGAATAGGTATTCAGAATTTAACCAAAACGCCCAAAATAAATGCCCAACCAGTTATTATCTCAGTATTTCCATAGTACATTATGCAGGATCAAATATATCAAAAGCAAATAAAAGCTATGACGTATTCGTGAAGGTCATATGAATTTCTGGCGTGATTTAACTTTTATTAGCCTTTTTATAACTTGCCAGCTTATGATTTCCAATTAAGCTACTTTATATTGAAGATTAAATGTTAGAAAATGGAAAATATCCGGTTTATGAGTCGACAACTTGTGTCTGAATCTGCCGAGTGTCTTTAGAAATGTTTCTTCCATACGAGAACTTGGACAAAAAAATATGTCGGATAGATTTAGAGAATATTAAATTGGGAGGAAGTTGTCTTATTTGGTGGTGTTTAAAACATTTTCAATCCATATGGAACCCAAATCTTTCATATTCTCAAATTATTTTTATTATCCCATCGGAAAATAAAACTCAATGGCATATAACACTATGCACAGTTGATCCAAAGCGAGAATACTCATACGTCATCAGTAATATTCGTCTGAACTAAATCAAAAATAATTAGTCAATTTAATGTGCCTGTTGCACCGACGAACGGAACTAAATAGTATATTGAAAATTCCGTTATATTTTCGGATTCGTTCTCAGGAAAAGGGAAACTTTCCTATTTATATTGTAGCAGATATTATACTCTTACTTTCTTAAGTAAGTGAAAATATCAGTGAAATAATAATAATAAAGAAATTTATTGAAAAGAAAAAAATTATCTAAAAACGTCAACAGGCGGAATTAGGACTCTTTCCTTAACCGAAAAGCACAATCAAGATAATATAATAAGGTGTACCTGAAACACTTAAAATAAGCATTTTTCAATGGTCCAAACTACGAAAAGTTATTCATAATTTTTCCTATAGCTTTTTTGAACGTAATATGTATAAAATATAATTTTAAGGTTGAAAAACAACAGCAATAATAATCATATAAAATTAAAAAATAAAATGTGAATAAAACAATAATCCTTAAAACAAGCATAAGAAACAAAAATTTATTTATTCATTTATTATGTAAGTGCGTGGCAAATACCCAAATAGTACAGTGAACAAGAAATGTATCTGTAAATCTAAAACAACATCAAATTAACAATAAACAAATATATGTAATAACAATTTTAAAACAGTAAAACAAGAACATATCAAACTAAGAGTACACAATCTAAAATACACATTTCACAAGTGTAAGAAAACTACTTTTGGATAAGAATTATTGAGATTTTCCATATCCTTTCGAAAAAAAAAACGAGCTCTTGCAGAATCAACACATATTCTTTCAATTAATACTTTTCTTTTGGCAGCCTTGTTGTATTTGAATCTCGGCTCCTTAAGCAGAATACTCAAAGACGATTTATCCAGAGACACAAGTTCAATATTTAAGCTTTTTAGAGTAACATGCTTTCCTAAAAATAAAAAAGGCATTAAGATAATAAATATAGACCAACGATGCTACTTTCAAGGTTAGCTTATACTATAACAAAGATTATACTCTTACTTGCTTAATACATCTTATAAAATGTATTTCGAACTTTCATTTTGGTTCTTTCGTTGAAGATCTGTGTTTTGTTCCTCTTCGACGAGGTATATTTTTTCCAGAGGAGGAAATAATTGGATTGTTTTCATTCCTATTTCTAATGACATATAGGGTTTTCCTTGACATTTTAAAGGCAGTGTTTACTCTCTAAAATAATGATACCTAATTGAAAATATTTATTTTTAAAAATACATTAATTTTTCTACTCCTTGGACAGATGAAACAGATTCCACAGGGCCACCTTTTCTCTTCTCCAGCTGGAAATATACAAATTAAGCACAATCTGTTATGCTTGCCTGTGATGAATTTCACCACGCATCATTTAAAAGAACAAATCGAATGTCATTACTTTATTCTAACTAAAGTAGTGCGAAAAATATTTTAAAATTATATACGTAAATCGGACATTTAGACACCGATGACAGATGTGAAGGTTGGAAATGTTTATACGTCTAGGTTTAGTTTTTTTATAAAAATAATACATACTTACCGGTAATAAATTATAAAACAATAATTAATAGCTTTTATATCAAACAATTTTCTGTTTTAAATTCTTTTGAATGATCAAAATTTCTCAAAATCAAAATATAAATAAAACTCTGAACGATGACTTTCAATAAAATAATGTTTTGATTCAAATCAGAAGAAAGTTTATATTCATGAAACTAAATGACTCGTTGATCTTGGTTTCTCTTTCTATTTTGCTCTACACATAATGTCAAATTTTTTACGGCTTATGGCTTTGATTGTAAGAATAATGTTTTGTTTTCTGTCCCTTTATTATTTCCACATAAATTAAGATGAACAAAGAGGTCTCAGAACTGTTCGTAGATTGATGACTCATGGGTGTTCTCTTACTGGACCAACTATAGCTGTTATAATTTGGCATTATATACCTATAGACAAATCGATTTTTGGTGTCATTAATTGACTTTAAAGCGCCATTTCTATTCCATAAGCAAGAACGCCACAGGAAACCATTTCTTTACCATATTTAACTGTGGGTGTAACATGTTTAGAATTAAACCTTGTATTGATTGGCCTCGTACACGTTCCATTATATCAAAACACGTTTCTGGACTAGATTGCTGATAATCCTTCTAACAGCGTAAAAAAGCTCGCAGCTCAAATGGACACTACATCTAGATCTATTTAACTTACAAACGAAGCCTGGCTTTATAAGAGACGGCGTTATAAATTCTCATAATTTACTGTTTAGTATGAAGAAAATCCCCGTGCAATAATACAGGCTTAGGCACCGACAAAGATTTATGGTTAATATTTGGGTAGGAATCATTGGGAATTATTTGATTGGACTTTTCGTTTTGGAAGAAAGATAAAGATAATTTACAATTTTGCATAAACATTTAAATAACCTTACAAATTAAAGTTCTTCCGCATTTCTAGAATTTAATGCGTCGCTATTTTACAAACTTTTGGTAATCATTTGATGGGTAGCAGCGGGCCTGTTTTATGGCTGTTAAGATCTCCTGACTTAAATCCATTATATTTATTCTTTTGATGGAATCTTATAGGACTTGTTTATTCAACATCATTAAACCACAGGGAAGAGTTTTTTGAATTATTGCAATTTTATTAGAAATGATACTGAAATGTTATTTCAAGTATTGTATAGCAAGAAAAATCTCCAGGTTAAGTAAGCACAAAAAAGACGCACTTAATGTTTTACACGATTTTGGGACAATTTAGTGATTTCCATGATAGTATCAAAAAGAAAGTTTTAGTTACGCTTCATCTCTTTTTGTTTTTCTTAAGTTATAGTCATCCCTTTTAAATGTTCTTCAATCTGATAAATTTCTATTGGGAATTTTCTGAATAAAAATTACACAGGCCAACCAAATTTGATTGATTTTTAGTAACAGAAACTCTGGTATACTTTTCCGAAGGATTTTGGTACTCTGAATCCGAATCTAGCTTCAAAATTGCTCCATTACGTCAGGTTTTTGAGATATCCTAACCTAAAAGTGAAAAAAATACTGTTTTTCCACATATTTAACTTTTTTTTTAAATCTGACCTTGGATCGGTAATCAGCAACCTCCAGAATACTTCCAGAAACCTATACATAAATTTTAAAACTTTTTGAAATTTTTGTCCGCCATTATGAATTTTCAAAATTTCACGGTGAATTTGTAGTCAGCGACCCCTAAAATACTTATATAATAATTTTCATTAATATAGTAGAATAACACTCAAAGAGGTAGCTTGCACTCTGTTTTTGGCTAGCATTAGAATAAATCGGTGTGACGTAAATGTCAAATTAGCATATCTCAGTGAAAAAAGAAGATATCTAGACATTTAAAAATTGATTTTAAAAAGAAAGGATCATACTTTCAGTTAATCCTTGTGATTATACATAACCTCAAATATAGCAAAACACAATGTTTTTTGTTCTTTTGAATTAGGACATCTAAAAAACCTGAAGTGATGGAACCAGGCCTGACGACACGAGGAGAAAGCGATTCCTCCCGGGCCCCGACCTCTCAAAGGGCACGCTTTTGAGACTCCATAAGTTAAAATTCGCAGGAAAAATTTTTTTTAGAGTATATATACTAGGTCCCGTAAGTTTTTAAGTCCCCCGCCCCGGGCCCGATCTCCCTATCTACAGCCCTGGATGGAACAATTCTGAAACCAGATTCGGCTCCAGCACATCAAAGTCTTTCGGGAAAGTATACTAGAGTTTCTGTTAGTTGACCCTTGTTGACATGTGTTTTTGTCTGTAGGGTACTGTATTATACTTGTCCAAAAATCAAATAGGTGGTACTTTATTCATTACTTTCTGGAACATACAGATATTGTATAAAACGTGCTATAATATTTCAAGTTCTTCAAATTTGCATTTTACATAAAGTCAAAAATACAAAAAACGCTAAACTAAGAGTTCCAAACCTAACCTAAAATATAATTTATATTGAAGACATTTTTCAGTAAAAAATAGTTTAATTTTCTGCTAAAAAATACTAAAACTGTCACTTATTAAAGGATATTAGTTTGAACCTTCTTTCCAAATATGAATATGTCGTCTTACATACAAAAGCAGAGAATTTACATACAGCGACGGCACCGTCAAAATCCGCAGTTGCTGGAATTTGCCTGCTAGACGCGCAGACCAGATATCTCACTTCCCTTTTCTGAGAAATACAGATACATCCCGTGCCACCCGCAGATCCCCAGTAAACGAGATCGTATGATACTATGGATTGAAAGAGTACATAATAAACTAGTTTCATCAGAACCAATAAAGAGACCTTATTTTTGATATTTTTTATAAGAAAAGCACAGGAACTAAATTTTGGTAATATATTTTCAGTATGATTACCCCAAGTTGGCTTTTGATCAATATAGAGCCCTAAAAATTTTGTGGTATTTACATTTTCTATGAATTTAAAATCAATTTTAGTAATAATTTCCATAACCGTTGTTCTATTATTATTCAGTTCGAGGCCGTTCTCTTTGCACCAATTAGCATCGCGAGAACAGCATAAGTTAGAAGTATGAGGAAGGTCAGATCGATTACCTCCAACTATTAATGCGTTTGTGTCATCCGCATAAAATGCAAAATTAACATCTTGCATTTTTTCAGTGGGAAGATCATTGATGAAACAGTTAAATAATGTTGAAGAGATGCATGAGGCTTGTGACGTGCCTTTCCTAATTTCTTAAGGCGAGGATTTGACACAGTCGATCACTATTTGTGTTTGCCTTCCTTCGAGATAGGATTTTATCGAGCTTTTTGCATGTCCTCTCACGCCTATTTTGTCTAATTTATATAATAGAGTATGATCGACTGTGTCAAAAGCCCGACTCATGTCTAAAAATAAACCAATAATATTTTTCTTTTCATTTGGAACAATAAGAATATGTTGCATAACCATATCCAAACCAGTACGAGTTGAGCACTTTGCCCAAAACCCATTTTGATATTTAGAAAGTAGAAAAAAATTTTTTAGAAAACTAGTAACACGATTATTAAAATATGCTTCACAAAACTTTGTTTTATGGCTCTAAAGTGTACTTGGGCGGTAATTCTCGACACCACCCTTGTTTTTAAAAACAGGTGTAATCTTTCGTTTTTAAACAAGTTGAGAATTTACGTTATGAGAAATTTATGTTGATCAAGATGGAGAAAAATTTCTTCCAAAATATTTTTAGCGGCGTTAAAAATAGTACGTGACATTTTATCAATGTCCGAAGATTTGTTATTACATACCTTCGTAGTTTACTCCTTTAATTCTTTTGGAGTTGAGAGAGAATCACTGTTGTTACTGGCATCCGCAAAAAACGTATTAAATATTTCTAATACAGCTTTTTTTTGCTGATACATATTAATTTTTGACCGACTTCTAAAAGATGGAGGTTCTTAAATTCGTCGACTATGTATTTTTATTTATGTATGTACATCGATTACTCCGGAACGGCGGCACCGATTTGAATGAAATTTTTTATATTATATTCAGGAAGCTGCTGCGGTGGTTCCATATTTTTTTGTACGAAATTGATGCAGTAAAATTCAAAATGGCGCTGACAATATGGCGGCCCAAAAAATTAAATTTGTCCGATTTTTTTCAAATTTGGTATGGGGAAATTTTTGGCGTTGTACCCAACGAATCTAAAATTATTTTAAAAAAATTCAATATGGCGGATCCAATATGGCGGACAAGAAAATTTAATTTTGTCCGATTTTCTCCCAAATTCGTGTGGGGGAGTTTTTGAGATCGTACATAACGAATCCAAAATATTTTTAAAAAAATTCAATATGACGAATCCAATATGGCTGACAAAAAAAATCAGTTATGTCCGATTTTCTCCAAAATTGGTACGAAGGAGTTTTCGGGGTTGCACATGACGAATCTAAAATCATTTTTAAAAAATTCGATATGGCGGACGAAAACATCAATTTTGTTCCATTTTCTCCAAAATTGGTATGAGGGAGTTTTCGGGGTCGTACATAATGAATCCGAAATTATTTTTTCAAAAATTCAATATGGCGTAACCAATATGGCGGATAAAAAATAAATTTCGTCCGATTTTTTCAAAATTGATATGGGGGAATTTTTAGGATCGCACATTACGAATCTGATATTATTAAAAAGAAATATGGCGATCCCAGATGGCGGATTAAAGATTCTACATCTCTCGATATTGTCTAAAATCAGTATTAGGGGATTTTTGTTAGTGTTAATTACGAATTTAAAATATTTTCTCAAGAACTCAGTCTGGCGGATTCAATATGGCTTCCTAAAAATTTTACATTTTTCGATTTTTTCCAAAACTGATATAGGGAGTTCTTGAAGGTGTAAATTACAAATTTAATAGTATTTTTTTCAAGATTCAATATGGCTGACTAAAAATTTTACATTTTTCGATTTTGTTCAAATGTGAGAGTGAATCGTTTTTGAGGATGTAAATAGCGAATATAAAATTATTTTAAGAAAATCTGTCAGAGGCAATATGACGATCTGGAAATTTTGAACTCCTGGATTTCATCTAAAATTGGTACTAGGGGTCTTTGAAGGGTTTACATATAGATTAGATTAAGATGTTAAAATTATATAATATAGTGAGTTGAAAATTTTACCTTATTCGCATTTTATCAATTTGGTATTAGGGTGTTTTCGGGTCGTGTATTACGAGCATGAAGTTAATTTTTTACAACTATTAGGTTAACAAGATACGATATGAGGGACTGAAAATTCTACATTTTCCGATTTTGCTTAAAATTGATATTGCGGGGTTCTTGGACCGTATACAAATTCAATGTGCAGTATAAAATATATCGAGCTAAGAAATGTACGTCTCAAGTTCTTTAAATATCGATTTGGGGGCCTATATTACCAATCTAAAATTGATTTGAAATTGAAGATAGTGGATTTACTATGACAGACTAAATATTTGTTTCATACAATTTCACTGGTATTTGGAGAACTCTAAGAATCAAAAAATTTTTAGTGGTTCATTTTAGGGTGATTAAAACTTTGGATAAAATGGGTACTATTTTGCCACCTTGGAGTTATTGCGAGGTACACTAATCTCGATTAGTACTTAGTTCAAATAATTTATGGATATCATAATGAATTCAAAACTAAAAATAAAAAAATAAAATTAAAAAAAATTGAACCGACTTCTAACAGTGCGCTAAAAAGTGAAAAATAACTATAAATTTCTATATGAAATTAGATCATTGGAATTGCCATTTTGACTCCAAATTTCTTTCCCTTTCATATCTGCATTAGATCTGAATAAAACATACTACTCTGCCAGTTACCCTGGTGGACTCCTTGGAGACGATAGAATTTCTACTGCCTCAAAAATTCCAATTGCCTCAACAAATTTAATTACGTTCAAGCCAAATAGAACCACAGCGAAATGTAAATAAGTGGCGTGGCACAAGACGCACGCGCAGTACGGCGAACTTTGCATACTGTTCCTCGTTTTGTAACAGCCCAGCTGCTTTCAACAAGCAGCATTTCGTTTCGAGGTTACCGATTTACTTGCTGATTGCGAGTAGACGTTCTATAATGTGCTATTTCGCGTTTGTTTTTAGCTGCTTTTGAGATATTTAATCGACTGTTTCGATGATAACCACGATTTCCTGTTCTATACGAGGTGAGTGTGATAAGTCATTAGAAATTAAACAATGATTAATGAGATGTTTGATTAAGTTGCACTTCTCGATAGAAAATAAAACAATGGAGGAAACATACGTAATAAGAGTGGGGATAGATGTTAAACTACGGTGAGTGACTTGCTTCTGCGCATTAATATTTAATTTTTGAACTTTCATATCATATCATATTTTAGGATTTTATTAAAGTGTTTTCGTTTTATTTTATTATTGATAAATGTTTTAAATTCATGTACTTAAGTATTTGTTGATAAATACGAGGTCGACTCTATAAAAAAAAACAACATATAAAAAATAAATAAATAAAAAATGTGGATCTTTGCATTTAGATCAAATGATGACCAAAAACTTGTAGATTATAATGCTTATTTGATTTTATTGGTCGTCTTTAATTTTTTTGTTTATTTCGAGCGATTCAAGAAAATTTAATTTGGTTCCTTTTGCTTCGATGTGTAAAAATTTAACACTATGATTTGACTCTATTAAATGGTTGGCATAATTCGAAACATTTTTACTGTTTATAAAGCTATTGAAAGTTCCATGATTCTTTTTGATAAACTTTTACCTGATTGGCCTAGATTGTTTTTTTGGAGTCTTCACAAGTTACTTTGTAAACGCCTGATTTGTCAAGTTGAAAATCATGGTTTTTGGATTTAGACCGTGTCAAATTGGAATTATCCGAAGTTTAGCGTACGATTGCACAAGACATCTTCAAGAACCTTTACTCCACGAAATTAGAACACTGAAAATTTACATGCAGTAACGCTCAAAAGTATTTTGATATAATCTTGAAATTAACTAAAAAATACTTAAATCACAATATTATTTTAAAAAATATTTTTTTACAAATAGAAAGAATTTAATAATGAATTTATTAAAAATTGAGTAGAATGTGCAAAAATTATTATAGCGAATGATCACAAGTATTTTGATATTAAAAATAATTTTAAGATTGTGTACGCATTAAAAGATAAAAAAAAATTTCTGTGAATAAAAATATGTGTTAAATATTAATTGGCCTTCATGACAGCTTCACAGTGCTCCAGCATCGAATCCACCAACTTTTTTAAACGGTTCAAAGAGACTTGGTTCCATTCGTTTTACAAAGCTTCGTATGAAGCTTTCTTATTGGAATAATTTCGGCATTTTATTCACCGATCCCAGTCCTCCCACAAATGCCCTTTAGTTCGCGAAAAAAAATATTGTAATGGCGGAATTTCAAATTAAACATCGCAACAGGCAACAATCTGTAACGCGACCAGTCGGCATCTTCTGCTTCGGCGAACAAAGACTTTTCCCGAATGCAACTCTTGGATTCAATGTCTGCAGGTGAATGAGTACGCATATTTTGGTTCTCTCAGCACCATTTTATTTGAAAATATAATCCAACCTAACGAAAATATTAAAAGGGATGTTACTGAATATCTCAAACGACTTCAATTAATGTTCAAGGATTATTTTCCGAATAAACCTATTATATGTGGATCGAACAACTAGATCCGTAATTCTTTTCAGGGAAATATAACTTTGGATACTGATTTAACCGTACTGGAAAATGAAAAACTCATTGACTTATCTACTTTCCTAAAAACTGTTTTTAAAGATTACTCTTTAATTTTTTAGCTCATTGTAACAAATGAGTATCCTGTTTTGGCGGAAAAAGCCGTTAAAGTTTTATTGACTTTTAAAACTCAAACTGTTAGACGTCGAACCAAATTTTAAATTTCTTTGTTCCACCAAACAGGCACAAATATCCCATTGAGAGTATTTTTCAAGATCTGTATTATTGTATTCATTTTGTATTAATTTTTTTTGTAAGTTAAACTATCATTTTAGTTTTAACAGATGTGTTTCCGGTCCATTGTCGCAAATTATGTAGCCATGAAATTCGTCGTCTTTCGGGGCCTCTCTTACCATCTATCTTGCCTTACATAACCAATTGTAGCAGTTCGTATTTTTCGTTACGCATTATATGTCCAAAGTCATTTCTTTAATGGTTCTCATGCTTTCTCTCTCCTCTCGTATGCGCTGCAGAACAGTTTTGTTGGTTACGTGATGTGTCCCAAGATATTCTTATCATAAGTCCGTATGCAGCCTGCGTCAATGTCCAAGATTCTATACCGTACAGCAGTATAGAGAATATGTAGCATTTTAGTAACCGAGTTTTTAGTTGTAAATTATGTTTCAAATTACATAATAGTGTTTTCATGCGATTGAAATAGGCTTTAGCTTCCTTAATATGTATTTTTATTTCTTTTATTTGCTCCTACGTATCATTTAGTTGTGCGCCCAGATATTTGATGGAGGATACTGTTTCAATAAGACGCGAAATTGTACATTTTGGGATACGTTTTTGCTTATTATCATAACCTTTGTTTTGCCTATATTCAATCGCATGTTTTATTTTTCTCAGATCTCATCTACCTTTTTTATCAATCTCTGAAGTCCTTCAACTGTGTCTACAAGAAGGACAGTATCATCTGCATATCTCAGATTATTGATCAAAACCTCAAATAGTTTTTCTGAATAGATGTTAAAGAGTAGGATGCTTAGTACCCAAGATAATATCTTCTAGGACGTCGAACATACTTTATTCCATCAGATGACACTAAATTAAACTTGCCTTTATCTCTCCATAGTATTGGAGATCATTCTAAGCTCGTCCATGATCTATGCCGCTTTGCGAACGCAAGTTGTCACTTCCTGTTCTTTACAGGTATGAAAGGCTTTTCAGTTGGTTATCGTTCATGTATTCCGAAATCTTTAAGCCGACGTTTTACAGTTGAAACATGAATGTTTATGTTATAATTTTCTTACATTCCATTTTTAATTGCCACAGCAGATTTACGGACATCACTAGTAGATACTTTTTTATTAAGCTATCTTATATGTTTTTTTCGGGCGGTACACTTCTAGGCTTATTTTCCAACAAAATGACGTTTATTATAAATTTTATTCCACGTACTAACAAACTGCTGAGACACTTTAAAATTCCGAACGACATATTTGTTGCTTTCTTTCCTTTAAGGTAGTTATAATAGCTTCTCTAAAGTCACTTGAATATTCCTTATGCTCAAGTATGTTAAATAAATATAAGTGTGACGGTAAGACTGAAAACTTACACTGGGATGCAACCGTGTCTTCGACAATTGTAACTGAATGTCATGTCAAAATACTTATGGAACCGTCAGTGCTACACATACTTCTTGGAATACGTTTAAAGTAAACACACAAGTTGAAACTCAGTCTCTTTTGAGTAATGGCGTCAATAGTTAAGATATATATTTATTTTTTGATTAGAGTTATGTGAGACCAAGAAAATGAATGTTATGTCAAAATACTTTTGAGCGCTACTGTATATGTCAATGATTCCTGCACAATCTTTATTGCATACAGGTTTTCGTCAGCATAAACATATTATGGAAATTGGTCATACCCTTCTTGAAAAGCAACTCTCATCGATAAATAATATTTTTTTTATGAAAATTTACTTCAGCTGCTCTCCGTTCATCGAGAGAAACGTAATTTCAATTCGAGATCGAGAGGTAAAAGTTATTTAGTAAATCTTTAGAAACTCAAAGTTCCAAACCTAAGTTCGACTTATATTCAAATTGCTCAACCTCCGATGTCCTCCAATCGTTGCAGCAGTAAACTGCCGGTTTTTCGAAGACGTCTTTCATTAGAGGCATTTGTTTGGTGGTTTGATACTTGTGTATACACCGTCTCCCGACCATTCTCTTGGCAATAACCGTAAACTAAACAAAAAATTTAGGAATTTGAAGATAAATTTTAAAATTAAATGATAAAAGTTTGTCACGTCGAATCGTTTGATAACAATTTTCAGTATTTGTACAACAGTCAATTGTATAACAATGGTATCCACCCAGGTATAAGGGACTTCTTTTCTGTTCTCCCTTTCGTACCTGCACCGAATATTTCAGGGGTTGATACCTTCGTTAATTAAATTAACTTAATATTTTCGAGATGTATTGCTCTAAAATGCAGGCGCCATATTGGATTAGCCATTTTGTAAGTCGGGTTTTGATTTCCAAGTTATAATCAGCGGCCTGAAAAACTCTAAATAATTTCGAGGTCGAAATTAATGGAAGAGGTGCTATATTGAAGCCACCATCTTGAATCCAACGCGAATATCGATTCTTCACTGTCAAATATTTATGCAGTATGTTATATATGCAGGTGTTATTAAGATTAAAATACCATAAACTTGATCAAATCAGATGTCTTTAGTACTGATCTTATATCTATAAGAATGTTAAAATATTACGTACCGTATATTCCAAACTATATAACGCATATAACTAATCTATGTTTGGAAATTGGCTATTTCCCTTCTACCTTATCTTATCGAAGTTCCTTGGAAGAATAATTTACCACCAAATGACGACTTATGTAGAAGTTAATGTTATCTTGACTGAGAACCCAGGTTTCAGGGAATCACACCACACAACCTCTGCGCTGATAGAGGTTACTGTTGATATTCTTGCTGCAAATGACCAAAAAAAAAAAAAGTTTTGGTACTACTGGACTATTCACAAGCTTTTGATATGGTAAATTATGAGGTTCTACTTTTAAAACTTCAGTTTTTGGGATTTGACGAAATTTCTTGCTCATTTTTCTCGTCATATCTTTCAGGTAGGCTTCAGAAGATCCTTCTAAATAATAATTTTTCCAGCAGTAAATTTACACCATCGGGTGTACTGTAGGGTCCCATGTTATCACCTCTGTTCCTTTTATATAACTCAGATTTGATCCGGGAGATGTACATGTAGCTCTGAATACAATAGATAAAGATTTAAATATCATTTATCGATTTTCTGTGTCTCATAACTTTAAATTAAATGCCACTAAATTCTTCTTTATGCTATTTAGCAACCCCAATATAATAACTATTGTAATGTTGTAGGTTATTAATTCAGAAGGTTGGTTGAACTAAGAAGATTGCATTTCTTCCCTACAAGGGATATTGTATAATGATAAAAAAAGAGTTTTGGAAGTATGTAAAAGAGAAGGGTGGTTATACTCTTCCAGATACAATCTCATAATGATACAACTAGTGACGATCCAAATTCGATAGTGAACTTATTTGCCGATCATTTTCCATCTTCGTATGGATATGATCATGGTCATGGGGCTGATGTTTTTAACAACTTGGGCTCTTGTCCTGATAATATAACAGTGTTCTTTATAAAATAAATGCCAATGTATATTTTCACTTATAACGAACAAACTATAGTATTTGTTCCTTCAAAGTGGGATTTTTTCTGATGAGTGGAAGAGGAGTTATATGTATGCCCTGTTTATATAAATAGAACATACATAGAAAATTATAGACCAATTTCCAAATGTTCTATATTTTCAAAAATATTCGATTCTCTTTTAACTGATAAATTAACAACTGTTTTTATAAATCATATATTTCCGGGACAACATGGTTTCTGTAAGGAGAAATCCACAGTTACAAACCTGTTGATTTATGTTGACTTTTTGTTATGTGCTTTGGAGGATCATTGCCAGGTCGATGCTATATATACTGATTTTTCTAAGGCATTTGACAGGGTGAATCATACTTTTCTCTTAACTAAATTGAAATCTATTGGTATTCAAGATCCGCTCCTCTTATTGATGCAAATCTATCTTACAGGGAGAATACAAATTGTACGATATAAGAACTACTTGTCACGTGAATTCAGGGTGCAACCTGGGGTTCCTCAAGGAGCGCATTTGGCCCCTCTTCTATTCAACTTGTTTTTGAATGATGCTGTCGAGTCTCTTTTGCATGGAACGGCACTACTTTTTGCTGACGATTTAAAATTTCTTAAGTGCATTAGATCTCAACAGTATTGCATCGATATGCAGTCTGATTTGGATGCATTTAATGTATGGTGCACTACTAACAGATTGTATCTTAACATCGGAAAGTACAAGGCAGTGCGGTTCTGTAGAAAAAAGACGATTATAAGAATTGTGGAATTGACCGATTCTATATCTGATCTTGGTGTAATATTGGATAGTCAGTTAGCTTTGAAAGAGCATATACATAATATTGCAAATAAAGGAATGAAATTAATGGGGTTTGTTACACGGAACCAAGCTGACTTCAACGACATCATTTGTCTTAAAAAAGTTTATTGCAGTGTTGTTCGTTCTGTATTGGAGTATGCCTCACCAATATGATCACCTTTTTACAATGTGTACAATTGGAGTTATAAATTAGGTATTCCTAAAAAACTATAAATTACCCTCATTTACTACTCCAATTAAATTTGAAGTCTCTTGAACATCGCAGAGAATACTTTGACCTACCTTATCTATTTCAAATCGTTAATAGTATCATTGATCTCCAGAATTATTAAAACATATTGGCTTCAATGTACCTCAGAGGAATGGTCGATGGGTTGAAGTGTTCTCTGTAGATACTCATAGAACCAACTACTCCAGTTATGCATCGTTAAATAGAATATGAATTTTGGCTAATAAGTTATCCCGTGCTCATGTTGATCTAGATATCTTTAACATGGTAAATGGTTTCAATTTTTTAAAGGGATGTCTATAGTGTAAATTTTAACTTCTCACTGTTCTTTGTGTGTTCTTAAATTGTGAGCGTACTGTAGTTAAATGGATACTTTGGATTTGTTTGTTTATTGTTTGGTAGTTTTGGTCTATCCAGAGGCTTGTCTGTGAGATACAAAGTGTGTTCTTGCTTTGTTTCAGTTTATTGTTGAAAGTTATGTATAGAATTTGTCAATTATAAGTTTTCTTAAATTATTATTTAAATTTGTACCCATTGGGTTAGGTAGTAAATGTATTGTGAAACCTGGCCTCTTTTTTTTCAGTAATACACTGTTATTAATGCCAAGGATGCCTCAATTCCACGGTATGACAATCTTGCATTATCAGTTTTCGTACAGCATGGGTAGCGCTACAACCGATTGTGGACGACCTTCACGCAACTCGTCCGTAAACGAACAATGAGCTCTATTAAATTCATTAAACCAGCGATATACAGTGGTTTTTGTAGGGTATCGCCACATAAAAAAAAAATAAGTTCATCAATGCCCTCCTGTCTAGATAAATCACGTCAAAAAATGTGAAAAATAATCGCATGAAAATATTCACGAGGTAAATCCATTTTTTGGCCAAGGTTATTTTGAAGTTAACGTATATATTATTTTTTAACGTTAAATCTTCTTGCATGTTTTAATGGTATGTTCAAAACATTACCATTAAACATTATTCTAGAAACTATTTCGCAAATAACCAACTATCTGTTTACATAATACAACAATAATAGGAGTAAGAATTGCTAATAAATACACTTTCTCTTCACCAAGGACTACAATACTACACAATGATCAAAACTAACCGAAAACAGCACAAAGACTAGCCAGCAAACGAAGCAAAATAAAAAGGAGAGCGATAATTTTGTAACGTTGAAGATAAATTTCCAAAGGGGAGATCACCGCTCCAAGCTCGGGAATGGTTTTTTCGAAACGGCGCAGGCGTGTCTAGTTTTGTTCCATTATACCTGGTTTCGCTAGCACAACCCGCTACGAGAACTCGAGATTCGAGAAATTTGGTTTACGGTCGGGCAGCGTGCAACATTTTTGCTCTTTTAAAAATGTTCGTTCTATAAAAGTTTGAGGTGTGCTTTTTATTAATTTTTCACGTTTGTTGGCTGATTTTGTTGATACGAGGTGGGTTGAAATATTAGTTTATTTAGGCGGGTTATAAAGAAAGATAATTTTTAAAATTGAAGGTGTTAAAAATAGTATGTTTTAGATTTAGTTTGTTCACTTCCAGATGTATTACTATCTCATTTGGATCAGTCGTGTTTGAAGACAAAAAAAAAAACATACTAAAATTTTCAACATTATTTTTTATATTTCATAAATTAGTAAACGTAAGTTAATAGCACTAATTCTCGTTAATTTTATTTATTTAGTGCTATTATAAGGAATTTTTTCATATTTTTAAAATTTAACATCGAGAAAATCGTAAAAAAAATAAAGACAGAATTTTATAAAATTTGATCGCAAAAAAATGAAAAACCAACCAAGTTACAAGACTGTGACATACAAATTGATGAACAGACATGCCGAAACGGTCAGGATTCCTAGCTGACTAATAAACTCTAAAAAAAGGATCCCGCATTTTTAGTCCTAACCCAAAAAAAATTATAATTCCTAAAACATCTTTAATTGGAATTTCCAAAATTTTGGAAATATATCTGAAATTTTGTATTCATCAAGCTCTACATTGCTTATCCTTTTTCAGTTATAATAAAATATTTGACTACTGTTGGAAAATTATTTTTTATTACTACATAAATATTTCCCGGAGCTCTGTTGTATTTTCGGTAAAATTCTATTTTAAAAGTTTAAATGGTAAAAAAGCGCGCAGAGATGCAATTTGAGTAATAGCGCTTGTCACGTGGTATGTATGACGTCACATCATAGTAAACAGAGTGACGCAGCATTCCATAAAAGTTGTTTATTTATGTCTCATTGGATCCTAAACGGCAAAAACAGTGGTTAGAACTAGCTCGTAGAGACCTCAGATGCGGAGGAGCTAATTCTACGATTCCCATATGTTAAGATCACTTTAATGTGAGGCATACTTGTGTTTTTCTATTACTACAAGATCGTACGGTTAAGCTTTTGCAAATTTTGATCAATGTTTCTGGTCTTAAGCTTCATCACATGTACATAACCTATATATACATCAAATTATTTGGATAGAAGCATTATGATTCTCTTATGGATTAGACTGAAAGGCTAAATACTTGCAGACCTATAAAACCAAAGAAATCTGTTATAATCACGTGCAAGCTTATTATTACCAGAATGGTATGACTTTTTGAGTGATTTCTTTGAATAAGTAAGTTGCAAGTAATACTTACAGTGCCGTTGAGTTTGCATCACAAAAATCAAAATTATTTTTAAAGAAAAGTCTACTCTTAAGTGCATTTACTATGAGAAGTTTACTGTTGTTGGCTTGCACAAAATTTATCTCCATTTTGATATTCATAACAAAGTTACTTGAAATATAACTAAATTACAAAACATTCGTAGGAAATATATCAGTAGTTATCAGTATCACTTGATAACACCAGGAGTTGCTCTAATATCGTATCAGTAAACCGACCGCTTGTTTGTTTACTTACATGTGACGTCACCAGAATTGCAATGAATCGTGGATAATTTTCCATCAGGTGATCAAACATAAAAAAACTCTTTATTTAATTTACTTTTGTTGCGGAATAAAACATATTTATAAAATACTCCTTTTTACCCCGAAATACATTGGGATGAAGACAATTTGTAAGCTATTTTTAATAGAGTCAAATAGCCTATCAAGTATAGAGCAAAGATAAATAGAACTTTTTTGTAGATACACAAAGAAGGCTGTGATCAGAAATGTAACAAATAAATGTCGAAAATGACAGTTCTAAAAGCAAATGTCAAGCAAACGAGATTTCAAGCTTATTGAAAGTTCAGTAAGTGTTTCGAAGTTATGCTGAAAGAGAAAAGTATAGCTGATTATTTATTTGAATTGTACGCAATGTGGGAATCAAGATAGCAAGATCTGTATCTTTTCTAGCGTTCACTCAAACTTATATAAGCAAGGAGGTAAATAAGAATTATCAAGATTAGATATAAAATGTTTTTTAAGGATATTCAATTTCACTTGATCGTTGCAAATTTTTTTTTGTTAGTTGTGATCTAACAGCTTTACTAGTTTAGGAAATCATAAAATTATAATAATTATTTAATTATGATATACCATATCAAAATTAACTAATTTTTTCAGAACAAATGTGTTTTGAAGTATAGATTGAATTGGAAAGTTCTCGAAAACGAGCGTTCCCCTTTTTGATATCATATACATAAAAGTTAAGTATATAGACTGCGGATCCTATAAAAATAATTTGGCTCACGCCTAAAAAGAAACAGAGTGTTTTCGATGACTAGTACCTATCTTTCTAATTGCGAAGCTAAGTACGATACTGCAAACGCCACTGGATTCTCCTGTCACCTGACCGCCATTAAAAAGCAAAAATATTTTTACAGCCCGATTCACATCCTAACTGGGGTGTAAGAGTGAGAGAAATTTAAGGCGTGTCAGTTTACATCACCCTGAATCAGAGCAAGTCGAACTTCTATCCGGCCACCTGCACTTTCTAAGCACCTAAAAATATACCGCACATCTACTGAGCATCATGAGTAGGTTTACAATACCCTGAGTAGTTCTATAATTAGAGTACTAACTGAGTCAGAGTGATCAGGATTGTTCGGTGGCACTAATTAGGTTCATCATTATAAATGCACACCATCCTGAATTCAGAGCCTCAGTTAGAGCCCCGAAAACCGTGTGGTATATAGGAAAATAAACCGTATCTGAAAATTTGGAGATTAATATTTTCAAAGTTAAACACTGGTGATTTTTATATAACTTCATTTTAAGAAAGAATATCTCAAAAATTTATCGTTGCCTCGATATTTAATTTACACGTTCACAATCTACTACCCAAAACATGTATTCTAAACAAATTGTTACTTTTGGTGTATCGTAATATATTATATAATACAATAATTACCAAAACTTGACTCTAACACATGACCTATTATCATTGATACAAAGGTATCAAGTTTCATATTTCACAATATACACAAAATGATATAGCGTAGAGCACAAAATCAATAAAACCTTTTTACAGCTCAGATATCGATTTTGGGGCGAGTTATTTTAATTCTGATCATCTAATTGAATCGAAATTGTTGCAAGTAGTGTTTCGTTTAGCATTTCACAGTGACTAACTGATGTTTGGCATATTTTTCTTTTGAGTAATTAAGATTATCTCATGTTCTATTCAAAGTATTACCAACTATGTTTTGTTTCTTAAAGCGTAGTTTAATTCTAATATTGGGAAATTTCCATTGTTGTCAATTATTATGAAGACGAATAATAATAATATTGATAGGAACTTTCTCAACAATGTTATGACACATCGGTAAAATGATTTGACAGTGACGTTGTCATTTGAAGCTGAAATCGTTAGCCGTAAAAAACTCCGTTACTTGATTTAAACATCATTTTAAAACGCTAATTAAATAACTGCTTGAGCGGGCAATCCTGTATATGAATTTGCGTCGTCGTTGAATGACCTTGAGGTTGTTTATTAATAACAAAACTACGAGGGAGATTGATTAAGACGGTGTTTCAAAATTGGTTTGGTTGTAGAACATCAACGCTCAAGAAAAAAAGAGCCTTTCCTGCCCTCTTCCCTTAATTTCTTTTTAATTTATTGTTCAGAATATAAATATATATATAAAGGTGCACATTTTTCTTTAATTTATAGACTTTTTTTTTTTAAATCCACGTTGCGTCTCAGTTTACAAACAGCTGTAAGTCGTCCAAGACTAATTAAAGAACCTGATTATTTTGTGTTTCTGGTATCTTCACCATATTAATTTAACTAAACTTAAAGAAAAAAAGAAACTCTAAATAAAACTACAGAACATACCCTTATAGAAAGGTAACTGTAACGATGAAAATTTGTAATAAAAGGTGCGCAATCTAATAAATGTTCGCGAACCACGCTGCGCGGCAAATTTAAATATCCGTCTTCATTTAATGCATGAATATTTTCCTAATTCGAGAATACCCACATAATACTGAAAAATATTTATCAATAATCTAATTTTGCTCAATTCACAGCATTATTTTTAAGCATTAAATATGTACTTTGTTTTAGTTAAATGGTAGTAAATTAAACTCTTAATAGTTTATTATTTCATGGTTAGTCGCAATAGCGGAAAATCCACACACAATAGGGATGTCGACTATTTGTGGAAAAATATTTAAAACCATGCATAAGTACCTGATATATATTAATATATCTTATATTTTGAATTCCGTTTCAAATTTCACTCCAAAAATCCACTTGAGAGCTGTGACGTCATACGTTGCCAAAGACTGGTAAACTGACAAGGAGATATAAAGTTTTTTCGTAATTGTGCCTCAGTGTACAAGTACTACAATTACAACACCTGAAAAGTTATTTATTCCCATTCCACGTTCGGAAAATAATAGGAAAATGTGGCCATGAGCCAGCTCTCAGGGATCCGGCACTTGTGTCTACACAATCCAAAATGTATTTTTGTGAGGATCATTTTATTGTAAATTTTGATAATATTTGTTTATTTTTCTTATATTAAAAGTTATTATTTTCCAAGTTTTCAAAGATGAAAATTGGAATTTTAAGGTTAAAAATAAAGTAATCAAAATTGGATAACAATGTTTTATACTTTGATTTTGAACTTATAAATACCTGATTACTATGATGTATTCGTTATCGGTTGCAAAAATAACAATTCTTGGTATCTTACATGGAGGTCTTCACATTTCTAAATTCATTAGAGCCGAAATTACTGTTTGTTGCGAAGAAATTGGCCACCTTAAAACAATTAATTCTCGGCAAATTCGAACTATTTGCTTTAATCAATCCTCTTTTCTTCAGGGGAAAACCTCTTAGAATCGTTTTCAAAAGGAATAGTAAGCAAATTTCTAAGAAATTGCATGGAAATCATTACAAAATAATGTTAACCTAACAACATAGTCTTTAACAGCCATGATGTTTGCCAGCAAGTGATGTCATGCACTTTGATTGGTGTTCGTTGTCGCATGAATTGAGAATTTTTGTTTTTTAAATAAAAATTAAACCTTAAAAATATTGTGTTTTTTTTGGATTTCTATTATGGAAACTACATGTTCACGGCAAAATTATATTTTTATGTGAATACAGTCAACATTCCTATTGGTGAAGAATTAATTTTGCTGAGAGTGAAAGATGTATTAAAAAATGTTCCAAATCCCAAAATTATATAAGACAGCATCAGGAAAATTTATGGAATGGCTAAAGACGTTGAAAAATCATTATGCGATTACTTGAAGATATGCAAAATTTACATTCAATTCGATTAGCCAACTCTACTAACTTACGGAGCTTTACTCTTATCATGCGTACAATTCATAAAGAAAAAAATAATTTTTTGCTAAAAATTTGGAAAATAAAGTAAAGGGCGAATCGGATATTTAATAATATGAATATTTTTTTGAAGATAAAGAAATCTCTTTCCAGCAATGACGGTGCGGCACAAGGGCTTTACAAGCCATTTGACGCAAGCAGTACCCAATATACTCGCTGTATACTGTGTTACTTATTGTCAGTATTTGTTTAGGAAGAATCTGAGTGAATGCATTTGCAACTTATCTTTTAAAAAAGCATGATGTGATTTTTCACAGACACCCTCAGACATGATTTAAAATATTGAACTAATTTTGTCGTAAATTACTTTGTTAAATCTCATAAAATGCATTTTTTTATTTTTCATCATAGCTTTGACAAAACCACATTGTATTGCTATTTGTAATTACAGAAAAAGAAAATAAAATAATGTTTCACTTAGGCCATCTTGTGACTGTTCGCTTAAGTTAAATGACCTTAAAGGGTCCAAAATAAGTTTTTAATGATATGTTTTGCGATTAAAATAATTTACCGTTGCTAGGTAATTTATTTATATGTCAATTATTGACATTATTTAAAATAAATTACATTTTATCCATTTCATGTTCTGTTACGACTCTTTTTTTTTGTATTCCGTGCAATCCATTAGGTATAACATCTCGGTTAATCTTTAAACATTTTTTCGACTTGTTATATTATTTTTAAAATCATTGCTCTTTTGTATTCCAGATCAATCCGCAAATATGCCGTCGATAGAGCAGTGTGAGTCGACGTCAGGGAGCGTGGCAGCGTTGCCTTCAACCTTGGAAATTTTCGATAAATTCAAGTCCGTATCGGAAAACGGCAAAGACTCTGATTCGGAAGAAAGTTTTCACTTACCTTTGGATGATGATGACATGGAAAGTACGTGTAAAATGTCATTTTGACACCGCTTAAAATTATTCAATACCTGATGTTCCATCTCGTCATTTTTGCAATTATTTTAATTATTTTTAACCACAAATTATCTAATATATGGAACGAAAATTAGTCTGATAAGGTCGGAAATACTTTTTGTGGGTTTTTAAATGACTGAAATAACATCTACATTAAATTTTCCAAATTCACATGTTAAACAAAAAGTATCTTCCTCCTTTTCTACAGAATCAGTCCTGAACATTTTTTAAATAAATGTATTTCTATTTACAGATCAATCTGTAGTCTCAAATGGCAGGGACAAGGAAATACACAACGAAGAGACTGAAGATGATATATTAAATAAGTTCGAAACGGTGCCCAGTGGCACCCCGGATCCCATTGATCCTCATATTGAGGACAGTATTTTAGACGATGCAGAAAATATAGCAGATAAGAAAATTGACAAACCGAGTCAAAGTGAAAATTCTGCATTAAATCAAGACTTAAATGATAATTCTAATAAGAATGAAAAATCTACGCCCCAAATTGAGGAGTCGGCAGAAGATCGAGATACATGTGAAAGTAAAGGTAAAGAAGAAACGCAAACCAAAGTAGAAGTGAAACTAACGTACAATTTTGAAGAATATGAGGATAGTGGTGATGGGGAATTCAAGAGCGTTTACGAAACTGATGAGTTGACAAGTGAATCTACCGATAAAGAAGCTCCGCTTGAAAGTTCCGCCCCTTCTGAAACTGTAGAACCAATGGAAATATCTGAAGAACCAGAATTTGTTGAAAGTGTTAGCTCGAAAGTTAAAAAACCCAAATCTTCTCGGAAAAATCTGCAAAAAGTAGTAGAAATTATGGATAACTTTGAAGATTCCATGGAAGTAGAACAGGAAGATACCAATCAAGATATTGCGAATATTATTGAAAAGTTGGAGGACCATGATACGCCTATGGAAGGTATAGAGGCACCTAAGACTTTGAACGAAGAAAGTGATGTGAACATGACAGAGAGTTGTGAAGAAGTTGCGTTAAGTAGTAAAAATGTTCTAGATACCGAGAAAACTTCAGAAAGTGAAACAGAAAGAGTTGAGGAAACCACTAATGATGTAGAAATGACTGGTGATAGCGATACTCAGGTTAATGAAAAGTTTCAGGAAAATATCAAGGAAAATGTTAATCAAACGGGGAGTAACGAGTCATCAGAAGTGGCAACTATATTTCAAGAACCTTTGGAAAAAGCATCAAAAGATACGACAGAGACGTGTCCTGGGGAGACTCAAGAACAAATTGATGTAAATAGTCAACCGAAATGTTCTGATATTGAAATAAATTCTTCAGAAAATAAAGAAAATGGTGAAAATCAGACAGCTATAGTGATAAGTGAAAAAGCACTCGAAGATCAACCTTCCTCTTCCATAGAAGAAAACAAAAAAAGTGAAAGCCTTGTAGAAAAGGACTCTATAGACAGTAAAAATCCTATTGAAAGTGAAGATCAGCAAGGTAAACAAGATGGACAAGAATTTGAACATATTTGCGGGGAAGAGAAAGAAGATAAAGCGATAGAAGAAATAGGCCCTAATGAACAAAAAGAAAATGTTGATACTGAGAATGTTAATGAAGACAAACTTACCGGAAGTAAGATTGATGATTTACCTAATGATGATTTGCTAAAGGAACTAGATGATACTATAAATGAATCAGATGCTAAAGATGGAACTACAGAAATTAGTAAAACCGAAACTCAACTAACAAAAACATCAAAGAAGTTAGAAAATGACAAAGAGGAACCGGAAACTGGACCAAGCATAGAAGAAGAAATCTTTAAAGTCCCAGAGGAAGTATCCAAAATTTCTGAAGAACCATCCGCACAAGCAGAAGAAAAGGAAGGTCCGGATCTTCAAAATGAAATATCCAACGACAAGACTGACGAAGATGAGTCTGATCTTTTGGATATCTCGATGGTTCGAGAAACAGAGGAAGACGATGCATGCGCCATTGCAGATGCTATGAATGACAAAGACGCACAAGCGAGTGAGAAATCTGACGAAGAACAAAGTGAAAAAGTTGAAACTGAGCAAGAAGGTAGCGATGTTGATAAAGATAATGACAACGATACCGAGGCTATTGATTTTGATGATACTGACGAAGACAGTCACATGGTCAGTGTGGAACAAGATGACAGTTCAAATGCAGAAAGCGCCAAAGATAACGTGGTAAATATTTGTGAGAGTGAAGGAGAATCGAAAAAACATAAGAAAATTACTGAGCCATATACAGATGCTAATATCGATAGTGTTGTCGCAGAAATTACATCTGGTGAAAGCGGTGAAGAAACTGAAAAAATGGACGTTCCGGATAGTTTGGTTCCAGAAACGAGTTTAAATTTGGAATCCACGCTCGTTCAAGATGAAGCGGATGATACCACTACTGCCAGTGAAAAAGATACCTCGGTGGTACCAATGCCAAGTGAAGATGAAGTGGAAAAGAAAAAAGAAAACAGTAAGACTGAGAGAGCCAAAGAATCTCCCGTTGGTGACAATGAACTAAATGCCGACTCACTGCCAGAACAGACGACTGAAGATGTTTCTGGTAAGTTAAAGATAAGTAATGTTGCTGGGTACATTGTTTTAATAATTTTAATTGATTTTAGTTTCATTATTCAAGAGTTGTTGTCTAAAACCGTTTATTAAATAACATGAAAAATTGAAAATGTCGGTAATCTCGACTATTGGGCTTTTTGAATTTTGTGTTAATTTAAGCTTAGCGTACACGACGTGTTTAGTTGCTGAATTGCTTACTGGGAGTTGTGATGGCAACCGTACCGACTTCAGTCATGGAAAATGATGTCATTATCGACTCCATTGCATGAACCCATGCAATAGATCATGTTCTATTTTTCGTAGTTGTTCACGTGAGCATGAGTTTACCACGCCTGCCGAAAGTTAATTACTCCTCGTATATGATCTTTTTCGATACAATTTTAATTAGATTAATAGAGATTCCCATAAATTAAAAATTTCCTAATATTAGTTTTAACGGCTGGTGAACTTTTGACACTAACTATCCCGTATACATGCCGTAATCGAAGGGTCGAATAATCTTACAAGTCGGGTTGAAAGTAGGAGAAATATAGAGACATGTAATTGGTTAATTCTTGGTAGGAAGTTTTGGTGGCGCTGTATCCAGAGAAATTCAAAATGCTTCGCAGAAGTGTTTTTAATTGGCCCTGACCTTACAATATTAACAAGAAGTGATTTGGTACAGAATTATGAAGCAGATCCGTAGAAGCTTCAAAGAAATATGTTTACCGATGTGTGCACAAGGAAAGCCGAAGAGGACATAGCTGAAAATCCCGTCAAAATTATCGTAACAGTTGCACATGATGTCGATTTGCCCATTAAGCTAACGGTCTCAAATATTGCCATCAAAAAAAACTTTTACAACTATCGCCGTAAACTTATCAGATGCGTTACCAAAGAATATATCAAAAGTTCGTGATACAGTTAAAAAAAAGGTTTTTGTTTTGGAACTATCCCAAATTTAACATTATTGTTTTCCTTATGAAACAAATATTCTTTTTATATTGGATTTAAAGAACAAATTGACAGTAACATACAAACATTTTTTTTAATAAGTTCAAAAATTTTTGAAATATTTCAAATATCATCAGAGCTATTTTAACTATTCCTGGATTATGCAAAAGCAATATATCCTGCTTTGTTCGATATGTGGCCGAATGTGAAAATTAACGGTTGCCGTTTTAACTTGCATCAAAGCTGATTTAAAAAAAAATAATCCCTAGGTTTGGTACAGGAATATAAGGATAAAAACCAGAAATTGAATAATGGTCGAAACTTACTGAACCCAGAAGAGGTTGAGGATTGATTTATTTTTGAATAAATTATGTATATGTTATTTTTATTAGTTGCCCTAAATTCTAAATCTCTTCTACCATTGGTACACCACCTTTAAATTTCTTAAGTGTCAAAAATACCTGTAAAATAAAAATGGACTTTTCGCCACGATGTCGAAATTCACTACCATCACATTCTCCATCATTTTGCACGCATTGAAACCATCTACAAGCTCAGCTCAACAACGCATACTTGTAAAGCCAACATCGCAAAGGAACCATCACAACATCCAGCTTTACAGTTTACTTGAAACAGCGACAAAATCAAGCAGGCAGTTCAACAGCAGCATCTTTTATGGTCGGTTCATACTTCCACTAAACTAACATGAAATAAAAATGCCTGGTTTATCCTTCAAAATTTACCAATTGGTAAAAATTATGGATGACCAATTAAAATCGTCTATTAATATTCCATCAACGTAAATTTTTTACTGTGGTTGTGTAACTAATTTAATTCTAAAATATTTCGACTGTTTTATGACACATTTTTACTAAGTTTTATTTGTTTATGGTATTATTTTATATATTTTAATGTACTTGAAAATTTTTTCTCCAGCCGATCATCACACCCGAAAGCGGACAATTAATTTTTAGTTGGGGCTATGAACAGATGAAAGAAAACTATCATATAATTTGCAACTGAAAGTTGTTAATGTAAAATTTTGTTGTTAATCTGTGGAAGTATGAACCAACCATTATAATAAAGGCTTCAGATGTTTCCTGCAAAAAAATAATGCCTATAGAAAATAGTGTAATGGTAAATCATCAAGGGGTGCTATGATTTTCTTTTGTTGTTCCAATTAACATTTTGACACATCGAACTGAAGACACATTGTGCATGTTTTATATTTTATTAATTGTACTTTTTTAAATATTTTGCTTGTGTTTTTTTGTTTTTTTATATACAATGCCGAAAAGTATACGATATATGGATGTGCTTCGACGTTTTAAGAAGTGGATTCATTATACCCGTAATGGTAAAGTTGTTAAAAAAACTACCAAAAGGAACGTTAATAAAAATGGTATAGCATTTTTTATTATCATTTTATCTTGTTTATGTAAAAGTGTTAAAAGAAACTATCTACTTTTTATTTTTTTGGTAAAATACCTTTTTTAATTTTTTTAAAGTGGGCTTAGAAACACACTTTAGTTTGTTTTTAAAAATAATTTTTGGTTCTTATAAATTTTTTCGCAATTTAATTTTTTCTGTAATTGTTTTATTTTTATTCACTGGTTAATGATTACTTACTTTTGCTTAAAAAATATATAAAAATAGACGCTGCCGATAAAAATTTGACAAAACCATTTATCGTAACCTAACCTCACTCATCTAAAGTCCGGTTCCCATGAATGCGATTTTCATGATTTGAGCATAAGTATGTACTTTGCTGATTTTAAGCTATTTACAAAGCTTAAAACTTGGTTACATGATGCTTAATATAAAATTAAAACAATATGTCTGGAAAAACTTATAGAGCTACACACACAGTATTGCACAATATAGATGTTAAAACGAAAAATAAATTAAATTTTTTCCATTTTTGCAGAACGAAGAAAATCTCTACTCAATAAGCGAACGTTATCCGAAAGTGATACGGAGGACCCCGAAATAGCTGCTAAAAAACCAAAGCTTGTTTCAACCGCTGCAGCTGATACTCAGAGTCAGAAAGAACGTATCGAAAAAACACCCGTTTCTAACAAAAAAACTGTCGAAACAGAGTCGGCCAAAGATGCCCCCCTCGTAAATGAAAAAGTTAAAACCCTAACAGGTTTTTCTAAATTCATGCAATGTAGAAAGTTTACTGCCAAGTTATCTAGATCAGATTTAGAACAGTTTTGTATTCAGAAGATCTGCGAGAGTCTCATGTTGAAGAGCTCGGAAGGCGAGCTGCATCAGACAATCAAAAAACAGGAAAAAACAATTGATTTCATGAGAAAGGATTTGCAACAATTAACTAAGCAATGTAAAGATTTGGAGATTGTGAATAAGAAACTTATGAATGAGCTCAGAAATCTAAATATGCAGAAGAAACCTTTGATCCCACTTAAAATTACTAGATCTGTTGGTTTGCAAGTCAGGCTTAATCCTGGAAATACTGAACCACCAAATCAGACCAGAAGGAGGCAAATCACTACAACAGCTACAACTACTACCACTACGCCTCAGAAACAGGTTGTCAATAATGCCAATGCTACTACAACCAGAGCAAAAGTGACTACCGGCAATGCTCAACAGCCTACCATAGTTAGACAGGTAAGTCAGAATAAATAAATTAAACGGGTTTATATTGAATTAAAACTAAAAGAAGTAACCATATTTCAAGTGTCGGGTATTTCTGAATTTTCAAAGCACCTATTAAAAATTGAGGGTGCTACAAATTTGAATTTATTTAAAGAGGATCTTTGTAATAGTAAAATAATCAAGGATGGTTGAATTCAAGCATAATTCACCAATATGCTGCCTAATCATATTCAATATAACATAAATAAAATATGTTCTTTGATGACATAAATTTTTTTGAAGGTTCTTCAAAGTTCTCCCCAAAAGTCCCCCCTGACGACGGGTCAGACAACGACAAATAACGCATCTCCTTCGAATCCGTTACTTTCCCAAGCCCTCCAACAACAAAAAACAAGACAAACACAGGCCGTAGCTGCCAAAAGGACTGCTACTCCAGTTCGGAAAGCGTCCGAAGCAGCAAAACCTGCTAATCCCGGTGTTATTGGTAAGTTTTTTTTCTCATTTATTAACTTT
Organism: Diaprepes abbreviatus; assembly: GCA_034092305.1. Lineage (NCBI taxonomy): Eukaryota > Metazoa > Arthropoda > Insecta > Coleoptera > Curculionidae > Diaprepes > Diaprepes abbreviatus. The sequence goes on along the minus strand of JASJET010000080.1, from coordinate 1,946,858 downwards.
CAACGTAAATACATTGGTTGGTTTTTAAGATTTTACTTTGCTCAAGCTGTCGAATTAATCACTGCGCTGGTAATACTTATTTTACATTTTTTAGATTTGACTGATGAAGATGATAAATTGGCAGGTACTAAGACAGTGGCTGGTAGCACGATTAAAATTGTGAATAAGGCTGTTTCGCCGGCCGCTACTACAAATAAGACTATCGCTGTTAGCAAAATGGTACCGGGAAAGACCGCAGCAAATCAGGTGAATATTTAGGATTTGTTCTTAATTATTCGTTATGGGGTATTTGACGATATTGTAATTGCAACTTTTCCTTCTGATATAGCTGTTTTTGTTAACCTTTTTTTTCAGAAAAAATAGTTATTATTTGTATATAAAATAAGCAAAGCCAAAAGTTTTCTACGGTTTTATCACGTAGTTGGAAACGCTTCGTGATTGGTTACATTTCTTGTGACGTCACGGTATAGTAAATTACTGTCAAATTTATCCATAACATAATATATGGATCAAAACTACTAGCTTGGGTTACTTTATTAGCAAAAATTAAAAATAATTTTGTAGAAGCCGAGAGTGAAAATAATCAAAAACAGGTGCAATTATGGTTAACAATTTGTCAAATTTAGTTCGGATGTTTACGCTACAGTGTTAAAAAATGTGAAAACTTTTTTCTTAGTATTATCATATTTGTAAAATTACGTACTTGTAAAATTTTCACTAAAATAGTGATATACGAGGTGTGGCCATAAAATAACGAGACTGATAATTTTACAGAAGAAAAATGCACGTGCCAAAAGCGAACACGCAACAGTTGTGTAGCGTGAAGCCTTCTCTTTCGAATGCCCCCCCCCCCCCGGGTCTGTACACAAATCAGTCTGTTTGCCGAAAAAATAACTGTAATAAAAGAACAACGAATTGTCTTGAAAAAACCGCTACTAACACTTATCTTTTAATAAAAGAAGTGTATGGCAATGAATGTTAATCAGGTTCACGAGTTGTTGAGTGGTTTAAGCTTTTCCAAGAGGGCCGAGATGACGTTAAAAATAATTCACGACCGGATTGCTCTTCCACGTCATGAAATATTGAAAAAAATCGGTAATCTGATTAGATCTGACCATTGGCTAACTATTCGTGCTCCACTGCGTGAAATACCAAGAAAAAAATGACCCGAATTGTAGAACAAGTCATGTGTTCTCCATCAGGACAACGCGCCGCCACCGACTCATTCTGCATTGTCTGTCGAGACATTTGTAGCCAAGTACAGTATCCCAGTGTTAAGACCATCCGCATTATTCGCCAGACCTTGCAACATGTGATTATTCTGTTCCCCAAAGTCAGATCTGCACTAAAAGGAACAAGATTTCTATCCATTAAAGTTGTGCAAGAGAAAGCTGTTCGCGTCGTGAAGGACTTCACAGAAGACTTCCAGCACTGATGCGAGTAAAAGAAAATTCGTTTGGAGCATTGTAGGGATAAAGGAGGGATGTATATTGACGGTGATAATAGCTTAATATGTGTAAATTGAAAATAAAATGTTTTCCAGCAATCGTTTCGTTATTTTGTAGCCACACCTCGTATAGACTTATGTTAATCTTAGCATTGACTTAACCAACACAAATAGGCGTTCATCCTGACTGCTGGCCTTTCCCACAGCGCGAAAGAGAAGGAAGATTGAAAACCGTATGCTCCTCTCTTTTTAGTGGGTGGGGCATAAAACTATGAGTCTAGCAGTCGAGATGCAGCGTTTTATCTTGATATCTATATTAGCCGCAAGGTAGACATGCATTTATGTTTATACTGTGTTGAACAGTTTCACGAAACAGATATACTGTGACGCTACAAATTTAAATAACATAAATATGTAAACGTAACCTTAGATCACAATTTGTTTACAACATTGTGATATCATTATGAGCACTTTATTTAAAGCTTAATTTTATTTGAGCCATTGTTTTTAACGTAAATACAGCTTTACGTATAAAACTTTTAAATAAACCCTTAGAAATGATTTTCCCATTTTAGTCAAATGCCCCGCTTGCTCCAAAATTACGTCAATAATATTTTGCATTATTTTGAATTACGATTTTTGTTTCTAGGGAAAACAAGTGGGCGTTCAAAAAGCTGTAACCGTCGGACAAAATAAGGGTAATGTCCTTTCTCAAGGTATTTAATTCTTAGAGAACTTTAGAGATGTATGAAATAGTAAATTAACTTTTCTTTGAAGTTAATAACGGTTTTAATGTTTTTACAGGAATAAGACTGACTCCAGCTTCGGTAATAAGTTCAACCGCTAATGGTTCGCCACAAATGGTTTATGTCGTTCCTACTATCACCTCAAATTCGGGTGGAACGCAAAAAGTCGCGTTTGTTAATTTTCAACCTACCAATGGCGTCCTTTGTAAGTAAAATATATACATATTATGTCGTATAACCTGAATATCCCTTGAATTTTTGTAAACATATTCTTACACATCTGTCTTTTTTTTTAGCTGGAGCACTTAATGGATCAACGGTATCCGTAATGTCAAATAAAGGACAGACCTTAACTCTTAAAACAGTTCCATCTCCAATGAGGCAAAAACATCCAGCGGCACTGCCTGCACCTCCTAGAATCAACTTGGATCCTAAATTAAAACCACTCCTACCCAAACCTCACCTCACAATCAAAAAAATTGATACCGGTATAATTCTACAATGGAAAATGCCGTACAATCTGGATTTGTATGAAAGTATTGCCAGTTACCAGTTGTACGCCTACCAAGAAACTAGTTCTCCGCCTAGTACGGATATGTGGAGGAAAGTAGGAGACGTTAAAGCGCTGGCGCTTCCCATGGCTTGCACGTTAACTCAATTTGCCGATAAAAATAAGTATTACTTTGCTGTAAGGTCAGTCGATGTCCATAAGCGAATAGGGGCTTTCAGTGACCCTGAAGAGATCTCATTGTAAAGAAGGCTCAGTTTGTGAATTTAGAAAGTGTGAAAACCGATTTAAAATATTTCGTTCGCAATTTACTGTTTCCCATTTCAGATCTAAGAACTTTATTTTTCAAGAAAGGTTAATTAAGGTGATAAGCGTGAATGGAAAATTGTTATAAACAAACTTAATTAAGAAGAACTGGACTCAAACTAACCTGAACAGTATGTGAGTGAAGTTTGCTCAGCAAATTGCTAAATTAAATAATCTTGGTTATGGTGTTGATCACTCGTAGTTGACAGCTGATGTCAGTATATGTCAAAAGTAGCCACCATATCTGAAGTCATATTATGTAACATGCAATGTTCCTGTAACTTATCTTTATTTTGTGATGTAAACATAGTAACTTTCAGATTAAATTTTCATTTTATAAATGAGTCGACTTCCAAAATGAACCCTCTAGATAAAATGTGTGTATATATTGTAATTTAATTGCCAGTGTACATTTTTCGTTTAGGAGTTTAAGAATAAGATTTATAATTTCTTCGGACACAATATTGTATAAAGGAAAAAAGTGATAATGTTTACTTTGTACAATGTTTTTCTTAGTTTCTTATTTATTTATTTGAGATTTGAAAATAGTGAATAAAGAACTTTTTTTGAGAAGTGTCTTTTATTTTACCCCTGCAAGTTCTGTTCTATTCTAAGATTCTCGAGGAGAAAAGACCTAAAACAAATTAAAAAGCCGTAAATATACTTCAAAAATTGCACTTATTGATTGTAAATATCCAACATGTACTTTTCACGTAGAAAACTAAAATCAAGGCGATAACACCTTTTTCAAACTTTTTCTCCTTGATTTGGATCTATGGATTTTTCGTCAAAGGAGGGAACTTATTTTGGATTTATTTGTAAATTAAAAGCTATATAACAGCTCATTATTAGATTAACAACATTTAGAAATTCGTGTTTCTTCAGAATAAAACTAACTTTTTTGCATAAAACAAGAAATATTTTCTTATTTTTAGGGATAAAATCCTAACCCGCGACTTTCGAGATTTTCTCGAAAAAATTTGTTGTGATGCGACATCTTTACAGGGTTATTAATATCTTGGGTAGATTTCTTTCCATGAAATCTACAGGGACCTTTATTTTCGTTAACTGAGGTAGATTTCTTTCTATCAAAAATATAGGTTTCTTTATTTTAAATCCCCAAAAATAAATTTGTATTATAAAAATTCTACTAGATAGCACACCTCGAATATAGTGCCTTTATTCAATATAGTGAAAACAGTATCGAAACACCATTTACTAACATTTTGAAAAGGAAAAAAAAGCAGTCATATTTTTCATTGGTTTCTAGACCAAAGTGACTTTATATAAAATAATGAAACATCTTGTATGGATACTTTAGGAGTGTGCATCGATACATTTAATATAGTGAGAACAATATCGAAACACCATTTACTAACATTTTGGAAAGGAAAAAAAAGCAGTCATATTTTTTTTGGTCTCTGGAACAAAGTGACTTTATATAAAATAGTGAAACATCTTCTATAGGTACTTTAGAAGTGTGCATCGATACATTTTTTGTTCTCGTGTAGTTTCAACATTTTTGTCTTTCAAATTTACATACAGAGCACAAGATACGAAAACTTATAAACGTTATTTACGTGCTAATTGGTCCAGACGACTGTGACGTTAATTCGATAGTGTTGTCCCCAGTGCTGGTGCTAACTAATACATATGGCGAAAGCGCTAGAAAACGGAAAAATTATTATTTATTTTTATATGAATAGTATCAATATTTCAGCCTTTTTACTTTTGGTATTAAAATAAATTTATTGACGAAACTACAAAACGCAAGAAGCATAAAAGGTTAAAACATTACTATATCACTTGAAAAAAAAACTAGATTGTTTTAAAAATACCAACGTGGCATTAGCAACTATAGGTTAAATGAAGTCAACAACGTAATTCAGCCACGCACATATAAAGTATATGTACTGATCGTCAAATAAACAGAAAATGTCCGGACCATGCAATGCGCCATTTTGGGTAAAGTGAAGTTATAATAACAGTGAATCCCGGAACAAAAAAGGTTCAGTGAATACGCTGTAGCCACTGAAAAATTATAACGACTAAACGTAATCGTTTACCTCCCACTGACAAGGTTTGAAGCAATTTGGATACCTTTCCGAAATTTCATCGACATAAGTAGTTGAACGAAACGAATGGTAGAAAGAGATAAAATGACAGTATTATGTTATAACTTTATCCAATTTGTGTCAATTGATTGTTATAAAGTTGAACCGCTGTATATCTTTACGTCAAAATTTGACATATGCATCAAACTAGTGACATTGTTTTTTTGAGAACTGTAACAGGGTCGGAGTGGCTCATTCTACTATTTTTTTTTTAACAAGAAATTTGTCGAATAGTTTATAAGCAAGTTTCACAAACTAAATATCCTTAAAAAAGAAAAATGTTATACACAAAAATTTTAAAATCGAAGTTTTTCCTTCTGTTTAGACATATCGATAATTTTATATCCCATTTGTATAGGGCTATTTAATGAAGGAGTTTATGTGCTTATAATGGGTTTGATATTTTAAGTGAAATTTTAAGTATGAGAGATTTTAAAAGCGGATTAAAATTTCCTCTTTTATATTACTACACTAAGAGATGTACTACTGCTAAAAATAATTTACTTTACGTATTAGTACATTCTTTAATAAGCATTGCCTTTTTAATATGTTGTTAGCTGATAATTTTGAAATTGTAGAAACTATTGTACTAAAAATTTTAAACACACTCTTTTTAATTTTGGGATTAGTAGGCTGATGTCTGAAGGTACAAGTGTGGAGTGCTTATGGGTATGTATTCACTTTTATAAGTGAACCTATGTTGTTGGCATGTTTCACCTATGAAATTTATGACAATAAAAGCTTTATTTATTTATTTTATAAAGTAAATCGTTTATATTCTAAATTATTAGTAACTATTTCGGTAACAGAAAAAATTATACGCAATTTGTTGATAAAGTTCTATTTTTATTATAATACTCCAGTTAGGTATAACAATATTAGGGTAGTCTAACTGAAAACTAAAAATAAATTGACTATTCTAATAGAATCGGAACTAAAAAATAGTATTCTTAGAAACAGTGGGTAAGTATACAATATTCTAGAAATTATTCAGTGTTTTATACTTAATGACTAACTTTATGATTTCTGACTGCAATAAATGAAATAGTTAAGCTGCAAAAATATTGAATAAAAATAATTATATAATAATTAATCATCTTCATCAAATAGCCTAGTTTTCTTAAAAATAAATACATAAATTTAAAAAAAATGTATGCTTCAATAGATAATAGTTAACACAACGCACGACTCATGGCTTCGAGTCTTTTACTGACTACATTTCAAGATTCCTCATGCCCTATCCTCACAGATAAATTTATAAACATATAAATGTGTAAAATAATGAAAGGGGTTCGGTCCAGGGCATCCAGATCTAAGGCCCCAATATTGCATTAGGTTCACTGAAATAGAGTAATACATGCATAAAAAATAATACAGACATGGAACAATAGAAATCGTAAGTGAACTAATTACAATTAAGATTAATTATTTATTTATATACCTAACACTATTTTCAAAAATTATAGGTATATATACAATATCCTAGAAATGATAAGTATTTTATATTAAATTATTGTAACTTTATGATCTTTGACTGCAAAAACTAAGGTATTCAAGCTACAAAAATATTGAATAAAAATATAAATAATTAATTAGTTTCTTCTTCATTAAATAGCTAGTTTTCTTAAAAATAAATAAACAAATTTAAAAAAATGGGTGCCCCAAAAGGTAAGATTTAATACATCGCACGACTCATGGCTCTGAGTCTTTTATTGACCTCATTTCAAGATTCCACATGCAACATCCTCACACATAAATGTATAAGCATATAAACATGTAAAATAATGAAAGGGGCTCGGTTGGGGGCATCTAGATCTGAGGCAAAATCTAGGGCCCCTATGTTGCATCAAGTTCACTGAAACAGAGTAACACATATATGAAAATAATACTGCCATAAAAAAATAGAAATCGTAAATGAACTAATTATAATTAAGATTGATTATTTATATATAATAAATATAAAAAAAATGATACCATACTCTTTCTTGTTTTATATAATGCCATGGGCAAAAGAAAAAAATATCCTATATAGAAATGGAAAAAGAAAAGAAGTGCTTAAAAAATGCCAATAAAAAATTTAAGTTAAAAATTTAGAAAATATGTAAAAAAGAATTTTATGAGAATACTTTAGAAGTGGTGAAATTTTTATGTATGAAAATGCCAAAAGAGATTAAAAAAAACACAAAAGAAAATTATTAAAAATGTCTGTACATCCACATATTATCAAAAACTGAAAAGAGGATTAAGGGTCAAAATGACTTCTCTTATTCTGAGGAATCGCTATCACTCTCACCAACATGAATAATAAGTGGCTGTAAAGGAACTCGAATTTTCTTTTCAATTTCCCACTGCTTTTTAATAATATTATTTGTGTGTTCCACATAGTTAGCCCAATTCTGTTTTGTCACTGTTCCTAACGCCTTTTTCCAAGCCTCTATTGGTTCTTTAACTTGTAGAATCAGTTGGTCATAATTTCTCTTTGCCTGACTCCATACCATTTCAATTGTGTTAAAATGGCAATGGTATGGAGGCAAGCGTAAAACTTTATGTCCAGAAGATTCTATTAGCTGATCTACTACAAAGCATTTTGCAGGCTTTGGTACCGAGATATCAAAGACTACAAAGTATCTTTTGTAGCATCTTCTCCAAAGTTGATATATTTTTCTTTCAGCCACGCTTTCATAGCATCCTTGTTCCAACCCTTTGTTGGCCATTTTTGAAGTTGCCTACTATGATAGGAAGCATTATCTAAAACAATTAAAGAAGGTGTTTCCAGTTTTGGCAAAAAATCTTTTAACCAAGCTTCAAAGTTTTTCGAATTCATTTCTCCATGGTAATCTCCAGTTTTTGACTTTGATTTAAAAATCAGCATTGCATCTTCAACGAATCCATTTTCATTTCCTGCATTCAGTACTATGTACCTGAAAAAAAGTAGAGTAGTATGTGGCAGTACAAATTATTTGAAATATTTTGCAGAAACACAAATTGGTCTTAACCAACGGAAGCTTTCATGGTTTTGGTCAATTGAGAAATAGTGGTTCTTGAGTTTAGACCAAGTCAAATTTGAATTGTTATGCAACTTTTTACCTAGATTGCTCGAAACATCTTCAGGGATCTTCATTTCACGTAAATAGAACACGGAATATTGCATGTGTTGATGGTCTTAGTTAAAGGATAATATCAAAATTAATTTATTTTTCTCAATTTTAGTTTCGCGATACAGATTTACTTCACGTTTCAGCAAAATACCTGTAAGCAGTTTTTATATTTTGATAATATATTTTTTTTTCATAATTTTTAACGCCCTGTATTTTGAAAACGAAATATTTTAGATATATGTTTATATCAAATTCTTTTATAAAGCCGCTTAAGAAATCACAAGATTTTTTTTTTGGATTTCTGGAAAGCCTGTATCAAAGTAAGATGATCATTATTATTTTGTAAAATGTAAATTAAATTATTTGGTTAACTTTCATTTATTAAGGAAACATTTTTATCATATTAAGTAAAAATTTTTCCTAAAAAAGTTCAAACTTGTTTGATAAAACATACAGAAATTAAAGTAAGAAATTTCTCAATCTCCCCAGGAAATAAAGTATTAAAGTAAAAATTTAATATTTAACATCCTGCTAATAGGAAATGATCCAAGGATTATTTAAATAAAGCTTTTTGCAACCTGTTATAGATGAAAAAAATTCAAATTGTGTAAGTGCAAATAACAGATATATTACCTAAATCCCTCCCCAGATATTTTTCGTACTGATCGAGTGCTATCGTCCTGCCATGATCGTCTGTGGGTGCCATTTTGAAAAATCCATGTCTCGTCTATAAAGACTGGCTCAAATTTATTTTCCCCTTTTTCTTCGTTCTTTAAGTACTGTTCAAGAAAGTCTCTTCTCATTTTCTGAATTTGTGGTTTCTCCATTAAAGCTCTACGTGGGTCATCCTTCCTATATAAATATATAAATAAAAATGAAATGTGTATCCTCCAAAAATAAATTACACAGGTCTCCTGTGAAAAATCCTGCTCCCTCAAGAAGTCCTATAAAAAACACAAAAAAATTAACGCTTTATATTTTACATTTATGGATATAAAAATATTTAAATTAAGTTGTCATCTGACAGTATCTTACGGTCATTATTTTGACCCAATTGCAACTGCTTTATATTTGTATCTAACATTTATTTGTTGTATGTAAATGATTGTTTACCTGTAGATAAATCCTATTTGCTTTAGTAATATGCCTAGACTTGTCCTTGCTCCATGGTATATTTCTTTTGCCTTTAATCGTTCCAACAATATTGAGACTGTTAATGAGGTACCTTCACAAATAAAAAATTGTTATGAAGAAATGACGAAATCTTGATATTCTATTTAATTTAGTAAAATTAGGTTTACTTTTTGTATTCATTACAAATATTTTTTTGGGTTTTTTTATTTTTAAAACTTATATTTTCATTATACATACACCTTGACGGGTTAGAAAATGTAAACAAAACAAGTTAGAATAAAATATAACATATAAAATTTTTTAGAAATACTTACCCTCAGAATACATCATATATATTTCATCTCTAATTTGTAATTTTGTTGCTTCCGGCGTATCTTCAGTTTTTGGTCTCTTCCTTTTTCTTGTTTCCTTTATTGTCGTTATTGGGACATTTAGGAAAGTTCTCACAGTTGTATGGGATAAGTGTAAGCATTGGGCAGTTTCCTAAGTTGTTTTAAATTTTTATAAAAAAAATTGCAATTTAATTTCTAATTTGAATTTTAAAAATTCATAAAGTTGATTACCCAGATCTTCCCTTGCTACTTGTTTTAATTAGTAAATTAGCCTGTAAGGAAAATTTTTTAAATGTACATATTTCATACTATAAACAAATATTTTTAAAGTGATTTTTGGATAAGTGATTAGGGGACACATAAACTAGATTTAAACTTAAGAATTCTAAAAGTAATTTTTCTCTTATTGACAATTATACCAGCTATATAAAATTTTGAAAAATTTATATTCCGGAAACGAAAAGTAAACAAAAACTAATTAGATGAAACAATCCTGTAACAAGACAAAGTGAAAAGAATGGAAGTTAATATATTCCATGGGATTTATCCGTATTTTCAAAATATTTTTAAGGTACTTGCTTACCTGAATTATAGCATCTAATATTTTACGAACAAGAGGTTGTTGGTAGATGGAGAAGTTTAATTTTGAATTTACACTGTCATACGTTTTCAGGATTCTTGGGTAATGGAATTTAATAATCATATCAACTGAATATGTATAATTATATCAGAATAAGTCGGCACATGGGTGGAAATTTAAGTTAAAATCAAAAATAGTGATTTGGCTTAAAAAAAATTGTTATACGAGTTCAACTGAGCAATTAAAGCACATCAAATTAATGATGAAGGAAGTTCTGGGTGAACAAATTTACTAATATTTTTATACATGTATATTGATATAATTTTATTGACAAATGTGCAGTCACTAAGGTTTCACATTTTATTTTCAGGGTATTGTTCCTTTGTAGTCAGAAGTATGTTTTACTAAAACTGACAAACATTTTAAACACTTTCTGAATCACTTAAAAAACAAAAGTTAGAAACAAATATGACAAAAAATGTTATGTAGTAGAAAATAAATAACAGTAGGGCTGGAGTCGACTATGTTGTTTTTAAAATCAACAATTCAATTTCTAAAAAGTGCGACTAATAACAGTTAGGTATAAAAATAAGCATAACCCAAATTTACCTCTATAGGATTACAATTAGGCAGCTTCCTTTTAACATAATCGTGAGTAAATTTAATCCAATCTTGGGCTATAGGACAGCTTCTTATGTGGCGGAATTTAGGACTCTGCATACTTGAAGAAGAAGGGTGATTCTCCATATCCTAAAACACAAAAGTAAGTCGCTAAAAGTGGCATCTTTCATATAGATTATAGGTTGGAAAAATGATAGGATCCTGTATACTAGAGAGTACATTATACTAAGAATGGAGCTACGATTTTGTTTTCTTTTCCAAAAACTACCTTAAAGTACTCTAATAATCTCCTAAATCTTCACTAAATCCAATAAATACCTAGAAATCTAAAACGTTCCCTGTAAAAATAACTAAAAAATTTGTGCATGTGTACTATTTTGTTCATCTTGTTATTTTTTTCTTCCAAAATTAAGCATTTCAGGCATATGTTTCAAGGAACAGTTTCCCTTGTTTTCAGCTATTGTATTATTCTTTGTTATAATATTTTAAATATTTCTAATTACATTCTGTACAAGCTGTATTAACTAATCATAGTGTACACATGAGTTTGAAATACTGTGTATTTTCATAAAGCTCTACAGAATGTTGCTTAACGTTTTCGAAAGAGATACTATATACAAGAAAAAACCTCTTTATTAGTTACTTACCGGTATATCAAGCTGATTAAAATTATCCATATGTACATCCATATCCAGTTAGAAAACCTAAATAAATCCAATAAAAACAAGCACTAGTAAAGTGTTTTTATTATAATAACGATAGTCTAAAATTTATAGGCTATCAAATGTTTAAAGTCACAAACACTAAACACTACAATATTAAATAGCGGCACAAAGTGTCTAAACTATTTTATATCGTAATATAATAAAAATATCGCAACGTTGTCGACAAAAATGCCTTTAATAATATTGTTTGCCGTTATTATAGAAGGACAAAATAAAGACACAGTTAGTCTGAGGCAAGGTTATGTAAATAACAGCGGCTTTCTTTTCTGTTCCTTGCTCCTGACCTGTGATATCTTTTATCTCTTTCATTATTATTAAGAGAAACAAGGAGGGAAAATCATCAGTTTTTTCCGATTTATGTTATGTCTGGAGTAGATACGGAGTAGATAAGCGTGTTAACGTTCATATTTTTATACAAATATTAATGGGATATTTTGAAGAATTATAAAATTTTAGATAATAAAACATGTTAAAAATTATGAAATAAGTATAAATGTTGTTTCAATAGTAAAAATAACTTATTTTTCTCTACTCCGAGAGGAGGACAGAAAATCGAAATGAACGACCCTAGTTATATTTATGAGGAACATTTTTTTTTGATGTATGGCAACTAAAAACCGTTACAATTACTAAATTTTTAAAGATATACAGCGTTTCAAGTATATGTGTGGATGTCTGTCATACTATTGGTCGGTCGTAAAAATAAATTAAAAATTTTTATTATATTTTTGGTTGTTAAAAATAACTAGTCCTTAAAAAAAGCAATATGTTGACGAACCGTTTCTTCAGAACGTTTTATTTTTTGAAAAAAACAGTTGAAATGTTAATTAGGTAGTGCCCCGTTATTTTCAGTATTTTCTAATTAAAATATCCTTAGAAAGTTGAATGTTTCGCAAATTTCAAGTAAATTTGAGATTATAGACATACAAAATTATTACACTAAATTCTGTTCATATCTCAATAGTATGAGCGTGCTGTTTAAAAATTGTTTTCCTACGGCTAGTTCTAATTATGGATTTAACATAAACACTTGTGTCTCTATATCCCCAAACGGTCGAGTATCTTACTTTGAAACAGTTAAGTGTAACATAATTGTTTTCATCAACACAACTTACAAAAAATTTGAGAAGTAACAATTTGTAAGATATTTACAACTTTTATTTAAATAAGTAACATTAAATTTTATATTCAAATAATGTTATATGTAACATTTTACTTCCTTAGGCTGTGTGAAACACTATACTACACTACAATTAAATTAATATTATTGATTATAATTTATTAGGACATATAAATTTGAACCCTACAAGCCAACAAACAAGGTCCTTCAGAATAAAAAGCTTATTTATAGTACGTTTGGTCTTCAAGCCTCTACGAAACTTCACAAAATAAGAAAGTTATATTAAAGGTTGAATAGTATCATTAATGGGGTCTTCTGGCTGGCCTATGGTTCCGGCCCCTGGTCGTACCCAGTTCTTCTATCACCGGTCAAGTCCCAGGTTTTCTTTCAACCTTAGTTGTCAGGACAGGAAATCTTGCAATAATAGGCTGGATGTTTAGTGAATTCATACAATAATTGATTGGTGGATAGCTAGGACCATGGATTTTAGTCATACTACATAGAGCTGTGGTTTCTACCGTTTCAAGTTTTATGAGTGCTGGCTTCCTACAATTACTGTATGTAGGGGTTTGTATTCCTATTAAAGTCAGTATATTGCTTTGTATATATGAGTTGTTTTTCTTGACTTGCCTTTTTCTTTGTATATTAGACTCCTAAGGTATTTGGCCCTTCGTATACATTTTTGTTTAACAGTTCCAAAGTGCCAATTTAAGATAATTTTGTGGTCTATATTTACACCTAAATATTTGACTGATGGCTTGGTCCATATTATTTGGTGATTAAGTTATTTAAAATAAATTTAATTCAGGGAAAAACAAAGATTAATTCGCAACAATATCAACAATTACACCATTTTTTGACGGTTAATTTGACGTGCCAAAATGTCACTTTACCCAAAATGGCGCAGAGCATACTCCGGACATTTTTCGTTTGACAGCTCCATTACCATCTGTCATCCATTTTATTTTCCGAAATCCGTGAACCAAACTTTCTTGTTCTGGGTTGAAACCTACAGTCACCTTTATTTTTGATAATTGAAGTAAACTGTGAAGACAACATCAAGATACTATTTATAGTTTTAGAAATGAGCATATATCGAAATTTTTCATTAGACGCCAGAATATAGAGACGTTATACCAGTGAAGACACGAAAGCATAGTATTATAGATGTTTTCGTCTCCGTGCGGCTCTTCGATCATACCCTATAGATTAGATTTAAACAATAGATTTGTTTGAAGGCTGTTTATGGTCGGTGAGGGAGAGGCTTTTTTGATGTTTGACAGATATAAATATGTTTACGTATCTTTTCTTTCAGTTTAATTGCTTGTCGTGACTCTTTTCAGTGTTTTAAGTGTTAGAAATCACTATAAATGAGAAATTTACAATTAATATTAACAAAAAGAGGATTTTTTTTATTGATAAATATTGCTAGATATTGTTTACATATTAAAAATAACAATAATTTAGGCAACCATAAATCCACACTTTTATGTTCTAGAATTGATGTACAGATTATCATATGTTACTCGTTTAAATAATGCATTTAGAAAAGAATAGCATAAAATAGGTATGTGTGTACCAAGAAATGAAATATGTACTGTTTATCAACACTTTTTCAAACCAAGGTTTCAAGCCAAACGGCTTCACACTCCCTCCAGGGAATATTGACTCATACCAAGTATACCAAAATAACTGAAAGTATGAAGCTCTGTGGGACCCTTTCCATGTCACCGGTCCTAGGTGACGTGGTCTGCTGTATTTCCTACGAACTTTCAGAACCGTTTAGTCCCCATATAACTTGAACTGGTTGTTCTCAAGAATAGATGAAGTGGTTTCTGTAGCCAGGTTTGTAACTTCTCTTGGTCTGTTTGGTAGTGAGAAGCAATATCCTGTTCCCTCAGCTGTAGCGGCGTTGAATCGCCTGCCTCAAATGTAGTGTGGAAGAGTCCACTAACCTTTGAAAATATGAACGTAAGTTTATTGTTTGTTGCTCGAGCTGCTTATCAATATCCACCAATCCTCTTCCTCCTCGAGTCTTGGAAGCATTGTACGTTCAAAAGCACTTCGAAGGTGGTGTTTTAGTGCTTTTGTTGACTGTTTTTATTTTTCTTTGCAGGTTCTGGATGTCCGTCCTGCTCCAGTTAACAATTCCAAAAAAGTAGCCAAGTGCAGGCAAGCGTACATCAACACTTATTTAATATAAATAAAATTATTACATTATACCATATACAGCGTTCAAACAACGGGACCCTAGTCCTGACGTCATGCTAATTCTACAGGGGTATGTTCGAAGGTACAGTAACACTACTGAAACTTGTAGTAAACTTTAATTAATTAATAAATATAAATCAATTATTTCTAGATGTATTTTTATTGAATATTATTTTAGCTAATATTTAAATTCTTTAATACATGCCATAATAAACTTTATTTAAATAAAACACCAACTTTCTTGTAATTTATATTAAGAATCCTGTACACAGTACAAAAAAATAAATACAGACTTAAATAATAATATTGTGCTTCTCGGTCGAGTATGAACTCGTACTCAATAAAAAATAAACCCCTCTTCCATCAATCAGGGCTGTAAAAATTTCCTAGTCCATTTTAGGTAAGTTTCTCCTAGACAAAATAAAATTACAGGGATATGTCATTTTTACAAAAAAAATTAAACTGTAAGAATCCTTACGTTTTTTGTTCAATATATATTTTTTTTTAAATTACCCCTTCCAATAAACGGAGCGTCTTTACAGGAATTAAAAAGGGGCAAAGTAACAAAAAGAAAAACAAATCCTAAACAAAAATTGGGACTATTAACAACAGGTATTATAGAAGACAATAAAGAGATAAATTCATGAAAACGTATTCTTAAAAGGTATACAAAAATTGTAATATTCAAAAATAGCTTTGAGCGTTTCCATGATTTGTCCTTTTCAGTTAAATAAAACTATAATTATTATAAAATACTCAAAAAAATATATATAAATCTTCGAGAAAACTTATGAAAAAGCAGGATGGATACAATGGCTCCTTGTAGTAAAGATTTATTTATTGCTTATTAATTCAAATTAAAGATTCCGATACTAATCTCGAAGAACTTTATTATGGACTGTTAAATCTCCGCGAAACACCTTCCTTCTTCACAAGTTTTCCGCAGATTTTTGACGCTAAATAAACAACCTTAATCTCACGCCGTCCTTTCAATAATCATCTTCCGAATCGCTGAAAACATATTTGGATTTTGCCGCCCCCCGACCCGGTCGATTCCTTTCGGGTGCTGCAGCTGGTTTTTCTTCGGAACCGCCTCCGAAATCTTCGTCTGAACTGCCTTGAATTTTGTAGTCGTCTTCGCTGTCGCTAGTTTTCTTTTTCTTGGCTAGAAATTAAAATATTATTGGCTAAAGAATTCAGACATCCGTCACAGTACACCTAAAATACCCACCGATTTAACTCGACTTCGGGTAAGTCGAAGCTTTCGATGATTTCTAAAAGGTCTAGTTTAAGGGTCGAGTTTTATGAGCCGATAATATTGTGAATTTTATATTTCTTATCATCCCATTTTCAGTTAAACACTTGGCTAGAATATTCGATATATTTACTATTAGAGCGTGTCTATTAAGTCGAATTTACTTTTACGTTAAGAGGATTTAAAAAAGCGCATCTACTTACCTTTGGGCTTTTTAGGTTTGTCCGCTTTAGGTTTTGCGACCTTTTTAGGTTTAGGCGCGACTTCCTCCATCGGCTCGAAATCGTCATCGGAATCGGACTGACTCGATATCATTTTCCTCTTGGGTGCGCTGGGAGGGGTTTCGTCTTTCTTGTCGTCTCGTTTCGTGCCTATTAAACTATCAAATAGATCTTCCGACGATTCTTGATGTCTTGGAGGAGGAGGAATGTCGTCTTCACTGTCACTTAGTAGGATCGCCTGGAAGGACAATATGTTTAAGACTTTTAGCCTTTATATATTTACATTTTTAAGGATATAGTTTAAAAATAATCTGTCTACCTGTTAAACAAAAATAATAATAATAATAATAATAATACAGGAAGAAAGACATATAAAACGAAAAATATTAGAATCACATTACTTACAGGTTTGTCTTTATCTTCAGTGACCATATCATTATCTAGTAAGACTTCATCGTTATCTGAAAATTTGTTATCATCTTCTTCATCAGATAGATTATATTTTGTTATCTGGAAAAATAAAGAACTTGAAATTGCAAATACATTAATTGGGATTTTTCATTTAATCTTATATGATATTTTTTCGTCAAGTTGACACTACCCCCTTCCCATGAAACTATCGAACATCCTTAAAGAGGCATTTATTCCGATTACATTTTATTTTTAAACTTGATAATTTTTGATTTGTAACTTTTCAAAGTGAAAAGTCGAAACTTTTGAGAAAACAAATTTTTACCTTTGTCGCCGCTCGTCTAGCATTAGTCCTCTCTTTGACAGGTGTTACTTTAACCTTGGCATCGAACGAACCGTCGGAATCCAAATCAATGTCGGATATTTCGTCTTCACTGTCTGAACCCCCTTTTTTCTTCCTGCCTTTCTTTTTGGGCGAACCGTTGGCTGTTAAAAGGAAAATAATTTACTTTGCGGAATTTAACTAGGAAATTATTAGCTCAGCACTAAATAATCATACGAGAGTATCGTGGTCTAGTAAAGAAGTAAGCCCACCTTTCTTATCAAAGTTAAGTTTCGTTTGCTTAAATCCATCACCTGCGCCGGCGCCTTTTTTCTTTTTAATTTTCTTTTCCACCTCTTCGGGAGTGCCCAGTTTGTCTTTCAGCGTTTTCTTGCTCTTAACCATGTTATCAAATTCATCAAGTTCCTCCTAAAAAAAAGAAATCACTTAACACCTTGAATAGAACAAGAAACTTGTACGCGAACAGTAACTATTTAATTTCTACTCTAAAATATAAATGTAAAAATAACAAATAAATCACATTTTTCAAAATTAAAAAAATCGTCCAATATACTAAAATGTCTTACATAGTCACCTGTCAAAAATAAACTACCAAAGTAAAAAACGAAGAGACTCGAAATAGTGCGCAAAACATAAAAATTCCGGTACCTTTTTGATCAAACCTCGTATTTATCCAAAATAAGAAATTTGTTCCTTCCGGAAATTTCACATTCGCGACATCAAATAATCGCGTCATCCGAAATAGAATACTTTTTTCGGGTTTCCGGGCGTTAAGTTTTTGACCAGACCTCGTATCTACCCAACATAGGCATTTTATTTTTGTTTGGATTACGCAAGCAAGTCTTTTTTAATGGAAAAAATATATTATTTTGTTCCTTTCGTGAATCTCACCTCCGCAACGACGGATACTCACGGCACCTGAGAATAGAAATGTTTAGATGTTCTACTTTTGGACTTTCAACATGTAACTTTTTGATTATATCTCGTATTTATCCAAAATGGGAAGCATTTTATTTTTTGTTTGGATAAAGAAAGTAAGTTTTTTAATGGAAAAATTTTACCTAAATTTGTTCCTTCCGGGAACATCACCTCCGCGACGTCGGATATTCACGGCATCTGAGATTAGAAAAGTTTAGATGTTCTTTTTTTTTGGATTTTAACATGTAACTTTTTGCTTAAACCTCGTATTTATCCAAAATAGGAAGCGTCTAGTTTTTTGTTTAGGTTACGGAAGTATGTTTTTTTAATTGAATAAAATAATCCTAAATTTGCTACTTCACCGAACTTCACCTTCGTGACGTCAGGTATTCACGGCATGAGATTAGAAATTTTTAGATTTTTTTTACTTCAATAAGTCTATTAGGCACTGTGAAATTTATCTGGAAAGGTGTCGTCAGGCTATAAATAATTGCCGGACGGGGGAAAACTAGGTGAATGCTAAAGACAAAGTCCACGTTCTAGAAATAACCTCTCTCTACAGTTTCTTTCCACTATTTATACCGTTTACACTGTGATCATTGAGCTTTCCTAAAATTAACAGGACTTCCAGTGGCCCTTTGGAAGAGTGTGCAAGCCTGCAATCCCTGTGCGTGCTGTTTTCGATTAATGTAGGGAAAGCATGGAAGCCCATGTTTGTCGAAAAAGTGATGCGATCAAGAAGTGTAACTGAAAAAATTGATTATAGGCATTAATCTTTACCTGGGGAGAGGAATTATGCATCCTCAAACGTGCCATAATATTTAAAACAACTTTTTTGTGGTAGTGCAGGTTACTCATTTGATCAAAAGAATTGTTAAATTCAGAACTTCCGAAAGTTCCACAGAATGATCCCCAAATCTGAAAAAAGCATAAAATATCCTTCGAGCGTCGTCGGAAAAGAGGATTAAGCGCAGGGCGTAGGATTGTTTGGGTAAATGCATTCAGTACAGAGCCCAGATTCAAAAAAAGCCCAGGTAACATAACCTCTCAAAGGGGAATTCAGTTTTGGTCGTTAAAATGTCAACGTGGTTTGGTCGTTTGGAAACGAAGCTGGGGATCTGAGCTGAATGTACGATGCAAGGAAGGAATGTTCGTTGCGAAGCGAGTCCTAAAGTGTTTAGGGGAAGTTTATGCATAGTTGCGTGCTCTACGGAGAACGAGGCGATTTTCGCCCTACAAATCGTTCCTTTGTACAGTGAGAGTAAATGGATATGCCTGTGGCGGAAGGTTAACTCTGCATCCCGCAGTTGAAGCACGAGAATCGGTCTGAAATATGTAAATGTCAGTCGCACATGCGACAACAGTCTTTTTTTATTAAAGACGCTTACAGAGTTGATCAACAATCCTGGTTGAATGATGGAAGCATTAAGGTCCTCTTAGATGACAAAGCAGGTGTAAACGCTAGACGGTGGAAAGAAACTGGCTAAATTTTCTCAGTAGCAGCGGCCATACAAGCCAATAGTAAAAAAAAAATCTTTTAAGGCGTCTTAAAAGCTTACCAATAAAAAGCAAAATTGCTGAATTTATAAGTAAAACAAATTTTGCGGTCATTTTTAGTTCATAAACCTCTGGAAACTGCTTAATATATAATTTAAATTTCCTTTAGAAGCTCTGTCTTCTGATTCCCCTTCCTTATTTGGAACCTCAATCGTCACTTGACAATTCCAATATATGGTACTAACGCAAAAGTTGTATAAGTATCATTTCGCATTTTAAATATATTAAATTTCGCAGATCACTTACATCGTCTTCTTTAATTTCCCTTTTAATTCCCTTCTTGCCTCTGTTTTCTTTAGTTTTGATGGCCGCCTGAATTTTCTTTTTTAATTCCTCAGACACGGTCGGCACGACTCTCTTGGCCATCGGCGACGGAAGTGTTTCTTGAAGTGTAATCTTTTTCTTGCCCTACAAAAAACAACAGAAAATAATACTACAAGAAAGTGGTTTTGTATTTAAAAATAGTTATAATTACACTAATAAAAAGTAAAACAAACATTAACACTTCTGATATTCAGGCATCCTAACCGAGTTAGAAACTGAATTCAGAGTGGCATAATAGCATTTAGGCAGTTAGAAATCTAATTAGGACGATCCTGCGATGTTGATCTTCCTTACTCACTTAGGAAAAGATTTAGGATATTAAGCTGCTGTGCGATAAGCGACGTGGGCTGGTGCCACGCGAAAATGAAACAGAGAAAAGGAAGTTACATTTTCTGGATATTTATAAAGACATGCCATATTTATGGAATTAAAAGTGCGTTCCGAAGTAAAGAGGACTTGTTAAAAATAAGAACATAAACTTATTAATTCAACAAAATTTATTTTATTCAAAATAGTCTCCTTGATGCTCTATGCAGCGATTTGCACGGTCACAAAGCATATCGAACGTGTGTTTTAGGTCGTCTGTAGAAAATATCCTTGAGAATGCCTTTTGGATGGCCTCCACGTCGACAAAACGCTTTCCTTTCATCGACAAATACAATTTTCCGAATAGGTAGCAATCACACGGTGTTAAATCCGGCGAATGCAGCGAGTGGTTGATGGTGAAAATGAGATTTTGTCAGAAAATCAGTCACAAGTGTCGATGGATGAGATGGTGCATTGTCATGCAAGAAGCGCCAATTTCCTTTTTCACGATATTCTGACTGAATACGATGAATACGCCGCACCAAACGCTTCAAAACACGAAGATAAAACACAGCATTAACCGTTTGGCCAGGTGGAACGAACTGCTTATGAAATATTCCCTTCGAATTATAGAAACATATGGGTGCCTTCACGCCGCACTTTGGCGCTTGGTTTGTGGATCGTATTAAAAACACCACATTTCATCACCAGTCACAATCATATACAAGAAGTTTGCGTCCCTTTTTGTGTCCTGGATGATGTCCTTCGAATGTCGAATTCTGAGTAATTTTGTCAATTTGTGTGGAACAAAGCGTGGACAGACTTTTCGGAGGCCCAAACATTGGGAAAAATTGATGTTTTGGACATATTCAATTCCATTTCCATTAATTTTGATGAAGAATTTGGGTAATCTTTAATGAATTCACACACAGTTTTGGTGGAATTTTCGGTTATCACAAATTTGAATTGACCAACATGTTGGTCGTTGTGAAGGATTTCATGGCCATCTTTAAAGCGCGTATACTACTCGTGGACTCTACTACGAGATAAACACTCATCACCATGTACTTGTTTCATCAATTAAGGCGTTTCGGTAAAGGTTTTATCAAGTTTAAAACATAACTTAATGTTGGTTTTTTGAACAATATTCATATTTGCACTGATACAACATACTGTCACTTACAAAGCAATAACTTGGCTTCTAATCGTCCGTTGGTTATGAAATTGTGCAAGAATGTCAGTGGAGGATGTAGCTCCCAACTTAGCCAGCCATCAACAGATGGCGCCACTAGAAAGCGCTATTTTTTAAATAGTCCTGTTTACGTTGGAACGCACTGTATAAGAATTATTAATAACATAAATATGAGATAAGAAGTTTGTGTACTGTTCGCCCAGCACTTCCTCTTTACTTGTTTTCAATACAACCTGCCACTACAACGGACTAGGCCCATTTTTAGGTGCTTAGAAAGTGCAGTCCCATGATAAATATTAGAGTTTTGGTATGCTCGACAATCATTCTTTCCTTGATTTAGGACAGTCTAATTGACACGATCTAAATTTCTGAATATTGTAGTCTAATAGCTCTTTTAATGCTACAATTACCATTTTTTGTTTCGCACCAAAAAATTCATTACAGTCTCCACTAACTGATAACATATTGTTATTTTAAATAGAGAAAAACGCAAATGCAGATCATGCACCCCAAATGAGAATTCACATTAATTTTTGAATTATGTAAAGAATGACGATAAAATCCGTAAAAGACAATAAACGCCGTTATCAAACATCAACTTTTTTAAAACAAATGAATACATCAGCCCACTATATGAATAATATTAGGACATTAAGTTATACATATATATATACATACATATATATATATATATATATATATATATATATATATATATATATATATATATATATATATATATATATATATATATATATATATATATATATAATGTCGGTTTAGAACGTTCCTATCTTGCCACTGCCCATCTTGAACATTATGGGCACGCATAGCTTTCCTTATTACTTCCCTCCAATTTCTCCTAAGTTTTCTTCTTCTATTTTTTCTCTCTCTGTAAGTCTCTAAGTCAGCACCGTAAATTAACCAGCTTTTATCATTGAGTTGTATATGGTATATTTTCGTTTTTTGTTAATATTTTTGCTCTACAGTATCTCATTTCAGCAGCCTATCACTTTTTAAGCTTAGATAATTCTGGCACGAATCTTCACATTCTTCTACATCCTTCTACTTGTGTATCATCATTAATTTAGAGGTTACTCTTATTATCTTCAATGCATAAGTACTTGGCTTCCTCAATGTTTATTGACAGTCCCCATTCTTCATATGTTTCTTGTAGTTTTCTTTCCATGTATTCAAGATCTTCTTTGTCGTCTGCTAGTAGTTTGATCATTGGCAAATTGTAATGTATATATAGTTGTGTCGGCTGGATTCTCATTGTATGACATTTCTGCTTCCATTTTAATAAAGCTTTCTTGACATATATCTTGATTAATGTGGGTGAGACGCATTATCCTTGTCTTAAATCTTTGGTGATTTTAAAAGCTCGTTTCCCATTTTGATTTTTGAAATAGAATCTGTATATAGATTTTGTACAGCTCCAATAAGTGTATATTTGCATTCGTCATCGTTTCTCACAGCTTAGTTATAAGGATGTTATCGTAGGCCTTATTAGTTAAATCTATAAATAATAAATGAGTATCTTGATTTGTAGCAGTTCTTTTTTCAATTATATGTTTCATACAAAAATATATTTTCACTACAGAATCTACCAGTACGAAATCCGTCCTATTTTTGCCCATTGTATTCTTTTTCAATGAAATCTCTGTGTATTTTTCCATAGATTCGACTCATTGTGCTATTTATCGTTATACCTCTGTAATTCATGCAATTTTTCTTTTTTTGTGGATTGAGATGTGGACTTCTTTCCATTATGTTGGGGTTTCTTGACCATTAAGACATTTAATAAATATCCATGCAAGCATGTTAAAAACCTCTGTTGTTCTACTTTGTAGTAATTCTGTATAGATGCCTTCAGGTCAACATGATTCTTCATTTTTTAGTTTTTTTTATTGCTTTAAAGACATCATTACTATCTATTTTGACACGATCTCCTTTTATGTTAATCATAGCTGTTTCTTTCATAAACTGAACCCTCTTCTCAGTTAGCACTTCTTGATAATGCCTAAACCATTGGTTTTCAAATATTATTTTGATAGATGCTCTTCCCTGTCCCGAATTCTTTATGGTTTTTATGAATTTCCAAGCTTCAAAGCATTTTCTTCCGGCAATGTATGTCTATTTATTTACATTTATTATCCCCCATTTCGTTTTTTCCAAAGTTGGCAGTTCTTACCTCTCTTTTGATTTCTTCATAAGTCTCTTTTTCTCTTGGCTTTTTTGTACTTAACCATTTCATATACCTCTGTTACTTACTTCAATCTTTTCGTCAACCAAAGCTTGTTGCTTGTTTTTCTTTCTTCCTAATGTTTCCCTTACTGCTCTTTGTATAAACATACAGGGTACATTCACAAAGTTCAAAACTGGTCTCAGAACAAAAAATGTATTAAAACATTTTTGTACAGCAAACTAAAAGTGTTCGAAACATGAATCAAGCATCAACACAACGTTGTCATCGTTTTTTCCATTGTTCATAGGCTCCCTGCAACTCTTCATGCGAAAGGCTCTCAAGCGACTTCGTCGAAGCTACCTGGACCGCTAGAAGCATATCAAATCGCTTCCCTTTCAGGTCTCTCTTGATTCAGGGGAACAAAAAGAAGCTATGTCGGTGCTGGATGCTAGTTGCGGCAGTGTTGATACGTTGAACTCGATCCTTTAAACGGAGGAGCACTTCAGCGTAAAAGTGACTTAAGACAATCTATCTGGCAGGAACAAACTCTTTGAAGATCACTCCTTTGGCATTAAAGAAAACAATAAGCATGCTTTTCAAGCATGACTTGCTCAAAACCATTGTACGTGATATGGCTTCATTGAACAGGTAGGTCTCTTGAATCATACCAAAGTCTCTGTAGAGGTTTTGTTCTGTTTCGGACAGAACTTTATCGAATAGCACTGCTCCAAATCAAGTTGCATTTTCGACTCTTCTACAGGGATCACTGACACTCACGCCACTAGCGATCAACTCACTCCAGCGTCTCGGAGGCAACTGCCGCTGGTGCTGGTAGTCGATTAACCGACACCCCCCCACTACTTTACCCTGTCGGTGGAATGGATCTGCGCGCCCTCCCCTTCCCAGGAAAAAATCAGTCTTGAAATTTGTGAACGCATATTAGTTTAAGGCACTAATTTAAAATTATTTTCAAATAGTTGATAATTTTTTTTATGAGTGTATATATATTCTTACCTTTCCTTTTCCTTGAATTATTATCTCCTTAGCAGCATTAAAAATAATAAATTGCTGGGGTTAGATGTTAATACTTTCAACGAAAATCAGTACAGAACTTAAATTATTTTCTCTAATTTATGAGATATTAAAAAATCGTTTAAAAACTAGTCAGATAAAAAAAAATAAAAATTCATATGTAATTGTAAATAAAACAATAATATAAGAGAAAAAAAGAACGAACTTCCGAAATTTAGTGCAAACTTACGGGTTCCTTCTTTTCCTTCTTAACGCCTTGTTCATCTCTCCTCTCCTTCTCCTCCACCTCGTCCAGTTTTTCCATAAACGTGTCCAAATCGGACCGCCACAAATCTGACGGCGTCTTTCTCCTTAAAACGTCCAATTCGGCCAATTTGTTGTCTCTCTGCTTCAATAATTCGTTCTTCCTTTCTTCCGTTAACATCCACATCGACATGCCAAGGAGGTAGTCGAATTTTTTTACTTCCGTTAGATTTTTAAATGCTTTTTCTGAAAAGAATTATTCGATCGTGAAAAAAAGGATAAAACTGCCATTGTAACAATATGAGGACGAGTACTTTAACATTTTTACGTTGTATTTACATACAGAGTCCTTGAAAGGGTTTAGGTTAAAAAAAAAATTGCTCAAGTGTGTAGTTTCTGATTGTCCAAAAACCAAAAATAACGGAAACCGATTAAGTTGGATTTCTAATCGTTATGAAGTTTAAATTTGATGTAAAACAATTATAATTGATCGAACACGATATCATACACAATCAGACGGGACTGACGTCATATTGAACCAATCAGCAATGTTTTGCAATTTCGCTATTTTGTGAAGCGACCTGGTATATAAAAGTTAATATATAAGGGATGATCAAATTTGTTTTTTAAATTACAAAAATAACAGATGCCCAAAATGTTGCACGTTTAAAATAGCAAAATTTCTGATGGTAGAACATCTTAACACCAGCTTTAGGTTACAAACAGCGAAAATGGGAAACAATTCTGATTAGTTGAGCACATTATACCCAGAGAAAATATGTCCTAGTGAAACTATCAGAAATGTGTGGTAAATTAGCTATTTTGTGAACCAATTTTTAATTTGATGTATAAAAGTAAATATACAAGGCATGATCAAAATTTTATAGGTTAATACTACCCAAATAAATAAACGTTTTTTAGTTAACATTTTTCGAAACATTAATAAATGAGGGCATTTCTGAACACTTCATAAAAAATGTCAAACTTGTCAGGTATCCTAAATCATGAGTCTGCTTTGGTATACGTTATTTTAGATTGGTTGATTTTATTTTACAGTAAAATTTAATTTACAAAATATTATACAAAATCAAATAAAATTTAAAGTGAATTTTTTCTGATATCCCCTCAAGATCAGTTCACCGGCTCATGAACAGCAAAAGTGTGAAATAATTTTAAATATGACATATTGAAACCATTATAATTGTGTCGCAAATTCACGATTTTGTGAACTGACTTTGTATATAAAAATTAATATACAAAATGATGTCCAAAATGTTGTAGGTTTAAAGTACCAAAACAAATTAATTGGTTTAATTTTATGGTAAAATATATCACCTTAACGTCAGCATCAGTCCATGTACCAAAACGATTCTGAATGGTAGAGCATAACATTATACCCAATCAAAGAAAATATGTCCTAACGAAACCATCAGAATTGTGTGGCAAATTCGCTATTTTGTGAACCAACTTTTATTTGATGTATAAAAGTTAATATATATAAGGCATGATCAAAATTTTGTAGGCTAAAAGTACCAAAATAAATAAATGTGTTTCAGTTAAAATTTTTCAAAATATTGATAAATAAGGGCAATTCTGAAGACTATATTAAAAATGTTAAACTTATCAGGTATCGTAAATCATGCTTTGGTACACGTCATTTTTGATTGGTTGATTTTATTTTACAATAAAACTTTATTTATAAAATATTTTACAAAATTAAATAACATATAATAAGATAGATTCACCAGCTCACAAACAGCAAAAGTGCGAAACAATTCTCAACATGACATATTACAAGAAACCATCATAACTCTGTCGCAAATTCACAATTTTGTGAACCGACCTGGTATATAAAAGTTAAGGGATGATCAAAATTTTCGAAAAATTACAAATATTGTAGCAGACGGTCAAAATGTTCTGTAGGTTAAGTACCAAAATAAATGTTTTTCAGCTAAAATTTTTCTAAATGATAATAAATAGGGGGGGTACTTTTAGATCCATTTTAACAAAAATGTCAAATTCTTCTCAGCCTCACAATCCGAGGCTGCTTCGGTATACGTCAATTTTGATCATCAATTTTTACTTATATATCTGATAATAAAAAAATCTCCCAACTGATGCAAATTTCTGTTCTGACAATGTATATTTCAAATGAAAAACAAATACCTGAATCTGCAGGTGTCTTCTTCTTTTTCGTGCCTGAATCCTCTTCACCTTCTTGTGAGTCCTCTTCTTCAGGTGGCTCTTCACTTTCTTCTTCTTCTTCAGAACTATGCAATTTCCATTCTTTCACTGGATCCGCTTCATAACCCCTTCTTATCAACTCGTCAACGATCGTCTTGCGTTTTTTGTTTTCCACAGTTAAAGTACCTAAAATTCAAATAGCTAATTAGTTGAATTATTTTCCGACGTTTCGTCAGCGATTTTAATAAACAGAAACTAATTGAAAGGTTTTTTTTCCTTTATTTGATTTAACGCACCATCACATTTTTCCATAATAAATCTGGCTTGATTGCTGAGCTTCTTCGCCTCGGCTTCCAACATTCCTTCCAAGTAATCCTTTCGTTTTCCATACATCTTCAGCCTCAGAGTGAAGAATTCTTGCAGGATTTCCATTACGGAATCGAACCTTGAAGGAAATTATAATATTAGTTATTAATATTATTATTTAATAAAACTTAAAATAAGTTAATGTACTAATTACCTTCGTAAGCATCCCAATTCATCGAAACAACACATGGAACTTGTGTTGCACAACGTTTGTAACTTAAACGCCTTATGTAAGCCTTCCTTCTCCATGATCTCCATTTGGCCGGATTGTAGGGTCACTACAAACTTAACTGTCGTATCCGTATTGTACTCCTTGTAATCTTGTAGAACGGCCTTTACTTTTTCCGAACCGTGTACCATAGGTTCTAAAACGTTTTCCTTGTAGTTCTGAGTCCATGTACCGACTGGAAGTTCCGTAATTTCCACTTTATTGGCGCCTATTATGGAGATTTCACCACTGATGCAGTACCGGCCTTCTGAACAATATTCGATTGTGCCTTTGAAGTTTTTGTACCTACAGATAAGTAAACTGAATTGACCCACTAGTTATTTTAATTATACTGTGGTCTACCCACACATTTCTAAATTTTGAAAAGAAACATTTTATTACCGACCTAATTATTATAAATTTAAGTTTCTTACCATGGTATTAATTCCTTGGGTTCTCCGCCATCTATCATAGCCCTGAGATTCTCAACGATGTCTCTGGGGTTATAATTGGGAATTTTCGTCATCCATCCTGTACCAATACCATCAGCACCGTTCACGAGAACCATCGGTATAATGGGGATGTACCAGACCGGTTCGATCTTTTGATTGTCATCGTACTCGTGTTTTAACAGAGCATCATCGTGCGGATGAAGAAGCATACGAGTGAGAGGCGACATTTTTGTGAAAATATACCTAAGGAGATAAGTTAGTGTTGGTGACTTATTTTAGATGAAAAATTATAAAAGAATTAGTAACGATAATGACAATCGTTAAGAATAGGACTGAATGTTATGACGTGTGACGACTCTATAAAATATCTAACACAAATTTTAATACAGCTAGAAGTAGTATTTAATTATCAATAAATCGTTCTCCCCGAATGACAAATTGCACAAAGTAAACGAAAATATTGAAAGGATTAATAGGAATATTCATAAGAAATTTTTAAATAGGGCAGCTCAACCCTTTCATCTCGCTAAGAGCATATCGAACTGAGCTCCCGGTTCTAACTTATTATTACTCACTACGTAATTCCGAGCTAAATTGACGATGGTCGTGCACAAAGACATCAGAAGTGTAGCAATTTCGCTATTTTATGAACCTAACTGGTATATAAAAGTTAATAAACAAGGGTTGATCAAAACTTTCAAAAAAATGACAAAAATGACGGACGGCCAAAATGTTGTAGGTTAAAAGTACTAAAATAAATAAATGTTTCCGAGCTAAAAGTTTTCAAAATGATACTAAATAAAGTCACTTTAGGACTTTTTTTTTAACAAAAGCGTCAAATTTATCCAAGTCTCACAATCCGAGGCTGTTCCGGTATACGGTATAGAGATGGACGATACAGAAAAATTGTAACCGATCATTATCAATAAATATAGATTAATCAAGAAAACTTCCTATCCTTGTCACAATAATTACAAAATATCTTATGCAAATTTTAACACAGCTAGAATAAATGGTATCTAGTTATCAATATATCATTCTCACCGAATGACCAACTACACAAAGTAAACAAAAAAATTGAAAGGACTGATAAGAACATTTATAGGAAATTTTTTACCTGGGGCTAGCAGAATCTTTTCCTCCTGCTAACCGCGTACCGAATTGACCTCTCGGTTCCAACAGATTAATGTTGTTACTCCCGACGTAATTCTGAGCTAAATTGACGATGGTCATGCACAGAGACACTTCACCATGATGGTAGGCTGAGTGTTCTGCTACGGATCCGGCCAGTTGGGCCACTTTAACTTCACGTTTGTCGTTCCTCTTCAGGCACGTAAACATAACCTAAAAAATATTTACTTGTAGAAAAATATAGATCTCTATTTTTAAGATTTAAATATTACTTTACATTACATGAAATTTATTTTTACATTTTAATCATACCCTAATTGAACTTTTACCTTTCTTTGACCAGGCTTGAATCCATCTACCAGGGAAGGTATGGATCTTATATTATCAGCATTTGAGAACAGAACCAACTCAAGATTAATAAAATCTTTATAATTGACATATTTGGTTTCCTTAGTATATAAGTACTTTTCCGGCAGTCCCATTTCTTTTCTTCTTTTGCTACAAAAAAAGAACAGTCGTAAAATAACTGTATTGGTTCGATTATTATGTAAGGGAACAAAAGTTTATTACCACATATATTTATTTTATGTTCATTAACTGAAGATCTATATCCTTTTGTCATTCTGTATATGGAATCGGACCAATGCAGCGTAGATCTTGTCTCTACCGAAGGACCGTTACCCATAAACGAAATATAAATCAGTTACCAAACTTAAGCCTAAATTCAGTGTTATTACTCTTGGGATCGTTAATTTGATTTCTAGAAGATATATAATACGTCTAGACAATATTTTAAATAAATATGTCAAAGAGACCCTATATTTTTTTATCTTCCACTTTGTAAACGCTAGAGATATTTTCAATATATGAGCGACTTTTTTAAACTGAGAAAATTTACCCATTATAAGAAAACAAAAGAATATTTGAATAAAATCGCTACAATGCAATCTAATTATTTGTTTAAATGTGCAAATCTTTTGTCTTTTGGTAATTTATAAATGTGAGAAATGGGTAAAAGAGCGAATAGGATTTTTTTCATAGTTTAAGATCAGAAACTTTTATTAATAAGAAGCGTTAAAATCGGTCGATTAACTTTTGTTTATGTATGATTAAGATGTTCAAGCCAAATCCAGTATCAAATATTCAACATACGCATGACTGACACCACTATGGATGAGGGGGCTGAAACTTGTCACCAAGTAATGTTTGATTAATGGAGAGATCAAGAGGTGATACTAGCGCGAATGAAATGGAAAGAGGTTCCGAGGGTTGCAAAGTTAGATTTCATCTTCAAAAAGTACTTATCAAAAACCAGTACTTGAAATTTGGGATAGACGGTAGTTTTAAAATCTGTTAAAGAAGGTTACCTTTTTCACGTATAACCGGTTTTATTCTTGACTTATTATTTTAGGCTATTGACTATGTCGAAAAAAAGAGGGGTAAAAGGAACTAAAACGCCGAAGTGTTTTCATTGTTTCATACGTTTAACTGACCTCAAATTTGACACAACCAAAAAAGTGCTTCCAAATTAAGGGGTGCGTTGTTCTGATTAAGGTAGATTAGCCCCCTTTTCAGTTTTTTGTGTTTTACTCAAAAACCATACATTTTTCGTACGTACAGGTTTACAAAAAGCTTGTGGGCAGTGATATTTCCTATCGAAATGGAACCTCACGAGGCCAAAAAGTAATTTTTCAAAAAAATGCACCCCAAAAACAAAATAAAAAAACAAAAAATGCAAAATTTTTATTTTTTTTTTAAATTTTTCCCCGTAACTTTTTTCTAAGTAATGTTAGGTATAGGCATTGCTTCATGAATAAGAAAGATGCCGTTACGCCCGTTACAATGCAGAAGTCTATGCAAAGAAAAGTAACCGAGATATGGTGTCTCAAATTTTTCTACTTTTCTCGTACTACAAATTTTTCGTGAGTGAATTTAGGTATAGACATTACATTAAAAAGAAAGCTGATATCACACCCTTTAAAATGGTCTCCAACCGAAGTCTGTACGATGTTTAGTGGCCGAGAAATGTCCTCTCAAAATTTTCGACTTTTTACGATTTTTATAACTTTTTACCCGCACATTATGCCATTTTATATTGTTGCGCGAAAATTTTTCTTTATCCAATGAATAAATTATTTTAAGGTGTTTGGTGATGAAAAATAATTATATTTTGTCCTGAAAACGTGGGTTTTGCATCTGAATGCATCGTAACTTTATTATAAAACTTGAAAATTGAAAGTTGAAGCACCTGTCGTTATCAGCTATTTCAGAAGCATTCAGCAAATGCGAAATTTACTTTATCGGAATTGCCTCCAACAACTGATGCTACTAAACAGAATGGCTTAAAAACATACTTACAAATACAACAATTAAAAGGGAATAGTTTAAATCATCTCGATTGGGGTTAGAAAGATCGAAAAATGGATTGATAGCAATTTTTACAAATAAACTTCCTGCACCAAAAACTTTGCTTGAACGAATAGCATGTGGATATACCAAAGGATGCCAAGGGAATTTTGGTTGCAGGAAATTAGAAATCACGTGCTCTATGTTCTGCAAAGAATGTATGGGTTTAAATTGTGAAAATGCTGATGTACTTGACGTTACTAAAGACGATATTCTCGAAGATACTGACGAAGAAATTGAAAAAATTTTTGAAAATAATTTAACTGAATCCAGCTCATGAATAACAATAAATAACTTAAAAATGTATAAAAGAATGTGATAATTAATTTTATTTTTAATTCTGTACCCCTTCGAACATACCCCTGTATAATTAGCATAACGTCAGAACTAGGGCCCGGTTGTTTGAACGCTGAATAACGTAATAATATTTTTATTTATATTTGAAAAAGTGTTGATAAATAGTAGATATTTCATTTCTTGGTACACACATACCGGTTTTATGCTATCCTTTTCTAATTGCATTATTTAAACGAGTATCATACGATAATCGGTAAGTCATTTCTAGAATATGAATTTATGGTTTCCCAAATTTTTATTATTGTTATTTTCAATATGTAAACAATATCTAACAATATTTACAAAATAAAAATAGGTTTTTAAATCCTCTTTTTGTTAATATTAATTGCAAACTTCTTATTTATAGTAATTTCTAACACTTAAAAACACTGAAAAGAGACACGACAAGCAATTAAACTGAAAGAAAAGGTAAGTAAAAGTGTTTATGTCTGTCAAACATCAAAAAAGCCTCTCCCCCACCGACCATAAATAGCCTTCAAACAAATCTATTGTTGTTTTAATCTATAGGGTATGATCGAAGCCATACCCTATATCAATAGTTTTTTCAAAATATAAGTGTTTTTGTTGTTAACCTAAAATAATTTGTTCTTTGAATAAAGAAAAATTTTCAAGCAGAAATATAAAATTATAGAATATGCTGGTAAAAAATTATAAAAATCGTAAAAATTGAAAAGTTTCAGACGTCATTTCTCTGTTACTATTTCATCGTACAGACTTCGTCCGGGAACCATTTTAATAAGTGTAATACAGCTATTATTTTAAGACATTTTCACGGAAGTTCATTTAGAGAAAAGTTGTGAGGCGAAATTTGAAAAATAAAACAAAAATTTGCCAATAACGAGAAAAGCAGCAAAATTTCAGGCACCATATCTCGGTTATTTTTTTTCGCATAAACTTCTGCAGGAGTTTATTTTAACGAGCGCAATGTCAGCTGAAGCAATGTCTATACCTAACTTTACTTGGAAAAAAGTTATGAAGAAATTTTTTTTTTGTTTTTGATGCGTATTTTTTTTAAAAATCACTTTTTTGAACTTCATACCACTTCGATAGGAAATTTCATTGCCTACAACTTTTCTATACACCTGTACTTACGAAAAATGCATAGTTATCGAGTAAAACTAAAAAAAACTGAAAAATGACCAAATTTACCTTAATCTAAAAAACGCATTTCTTAATTTGGTAGCACTTTGTGATTTTGTCATATTTGTAGGTCAATTGAACATATGAACAATGAAAATACTTTAACGTTTTAGTTCCTATCTCAAGTACAAAGTCAATAGCCTATTTATTTTCGGGAAAGTTAAGGAAAAATTCAGTTTTATTCCACCTGGTAAAAGGGCGACTTTAGTACATTTTCTTTAAACAATTTAAATAGCTGTTTTTCATGTTTTTATTATTTTTCTAGATTAAACTTTAGAAAGCTATTTAAACATAAGATTTTCAAAATTTGGTTTTATTTTATGATCGGGTTCAAATCATGGCCAACAAGAGCAGTTATTTTAGTTACTTTGGAATTGTTTTATAGAGTTATTTTTAAGTTTCTCATTGTACATAATATCGTTTTATTTAGTTTTAAAATTGATTTCAGTATTTTGAGAAACTTGTCTTGTTTAATTTAATTAAAAACCTACATGCGGTTAATTTCGCGGGCGCAATGATGCGAAAGCTATTAAACAAGAAGTCTGATCTGACCAGCTGGAAAGCAGCTTTTCTAGAGTCTTAAAGTATGTGTGTCTGTGGTATTGGTAAGCCCTAATAAGCTGTAATTATTTACCACGAAAACTGAATGACCCTAAGAAGATGGACCAGACCTTCAGAGTGCCTTTATCAAAGTGAGATCTATTTATAGATTTATAGTATAGCTACTAACTGGGACAGCAGTAAATCGTGGGCGAAACGAACATACACTACCACAATAATCCGTTTGTAAGAGTCGAGAATAAAATTCTGACACAACAAATTCCTAAACACCATGTTTAGAAATAATTGGTGTATATACATACAAAAAAATACATATAGTGATTGAATTCAGAATATTCTTCTTTTTTGAAGGCAATTAACAATTAAACAATTTGAACAACCTGAACTAGCCTTTTCTCCAGTTTATACGCGAATGTCCCTGTAAGATATAAAATACCTGATAGAAAATGTGATTATAATTGTCCTAAAAGTATCAAAATCTTTTTAGAACACTAAATTTTAGATGTATTTACCTATCAACCATGAAGTTAGTAAGCCATTCCTTCCTAGCATCAACGTGCTTCTTACTAAACGCCAAAACGATATGGTCATCGTCTTCCTGGCCATTATAACGAAAACGAATTCGATGCCTGGTCATGTTCGTGAAGTATTCTTTAGCCTCCTTGGAAGTGGAGGTACCCAAACCTAAAAGATCATGGTAATAGTACATTTTACTTCATATCTATAAAAAAATTACATGAAATCTTAAAAAAAAAATAATCCTGAATATATTGTTAGTAATATAAAAAAAAATACCTTTGTAGTATTTTATCTGGAAGGTATTATGATTGGGAGTATCCCTCTTCCACTCTTCAAACTCGGGCAACGAATAGAACGACAATTCTTGATTCTTCTTCTTCGCTTTAACGATCGGCGTGATGAATTCTTCCAAGAAATTCTGTCTCAGCAACTCCGGCCAATTATGATGTATAAAATTGATCAGCAGCCCTTTGATGTGGGACCCGTCCTGATCCTGATCGGTCATGATCATAATTTTCCCGTATCGCAACATTTTCATATCGTCCGGCGAGCTGTATTTCTTTTTGTACTGCAGACCGACAATTTTAACCAGGTTGTTAATTTCGGCATTTTCTAAAATTTGTTTGTGGGTGGCTTCTCGCACATTCAGCAGTTTACCCCGGAGGGGAAACACTCCGTAGTAATCTCTACCTATAACACCTAAACCGGAGACAGCTAACGATTTAGCTGAATCTCCTTCAGTCAGTATAAGGGTGCATTTCAGGCCATTTTTTGTACCGGCCTCGTTGGCGTCTTCTAGTTTGGGAATTCCTTTCAGTTTACTCTGTTTCTTGCCCGCGCTGGCTTTAACCAGTTCGTTTTGCTGTTTAAATTTTGCCCAGGAAAGGACGCTTTCGACAAGTCCACTCTTCTGGACGCCTTGGATGAATTTTTCGGTTAGGGTGCATTTTGAACCGAAACTTTTCATTTGTAATGTCATGTTTTCTTTAGTTTGTGAATCAAAGGTTGGATTGACGATTAGGCAATTGATGAATATCCACATGTGATTCTTTACTTGGAAAGGTTTTATAGCTGTTCCTCCTAGATAAGAAATTAAATATGTTAAATTTAATGAGCAAACATATGTATCACGAAGAATAGATTCTAGTCCTTTGTAGTACTTATGAACACAAAATTTTTATAAAAAACTAGAACCGACTTTTAAAGAAACGTTAAAAAGCGAAAAATGACAATATAAATTTATAAATGAAATTGAAATTTTTGAAATCGAAGCCAAATTAATACCGAACAAATGGTGATTCATAGAAAAAGATTGAGAAATACTTTATTTCTAATTGTTTTCTTACCGTTGCTTGTATCTCGTGTTAATAGTTATTTGTGTCATTTAGTAATAATTTGGTGCCAACAAAAATTTCATATAAAAATTTATTTTGTCATTTTTGACTTTTTAGCCCATTTTTAGAAGTCAGTTCAATTTTTTTTTTTGATTTTTAGTTTTTAACTCGTTATGACATTCATAAATTGTTTGAAGTAAGCACTAAACAAAATATGTGGTGTACCTCCAATGTTTACAAAGTCGCAAAAAAGTAATAATTTTATTCAAAGTTGCAAACCACATTAAATTGAGCAACAAAAAATTCTTTGACTGTGAGAATCCTCCAAATACCAGTTATGAATGAAATCGTCCCAAACAAATGTTTAGTCTGCCATGGTAAATCCGCTATTTTGAATTTTAAGAAATTAATTTTAGATTCGTAATTTAGACTCCCAAAACTCCCCAATACTAATATTTACGGAATTTGAGACATCTAAATGTTTTGGTCCAACATAATTTATTTTGCATATTGAGTTTGAGGAAATTAATATAAGATTCGTAATATTTGGGCAAAATTGGAAAAATGTAAAAATTAATTTTGGATCCCAAAAACCCTTCATGCCAATTTTGAAAATATTTGAACAACATAAAATTTTCAATCAACCATGTATTGGATTCACCGTATTTAATAATAAAAAAAAAATGTAAACTCTTAATCTACACCCTTGAAAAACTTCCTGTATCAATTTTGGCATAATCTAGAAATGGACAAGTTTTAGACTCCATCTGTCATATTGAAATTTTAAAAAATTTTCAAATTCATAATTTCCACATTCAAAAACCCTCCTATACCAATTCTGGATAAAATCAAAACATAAAATTTTTAAAAGGTCATATTGGATCCGCCATATTGAATTTTTCAAAAATAATTTTGAATTCGTTATTTACACCCGCAAAAAGTCCCCAGAACTAATTTTAAACAAAATCGAGATGTCAAATTTTTTATCCGTCTATATTGGATCCGCCATATTGAATTTTTTTAAAAATAATTTTAGATTCCGAATTTACATCCTCAAAAATCCCCTTATACCAATATTGGATCAAAACGAGAAATGTAAATTTTTAGGGTGCCATATTGAATTTTTGAATAATAATTTTAAATTCGTAATTTACACCTCCAAAAACTCCCCAATGTCAATTTTGGACAAAATCAAGAGATATCAATTTTTGGGACGCCATACTGGATCAGCCATATTGAATTATTCAAAAATAATTTTAAATTTGTTATTTACACTCCCAAAAACCTCCAATATCAATTTTGGACAAAATCGAGAGATGTAAAATTTTTAATTCGCCATATTGAATTTTGTTCAATAATTTTAGGTATGTCTATAGCAATTTTGGTTAAAATCGGACAAGATTAGCTTTGTTTTCCGCCATATTATAAGCGCCATCTTGGATTTCACTGAATCAATTTGGACCGAAATGATGAGATCAACTTCTTGAACATAAAGTAAAATATTTCATTCAAATCGGTGCCACTGTTCTGGAGCAATTAAAGAACATATGTAAAAAAAATATTTGTTTTGAAAAGAGTACTTATATCATTTAAAAGGCGTGTTAAGAAACTTGTAAATAATGCTAATCGCTAGCAAGCATATTTAACACATTATAAAAGCAATTTTACAGTGAATCAAGCAATTACCTATTTGTTTTTTAACATAATAATACTTTATTAACCTTTATTTTTCTTCTTAATGATCTCCAAAAGCTGTTTTACGATCATATCCACAACATAATCAACATGTCTTCCACCCTTGGTAGTTGCAATGCTGTTGACAAATGACATTTGTTGGAACCCATGATCGGAAAGTGTGACCGCGACTTCCCACCTAATAAAAATAACGATAATTATTTAGCTATCCCACACCAAGTCAATATCAACAATGTGTTCAGTATAGGTATATTTTATTTAATTAAAAATTCTCTTTACAAATATTTTTATTGGCTGGGCACTAGGTAAATATGTAGGGTGTAACTCAAGCAGAACTAACTAGTATCGCCATAGCAGCAAACGAAATTACCGAGAAATCTTGCTAGAAGAATATATGTGAGTTGGCTCCCAAAAGTATCTACCGATTGGTCGTGTCAGTGAGCGTGTTTATACTACTTTTTTTACATTTTGTTACCGCTGGAAATGACGGATAGATGTGAACAAGGAATTTGCATCAAGTTTTGCCATAAATAAAAATTGCGCGGAAACTATTGAAATTGTGCAGAACACCTTTTGGAGACGATTGTATAGGCAAAACACAGATAAGAATGGTACAAGCGGTTCAAAGATGGCCACACTTCTGTCAACAGTGATCCACGTTTTGACTAACCTTTGAGTCCAATAATGCTAGAAAATGTCTAGGTTGTGCGACTTGCGATTGTAGAAAATTATCGTTTGACTGTTCATGAATTAAAAAGTGTACGAATGCGACAAGTGCACTCAAGATAATTCCAAAAATTGACTACACAAACTGCTTCACCATGTGTAAACACTTTTTGGGAACGTGTTGTTCTGTCGATTAGGGATTATTTTGAAGGATGCTCCTTGCCGGGTGAAGCGCGAAGTTATAAACCCAGATGGGATACTTTTGCGACACACCTCGTACAGACAGCAAATATGCACCGCTAGTCCTAAATAATTTACGCATTTCCTCTAACATAGTAATAGAATGCTAGGACGATCTTTCCTTGGTTGCAGCTTAAAATGCGCTCACTTTGACCTGGATTAAAGGACTTGATTCGTTCGACGAAGACCGCACTGCTGATTGGCTGGCCAAACAGGCAGCCAAAATAAAGATGCCATACTAGACTAAATCAGTAATGACAAAACTAATTAAAGACCACTCCAATCATCTTTTTAAAATATGATGGGATGTCATCATAAACTGAGAACCAGAGAAAAACTATGATTAGTCACAGAGCACTGCCAGCTAAGAAAAGACATAGTATGAAAGTGTGCAACATTTCCGTAAATCGGGATTGTGAAACAGAACATGAGACTGTAAAACATGTTATATGTAACAGTCCAGTTCTTCACCAAAAAAGTTGGTCGACATTATCCAGAAGCTCTCTCAATTTATTTATTCATTGTATCAACAACTTTTACAAAGCCAATTACAGATACAACTAAACTTAATATACTAAGACTACAATCTAAATTAGAACCTAAATAAAAAGGCACTACAACTGCGTACATAACTAATTTCTCACTTCCCTTCTAAACCTGTTACAACTTAGGTTAAAAATGCCAATGGTACCACAATACTTATTAAAATATGAACATAATCTTATTATTGGGGAATTTTAATACAGGTTAGTCCGAGGGGCATTAATATAAAATAAATTTCTGGATCTGGTGTTAACTCGGCCTATTTTAAAAGGAAGGAACACAAAAGCTTCTGATCAGTTCCTCTTTGAGGGTATACCAAGAAAGCCTTGTAATGCAAAAACTTTAAAAATCTCCGCTGAACCACCTTTAAGCTGTAAATTCTATTTTCATACTGTGGATCCCAAATTACACGAGCATATTGAAGCTTAGCAAGCACCAATGACTTAGACAAGACAATCATTGTATTGATATTATTGAAATATTTACAGCTCCTAATAATAAAACCAAGAATTTTTACTGCACTTGCAGTTACATTATCAATGTGCCTACCAAAACTCAACTTCGTATCTAAATAAACACCAAGATCCCTATGTAAATCAGTTCTTTTTAACGGCGTGTTATTTATACAATAATTAAAATGAATTATTTGCTTTTTAGATGTAAAAGACATTACTACACATTTATTTATATTTACATTTAAATCGTGTTCCTTGCACCATCTCGCATTAAAATCCTCTTGCAGAGCCCTCGCATCTGACTCATCTCTAATAGCACGAAAAATTTTATAATCATCCGCAAAGATAAGGCCTTTGGCGAATTTTACATTCACACCTATGTTATTGATAACCAGTAAAAACAGAGGTGGCCCAAGATTTGAACCCTGAGGCACTCTTGAGGTGGGTATATAGCTTTGAGACTTATACGCCTTAAGTTCAACAAATAAAGTTCAATCATGCAAATAAGATATCAGCAATGAAACAATGTTTGGATCTACAGAAAAATCTTGGAGGGCAAGTACTATTTCACCAAAGTTCACTTTATCAAATGCCTTCTCCAAATCATTAAAAATTACATCAACCTGACATCCTTCCTGAATTGATTCAATGACAAAGGCAAAACATTAATGAAATAAGGCCTGGATCAATCTGGATTCCCAAGAATTTAGCACTCAGCAAACTCCCTTTTATATCTCCCAAGTCAGGTAGAGAAAATACCACTTGCTTGGTTTTATTTTCATTCAGAAGCAGGCCATTTGCATCAAACCACTCACTGGCATAAGACTGTGCTGCTCCCACTCTGCCCAAACCCCTTCTAGAGATATATTGTAACCGAGGGACTGGTGGCATCGACAAAGAGTGTGAAATCCGCCACAGGTAGGTCATTTATATATATTAAAAATAGAATAGGCCCCAATACCAAACCCTGGGGCACCCCTATTGATATCCCACCCCTGGCCGAGGACAACCCTCCAACTCTCACAATCTGAGCTCTATTTTCCAAGTAAGATTTTATAAGCCTGCAGCTGCTCTTATTAAAGTTGCACACACAGTGCAGGAAGGAAGACGAGTGAAATTACCATTCTCTTTTCTAATGAGTGGAGCATAGAACCAGACATGGCATATTATTCAGATTTTGGGATCACATGATTCTTTGCTCTGTCCACTAAAAAAAGAGAATGAAGCTTTCAGTATACTCCTACCTTTTTAATGGGTGAAAAATAGAATCAGACATGGAGTATTATTCACATTTGGGGGTCACATGGTTCTATGCCTGCCCATTAAAAAGAGAGAATATTGCTGTAACTGTTCCTCTCTGACGCTATAGTAACGGTCACCATTGGGGATGTGAAATCTAGTATTTTCTAAATATATGCTTAAATTCAATCGTAGGTTTAAAACCAATAATTAGATAAAATCAATGTAATTTTCTAAAATTTTTAATGTTTCCACATGGAGAAAGGGTGACTTTTATGATTTTAGTAAAACAAATGGATAAAAATATGAATCTGAAGAGAAAATGGCATATAAAACATTGACAACCTAACCTCAAAAGTAGGTACATCTTAAAAAAAGAAATATCTCAACATCTAAATGTTTCCATAAAATTTTGATTTGATTTTTAATCTATGCACCAAATTAAATACAAATCTAGATAAAATGATTAAATTTAGTGTAGTTACTACAACCAACGTAATGATTATAGAATTATTAGGAACTTACAACTTGTAAATGAAGAAAATTCCCAGAAAACTCTTACCGTTCATTTGGCTGTTCGTAAACAACTTTTAGGTTATTTCCCATCTCATCCTCTTTCCCCTTTATGTACAAATCAACATAATCCTTAAAAGACTTCACTGGAAGTTTCGCTCCATTCAAAAACACTTTCACTCCCCTAGTC
This sequence comes from Diaprepes abbreviatus, assembly GCA_034092305.1. Lineage (NCBI taxonomy): Eukaryota > Metazoa > Arthropoda > Insecta > Coleoptera > Curculionidae > Diaprepes > Diaprepes abbreviatus. Next base: position 1,905,727 of record JASJET010000080.1, on the reverse strand, counting down.
GAAGCGGCTATATCATAAGCCCTTCTCGACATAAGACCGACGATGTCATCATCCAATTTTTCCATTTTAAACTTTGTCAAATCAGGGCAAAAGGTGATTTTCGTAAAATCCTCACCAAAAAATTCTTTAATTTTTGGTTCTGATGCTTTACTCATGTTACTGCCCCATGTTTGCTTGAATTGTTTCTTGTACTGTTTACTGGCAGTTTCTACGATGAATTTGTCACTAAAAATGTTACATAATTTGGCACCGTAACCATTTCTACCACCAGTTACTTTCTCTTCTTCATCGTTGTAGTTTGAGGATGTTAAAAGATGTCCAAAAATCATAGTAGGGACAAACATCTTTTCGTCTTGATGCATTACCACTGGTATACCTAAACAAAAAAAGTTCTGTTTTGTAACGAGTTAATCACAGGTTATAAGGATGCAACCGAAAATGTTAAATATTGAAAAGTACCAAAAATAATAGAAATCAGAGCTATACACATTTGAATTTATTGTTATTTGATGCAATAATACTTGTTTGTATACTGAAAGATTTTAATCCAAAAAAGTATCTTCGAGAAATATTTTTTTAAAATACTAATTTTGCAACCAAATTTATCACACCAAACTTATTTATAACAATGTAAAAAATTTTACATTTTTTAACACCTAGAGGTATAAAGCTTTGAAACATATATTCTTTTGGAAAAAACCAGTACTGATTGACCAAAAATAACACTTAAGAGTAAACATTTTGGGTAAGCATTGATTTTTAAAACCTCATTCCCTTACTTTGCGGACATCCTGAAAAATTCTAACTCCCCCAGTTGTAAAGACCCTGATGAAGACATAAATACATAAAATTTTTACCTTGACCATTATTCCAAATAGATATTGTATTCTCTTCTGGCTTAATTTCAATTTTAATACAATCCATCTTTTTATCTCTCTGTTTGTTATCAGCAGCATTCACCAAAATCTCATCAAATATTTTGTACAATCCAGGAACATATTCAATCTGCTTTTGAACCATCATTTCTTTTTCAGGATCATAAATCCACATCAGCTCATTGGCTTTCTCCACAGAACCAATATAGGTATCGGGTCTGAGCAGAACATGTTCCAACTGTGATTTTTTCTGGTAGGTTTTCTCAATAGTTTGTTTTTTCGGCTTGGATTTCGGGGCTCCTTCGGACGGCGGTGATGCCTCATTTTCCCCAGAGCCATTGTTATCCTTGCCATTAGACATTTTTGCAAACATTGCCTAGACAGAAATTAAAGAAAATTTTTAAATCAGAAGATTCCTACTCTCCAAAATATTCTTAACACAGAACTTCTTCCAACTTTCTACAAGTGACATTTTTATACTGACATTAAAAAATAAAGTATAATATAGTGTCTGTACTACTAATACTGTCTCAAAAAATATGTGGTTAGTTTATAGCTCTTTTACATTACATGACATAAAAAATAAGTTTTTGCCAATGATTGCACAACAGTCAGATTTTAAATGTAGGTTTTATAATGAATTGGTTTTTATACAATAAAAGTTTTGACCACAAAGGGACAACTCTGAAAAAAAAACACCTGTTTATTTGATTAAAATACTCTACAGTATTATTATATTACACAATATTCTCATAGCATATAAAGGCTCTTAGAGAGCTAAATGTTAAAATGCTACTACTAAATAAGGAAAAAGTATTACAGGACTATTGTCCTACAATTAAAATGTAATTAATCACTGAAATTTGTAGTTGATTGACCTCTCATTTCAAATTATTAAAGGTTTGTATACTCGAGGACAACACATACATACTATTAACAAATCTAAAGCACAGATTATCTGGTAAAATTTGAAAACTCCGAAACTGAAGCCGACAGGCAATAAAATCAAATAAGAGCTACTGTTTACCTGTAAAAATTGGAGATTGTCTAGTTTATATTTATTAAAAATACGCGTGTTCAATATAGCTTCACAATAGCGATAAAATATCATGAAAAACTGCAAATATTAGTAAAATACATTTAAAATAAAGCAAATAAACAACGTGTTCATTGAAACTGCGAACCAAAGATGTTATCCTAAAAAACATACCTTAATATCCGCCATTTTTCACCGTTTCAAAAAGCTTTCACAAAGTTCAGTCAATAACTGCTAAATCATCACACAAATATAACCTAAATATAAAAACACGACGCACGTTTTAAAAAAATCTTTCTTCTATAATAAAATTATTGAAAATTTTGGTTTTGTTAAAAGACTTTTAACAAACCACAGATACGGCGTCAACCGCCAACCGTTTCTCCGGTCGGCGACCTTCGATTTTCTTCGGACAAAGGACTACCAATTAAAAGATACATATTTTGAATTTCACCAATCACGTTTAAGCTTTCCAAGAATTTGCAAATCAATATGGCCGGTTGACAAATCGTTCGCAAATTGATCATCAAAAATAAACTCTATGAAAAAAGTAAAATTTAGACAAATATCTAATTATTTTTATAAGAACAGAGGGATAATAATAAATTGTAAGAATTTAGAAACAGCAGGTGATAATAATCAAAAAATTAGTAGGAATTTGTTGAAAATCTAGTCTCTAACATATAGATGGCGGTGTAATTCGGACTTTAATACAAAGGCTTTATAATAATAGTGAGGATAAGATTTACCTATACATTTTTTGTACGGAATGTAGCAAACGGTGGAATTTGGTGGAGCATACACTACAGCAGCTTGAATTACTCCGCGCGTTACGCGGCAAAGAGAAAGAGAGGATGATACGGAGAAATGCTTTTTCTCGCTCCGAACCACGATTGGCGGGTGCACCTTGTATGATGGAGAAGAGAGAGATTTAAGGCGGCATTTTTCAAGGTCGTTTGCGTCAAAATAACCTATTATTTTGTCCCAAAAATCGTCATTTTTAATACGTTGAAATTCAACGAGGAAAAACGATTCTTACCTAAAACTTTCAAAAAATGCTTAGGAAAGGCATAATGAAGGGGAGAGTTACATAATATGCAAAGAAAAAAACTTAAAAATAGCATTTTTTATTATTTGAGTACACACAAGTTTCTAGCCGTCAGAAAAGACATGTTTTTTTAATATCATTTAAAATCTAGCCAACATTTCACAAATTTTATTGGAGTCTCCCCTTGTATTTTTACAAACACTATTCTGTCTAAAAAATCACAACAAATGGATATTTATTTTAAAAAAGTCAACGTATATAAAAAAAACTAGTAAAAAGTAACAAATCATAATTCCCGGGTCGGCCCTAGGTCTATTCAAAAACTGTAATTGATGTGACCTGAACAGGCTGACATTGGTGTTCTTTTTTTATTTGCACTCAATAGAAGAAGACATTCTACTACCAACTAATAATCGGCGTAGAACGTTACTGTTAGTATACTGGAAGTTGATTTAGTTCGGCCTTGTTGGCGCAGCAGTCACTGCCGAATTATGAATGGAAATATTTCAAATGGGAATGATTTCTCTACATTAGGATTCTACAAAAATAAATTATAACAAAATGTCACAAAAACAGATCTTGCATCTTCGTTACCTTTGTGGTAATGCATAAGTATGTCACTGTCTTTAACAGATTCGGAAAGGAAAAGTCAAAAAATATGCTAGGAACTTTCTGAACCTTATCATAAGAGGTTTTTAATTTCTTATTTATTGTTAATTTTGTTACAAATAAAACTTTATTTGAAGTTTAAAAAACTTGTAGAATTCTTCCATTTCAGGAGATTTTTTCATAACATACTGTCAAAAGGTAAGAATTTTACTTGTTATAAGGTTGACCACATTGAGGATATTTTTTTAACATTGTGTATTTGATATTATTTTTATATTATTTGTGTGTTAAAACTTTCTAGCATCAACGAGTTATTTGGAAGCGATGATAAAGTCATTTAAAAAACGAAAATGCATTGGAGTCCAATCACATAAGAAAATTCAGTTTAATGTTTATTGAAACAAAATCCCTTGCTAGTATGAAGAAAAAATCAGACTGCGTCGAGGTAAATTATAAACCTTTGTTCAGCGTTATTAATTATGAATTATAATTTTTTTATTACAGATTTCATTAAACAGATTTGGAGATGTTGAAATTACAACTTATGCTTGTCCAAGGGAGATAAAATGTCACCATATTGGTACTTTGGACAGGAAACATGCCAGTAAAAATGTATCGAGAAGAAAATGAGCCAGGAAGAACTAAATAAAAAAAAATGAAATAAAGCGTAATACTGTAGAATTTATTAAGTTGTGGCAAACAGATACTACAGCAGGGGTAAGATGTAAATTTACCCATTATTGAAGACAATCTATCTCTGATGATTTTGTCAACTCGTCTGACAAAATTAAATATTTGTCATTAATTATATCATTAGAAAAATTGCAAGAGTTGCCACTAGACAAATTTGTAATGAAAATTGGTACCTAAGAACAAAGTTCACTTAACTGCGAGCAATTTGGTGACCATTTTATCAGCTTGTCTAGGGAATCGATATCCTGATGATCTGTTTAAAAATCTTATTGTATATAAGTATTTAATTAGAAATTATGAAACCTTTTTGTTGTTTTCTATACTACTAACATTTAACACTTCCTTTATTAATACAGTCCAATAATATTTTAGGTTTCTACAATCTTTGTGGTATCAAATCCATTCAGTGAAGAAGAACCTATAATAAAAATACCATAGATTTTCTTAAAAAAGAATTAAATTTAGATGTCAGTATGAACAAATACGTGAAAATCTTAATTTTTTGAAAAAATTGAAGTGTTACCTCTGTCTCTGAACATTAAAAGAAGTAACAGTACAGATAGAATATGATACTTCATGGAAAGAAAGTTTAGTAATATTAGGGAATTTTTATATTCATCAGTATTTACCAAAACTTCTAGGAAATTAAGTAATTTATCAAAAAATTTGCTAGGTTTAATAAATACATATTGTTTTAAAAGATGTTATTGTTAATATTTTAGTTTTATATAAATGCCATTAAAACTTTCTTATTTTGGATGTATTCAAATTTCATGTTTTTTTTTAATTGTAAAAAATAAATTGGTTTTTACCTGCAAAAATTAAACAAAAATGTCCTAACCTTAAGAAATAAAACAACCCCTACGAAAATATTTTCTTTTTATTAATACTTAAATAAAATTATATGATTTACTAAATATAAAAAACAGCAAAAAAATATTTATAATTTGGAAACATTTATTTATTCAATAATATTCCCCATCTTCTTTTATTAGAGGATACTGGAAATTAAAACACAAATGATGATATTCAAAAATTCTACGAATAGCTCTTTCAACATGTATTTTTACGCTTGCTATAGTTTGTGTTTCATACACTTTAAATTCTGTGGAAAATAAAAATAGTGGGATATTTAAGGAAGCCTGCAGGAAGTAATTCCTTGATCAGGAATCATTTATCAGCTAGTATAAGATCACTAAAAAATTACTTGTTTCAAAATGTTCTATAACTTTTTTGTCCGACATAGATTCTGGATATGCCTTGCTCACAAAAATAATTACATCATTTGGTGATACACCTTCGAAATCTTTCTGTGTTTATAGACTCTGTAAGTCTTCCTTGGACTTTCTAGGTTTGTTGGAATCGATGAGTAAATTTCTGTGCAGTGTAATTTTCTACAATTTCTAATTGTATACAATGCTGTTGGAAACAAGCTTTCGTCTTCATTAATTAGTCGAAAAGAACTTAACGTGGTGCTATATTTGTTACTGTAGTTCTTTACAACTAAAGCAAATGTCCCAAATCAAAATTTGATTAATATTTGATAGTAGTTTAATTTGCTATGCTTCATAATACCTAATATTAATTATTTACTAATAATTAAGTGTTTATAGTTTTGAACAGTGTGCCTCTGAATTTCTGCTTACACTTTTGTATGTTGATGGCATATCTTCTACAATAGAATTTGCCCTTTAACATCTTGAAGGGCCTAAAGATTCAAAAACAATTGCTATATCAGGCCCAGCTATTATTTTTGTTTTCCACTGTGGAAAGAATGACTTTGTCATCTATTTCTTTCAAAGCTATTTTCCTAAAAAAAAGAAAGTGTATATAAATATGCAGTTCTCTTAAAAAAAGTAATACTATTTCTTAAAATTTCATTTCTAAATATTTTCTGTTATATTTGTAGATTTCAGTCAAAAAAAATATGATGAACAGGCCTCTTAAAAAAAAGTTTATATTTTGATATAGATACATACCGTTTCTCTGGAGAAGGAAATTTAAGTTTCCTTTGAATGTTAAATTTAAATATGTTGATCCACTTCTTTGATCCATATTTACAAAATGATAGTTGCATAGTAATTAATATTTTGAGGGTTCTCTGTCTTCTGTCCTACAAATTTGAATTTATATATAAAATTGTAATAAAATGTATTGCCAGGTTTCTTCTTCAACATATTTCCTGACATAAATGTTATTATAAGTAGATACCTTATTAAAGAAATCCATTTTTTTTGTTTCTCTTGAATCTGCAGCAAATGCAAAAAGTTTCATATCTTATGGTCACTGTAATGCTTCCAGCCAGGTACAAACCATTTTGGTGAATTTATAAAGCTAAAAACATAATAATTAATAAGAATTATCATAGAAACAAACACTGATTTTGGAAAAAATTCGTAAAGAGTGAAATGATAGGAAAACGACGTTTTTTTGAAAAAATTTTTATACATACCCCCTATTTCGAGGTCGTAGAACACGATTCTGACCTTGGTTTTCCAAAATTTTTCCTCAATTTTGCGGAAAAGAGGGAAAATAACTTTTCACTTTAGGTTCATTTTTTTTCACTAAATCGTTAAACTTTTGTTATAACAACTAATTTCACAGTGATAGAAGCTTCTCTATTATACAAAAATTCAAAAATATGCACTTTTTTTAGCGAAAAAATACGAAAAATTATCACGACAAAAATCACAACAAAATCAAAAGAAAATACCGCCTAATGACAAATAATAGTTTGCACAGTTCGCTGAAGATGGCGTACTGTTGAAGTCGGCGATGTTGCCAGATTGCAAAAACGATTTCTTTATATATTCTTCTCTTTCTGTTTGAATTGGAAAGAAAAGGTTCCAAAAAGAATTTTTCCCTTTCCTTTGATTATTGAAATACTGAATGTCTATGCCTTCGATGTGCGATTTTGACTCTAAATATTAAAGGTTTTAAGGATTATAGTTGCTTTTGTTTGTCTCCCTCCAAATATCGGTACTTTGATATGCGATTTTGACTCTAAATATTAAAGGTTTTAAGGATTATAGTTACTTTTGTTTGTCTCCCTCCAAATACCGTTACTTTGATGTGCGATTTTGACTCTAAATATTAAAGGTTTTAAGGATTATAGTTGCTTTTTTTTCTTTCCCTCCAAATACCAGTAGTTTTAAGCGGATAATAGGAATTGATCATATTGCTTATGTCCGTTAGTAGAAAGTGTCGCGTGAAAAAAAAATGCAAGAAGAAGGGCAAGAATTGTGTTCCGGGTGTTCTTTTTCTTTGAAAGAAATTCTAAAGCTTTTAGAAAATGAAGATCGCCTAAGGAATTTTCTTAAGGTACATGGCGTTTTTACATTAACCACTCCTGTTTGTCCCAATTGCAATGTACCTTGCAAACTTTATGGTTTTCGGTATCGCTGTACCAAATCCATTCTAGTCGGCGAAAACAATTCGAAACGGAAAAAATGTCCTTTTACGGTCGGGACAAAAAAGGGAACATTTTTTGAAAATGCAAAATTACCGTGGACTAAAGTTTGTGAGTTTGTATTTTGGTGGATTGCAGTGAAGCCCAAACAGGAGTGGCTAATAAATGAAGTAGGATTAAGCTCTGAAACGGTTGTTAATTGGGCAAATTTTTGCAGAGAAGTTTGCCTAGTTACAATTATGGAAAATTCAGAAAAATTGGGCGGGGAAGGAAAAATTGTTGAGATAGATGAATGTAAGATGGGTAAAAGGAAATATAATAGGGGAAGAATTATTGACGGTCAGTGGATTTTCGGAGGGATAGAACGGGAAACAAAGAGGCTCTTTCTTGTTCCCGTTGCCGAACGATCAAAAGAGACTCTTTTGGAAGTCATCCGAAATTGGATACTACCAGGAACTACGATCATATCAGATTGTTGGAAAGCTTACGACTGCTTAGCAGACGAAGGTTTCCAACACCTGACTGTGAATCATTCACAGAATTTCGTAGATCCTGACAGTGGAGCTCACACTCAAAATATTGAAAGGGCTTGGAGGGATTTACGTGGAAATGTTCCGCGATTTGGTCGGTGCGAAGAACATTTCCCCGGCTACTTGGCGGAACATTTGTTTCGGAAGAAATATACCAATCACAAAAACATGTTCCATGATTTTTTTAAATACGTGGGACAAGTTTACCCCCCTCCCTTTTAAGATTATGAGGAAAAACATTAATAATTTTCTTTTATTGCATATTTCTTTATGCCGCCTTTTTCCTCTATTCATTTGGCACCTAACAATACCCTTTTCCCATCGAATTTATAATCCTAATTCATTTTATTTATATTTTGGAATTATAATTTTACTAACCATATTTTTTTTGCAGCACTAAACCACCCCCCTCCTTACTAACTCTGACCTTCCCCAATATCCTTTCCTGGCAGAGCTTGTCCCGCCTCCACGTGGTCTCTGCTGGACAATAACATTTTTTAATTAATAAATCTAGGTCAGGTTAGTTCAGGTTAATTTTAGTTTTTTAAAGTAACTAAGACTAATGTTAACCTGTAATTATCTGAACTAACCAAAAATTTTGGAAGGTCAAGATTCATTTTTCCCCTTTTTTATACGTTACAAACATTATGTTGTTAACTGTAATGGGTAAATTTTAAAGTTTATACCAGGACACTTTAAATCTGGATTAATTTAGATTAGTTCAGGTTAGTTTCAGTTTTCCAAATTAACCAAAATCAAGCTAAACCCGAACCAACCTATCTTAACCAAAAACAACCAAAAATTTTGAAGGGTTAAGATTATTTTTACTTAGAAACTATTCTGAATATAAAAAAAATTAAACTATGTTGTTGACTGAGGAGGACAAATCTTATAGTTTATATTATGAAAAAAAAATACATCTGGCAACGTTGCACCTTTTTACGTGATTCGGCGGCCAGTTTGGATAGTCTGACCGCTGATGACGTTTCTGAGACGTGTTTTTGATTTTTCGCTGGAAATATAAGTTTTTCTAAATTGGTTTGATAAAATTTGGGAAAAAATAATTGAAATATATTACCTACAATATTTTTTAACTAGTTCCATTGAAAATAAATACGTAAATTCGGTTTTTAACTGAAAAGAAAGTGCTTTGTGAAGTGTCGCTTTTTTTTTTTGAGTTTTCCGGGAAAGTGAGGAAAAATAGTGAAAAATCAAGGCCAGAATCGTGTTCTACGACCTCGAAATAGGGGGTGAGTATCAAATTTTTTTCAAAAAAAAAATTTTTTCATGCTTTTCACGCTTTGCAAATTTTTACCCTGATTTTTGCATGCTATTTTTTGTAATGTAAAATGTACCATATTGTACCTACCTATTATTTTTGAAAAAACACGAGTCCCCACCTGCGATGAAATGCTTACGTCGTTTTATTTATACCTTTTTTACAATTTTAAAAATATTTATGTTTTTCTGGCTTTGTGTTCCGATCTTGAACACATCACGCATGCATCACGCAAAATTTATTCTTTATTCCTAGAAACAATGTTTTTGTTTGTATGTCAATCTTTCACCTAACTTTTAGGTTATACGAGTCAAAATTTACAACAGCTTAGGTTGAAATTAAATAAGCTGTCAAGGTCAAGTGGTTAGTCGGAGCCAGACACGAACTTGAGATATAAAACGCCAGAACATAATTTTATTCCCGTTTTTGCTAAATAAAATGCAGGATGCCATATGTTTCAAAAAAAAGAGACTCATGGATTGCTGATAATAATATCTGTCGAATTCGAAATCCAATAATAACTCTTAAAATTCTAAATATTATTCACTAAATATTTCCTTATTTTTTATTCTGCAACATTTTAGATTTAGTGCTAGAAAGTGACCAAAAAGTCATTAAATTTAGGTATTGTAATGTAAGATGTAATCTTTGAGACAACACCGCCTTCATCAATGGAGATTTCTTAAATTGAGGATTTACTATTTTTTACGCTAAGAAATTTATTTCTCCCATTCTGCATAAGGGTGACATCTAGTATAAAACAACGGAATTAGTTGTGAATGACAGATAAATGGGCAAAAATGGCGGACCTAATGCCCCCTTAAGGCGGCATTTTTCAAGGTCGTTTGCGTCAAAATAACCTATTATTTTGACCCAAAAATCGTCATTTTTAATACGTTGAAATTCAACGAGGAAAAACGATTCTTACCTAAAACTTTCAAAAAATGCTTAGGAAAGGCATAATGAAGGGGAGAGTCACATAATATGTAAAGAAAAAAACTTAAAAATAGCATTTTTTATTATTTGAGTACACACAAGATTCTAGCCGTCAGAAAAGACATGTTTTTTTAATATCATTTAAAATCTAGCCAACATTTCACAAATTTTATTGAAGTCTCCCTTTGTATTTTTACAAACACTATTCTGTCTAAAAAATCACAACAAATGGATATTTATTTTAAAAAAGTCAACGTATATAAAAAAAAACTAGTAAAAAGTAACAAATCATAATTCCCGGGTCGGCCCTAGGTCTATTCAAAAACTGTAATTGATGTGACCTGAACAGTCTGACATTGGTGTTCTTTTTTTATTTGCACTCAACAGAAGAAGACATTCTACTACCAACTAATAATCGGCGTAGAACGTTACTGTTAGTATACAGGAAGTTGATTTAGTTCGGCCTTGTTGGCGCAGCAGTCACTGCCGAATTATGAATGGAAATATTTCAAATGGGAATGATTTCTCTAGATTAGGATTCTACAAAAATAAATTATAACAAAATGTCATAAAAACAGATCTTGCATCTTCGTTACCTTTGTGGTAATGCATAAGTATGTCACTGTCTTTAACAGATTCGGAAAGGAAAAGTCAAAAAATATGCTAGGAACTTTCTGAACCTTATCATAAGAGGTTTTTAATTTCTTATTTATTGTTAATTTTGTTACAAATAAAACTTTATTTGAAGTTTAAAAAACTTGTAGAATTCTTCCATTTCAGGAGATTTTTTCATAACATACTGTCAAAAGGTAAGAATTTTACTTGTTATAAGGTTGACCACATTGAGGATATTTTTTTAACATTGTGTATTTGATATTATTTTTATATTTGTGTGTTAAAACTTTCTAGCATCAACGAGTTATTTGGAAGCCATGATAAAGTCATTTAAAAAGCGAAAATGCATTGGAGTCCAATCACATAAGAAAATTCAGTTTAATGTTTATTGAAACAAAATCCCTTGCTAGTATGAAGAAAAAATCAGACGGCGTCGAGGTAAATTATAAACCTTTGTTCAGCGTTATCAATTATGAATTATAATTTTTTTATTACAGATTTCATTAAACAGATCTGGAGATGTTGAAATTACAACTTATGCTTGTCCAAGGAGATAAAATGTCACCATATTGGTACTTTGGACAGGAAACATGCCAGTAAAAATGTATCGAGAAGAAAATGAGCCAGGAAGAACTAAATAAAAAAAAATGAAATTAAGCGTAATACTGTAGAATTTATTAAGTTGTGGCAAACAGATAATACAGCAGGGGTAAGATGTAAATTTACCCATTATTGAAGACAATCTATCTCTGATGGTTTTGTCAACTCATCTGACAAAATTAAATATTTGTCATTAATTATATCATTAGGAAAATTGCAAAAGTTGCCACTAGACAAATTTGTAATGAAAATTGGTACCTAAGAACAAAGTTCACTTAACTGCGAGCAATTTGGTGACCATTTTATCAGCTTGTCTAGGGAATCGATATCCTGATGATCTGTTTAAAAATCTTATTGGTATATAAGTATTTAATTAGAAATTATGAAACATAAAACCTTTTTGTTGTTTTCTATACTACTAACATTTAACACTTCCTTTATTAATACAGTTCAATAATATTTTAGGTTTCTACAATCTTTGTGGTATCAAATCCATTCAGTGAAGAAGAACCTATAATAAAAATACCATAGATTTTCTTAAAAAAGAATTAAATTTAGATGTCAGTATGAACAAATACGTGAAAATCTTAATTTTTTGAAAAAATTGAAGTGTTACCTCTGTCTCTGAACATTAAAAGAAGTAACAGTACAGATAGAATACGATACTTCATGGAAAGAAAGTTTAGTAATATTGGGGAATTTTTATATTCATCAGTATTTACCAAAACTTTTAGGAAATTAAGTAATTTATCAAAAAATTTGCTAGGTTTAAGTAATAAATACATATTGTTTTAAAAGATGTTATTGTTAATATTTTAGTTTTATATAAATGCCATTAAAACTTTTTTATTTTGGATGTATTCAAATTTCATGTTTTTTTTTTTTTAAATTGTAAAAAATAAATTGGTTTTTACCTGCAAAAATTAAACAAAAATGTCCTAACCTTAAGAAATAAAACAACACCTATGAAAATATTTTCTTTTTATTAATACTTAAATAAAATTATATGATTTGCTAAATATAAAAAACAGCAAAAAAATATTTATAATTTGGAAACATTTATTTATTCAATAATATTCCTCATCTTCTTTTACTAGAGGATACTGGAAATTAAAACGCAAATGATGATATTCAAAAATTCTACGAATAGCTCTTTCAACATGTATTTTTACGCTTGCTATAGTTTGTGTTTCATACATTTTAAATTCTGTGGAAAATAAAAATAGTGGGATATTTAAGGAAGCCTGCAGGAAGTAATTCCTTGATCAGGAATCATTTATCAGCAGTATAAGATCACTAAAAAATTATTTGTTTCAAAATGTTCTATAATTTTTTTGTCCGACATAGATTCTGGATATGCCTTGCTCACAAAAATAATTACATCATTTGGTGATACACCTTCGAAATCTTTCTGTGTTTATAGACTCTGTAAGTCTTCCTTGGAATTTCTAGGTTTGTTGGAATCGATGAGTAAATTTCTGTGCAGTGTAATTTTCTACAATTTCTAATTGTATAAAATGCTGTTGGAAACAAGCTTTCGTCTTCATTACTTAGTTGAAAAGAACTTAACGCAGTGCTATATTTGTCACTGTAGTACTTTACAACTAAAGCACATGTCCCAAATTAAAATTTGATAGTAGTTTAACTTGCTATGCTGCATAATCCCTAATATTAATTATTTACTAATAATTAAAAGTGTTCATAGTTTTGAACAGTGTGCCTCTTAATTTCTGCTTACACTTTTGGATGTTGATGCCATATCTTCTACAATGGAATTTGCCCGTTTACATCTTGAAGGGCCCAAAGATTCAAAAACAATTGCTATATAAGGCCCAGCTATTATTATTGTTTTCCACTGTGGAAAGAATGACTTTGTCATCTGTTTCTTTCAAAGCTATTTTCCTTAAAAAAAGAAAGTTTATATAAATATGCAGTTCTCTTAAAAAAAGTAATACTATTTCTTAAAATTTCATTTCTAAATATTTTCTGTTATATTTTTAGATTTCAGTCAAAAAAAATATGATGAACAGGCCGCTTAAAAAAAAGTTATTTGGATATAGATACATACCGTTTCTCTGGAGAAGGAAATTTAAGTTTCCTTTGAATGTTAAATTTAAATATGTTGATCCATATTTAAATTTTCTTTGAATGTTAAATTTAAATATGTTGATCCACTTCTTTGATCCATATTTACAAAATGACAGTTGCATAGTAATTAATATTTTGAGGGTTCTCTGTCTTCTGTCCTACAAATTTGAATTTATATATAAAATTGTAATAAAATGTATTGCCAGGTTTCTTCTTCAACATATTTCCTGACATAAATGCTGTTATAAGTAGATAAGATACCTTATTAAAGAAATCCATTTTTTTTTTGTTTCTCTTGATTCTGCAGCAAATGCAAAAAGTTTCATATCTTATGGTCACTGTAATGCTTCCAGCCAGGTACAAAACCATTTTGGTGAATTTATAAAGCTAAAAATAATAATAATGATTATCATAGAAACAAACACTGATTTTTGCATGCTATTTTTTGTAATGTAAAATGTACCATATTGTATCTACCTATTATTTTTGCAAAAACACTCGAGTCCCCATCTACGATGAAATGCTTACGTCCTTTTATTTTGCCTTTTTTACAATTTTTAAAATATCTATGATTTTCTGGCTTCATGTTTCTATATCCGATCTTGAACACCTCACACAAAATTTATTCTTTACATAGAAACAAGGATTCTTATATGTCAACCTATAACCTAACTTTTATGTTTCATAACTTCAAAGTTTATTCAGGTTGAAATTAAATAAGCTTTCAAGGTCAAGTGGTTTGTCTGGCCAGAACATTATTTTCATTTTGCTAAATAAAATGAGGATGTCAGCAGCTCGATTCCGTAAGCATATTTTTTGACATTCCCTTTCCTCATCTCTTTCAAGACAGTGATATACTTATGCATTATTATAAACTGAACAAAGATGCAAGATCATTATTATGACATTCTCTTTCCCTTTATTTTTATAGAATCTCGGCCCAGATGTTTCAAAAAAAGACTCTTGGATCGATAATAATAATAATATCTGTCCAGTTCAAAATCCAATAAAAACTGTTGAAATTCTAGACATTATTTACGAAATATTTCTTCATTTTTTATTCTGCAAAATTTTAGATTTTGTGCTAGAAAAATGTAAAATGTAACTTCATCAATGGAGATTTCTTAAATTTAGGATTTACTATTTTTTACGCTAAGAAATTTATTGCTTCTATTCTGCATAGGGGTGACATCTAGTATAAAACATCGGAATTAGTTGTGAATGACAGATAAATGGGCAAAAATGGCGGACCTAATGCCCCCTTAAGCAGCGTACCCACTGAAAGTGAGTCCACACGATACCAAAAATTTCGGCGTAGGCGTATTACGCCCATTTATGTTAAAAATGTCTCGTCCGCACGGGGAACTTTTATCGTGCAGTCGTAATGTTTTTTTTTGTGGTAACCTAACTTTTTTCTGATTTTTTTGATAATATTTATTTATGTATAACTTAAAATGAAAGAAAATAAAAAAAATAATTGCAGCAATGTTGTTATATAGAAAAAGAAAACTAAAGAAAAAATTACAAAAGATAAGGATATTATTAATATATTCTTTATTAAAAAAACGGAAAAGTCGTCGCTACTAGGTCCGATTTGTTTTTGAGAAAAACATTGGAGAAAGGCTTGGACATACTAATGATTTAATTCAAGAAATGCGAGAAAGTGATCCTGATTTTTTAAAAATATTTTCCTGTTATTCTTGGTGAGTTTGAAAACCTGTTGTTGGGCCAATAAATAGGAAACACGCTATGGAAATGTGTACAGCTATACCCTTATTACAAGGTTTGAAAAAACATTGTGATATTTAGCTGATGAAATCAGCATGTGAAAGCAACAGTGCGAATTCCGAGTCGGTAAACAGTGTTTTTGAAATTAGTCATGTTACTTGTGCGATAATATGAGACTCTTTAAAGCAAGTTTTATTTCCGAAGTTTGCCACTTCTACCTGGTAAAGAATTGCCAAAGAGTTCAAAGACGAGAGTTTTAATATAAAGTGTCATTTTAACAATCGTTTTAATAATTACAATTGTTTGTAGTTTTTAGAAGAATATATTACGTATAACACTAACTGGATTTCTGTTATTAAATTTCCATTAATGTTAATTTTTACTTTTTAATTGTTTATAATAGGTTTATATAAAATTTGCTAAGGGTAGGGTTACCAGACGACAGGAATTTTCCTGACATGTCTGAAATTTTAGCCCCTCGTTAGGAAAAAACAGGAAAAAACTGTAATTGTCAGTATTTTTTTGAAATTAAAAGAGGAAGATATAAGTAATGAAAAAATATTTATGAATCATACTAGTGAGAAAAAAATAAATTGATTAAACGTTAACAAAATGAGTGAATTGTTAATTTAGTATATTAATAAATTTTGTTTCATACTTTTTATTGCTTGATGTTTCTTTTGGCAATTGCTGAACTTTTATAACCATTTCATGACATTCTTCACATGATATGTTCTTTAAGTTAAATTGTGTCTAGAGTAGAACCTTAACACAAGACATTGTTGTAAACCAACTATTACTACAAATTATTAATTATTAAATTACTATATATATTTTTAAGTTACTCTTATGGATTAATAGATAATTATAATCTAATATTTAATACTCCCTTAAGAAACAGTTATATCTTAAGTAAATTTATGTTCTAATAGGCTCAAACAAAAGCATGCCATAATCTCCGAAACTCTAAAACTTTACTTTTTACAGAGACCATTAGTTTTGTTCATATTGTCATCGTCCCATAAATACACACTTTTTCATTTCAGTAATCATGTAAATAAATAGTTATAAGTTATATTTGTTAGTACGCCTATCACTGTAAAATATATAATTTAGATTCAGAATAGAATGTAACTAGGACATGAACATTGAAACGAGAGGAACTAAAATCAAAAAACTACAATAGTAACATTAAATTAGTAAGTAAGAACAAAAACTGTTGTTACCTCATGATTTAGTGAACATTATAATAAAATATTAAAAAAGTAATATTAGAAGATTTATTTGAATTCATCGAACTAGCAAAGTTATAACATTGATGGCAGCGAAAGGCAAAGCTTATAACAATATAGACAGTCTGTCTCTCCTTAGTCCACTACGCTCCCATTAATGAGAAGACTCACTCGATATTGGCATTTGATGCTTTGATTGCAAAAATTTTGAAAATCGCACTGCCTTAACATACAACATTCAGATAAAATGTCCGGATATTTACAGAAACATTAGGGATATTGTCAGGAAAACTCATTATTTGATCTGGTAACCATAGCTAAGGGCATGTCTGTGGATTAGCGTCTCGATATCACAGATTGTCGTTGAATAGAAATTGTATTATATAATGGCCTTTATTTCATAAGCTTTAATTTATATAATGAACACCTGTATTATTGCAATTGTTATAAAATTAATAAAAAAATGAACAAAAATCGTTTTTTTTTTTTTTTTTTTGAGGACCAAGCAGTAATGATCTTCGGTAACAAGCATTTTTAATAAATTAAAACAATTTAACATAATTCATAAATATTTATTATTTCAAAACTCGCTAAATAAAATATATAAATAAAACAACAAAGTTTAAAAAAAAAACATAGGTTATGTTTTCATACAAAATACTGAAAATAAACAGTTTCCACCATTTTGAAAGCAGTCCACTGAAAAGTTAAACATGATTTGGCGTAATGACCTTGGAAAAGGCGGATTTAGGCGGGAAATCTTCGGTCTTTGTCTTTTTTTAAATCTAACAAATCACAATGCTTGAAATTTGACATATGTCTTATTACGCTACGCTGCCGCCGAAATTTTTGGTATCGTGTGGACTCACTCTGAATCGGTTCGGCTCCGTCCGTTCCGTCCGCTTCAGTCAGAACGCCGATGGCCCCCGCTCACTGACTCCGCACAATTCAGACTAAACAGTGATTAAAACTGCTTTAACCATTAGAGTTTTAGAGCTGTTACTTTTGATGAAGAGGGCATAAAATGAGTAGTTCTTCCGACTCTTAGGAGGATATTGTTGTGGCTGCTCTAGCCTGTGTTGAAGCGGAAGTGGAGGAAAAGCGGAGAAGATATTGGGTTCATGATATTTACCTTAAAAGAAAAGTTCACGGGGAATTTTATCATTTATTTCCAGAGTTGATGACCGACAATGAAAAGTTTTTCAAATATTCAAATGTCTAGTATAAAAATTTATGAAATTTTAAATATGTTGCCGCTGAGGAAACAAAACACACAACACAAACCTTCGAAAATCGATTCCACCAGAGGAACGTTTAGCGATTACTTTAAAGTAAGTGTATTATATAGTCGAATTAATTAAATTTGACGTTTACATCACAGATTTTTGTGACATAACTAATGTTTTTTGACTGTGACGTGAACCCCTAGACAACTTACCTCAAGTTTATTAGGCAACAACTATGTATAGAGAATATTGTTATTATTATATATTCTGTATGCTCTCACATTTTCTATCAATTCTTCGTCCGACATAGTAACAATACAAACACCACGTTTATACCACAGATTATGAATATGCTACCTCTTTCTATTTTTAAAATAGTCGAACGCTTTCAGACCTTTCGGCAATGTTTACCTTCTTGAGAATAGTCGAAGACGCCGATGCTGAAAGCGCGGAAGCATTCTGGCCGGTCGGAACCAGTGAACGGGCTCTCATTTATTTACGTGTAAACTAAAACGGACCGATTGCGCGGAGCCGAGCGGTCTGAACCGAGCCGAACCAGTGGGCGCGCTGCTTTACCCGGATTCGCTCTTAGCCGTGTAACGCGCGCGTGGGGCGTTGTATGCTTTCTTCAGTAATGTATGCTCGAAGGTCAACATAAAGAAGTTTTTATTCCTTCGATCATACTACAGTAGATTTTGGTTGTTATTTGTGGTTGATGGGCAACGTACTTTTTAATATATTTAATCTTCCAGCTTACACTACTGGAGACAGCGTGCAATGCTCCGCACGCATTCGACGGCAAAGAGAGAGCGCATACGGAGAATCGCTATCTCTCTTGTTCGGCCGATGTGCACTTCGATAGGGGTGAAGCGCAAAACTAAACTTTCAGGGTGAGAGAGATAGCATTTCCCCATATTCGCCTCTCTCTCTCTCTCTGTCTTTGCCGTGTAACATGAGCACGCTCGAAGTTTAAATAGATAAAAATACGTTTATTTTATTTTTGCCCTCAGGTTTTTGGTTCTCATGACTCCTTTGAGTATTTTGAACTATTCAAAAAGAATTTCAAATGCAAAATTTATGATAAAAATCAACAAAAAGAGAAATTTAAACGTTATTTTTATCGGGAAGTATTATTAGATATTATTTTCATTTCGAAAATAATTTAAACAACCAGATATTAATAAATTTTTATAACACTTGTTATGTTGTTTAAATAATACAAATTAGAAAGGATAGCGTCTATCTGTAAATAAACAAATTCGTTTTATAAACATGAATAAAAATATAAATCAGGTTAGTTGTGATCTACTGTGACAATGGCTGTATTCTTTTGAGTAAATTATCACTGATCAAAGTGAAAAAAGTGAAACTGATAACTTCATGTTCTTTTGAATATGCATTTACTTATCATTGGGTCGAAGTGATCATGATTACTTCAAGTGATAGAACTGAAAGTGATAATTACTCAAAATAATATACCTAATCATTCAACCAAGTTTAGTTGGTATTTGGGTCGTGAATCGGTGAAAAACATTTTTCCTTACCGACGTTTAGCTTTATTTTAAAGCAATTTTAAGGCCCGGGAAAACAGTTTTTCTGAGGTAAAATTAAAATCCAAAACAAATCCATAGATACAACTTTTGCACAATAACTTTGAACAGAAGATGGAACATCCCGTCACTACGGAAAAACAGCTCTATTGTTTCTATGTATTTGTATTGGACTTTAGTTTTAACTTAGGAAAACTGCTTTACTTAGCTTTGAAAATGCTTTAAAATGAAGCAAAACGTCGGCACCGAATTTTTCGATGATTTTTCGGGCCGTAGAACACCAATCTGATGTTTTTTTCGCCGATCTCGCATGGCTTTTCCAAAAAAAATCATTTTCACTCATAAAACTTGTATTTTCCGACCACTATTTTTAAATTTTAAGCATTTGTAGTAAAATTTACAAACACAGTACAATGTTTAATCATTTTTTAACAATATTTACAGAAATACCGTGGAAAAAATCCGAATTTTCCATAAAAGATAAGAGTAATTATCACTGTCAGTTTTGTCACTAGAAGTAATCATGACCACTTCGACTCAATGACAAGTAAACGCATATTCAAAAGAACATGAAGTTATCAGTTTCACTTCTTTCACTTTGATCAGTGATAATTTACTCAAAAGAATACAGCCAAGAAGAACGTTGGCTTGTTGTTTACGGCTATATTCTTTTGAGTAATTATCAATTGATCAAAGTGAACAAAGTGAAACTGATAACTTCATGTTCTTTTGAATATGCATTTACTTGTCATAGGGCTGAAGTGATCATGATTACTTCAAGTGATAGAAGTGAAAGTGATAATGACTCAAAAGAATAACTCTTACTTTTTTTTGGGGTTCACGATTTAGATCGAAAAGTGATTTCATAGACTGGACATTTATTTCCTACGCGATATTGCCACGTTGACTTGAATTAGTGGATGTTAAATTTCATTAGGATGGTAAACTTGATAATTCAAATACAATTAATTGTGCTTATGCCAGTAATGTGGGTAAACGTGCAGAATCGGAATGCCAATAATAACCAGATGGTTCGGCAAGCTACGCTGGCCTAAGAACCATGATCAAAACTGAACTGAGATGGACTTACCTGTTTTGTAAAGTCTAGGAGTCTATATCATGCTTTTTGAAATTTTATCAGAAAGTATAAATATTAAATAAGAAATTAAAAGACAAAAATTTGAGCAATTTCCGGTATTTTTTAGCAAAATAGATTTGAAAACGCCAATTATTGAGGTTACAATAAACATTATCTTGCAGCGTTGTTAGATTTTTTATGCTTTCAGTAATAGAAAAAGGAGATTAATACAATTACAAATAAATTTGAGAAAATAAATAGGAAATAAAAAGAAAATCATCAATTTTAATAACAAATTAAAAAAAAAAACAAATCTGAACTAACCTAGATTGACGAAAATGTGGTCGGACTTGCATTGTCTTTATTTTTATTTTTACGACGTTTCGATTAGGTTGTATCTCTAATCGTTATAAAGTATAAACTGAATGTTTTGTCTTAAGACTACGAGTTTATATAGGGAATGTGTCCATTGAAGCGCAACGTTTCGCACACACCTCAATAATTTGATGTTACAAAGTAGTGGTTGCCAAAGATTAGGTATCTCAACACTCGGTTTACTGAAGATTCCATTATTGTTTTTAATGTACGCTGCTTCTATAAATTTTCTTTTTTTCATCTTGGGTTCCATATATATTGCCGCAGCCTCAGATCATTTTATATGGTGTTGTTTATCCCAGGAGTGTTCTGCAATACCTGATCTCGACGTTTCCCCTTTTTATATATGAGTTTTATGTTCCTTATTCTAACTTCTAACGGTCGTTTGGTTTCTCCAATATACATTTCACCACACTCATATGGAACTTTGTTAACACATTCTTTCTTATAGGTACTTTTTGGTTTTGTTTTTGTTAAATGAGCTCTAAGTGTATTTCCTGATTTAAAAGCTGTTTTTATATTATAACTACTGGCAATTCGTCTTATTTTCTCAGACGTTCCCTTAATGTATGGAATTGTGAAGAAGGAATGTGTTTCTTGCTGTCCAGTGTTCGTTGTTCTAAAATTATTTATAACATCGTTAATTAGTTTTAAAGGATAACCATTCTGTTGTAAATCGGATTTAATATTTGCTACCTCTTTTTCCAATGATTCGGCATTATTGCATATAGATATAGCGCGATTATAGAGGTTGCGTATAATTCCTCGTTTTGTTACAACAGAATAATTAGAACTATGATTAAGATATTGTCCAGTATGTGTTGCTTTCTGTATACTGAAGTTTTAATAGTTTCGTTTGAACGGTTCACCATGACATCTGGGAAGGGCAATTGATTATTTATCTCTTTTTCCATATCTATCTATCTATCTAGTAGCGCTACAACCCTACGTGGGTTTTTGCTGCAGAAACGATTTGCCTCCACTGGTCTCTGTCCATCATGGCTTCTCTCCAGTTGTCGACACTCATAGTTTGTAGGTCTTTGGCTATATTATCTCTCCACATTAATTTTGGTCGTCCAAGGGGTCTAGTTCCTGTTGGGTTTTCATTCCATACCATGTTAATTAGTCGGTTGTCAGGGGATCTTTGGACGTGTCCTGCCCATCTCAGTCGCTGGGATTTTATTGTTTTTATTATATTTGGGCTATGGTACAACATCTCTAGTTCAGCATTACTTCTTATGCGGTATTGTCCCGTAATTGGGTCTTGTACAGGACCAAATATTCTCCTTAGCATTTTTCGCTCAAAACATTTAAGCAGAAGTTCGTTATGCCTTGTGAGGGTCCATGTCTCACACCCGTAGCATACCACTGGTTTTATTATTGTTTGGTAGATTTTTATCTTTGAGGACCTTGACAGGATTTTTGATTTTATCAGCGTTTGCAGAGAAAAGAAGCATCTATTACCACTCTGTATTCTGGCTTTTATTTCTTCTGTCATGTCGTTATCCGATGTTATGACAGTTCCCAAATATTTGAATTTTTGGACATTCTCGAAGTTATAGTCCTCCATTGTTACGTTTTGTCTGATTCTATCTCTGCGGAGATTGCGTGCTACATGCATATATTTGGTCTTATCTTCATTAATTTTAAAGCCCACTTTCTGACTCTCCTTTTCGATTTGTAGGAAACTTTCCTTGACTCTTACAGTATTTTGTCCTATTGTGTCAATATCATCTGCAAAGGCTAGCAACATTTGTGGTCCCTGATTTGTGAATATTTCGGTATTAATGTTCGCTTTCTTGATTACCATGTCGAGTACGATATTGAACAGAAGTGGAGATAATCCGTCCCCCTGCTTCAGACCACTTCGAACTGTGAAATTGCTAGAGACTTGGTTTCCTATTTTTACACATAATTCGGTATTGTTGACACATAGTTTCGTTAGACTAATAAGTTTTTTTGGTATCCCCATGCTTTCCATGGCAATCCAAATACTCTCTCGTATTATGGTGTCATAGGCCTGTTTGAAGTCGATGAATAATTGGTGTACATCTCTGTTGAATTCCCAGCTTTTTTCCAGGAGTTGGCGTATTGTGAATATTTGGTCCACCGTGGATCTGTTAGGCCTAAAGCCGCATTGGTAGTCACCGATATTCTCTTCAGCATAGGGTGATATTCGCTTCAATAATATATTAGATAATATTTTGTACGCTGAGTTTAATAGTGTTATCCCTCTATAGTTTGAACAATTTAATCGATCCCCTTTCTTGTGGATGGGGACAATTATACCTTTCTTCCACTCTTCAGGTATTATTCCAGTGTTCCATATATCTACTATTAATTTGTGTATTTCGTTATAGAGATGTGTTCCCCCATTTTTCAATAGTTCTGCCGGCAAATTATCGCAACCAGGTGCTTTATTATTTTTGAGCCGGTTAATGGCGTCTATAGTTTCTTGTATAGAGGGTTCATTATCTTGGATTTCTGCTGTTTGGTACGTTATGCGCGTTATTTCCCCCTGATTGTTTGTATTCAGCAGCTTGTTGAAGTATTCTTGCCATATTTTTAGTATTTCAGTTGCATCTGTTACTAGTTCGTTGTTATTTTCTTTTCTTATGATGCTACCGGGTGTAGGTCTGTACCCATTTCTCATACTGGCTAGTTCACTGAAAAACCTTCTGCTATTTCCAAACGCGTTTTCTTCCACCCGTTCCAGCGTTTCTCTTTGGGCTGCTCTTTTCTTTTGTCTAATTAATTTCCTTGCTTCATTTCTGCTTCTTTTGAATGATTCGATGTTTTCATTATTGGTAAGCTCTAGCATTTTTATTCTTCTTTCATTCCTTCTGTTTACTGCATCCTCACAGTCTTTGTCATACCAATTCTTTTTCTCTGCTTTTCTTCTTTTTCCCAGTTGTTTTTCTGTGGCTGACTTAATAATCGATTTTAAAGTGTCCCATCTTGTTTCTACACTGTCGTTATCCGTTCTATTTTGTAGCAGTCTGTTTTGTATTTCCGCCTGGTACTTTTTCCGTGTTTCTTCGTTTTTTAATTTATTAGTTTCCCATCGTATGCTATCAGTTATTTGTTGTGTTTTCCTTGTATTTTTAATTCTTAGCCTGATTTTTGCAAGTACCAGAAAATGATCTGAGTCTGCATCGGCTCCTCTTCGGCTTTTTACGTCCATTACATTTCCCGCATACCGTGAGTTGACTAAAACGTGGTCTATCTGGTTTCTTGTTCTGTTATCATTCGAAATCCATGTTTCCTTGTGGATGTTCTTGTGTTCGAACATTGTTGATACTACTTTTAGATTGTGAGCTGCTGCGAATCCTGCCAGGCGTTGGCCATTATCGTTAGATTCAGCATGCAGACTGTGGGGTCCAACATGCGGTAGGTATGCTGGTTCTTTTCCTAGTTTGGCGTTGAAATCCCCTAGAATTATTAACATATCTTGTTTAGGTATTCCACTAACTGTGTTTTCCAGTTCTTCGTAAAATTCATCCTTTATGTCGTCCTCCTTTTCCTCTGTTGGTGCGTGTACCGCTAGTAGGGAGTAGTTCCACCATTTGCCTTTTACTCGCAAGTAGCAAAGCCGTTCATTTATGGGTTTTTCCATGGTAAACTTAATTGTAGGTCGAATGGTATTCAGATGTTTCAGGAAATCATTAAGTTCTTGATCATTGCCCTTCCATACGATGAAAGTATCATCGACATATCTAAACCAGACTTTCGGTTTTACTGTTGCCGTTTCTATGGCATGAGTTTCAAACCATTCACCATTCCATATATATATATATATATATATATATATATATATATATATATATATATATATATATATATATATATATATAATGAAGAACCTATCGGAAGCCCGTCGTCCTGAGCGTAAAACGTGTCCTTAACTTGAAAGTAAGCAGTACGCAGGCAACACTCCAAAAGGTCCAGTGTTAACGTGGTTCGATCTGATAAAGTTGTATCATTTGAAAGTCTAGTTTTGATTATGTCTAGTGATTCTCCTAATGGTACATTAGTATACAGACTTTCCACATCAAAGCTTATTAGTCTGTCGTCTGGCTCTAGATTGATGCTACTAATAATGTTCACGAAATGTGTAGAATTTTTTAACTTGTGTGTTTGTCTTACCTTCTAAAGGTTGTATGATGTTTAAGAGAAACTTCGCCAGTGCATTTGTTGGGGATCCTCTGGAGCTGGTTATTGGCCTCGATGGTATGTTCGTTTTATGAATTTTTGGAAGTCCGTAAAGATGTGGTGGTTTACTGTAGTGTTGTTGTGAGCGCCGATCCTAGGTTGTCAGGTATATTGTTTTGGTATTTCCTGCGTGTTTTGTAGATTTTTGACTCTATGAATTTTGTGGGGTCACGGGCTAATTGTCTATATTTTCCTTTTTCCAGGATATTTCTGATTTTTTGGTCGTACGTTACGATATCCATTATCACTGTTGCATTTCCCTTGTCCGCTGGTAAAATCTTTATGGATTCATCCTTACGAAGTTCTTTTAAGGCTGATGCTTCTGGTTTGGAGAGATTTTGAACTGGATTTTTCTTGTCTTCCAAAGTTGATTGTATTTTCCACCTAAACTCGTCAGAATGGTTTTTGTCTACTTGCATAGATTCTACAGAGCTTATGATATCTAAAACGGGCATGCTTTTTGGTGTTACTGTGAAATTAAGCCTCTTGCTTAGTAGTGGTTCTTCTGCTGTTGAAAGTATTCTTGAAGATAAGTTTATAATGGTTTTTCTTGAAGTTGTTTCAGGTGGAGTCGGTTGTTGATGTGATTTTAGTTTCTCTAGTTTATTTCGGTGTTTCCTCGCCATATTTCTTTCAGTTTGTTGCATATATTATCTATTTTATTGAAAATTGGCTCATGATCATCTGACGAAGTTTCAGCTTTGATTTCTTCGTAGCGTGCAGCTTCATCCAGAAGAATGGCTTTTCGCCATCGGTGATAATTTATTTATGTTCTTAGTAGTGCTTTACTAGCGTTGTCCAGAAAACGTGCTCTATTACCTGGTATTGGTGATTTCAATCTGAAATCAATAGGAATGACGTTGCTGTCTCGTGCTTGTAGTAAAAATTAAGAGTGGGCTTCCTCCTTGGTAAGTTTGATCCTAATTTTCTCGTAGGCTTTGGTTTTGTTGCTGATACCGGGTCCGTACCGGGTTTCCAACGTTTGTTTGAAGGTTTGAAGGTCAAACTAACCTAGATTGACCCTACTAAAACTAAATTAAACTAACCTAGAATAAATAAATCATTTTAAAAACAAACATATTTTGGTTATTTTGGAAAAATCACAAGGGCAAACAAATGCAGAAAAAGAGAACTTGAACTTATCTCAACAATCTTTGATTCCAACATTAAAGAACAGATGTATATAAATCTCCATAAGTCTACTTTCTAGTTCTCAAGGTCTAGTGCACAATTCAGAGAGACGGAAAAGCGGTATTTGGTGTCTTCAATATATCTGTGGCCAATAAAGAAAGTGAGCTTTATGCTATTTTAAATTTTTTTAACATCCCGGAATTTCGCAACCAAATGTTAGGTTACAGATATATTTTTTATTTTTAAATCGTACTTTAAATATAAAAGTGGAGCTTATTGTTGAAATCATATTCCGTTCGTTGCTTTTATGCGCCTTTCTTGAGATTTATTTTATATGTTTATAATTTATACGTTCCGTAATCTGCAGGATGACGAAAAAAAAAATCTGGCAACTCTGAAGCTCGTTAATTTTGATACACTAATACTTTGATGTTGTACATGTGACAGTTGCCGTAAATTTTTTTAACATAGTGATTCAAATTAAGAGAAAATAACTTGTTTAAACTTATTTTTATGTCTTAAACAAGTTTTTACATAATAAGTGACCATTTCCTGCACTGAAATTTCTGTGAAGTAAATATTGAGTTTTTTGGTACAAAAAAAAATCTGTTTAAAATCTAGTATTTAGTGTCTCTTTATAGTGATATGCAACCAAATCAATGTTAGTTTTGTTCAGGTTAGTCCAGGCTACAATATTGGGAATAATCGCATTTGAACTACCAAGTTTGAAATCCTAATGAAATTTGAAATCCACGTCAATGTGGCAATATCACATAGCAAATTACACAATGAATTCCTGCCCTCTGAAACGGCATGTTTCGATCTAAATCGTGAACATACCCCCAAAAAAGATCAAAAGATAAGCCAACGGTCTTTTTACTTTTTATGGAAAACCCGAATATGCCGCGGTTACTTATGTAAACTTTGTTTAAAAAAATGATTAAATATTGTATTGTGTTTGTGGATTTTACTAGAGGTGCCCAGAATTTAAAGGTAGTTATCGGAAAAAACAAGTTTTATGAGTGAAAATAATTTTTTTTTTGGAAAAACCACGTGAGATCGGCGAAAAAAATATCATATACGTGTTCTTCGACTCGAAAACAGGAGGTATGTAAAAAATCATCGAAAAATTCGGTTTTTCCACCATTCCGAATATATCATGTTATTACATAATTCACCGATTACACAACGGGCGCTAGGTCTTACCATTGTATATAAGGTATTATGCAATGGTCTTACTATAGGTTAATTCTACAGGTGAATTCGTTGATTTTTACAATTATTAGCTCATTCGCAGAACAATCAAAAACTAGTCCACACCAATTACATCCTAAATAATAGTTGGCAAACTTTCACCTGACTTTTGTAAATTTTAATTGGAGCTGAGTGGTTTGTGATTTATCTACGAACAGGCCTATTATCACTCTTCTAGCTTGGCGCCATCTTTCCCCCAACAGATCTAATAAATATTAGGTTAACTTTATTTTGTTCGGTCATCCGTATAGAAATCTGTATTTTAGATAAGAAAATTAGCTACTGTAAAGTTGTTAGAAGAGGTCAGTTTACACATTTTAGTGGTGCTGTTGAAGGGTTAAAAAGTGGTGGTAAGTAAATATTATTATTTACTTTGGAAGAAAACAACATTGTAACAAATACATTCATATTTATTTAAATATACAATACCAAGAGAATCAATTCATTCGCATACTCCATTTGTTATTAGAATATATTTATAATATAAAACAATTCCGGTACTATATTTACAGTATTTGTACTTTTGAGCAAAAATACCTTTCGCATAGATGCATTTACACCATCGTAAGATTAGTACTATTATTATTTCTTAGGGACGGGAGCTATTAACCCTTTAAATTTGTTTTACCGATGCCCCCTGTTATTTGGGGAATGTTGAATATTGCTTTACTGATTCCGATTTTATGAACTATCTTGAAAAATACAAAAAAGTTCCAGAATGTTTTGGTGTAATTACTTCTATGCCCTTTTCTATTGCGTTATGATAAATGAAAATCTATTGTACATTTGTGGTTGAGCATTTAGTAACTGCTTGAGTTAATGGCATTTAATTGAGGTTACTTGTAATGAAGTAGAGCAGAATTGTAGATTTCCAACGTTCTTGTAAAAAGCGTATAAAACTTCTTATTGAATATTAGAATATAACAATTCCACCTTCTAACGTATAAAAATAAAAATTGGCCTTGATAAATCTTCAAAAAATCTGAAATGATTCTCTCTTTTTGTTAAGGATGCTGGACGCAATAACTTTTTCGATTTAAACACATATACCTATAACCGGAAGGGATGAGTCAATAATATTGATTTAAAGATTGTCTCACAAACAAAAAAGAATGTATTACTGACTAAATTTCAAAATTGTATTATTGGTTTTGGTAAAATGGCTACAAAAAAAGGAAAAAAAAATATTTCTAGAAATATCTTTATTTTAAAAATTTAGCCAGCAATGATTGTTTTATTAGGTACTGTTTAAAACACAATAAATTAAATGAAAAACCAGCATAAGGAAATTTAACCCTGTTCGTATATAATATCCCAGTCTTAACCTATTTTATCCTTAACTGCTGAACTATTTTTAACATGTCTTTAAGGAAGGTTGATAAATCAATACTGAATCATTAATATTTCAAGTATTTTTGTAAATAAAATGTAATAATATTTGAAATATCAGCGAAACTGAAGGAGTACTTGTAACATTTATTTAGAACAAAAAATATCTGAGTATTACGTCTATTAAAACTCTGCCCTTTTCGGACAATCTTGTATTTGTGTCACAGTCACTGAAAAACTAAAAATGTTTAATATATATCTTGTCGCGAATGTTTTACAATCTTCGTATCAATTTTATCCGAACGTTAAAATTCTTTATATCAAAATAAATATAAATAAGTTACACGAAAACCACCATTTTTAATACTTTATATCTTACAAAATTTTGATAACGGTGACTAGAACTTTGCACATTTCCCATATTTTCCTAAAAAAATAAATTTTGGTGCTAATGCCATTTTAGATTACATATTTTCAAATACAAAATTGCATACTTATTTATTATCTCTAATCTGGTATTTTATAAAAGAGATGTAGCTAAACATTTTTAATAACAAATTATAGATCAAATTCCTTTCAGATTTCAAAAGGACGTTGTTAACCCTATTGATTGATGATTATTTTAGCTTGATGTTACAAGGAAGTAGTTAGTTAGAGCAGAAATAATAAAATCCCTTTTAAATTTTGCTAATTAGCATGATCAAAGTTTCTACAAATGTGTCCGAATATTTCTATGAGGCACTGCTTAAAAAATTGTTCTTGACGCATACGAGGTGGCCCAACGAAAATGTAATGGAGCCCGTAACTGTTAGAAAGGTTTTTGTTTTTAAATACAAATGGAGATGCATCACCTTCAAAATTTTAAATGAAATGGGTGGTCAAGCTGCCATATCATTGGAAAGCTCTTTTAATTCTTAATACAACTTTGATCAAAAAGTTCTCGGAATTACCCCCAGGTGGCACTCTGGGTCAGATGATTTGAGTGTTGTTTGTTTGATCAGGAAACTGTGGAAGTAACGGTTCTGGGACACGTTACTGTATATTTTACGTTAAGTACACGACAGCTGGCTTCTGTAGGTGGTGTGAGTCCCAGCAATGTAAAACGAATTTTAAAACATTTCAAGTTCCATCCATATAAGATTCAACTTGTCCAAGATCTGCACGAAGATGACTTTAACTGCCGGCTCGTGAAGTCGTCAGTAAACGGGCGAAAAACAATTCAAATTTTCTTTTCAACATTTGTTTTTTCGATGAGTGCTCATTTTTCCTAAATGGCTTGGTGAACCGCCATACTTGTTGCTACTGGGCAGACCCCAACCCAAGGACATTTCGCCAAGATAACTGTTTGGGCTGGTATTTATGGCGGTTTCTTTGTTTATTGTGTATTTGGAATTGCTCCAAGAAGCTATTCCTCCAGCTATAACCACGATTATGTAATGTTTCAGCTGACTGTAGCTTTTCCTCTTATGCCCGGCATGTGCGTGAATTCTTGGACCAGACATATCCAGGTTATTGCCTGGTCCCAGATATGTCTGGGTGGCCTCCTCGATCTCCAGATCTGAGTCCCTTAGGTTTCATTTTGTGGAGACACTTCAAAAAAAAATTATTCCACTCAACAGGACTCTAGAAGATCTACAACAGCGTATTATTAACCAATGCCACCATGTCACTTCTCAACGTTTTTAGCAAAATATGTATTAAATGGTTAACAATTGCAGCATTTAGTTGGTAGAATTTCACTAATAAAATTTGTATTCCGTGTTTTCTAATTTTGTAAAGAATTGATTGAGTCTTAAATGTAGTCCACGGTTGTAGAGAGAATTAAAAGAGTTTTATAATGATATGTAACTTAATCACCCTTTCCATTTAAAATTTTGAATCGGATGCATTCCTACGTAGGGGGTTGTAGCTAGAATTAACTAATTCACGCCGAAAGATATCCCCTTTTGACGCAAATTGAAAGGTTTTTGTGTAAAAAAAAACCTGCTGCAGTTACGGGCTCCGTCACGTTTTCTTTGGGCTACCTTGTTTAAGTGCCTAACTTTTCACTAAATATTATTTTTTTCAATGTTCCCTATATGCTATTATTGACTATAACTTTTTGTAAGAAACAGATTAGAATTTAATGATTGAATATGTTGCTTTGGTACTCAAATCTGATAAGATCACAAAGTGCTACTAAGTTCAAGGGTGGGGTTTTGAGAACGGAGTGAAAATGTCACTTTTTCAGTTTTTTGAAAATAACTCTAAAACTATGCATTTTCAGTAAATACATATTTTACAATTTTTTCTAGAGAATTGAATTTCCTACCGGAACGTATTCTTCAGAGGTCAAAAAGAATGTTTTTCTGCAAAATAAATGCAAAAATAAAGAGAAAAAAATTCGAATTTTTTTTTTCAAACTGTTGTCCATAACTTTTTTTTAAATAGATTATAGGTATAGGCATTCCTCAGAGAAAAGAAAGCTGACGTTCCACCTGTTAAAATGAGTTTTTGAAAACAATTTTTTTATTAAATTTGGCTGATATAGTCATTTGAAATTGATTATTTTTTTGTAGTTTTTTCATTATTTTCTTCGCATTTTTAATTTAAAAAATGTATATTTATGTAATGAAAGTTAATGTTATATTAATTGTATAATCATAAAATGTGGTTTTTAAATGTACTACAAAAATGTTGAGTTTTGTGTTGAATCTGAAATGTTTTTATCATTAAATAATCAGTGTAGTAACTTAAAATGAAAACGAAAGTTTTATGCTCAAGGTAACACAACTTAATTGATTTCTTCATTCCTTCAAACTTCATTGTCAAGAGCAATATCTATTTCTTCATCATTCTTTATAGAAAATGGAGCATATAACGCCTAATTTCCTGCAACTATAGTTTGTTTGCCAACCTTTTAAATATTTACATGCTATCTGTTCAAGCAAAGATTGTGGTGCACGTGGCTAGATTGCGGGAATCAGCACACCATTTTTCGTCGATTTCCAACCCCATTCAATAATATTTTATTTATGCCCTTTTCATGGTTGCATTTGTAAATAAGTTCACAGTCCATGCAATTTTACAGCATCAAATGTCGGAGTTATTGTGACAGATGTTATTTTCTTGGACTTGATTTTAAAAGATTCTGAACGACATTTAGCTAAAGATTATCATTCGGTTTCGCATCATATAATAAAGCCACGAACGATTCTGCTGCATTATCTATCACTTCCTCATTAGCATCATCTTTTAAAAAAACGTTTACATCTTCTTCTCTATGTACAAAGTTAAAAAAAATGTCATGAATTTTTTTTTTCCAATATTGGAAAATGCAGATGTGGTATCAGAATCACTAAAAGCATGAATGAAGCTAAGAAATTTCTGGTATTGTGGATATTGAAAGCTGTCGGGGCCGTACATTTGTTTATCTACTTTTCCAATGCTTGGTTTTAATAAATAAATGTTTCGATATTGATCGGAGAACAATATTAGGAGTAGATCCACATATTGGATTACTATAACTACATTAACGGATTGTGTAGCTTTTTCTTTTACACTACTAATAATTAGCACGTCTGCATCTTCTTCTGCCTATGTAGTATCAATATCAGCTGCTTTAAATTTATATATTATAAATTTCTTTTTATTATCTTCATTGGCAAAAGATATTATATATATATATATATATATATATATATATATATATATATATATATATATATATATATATATATATATATATATATATATATATATATATATGTAAATGCGAAGAAAATTATGTAAAAGAAAAATCGATAAAAAGTGCAATAAAGTCACAAATTTGAAGCAGGTATACCTCAGCCAAAATTGACCGAAATTTTTTTTCAAAAACTCAATTTAACGGGTGAAATGTCAGCTGTCTTTTCTCTGAAGCAATGCCTATACTTATATCCACTCAGAAAAAAGTTATGGAAAAAAGTTTGAAAAAAAAATTGCGAATTTTTTTTATTTTTTTTTCCTCTTTGCTTTTTGCATTTATTTTGTAGAAAAAAATAATTTTTTTGACATTCGAAGAATATATTTCGATGGGAAATTCAATTCTCTACAAAAAATCTAATATATGTATGTACTAAAAATTCTTAGTTTTTGAGTTATTTTTGAAAAAATGCCATTTTTACCCCGTTCTCAAAAACGCACTCCTGAATTTAGTAGCACTTTGTGATTTTATCATATTTCAGTGCCAAAGGAACGTATTCAATCATCAAAATGCTGTTAATATATGTATGTACTAAAAATGCTTAGTTTTTGAGTTATTTTTGAAAAAATGCCATTTTACCCCGTTCTCAAAAACGCACCCCTGAATTTAGTAGCACTTTGTGATTTTATCATATTTGAGTGCCAAAGGAACGTATTCAATCATCAAAATGCTGTTATTAATTTGTTCCTTGTTACTTCGTTTTTTCCTTATAGTCAATAGCCTACCATGTTTAGGGGAAAAATAACTTCAGCGAACTCGAAAACATAAAATAAAGTGATTCAAAGGACTAAAACGCCGATGGTCATTACCCGGTCATTTTAGGGGCCAATCCCGCTCGTCTAGGTACGGCGAAAAATTAAGCTTTTTCAAAAATAAAAATCGAAAGATTCAGCCTTGAACTCGATAAGAAGAATAGTTGCCGCTCAAAAATAAACAAAATTTTCCACTTTTGTCGGTATAGTAAAAAAGAGATTTTTTTGTATTTTAAGATATAAAACGACATCTCTAATTTTGTCTATTTAAACTAGGACGATTTTAAAACTTAAACCACGTTAGTGAATGAGAATTTTTGTATTACGATCAAAGCTAAAATAAAGTGTGTATTTTTTAGCTATCCCTTTAAAAATACCCGATCAAATAAAAAAATAAAAACAAAAGGAATCTTATTCGTAAATCTATGGCACTTATTTAGTACAACATTTGTGTAAAGTTTTTTCTTTGCTTAGAGATCTGATTTACATTGCTAAAAATTAGTTTACAATGAAAAACGGGATGAAAGAGTGATATCTAACATTAAATTTTGATGAGAAGTATTTTACAAGGTTTTTTTTATTAACTTTTAAAGCGAAAAACCTTAAAACTATATAATATTTTTGTATACGTTTTAGAAGTTTTAAAAATTTCCTGCACTACATTGAGTGTAACAAAATATGATTTCGTTGTTGACAGAAAAATTTCGCTTTTTAGTTTTTTTTTTGTGTATTACAATGCTCCAAAATATATTGAATTTCATTATGAGTGCGGGAAATTTTCTTACATAAACTGTGTGCACAAATATATTTAATTTTACAATTTAAAAATGTGACGACTTACAAACATCTTTTTTACATAGATAAAAAAATTAGGTTTTACAGTGTGATCACCGCAAAATGGAATTGGTTGATAAAAAAGGCCAGCCAAAAAAATGCGATGCAAAATGCCACCATACCAACATTCCATTGCATCAGCATGATGGTAGCATTGTTATCGTGTTTTTTGGGTTAACGGTTTTTATTAAATGATTTCATTTTCGAACATATATACCTCAAATTCAAATTTAAAATATTAAATAGCACGAATAGGCTACAGTTGCTGAAATATTGTTTTTTTTTTTAAATAAATGCACCGGCTGGAATGATTTTCTTTTTGAGATTCTTTGTGGAATGCTTTATTTTAAGACTCGTTTTTGCTATGATAGCTTCTTGCGAGAGTTACTTTTATGAGAGTAAAAAGAGATCTGTCGAGAAAGGAAGCTGTCCTGGGTTCGAGTCCTAGCAGAAGCAAAAATTATTAGAATGATTGTTGTTAACTATTATATGGTGGTTCTAGCACCGTCCAACATATTCGATCTTTATATGGTAATAATAGTGTGAATTTTACATTGTTGGATTTCAAATTGAGAAAGCAAGTAACAACAATTTTTGCATATTGCCTGTGATGTACTGTAAACACTGGCAAGGAACTATCATTCTGAATTCGAGACTTCAGTGTTGAAGAAATCAGTCTTAAATGAAAGAAAAATGGAGTTATTGAGAACAAAATGGCAGAAAATTATTTAGCTTTTTTTGTGTTCTGAGACTATTAAACGCAGTAAAAGCAAAAAAAAAATATGAATGAGATAGTTTGTATATTTATATATGTGTAAAAAATCAGCAGCTGTGCCTTAGTTACGTACAAACACAAAAGCTAATGAAAACAACACCAAAGTGTATAAAATTTTTCACGAACTTTAGTTTTATACGCAACATCACAAAACATACGAATTGTAAGAGATCTATTATCTATTATCATTAAAAATATAAACACTTAGACCCTTTAAACTGGGATATATCACACATCACAAACTTCCATTATTATAATATCGTTTCACGAAATTTCTAACTAAAATCTAACTTTAACACACTCTGAGTAAAAACCATTAGATAAAAATGTTAACTATTTACATAAAAAAAAACTGTCCTTAGAACTAACTTTAAAAGCTATCACGATTTTTAAGTCTTGTAGCTCAAAAAAAATTTTGGTCGGTCAGAAAGCTTTTTTTATCATAAAAGTAATTATATTTCATGGTATTAAATAATCCTATGTTTTCAATGTTTTAACTTTTTTTAACTTTGAAAGTGTTACCATTATTCCTATCGAGTTTTATTTTCAGTGCAACAATTTTTCCTACAAATTTTATAAAATTAGCAAAAGTCGAATTGTATTTTATGCAAAGAAGCTTTTTGACCAAATTTTAAAATCATAACCGTTGATTTGTTTCTGTCAGCTGTCTAAAAGTAATCGTATACAAACAATCTATTTTAAAAATTATTACATTTACAAAAAACTTTTGGTCTCTACATTACTATAATAATTTTAATCGTAATTTTTGACGGGACCTAAAGTGGATTTTATGTACATTTTTTAAATAAACATAGAGCATGCCAAAAACTTCTTTAAAAACATGTTTTATTGGAAAATTTGGATAATTTTGCCGATTAGGAAAAGAGAAATTTTTGACACGCTATACATTCGTAGTCCAAACATTTGACGTTTTTTTTCGTGTTTTTATTTTCTTCAACATGTTCCGAAATATTTGCTCAAAACTTGTTATTTTGGAAATCCAAACAGTTTGTAAAAATTAGACAAATTAACAATAATTGTAAAGTTCAGTAACAAAAAACCTTATATTTATTTGTTGTATAGTTTATATCTATTGCTGTGTACATGGTAAAAAGTGAGTTCCAACACCGGGTTTGAGGTCGGATGCGAAAAATTTCCTGAAATTACTATTTCAGGTATGGTTTGTGTAAAGCCTGTAACTGAAAAATTATCGTACAAGGGAATGTCAAAAAGTACTGTTATTTAACATGTTGAAAAAGTTATAAGACATTTAAATTTAATTTTAGCACTGGGTGGTATTCAGCGTTGCCGGTTGTTGAGGTTTTAAATGGATATACAGGAAAATTATGATTCTTTAATTTGGACTTTTTCAACACATTTTTATTTTTACTTTTTGAGAATCTCTTGTAGAATCTTGATCCAAATAATAATTCGGTTATATAAGGTACTTGTCTATTATATTATATGCAGTAATATCACTTTATTATTGAGGCACTGTAGAAAAACAAATTGTAGTAAAATTACTCACAGAAAAAACGCTGGTTTTGAGATTTTCGCATCCCACCTCAAATGTAATAAAATATATATTATAGGTGTATAAACCCTGTATAAAAAAGCTAAACTTTTATAACTTATACAAGTTGTATATATATAGAATATTTATGTATAAAAACGGCAAGTATAGAGTAGAGTTTTTCGGTACCATCACCTTTTAAAATCTGATTTATTTACGTATAAGTATTGTAAAAAAATTACCAACTATTATCCTTAGAAGAACATTTTTAATAACAGATGTTGAATACACATACAAAATTTGGAAGTTATGTAGTATATATATATATATATATATATATATATATATATATATATATATATATATATATATATATATATAGTTTTTTATCTGTCTGACAACACAGAATATTTGACAAATTTTGATAGTAATACTATCAACGAAGAGTGGGAATAATTTTGTGTTTTAAATATTTTATAGGTTACTATTCCAAAAATATTAACGCAGTTTTTGAGAGGGTCACCAATATTCTTATCAATGTTAGTATTTAGTGTAACAGTTGTTCCTACAAATTTTTAAAATTGGCGTGAGCATAAATATAACTTAGTTTGCTTACTTAAATTTTAGACTTGTGATAATAGGTTTAAAAAAATAATAACTTTTTTTTGATGACCTTTCCAGTAACGTTAAAATAACTTACCACTTTATGTAATTATTTCATCTATTACTAAACACATTCTTAAATATAAAGACACTGTGTAGAATTAAATTGTGTACTATTGTTTAACTCATTATAAAAATAGTTTTGTTTCTATTGCACTCAGAACAATTTTTAAAAATATGTAACAATTAATCTATTTTGTATTATGTGTTTAGACGTAGCTGTGGATATTCGAAAATATGAACCAAAAAAAAAATGTACACCATGTAACTTAACATTTTATTAACTTCCAAAAATATTAAGGACGCCTTTGAAAGTATCACCATTATTCCTATCAAGTTTTGTTTCGAGTGCAACAATTACTATATAACTTTTATTTATTGTTATTAAAGTAAACTATATTTTAAAACATAAATATGAAAGCGGTTGTTTTAAATAAATTCCAGATTTAGAATTTCTAATTAGGCGAAACCACTATATACCAGAACGGGGATATTAAAACGTACCTTTATCTTGAAGGCGAAAGTTATATTATTAATTTTACATTTTTAAAAAATTTAATATCCAAAATAGAACTGTTTACTATATTGTCAGATCTTATCAAAATATTGCTTCAGTTTTTTCCGAAGTTTTCTAAGTTAGTTTATAGCTTCATCGTTGAATGATGTGTTTATAGAGCAAAATATTAAATAATCCGTAATTGAAGTTTTAATTCATGTACTGCTGCTTTTAACACAACGTAAACGACATAATATAAATAAAAAACTTCGCAACCAAAATTATAAATATTTTCAAAGTCCTCTAAAACGAAAAGAGTTATCTTAAAACTCAAAATTTGTTTTTTATAATAGTTTCGTTGATGCTTCAGAAAATGAGAAAAAAAATTATCATTTCCAAAAAATGTTTCAGTAATGAAAATTGATAAAAAATGCAATTATTGTTCTTATCACGTTTTATATGGGCAATTCTGGTTGATTTCTGAAAAAATAATTTTATTCGTTTTGAAAAGACTTTTCTAAACCGTTAGTTTATTATATAATTTTAATTAAAATGAGCTTTTTTTCAGTAGAAGTCCTGCAGCGCTGTTTCTGCGCATTTTTATGATTTTTGAGCAATTTTAACCCTCACAGAATCTTAAGTTTTGATTCTGTTTTGACTGACAAGGTTTTATTTTTTCACCTTAAAAAACTCCGATTAGTTAAAAAGAACCAGAGATATCATCCTTTAATGGGAGATCTATTTTTACAAATTTGAAAAATGACTTATTTTTACTTTTTAGTTCGTTTCAGGGGGACAGCTCTTGCTTGGTTTAAAACATATTTGACAGGGAGCTTTTAAAAAGTTTTCATGGAAAAAATTCTTCATCTAGTATTTACAGGGGTGTGTCTCAGGGCTCTGTTTTAGCACCGCTTTTGTTTCTTTTTTATACAAATGATCTGGCTATTTTGGATATTGGGGAGGAGTTTACATTTTTTATAGATGACACAACTATTTTGTGGCACTGCTCTGATATTGCGGCAATGAAAATTGTCATTTCTCTCAATCTCAATAAAGTGAAAACTTGATGTGATTCAAACAAATAAAATCGGTTTTAAATGTCACATAGAGGGCTTGGTAATTGGAAACACCATAATTGAGGGTCATCCAGACATTAAGATTCGTGGATTACTCATTAACAAGGAACTTAGATTTGAATCCCGTAGTTTCTGAAGGAAAACATATGTCTTCGGGTTGTTTTGAGGCTGTCATGAAACACACTAAATCATTACGCTTTAAGATTATAAAATGAGTTCTGATATGGTGAAAACCAAGCTCATAAATCTTTTGTATTTTATGAAATACTTAAGTTTAAAATTCTGCCCTCCTAAAAAACTTAACGTACTGAAAAGTAATATTTTAGATATAGAGAAATTTTTCAAAAAGTCTTGTGTTAAAAAGACTTAAAAAAACCTTTTTTGTAGCTACGTCATTTGAGGCACAGCTAAAATTTTTAAAAATTGTTCCTTTTTCACATTTATTCTGTAGGTACTATTATAACTCTGTAAAAATATGGAAGTTTTTTTTTAACCACAGTTGCTTGGCATTTACGTTAAATTAGAACCCGTCAAACAGTTCTATCTTTTCTTAACGTTTAGTTTCTTTTTACATTTAAAGAGATCACATATTCGTAACTCTAATACTACAACAATATAATCAATAATAATATGGAGGATGGTTCAAGAAATTGTTGAAAATTATTTTTATTATATGCGTTGCGTTCCAGAGATTTCGAGTTTGGGTTTTTAAAGATTTTTAAAACGTACTCTTATTTGCAGTAATTTTTTTCACAGCCTCATTTAGATTTGTTTTGGAAAATAAATCTGTTCAGGTTTTATTCGGAATAGTAATAACATCGATTTTTTTTGCGTACTTTCTATTTTAATGTTACAGAACATAAATCTGGAGTTTAGCGTCGTTTTCCCAACAATTTTTTTTTTAATTTTTACACCACTTTTACTAAAACATATTAACACATTTTAAATTATAGAATATTTTGTATAACACTGTGTGTAACATTTTAATAAAATATCACAGAAACGCTAAAATCGAGCCGAAAAAAATGTAAATGAACTTCGGCCTTAGTGGAAAACTCGTGCATTGCTGTCGTATGTTAAACGATCACACAATTGCTTTTATTCTAATATCAGTTCAATTTATTCTCTATTTACTCTTTTTGCCCTAAAATCATGTATTCAATAAAGGACAGAATATCGGTGTCGTCAAAGAAAATGAATTATTTTTAAATTAGTTAAAAAGTTAATAAAATTAAAAAATAAACATCCTCTAGCAGCATGAGCGCTAGAAAAGTTTGATACGGTTAATTTTGGATAGTTTTTTTTTATAATTTTACATATTTTTTTTACAGAACTAATCAGGCTCACACTCAATATTATTTGAGGCAGGATAAATTTTTCCTCTGCGGTTGAAAAAAAAAAAAGAATCAAGGGATTTTGATTGACGCTGATCAAATTTTACATTACTATCCCTTATTTCAA
Organism: Diaprepes abbreviatus; assembly: GCA_034092305.1. Lineage (NCBI taxonomy): Eukaryota > Metazoa > Arthropoda > Insecta > Coleoptera > Curculionidae > Diaprepes > Diaprepes abbreviatus. Next base: position 1,865,600 of record JASJET010000080.1, on the reverse strand, counting down.
TCTTCTTCTGTGACAACACAGATTTTTTTATGTCTGTTATTCTATTTCCAGAAACTTTTTGTCCCTCGTTTTTAATCCACGTTTTTTGGGCCAAAAGAGGATATCGAGTAAATTACTGAATTGATATTAGAACAAATCCAGTTTTGTTGTCATTTAACATCTGGCCACAATGTACGAGTTTTCTACCGTGGCTATTCGGCGTAATTCAGTTTTGTCTTTTAATTAAGGTCATATGAGTTATAAACTTTCAGAAACAAATTTGAAAACCAAAAAATTTTTAAAATTTACAAAATAGCAGTCGTTTTTCGAAAAAGAAAAATAAACGCGATTTTCTCGAAAACTACATTTTTTTCTCGATCAATTTTTTTTCGAGGGTTCATTGTTGTATGCTTCTTTAATTACAATTGTTTTCATGGGTGGTCAAATACAGGGGGAGACATAATTTTTTTTTCAATGACCGATTTCATTTCAAATCATGCAATGAGATTTTTCCAAAAAAAAAGTTTTCTCCGTAAACTGGATCATTATAGGAACCAAAAAAGTGTATATGTCTTTCGCCATTTTGCGGAAAAATCATTTTCAAGAAAGTTATCGAGATTTTAAAATTAAGCGCATAGTTTTTGTGGTGAAGATAAATGGAAGTCATTTTTTATTCAAAATTATATATTTTTATGGCTAATCGACGTAATTCAGTTTATGTAGATTCAGTTTTCTCTTTTAATTAAGGTCACATGAGGTCAATTCATTCATTCATTCATATCAGCCCGTTTTCATCCACTCCTGAATGTAGGCCTCTTCCATATTTTTCCATTTCTGTCGGTCCGTAGCGATCCCAATCCAGTTTTTCCGGCAATTTTCTGGATGTCGTCACGCCATCTCTTTTGAGGCCTGCCAACACTTCTCTTGTTCTCTCTTGGCCGCCATGCTGTTATCTTGTATGTCCATCTGTCTATGTCATGTCTTGCGATATGTCCAGCCCATCTCCATTTTAGCTGCGCTACTCGTTTGCTCACATCTGTTATTTTCGTTCTTCTTCTGATTTCGTCATTTGGAACTCTATCTCGTAAACTAATTCCCAGCATAGCCCTTTCCATTGCTCGTTGTGTAACCCGAAGCTTATTAACGACTTTACATGTTAGGGAGGTTGTTTCAATACCATAAGTAAGAACTGGCAGGATGCACGACTCGTAGACTTTTCTTTTCAGACTTATGGGGGTGTTACTGGATTTAAGAATGAATCCGAGTTTGCCAAAAGCTGCCCAGCTGAGACTTATTCTTCTAAGAATTTCAGCCGATTGGTTTTCCTTCCCTATTTGTATTTTATTACATGAGGTCAATGGAGGATACAAAATGGGACGAAAATCTTTAAAAATCTCATGTTTTGCCGACGACGCCTTACTGTTAGCAGAAAATGAAGACGATGTGTAACGACTACTATACCGATTCCAGACCACATCAAAAAATTTAAATATGGAAATATCTACAGAAAAGACCGAAACGATGGTAATTTCAAAAGATCCTGTCAGATGCAAATTGGTGGTGAAGAACCATCCTATCAGACAAAGCATGTCTTGCAGATACTTGGGAGTTGATATATCAAGCAATAAAAATCTATACCAGGAAGTCAGGCTAACAAGGCCTCAAGGATATCAGGATGCCTGAGGGACATAATCTGGAAAAATAAGTATATGTCCACAGAGAGCAAAGTACGCATCTACAGAACTGTGATAAGACCAGTACTAACTTATGCATCGAAAACTCGAGCCGAACCATCTAAAACAAAAAGTATGCTACGAACGGCTGAAATGAAAACGTTAAGAACAATCAAAAGAGTAACCCTAAGAGATCAAATAACAAGTTCCGAAATAAGGGAAAGGTGCCTGATGTGGTACGGTTCATAAGGTCCAGGCGCAGATATTGGAGGGACCATGGGGACAGAATGGGCGACGATCGATGGGCAAAATGGGCTAAGAACGAGATATCAAACACTAGAAGACCCACTGGTCGACCTCCAAAACGATGGCACGAATGTTAGACATCAACATCACAGGAGGCTTAATATAGCAGAAAAACAATATGCCGTCTTAAATAAAAGAGGAAGAAGAAGAGTTATAAACTTTCAGGAAAAAGTTTGAAAGACAAAAAATTTTCAAAATTAACAAAATGGCGGCCGTTTTTCGAAAAAAAAAAAAACGCGATTTTCTCAAAAACTACATCTTTTTTCTTGATGAATTTTTTTTCGAGGGTTCCTTGTTATGTGCTTCTTTATTTACAATTGTTTTCATGGGTGCTAAAATGCAGGGGGAGACACAATTATTATTTTTTCTTTTTTCAATGGCCGATTCCATTTGAAATCATGCAATGAGATTTAAAAAAAATACTTTCTCCGTAAACTGGATCATTATAGAAACCAAAAAAGTGTATACGTATTTTGTCGTTTTGCGAAAAAATCGTTTTCAACGAAGTAATCGAGATTTTAAAATTGAGATTAGTGGTTTTGCAGGGAAGGAGAGTACAGCCATTGTTTTATCCAAAATTTTATATATTTTTTTACTAATCGGCGTAATTTAATTTTCTCTTTTGATTGAAGTTACGTGAGCCTTAAACTTCAAGAAAAAAAAATTGAAAGCAGAAAAATTTTTAAAAATTAATAAAATTAGCGGACGTTTCTCGAAACAAAATCAATTTTTTTTACTGTTGCTTGTTATAGGCTCATTATATAATAATGGTTTGCGTATTTTTTTTAATATATTTTGTTTACCGAAAAAGGTGCAGTACCATCATTGGCGTAGCTAGGGAGTTTTCCTACGGGGGACAGCTAGTCAGCTTATCCGTCACAGCAAGGTTTCAATTTCGGTAATCTTATTAGTGACAAGCGTGGATCCAGGGGACGATGGGGGTGATCTCCACCTCCCAAGAGTTCCGAAATTCCGAAAAATAGACTTGCCTGCCTGCTACATTAGGAACGTGAACGTTGCTACAGCTCGCTTTCGCTTGTCATACTGTACTGTCTGTCAAATTGGGTGGATATTTTCTTTGCCTTTATGATATTGCTATCCATCTGAGGCTCGATCCTCCCCTTATTAGAGATTGACAAATT